>OZ000483.1:4805000-6005000 GCA_963922655.1 Cardamine chenopodiifolia | reverse complement strand
TAATGGAAAAAAAAATGAAATTAAGAAGAAAACGACGGCGTTAGTGGTAGGGTTCTTTACCTTTCTCCTTTTCTCTTCCCAGTTCCCATCCTTGCGTGGTCGACCAAAATCTAAACCCCAAAAAAAAAAACCAAATATCTTTGTCGCGCACTCGCTGCAGAAAAAAATGCCGACTCTCACCAAGCTTTACTCCATGGAAGAAGCCGCGACTCACAACAAGCAAGATGACTGTTGGGTCGTCGTCGATGGCAAGGTCTGCTCTATTTCTCTAAAAAAAAAATTTCTAATTTCAGGACTCTTCAATCAGTGTTCAATAGGGTACATGTGTTAGAATCTTTAGTGATTTTCCACTTTCGAAACCATTGACTATAGAATCTAACGAACAATGGTGTAATTGCTGCTCATATGTAGTTAGATTGAGAAACTCGGAATCTTGGTCCTCAAGAAAATAATCTGGGTAATGTGTGCTTTGAGAAAATATCTGATCTTTTTGATGAACATTTACAGGTCTATGACGTAACTTCGTATATGGATGAGCACCCTGGAGGAGATGATGTGCTTCTTGCTGCCACTGGTAACTTCTTCTTACTTATTCTTCCCCATCTTTGCTTTTGACTGATCTGTTGTTTTCTCTAATCTAAGTAAATGTGATGTTGTTCTTCTAGGCAAAGATGCAACGGATGAATTTGAAGACGCAGGGCACAGCAAGGACGCTAGAGAACTCATGGAGAAGTATTTTATTGGCGAGCTAGACGAATCTTCTGTACCTGAAATACCTGAGCTTAAGATCTACAAGAAGGAGCAGCCGAAAGGCTCTGTTCAGAAGCTTGTTGACTTGACAAAGCAGTATTGGGTTGTTCCTGTCTCCATTGTTACCATCTCTGTAGCGGTTAGTGTCTTGTTCTCTCGCAAGAACTAGTCTCTTTCTAGCCTTGAAATATTGAATTACTGGGGAATCAACTTTCCACGAGAGCTCCCCATTATAGATGTTTAAATAACAGATATGATAGATTGATATTGCTTTTTCACCTTTCAATCCCAGAAGCCTTTTAGATTTTGTGCTGGGAGTCATGTTTCAATACACAAATTAATGATATGATTAATGGATGGTTTGGTTTTTGCTGGTATCAATCTTCTTATAAGAAGTCTGCGTATAGTTCCTTTTGACCTGACTCTTCTCAACGTTGCACCAATTAGCCTTGCGAAGTCTATATTATCATTGTGAATGTCTAATTATATTCTGGATCCCTGTCAGCGGCTAATATCTTGTTTGATGGTTCTATTAGCATATGTGTATGAGACACTGCTGGAATATTTATAGAGCCATGAGAATATCTAAGTTATAGTCCGTTTTCGGTTGAAACCCCAATTCCTGAAAGTTTGGTAGCTGTAACTCTAGAGTACAGTTGTGAAAGCCACATCCTTGCAGATTTTTTATTCTATGCATTGTTAATGGATCTCTCAAGTTCATGGCAATATAAGGACCTGCTGCATCGCTTATTGCTTCTGAATTGAAATTGTAAATGCTCTATAAGACCAGCTATTACAAGAAAAAATCTTGTTGGTTCTTACTTCTGAGGGTGATAATAAGATTTGTGTGATTCTTAATCAGCTTTATATTCACATTTGACATGACAATTAAGTAGTCCCCATGAACCTAAAATGTAAAACCTGGAGATGGAGAAGAAAGATACAGCTGTCATTTTGGTAGTGGAGACTGGAGAGGCTCCAAATTGTAAGTAGAAAAGAGATTGAAACCACAAGTTGACTGATTACACATTCCCTATATGGTAGATGTATGTATACAAGACCTAGGTCTGTTAATAACACTCAGTACATATCACACTACCTAGGCAATAAAATCAAAGCAAGAGTTTCAGCTAACTTGTACTTCAAGCTGGACCTCACTTGAGGGACAATGTGAGGGAAGTAACATTAATTGGCATCCATTTTGATATGAATGAACCAGCAAGAGTTCAAAATAACACTAGTCATCATTATCGAAAGAACATTTTTTTTTGGCAAAGCACTACTTGTTTATCTAATTACTAAACGCTAAAGATGATTACCAGATAGATTATTATGTTATTAGAAAAATATCAAAATTAAATGGGAATAAATGAAAAAATAATAAGAAATTAAGAACGAAGGTCCCAACTCAGAACAATTTTTCAAAAAAAAATCTCTAAACAACGGAATCCTATAACCGGTTTCGTTTACTTGTATCCGGTTTAAAAATAAATAAACAACCGATAACATATAAGTCGATATCACGAAGATTTCTTGAACGGTATTTGATATATCTCGACGAGGATACGGTTCAAGGACTGAGGCCGAGAGAAGAACGGTGCGTGATCGGAGCCTTTTAGCTGAAAAACTTGTTCTGGTGGGTTCAATTTGATCATCGCCTCCTGGAGAGGAACCGGTACAGCGTAATCTTCCATGGTTTTGATGTAGAATCGTCGGATAGAGCCGTAGTTTTTCTCTGACACGTGAAGCTTTTCGCCAACCGGTGCGAACGGAATCGGTCTCATGGATACCGAAGCCAAAGCGAGGTCCTATACCAAAAGAAAGGTTGGTTCAGTAATCAAATCGAATTGTACCGGTACAAGTTTGTTTTGGTTTAAAATATAACCTTTGGAGGGCTTTGATGAAAGAGAAAGTCTCTAAGCAAAGATCTATCAAAATCGACGGCAGTTGGAGGGTTCTTTTTGCCGTTGGCGTACAGAAAGATTTGGGCTTGTTGCATCAGATCATTTGACCCCAGCTGAAAAAATTACATAAATGATAAATCACATGAATGAATGCAATTAAAAAGGAATTATAAGCATAAGACAAAAGTTGACCCAAAAAATGAAAAGGTGCATGCACTAATAGCTTAACTTTAACTCTTCTTTGCGATAAATAGCCGATAATAAAATCGCAAAAAAGTTAGTTGATTTTACACGTCATTTTTGCAAATGGATGTTATTTGGATATATTTTTAACAAACATCACGTTATTTTATTCAGTGACACTATTTTATATATTGTATCACGTTATTTGATTAAAAACATGCAAAAAACTATGTATATACGATTTCTATATCACACCTAGGCCTAATCACGCCATTCTTTATCAAAATTAGGCTATCTATCTAATTAATTCTAAATGAAAAGGTACCTGTTGATTAAAGAGATCAAGAGTGCTTTGGCCATTAGCTAACATAGCAGCAGAGATAAAGATAGCTTTGGAGATCTTAGTAGGAAACATCTCCATCGCATACGACATACAAGCCCCTCCAAAATCATGACCCACCAAAATCACCTGTAATTAATTTAAGTCAAAACATTATCTAATTGTTGTAATTTTCATCATTAACACTTTAAAAAGACTGGTTTATAAGCCAAAGTTGAAACCTTCTCGGTGGGTTTGAGGGATTCGAAGAAGTGGAGGAGAGGCTTGGAGTAGTGAGCGAGGCTGGTGATGTTGTTGGTGTCGGTAGAGCTAACACCTGAACCGGTCAAGTCAACGGCATCGACATGGAAACCATGTTTCTCTAAGAGAGTTATGGTTTTGTACCAACACCAAGCTCCGAATCCTCCACCATGAACCAGCACGAACCGCTTCGTCTCCGAACCTTCCACCTTATTTAGCTCCTGTTACACAAACACATGTCACAACATAGATAAGCTCAAAAGCCAATGTTTTGCTTGCATTCACATGTGAAAAAATAAAATAAAATAAAGTAAATAACATAAAACATTTTTAATTAATTAACATTAAACATTTTGCAAACTGTAAATTCTAACGGAATTTCTCATTTTATTTGCATTTATAATTAACCAACTAATTTGTTTATAATACTGTACGTTGTTTAACTTGAAAAACACATCATATTTTAACGTTTAAATGCAAAGAAACAATCCAAACGTATTTCTCATATATACTAGGCTTATTCATTATTTTTCTATAAAGCGAAGTGCTTGCCTTGTCTACGAGCTGGTTAGGCTTGATCATCGGATCCGTACTGGACCTTTGTCTAGAGCTAGAGCTTCTTACGAATCCAACGGTTGACTTCTTAGGAGTCTGAACCGCGGAAACCGGTCCTGAGCTGGTACCAGAGGGCTGAGTCGAGGGATAGACAACAGATGTTGAGCGTCTGAAACTAGGAGGAACAACAGAGTTGCTGTTACGAGGAGTTTGGTTGAAGAGGAGATTAGTGGCTGCTAAGGTTTGCTCCTGAATAATATGAGAGTCTTTGTCATGTCCATCTTGATGATGTCTCTCTCTTATCTTCTTCTTCGCTTTGATCCCACCTTTCTTGGAAGACGAAGTGGAGGATGATCCTGAGCAAGAGAGCGAAGGAAGTAGCGTCCGTTGTCTAAATGAAGGCATCAGCGAAAGACGACGCACGTATTTGTGTTTCCCGGAGTTACTTCCTCCTCCACCGGAGGATTTCTTGGGACGTTGTTCTTGCTCGTGAGATATGCATGTGAATGAGTTCCCCATTTTTTTTGAGTTTGCTGTGTAAGTTTCTTCACAAAACAAAGAAGAGAATGTTTATAGATACTACATGTTTCTGATGTTCGTGCTTGCCTCTGTTGGTTGTTAACAACAGTTGAGCCCTTCACGTCGTGACAAAGGTCTCTGCATTAGACTTTGAGGTTACAAGTACTCCAAAGCATTAATAATTTGACTCAATCTGACTGGTATTGAGGAATAGATCTGAAATTAACTGTGCTCATAGTTAAAAATATTTGTATTTTGACACAAAATAAGACAATACTTTATTATAAATGATTAAATGTAAAAAGATTTGGTTGCCAAGACATAGAGACAGATGTATAAGGGAGGGACATGGAGAGCATTCTTTTGACTTTCAAGTGCAGGCCAAAGCCGAAAAA
Organism: Cardamine chenopodiifolia; assembly: GCA_963922655.1. Classification (NCBI taxonomy): domain Eukaryota; kingdom Viridiplantae; phylum Streptophyta; class Magnoliopsida; order Brassicales; family Brassicaceae; genus Cardamine; species Cardamine chenopodiifolia. Next base: position 6,000,114 of record OZ000483.1, on the reverse strand, counting down.
AGGTTTATATCTATTACAAGATACAAGAATAAAACACACCTATCTTCCCTGAAATGTTAGGTGTCTCCAGCTCCATAAAAAGAGTATATATTATGCTTGGTCGGCTTGTTTCCTCTAAACTAATGCTAATCTCAGCCACAAAGTCATCTTCTATCAATCGGACGAGTTTCCTTTAGTGCTTAGCATCAGTGTTCCATCTCCATCACAATAGAAACAGTTAGATCTGCATCAGAGAGAGGAATGATAAATACAAAAAAGAACCAAGGATTTTGCTTTCTTGTTCATTAGAAGCTTTAGTCTGCAACATTTCGTCTCTAGGAACAGAGGAACAAAGATGCAAATCTTCTCTCTATGCCAAGTTACAAGTTCAAAAACTGTTAAGAGATATCGGTTGTGTTTTTAACCTTGTTATAAGCGAAGGGGACAAGTTAAATTGACTCTGTCGTTTTGTAATGATGAGGAGCCAACTCAGTCAACCATAAGGGATCAATTTTTGTGAGGTTCTTGATGTACTTCTTGCTGGTTTGCATGAGCTCGTTGAAGATAACACATTCGGGTTTCGAACGGAATAAAACTGAAGTTGGGTGGATGTGGACAACCTCACCACTTTCCAAAGCCCTGTCAAGTTAATGGATGACAATGGAAGTTTTGTTATGAGCAAAAGAGCAGAGCATAATAGGCGTAAATACACATTAAATTCATGAATGAATCACGAAAGGTACCTACCTGTATGTACCGTCTAATTGTCTCTGTGCTGCTTTAAGGAAAAACGATGCAGCGAGACATCTACGAAACTCAAGCATATCATTTCCACATGAAGACACAATAAAACCCATCTGTTCAACATGTTCACGAATTTGCCTGCAACACGCATTTGTGTGATTATCATAATTCACCATAAGGCATAATACAATCAACTGTATTTATCTAAGAAGAAGGCATGACCAACCTATATGTGTCACGAGCATGCTTCAAGGAACGGCTATTCACAAAATTTTCCTTACACCATTTTTTCATAATTTTATCGATTTTGTTTTCACTGCTGGCTACTTTTCTCTTTTCCAAGAACTCATCCGACTCCCGATAAACACTAAGATAAGTTAGGTGATCCCCTTCAACGCTAGCAAAGTGGTTTCTTGAGGCTCTTGCCTGGCGAAACAAGGAATAAAAACGACTGCTTTAATCAACTGTTAATATAAACGAAAGGTGAATATCTCCTGGTCCATTGGTATACTCACCTCTTCTCTCTTCTCACGGGGATCATAAAATATGGACTCCACAGTGAGCACTGCAACAGTGATCAGCATTTCCTCTAGACAGTTCATTTGATTGGCCAAAATAAGAGCTCTAGAGTAGACAGGATCCAACGGGAGCCGTGACATTTGGTAGCCAGCGGGATTCTCTAGTTTACAATCATCCGTCAAGGCCCCGAGCAAACGCAACTCTTCCAGCGCTTTTATTATTGCACCCCTGTTTACATCAGATGACAATCTAGATCAACAAAGTGTTTATGAAAAAGAAACTTGAAAATAGACACTTCAGCTCTAAGTCAAACTTCCCTAATAGACTTAAGTTATGGCAACCAATAAACAACACCAATATTCTCAGTATAAGAAAATGACACAGAAATATCCACAACAAAAGGAAGTACCTTGAAGGTTTATCTATAAAATCAAATCCAATTATATCATCAATTCCCAGAGCCTTCAGCTGCAAAATGACATTTGAGAGATTGCATCTCTTGATCTCTGGCTTAGTTGAATCTTCCAGTTTCTCAAATTCCCTCTCTGGATAAAGACGAAAGCACTTCCCAGGACCCTCACGTCCTGCACGTCCACTAAAGTGAAAGCCAAAAAAAAAACCAGAAAGCAAAAATAATTGCAACACTTGCCAACCATCAAACCATCTTGAATGGAAAGAAAAAATGAAAGTAGAAAATGGTACCTTCTTTGAAGCGTCTGTGCTTTTGATGCTGGAACAACATCAAGTGACTCCATGCCTTTGCTTGGATTATAGCTTCGTGCCTTAACCAACCCAGGGTCTATAACGTATCTTATTCCAGGAATTGTAATCGATGTCTCTGCTATATTTGTGGCCAAAATCACCTAAAATGTGAAAATACCTCAAACTGATTTATTATCTTTTCAACACATATTGACAACCAAATCTCCAAACATAAGCAAATTGTAACTGAACTTCTCTAACCTTACGAAAACCAGTCGGAGCTGGGGCAAAAGCTTGCATTTGCTGCTCTGATGGAAGAGCAGAAAAGATAGTAAGTGGCAGTAGCTTTCGTTTGTCTTCAGGTAAATGCTGAAGTCTTTCTTGGACAAGTCTTTCAACAGACTCAATCTCATCTTGCCCAGTGAGGAAAACAAGTATGTCACCTAGCTTCTCCTCCAAATGAATCTAAAAGAAATAAATTAAAACATCAGACACAGAATTAGTTTACAAGGAAATTCAAATTCTCATTCCCCAAATGGTGATAGAGTTCACAAAATCAATAACCTGAAATATGGTGACCAAGGCTGCATCTATATAATCTGATTCAGGATGAACAGTGTAAAGAATGTCAACGGGAAATTGTCGCCCCTCCACATGAACAGCTTTGGCACCACCGAAATACTCAGAGAAAACACGTGCATCCAAACTGGCAGACATAATAATCAGCTTCAATGGAGATATTTTTCTGCCTTGACAACCTCTTAATACACCATTCTCAGCCCTTGTTTTTGTCTCTACTTCTGATGATACTTTACCAATCTCAGTTTTCTCATCAACAGGCTTTAACCGAGCCCGCTGTACTTTTTTCAGCAAGGCCAGCAGAACATCAGTATGAACAGTCCTCTCATGGGCTTCATCGACGATAATGACCGAATATCTAGAAAGATGCGGATCCAGCAGTGCTTCTCTGCAGATTTTGACAAAAAGGTTTTATGTTTGTTAGAAAAGAGATCAGCTTTAGATTTTCACATCTCATAAAACTAAGCTACAATATAGTTCTGGTTTTATTTACCTCAACAATAATCCATCTGTCATGTATTTCAACCTTGTTGAGCTAGAAGTAGTATCATCAAACCTAATAGAATAGCCAACTCTTTGGCCCAACTCAACATCACATTCCTCAGCTACCCTTTTAGCAACAGTCACAGCAGCAATACGCCTCGGCTGTGTTATCCCTACCATCTTTCCCTCCCGACAGAATCCAGCATTGTATAGAAACTGTGGCAATTCTTCATGTGAGAAATAAGAAAAAAACAAACATATAATCAAAATCAATAGCTTGGTCCATTCACTTTTATTTTCCCAGCAAGTACTTGAGAATAAGCATCAGTTATTAAACAACTTACGAGTAGTTTTCCCACTACCAGTTTCACCAACGATGATCAAAATATCATTCTTTTGAACCTCCTCAATTAGACGTTTCTCCACTGGATTAAGATAGACAGTCAGCACTCAGAACTAGTCTCTACAGCCATGGAAATATGACAAAAAATTGGAAAACGAACCAAATATAACTCACACCTGAAGCAATAGGAAGAGACTTTCTATGTTCTGCTATCTTTTGCCTCATGCTGTGATAAGTCAAATTCACAAATCATTATGCCAAATTCAATCCTTTTTGCTGGAAATCAAATCAGAAGATATGGTACATCTTAGAAAGTAAGAGACTAACCTGAAGAGAGAAGCAGTTGGAGATTTAGGGTTCGGCTTATTGTTTTGAACAGAGCTATTGAGTTTTTCTTGCGCCATTGATGTCATCCCAAAAAAATTGAACAACAGAAGTAGTTCAGACTTCAGATGGAGCTCGATTTAGAACACACACAACTTGAAGAGAGGATGTGCTCGTGTCCTAATTCTTCCTGCAAAAACATCTTTAGTTCTATAATTTAGGTTTTGGCACTTCGTTTTAAAAAACCAGACGGTTGAACCGATTCGATTTGGGTTTCATATTGAAATTGAAACGACGTCGTTCATGTACAAAACCTAATTTACAATGACATCGTTTTGTCTTTTGAAAAAAAAGCTTAAGAAAAACGAACTGGGCCGGGCCAGCCCTCGGCATACATTCTTAGCGGCACCATAATGTGCGTTTTACATTTTTAAAATGTATGTTTAGGTCAGTAGAATAAACATCACGGTTTTTTTTTTCTTTACCGGCAAAATATGTTCGATTATCAATCAATTTATCATAGTCATGACTCATAATACAAAACAGCAGTTAGCCAAATAGGAGGCTAGATACAACTTAGAGCGTCTTTTAGCACATGCAAGTGTAGTAGTTAACCAAAACTTCAATGTGAACAAAAAAAGAATTCTTTACATTTTAAACAAATATGTATATAAAAAGAATTCTTTTGCAATTAGAATTTTTTTTTAACAAAAGAAGATTTATATTTAGATTTTAATGTTTTATTTTAGTTATACTCTCCCAACCGATCTGTTTCTTCATATTACATTTTTTAACATCGATTCAAATTACTTTTCTTTGATTCAGTTTAAAATTATATTATGTAATGTGACCACATATCCTAAGTTGCTAAACCTCAAATAAGATGAACATATTTGTAATAGAAACCACCGTCGGCAGTGTCACAAATCATTGATTTTTTTTTGGTTAAAGACGAGTCTTTGACTTCTAATCATTAGCCATCGTTACAAAAGCAATCGTCTACTTAAATTCAATTCAAGAAAGCCCACAAGACTTTTTATTGTCGGATATTTTTTCTTTTTTTTTTAATATCAAAATATAAGCCTTTTGGTTGTACGTACGTCCAACTTATTACGGCTTATGTTTGGCCAATTCTAATCAATATAATAAACGATTCAGGAACAACTCTCAATCTCTCATGGTCCAGTCATGGTCAAGTCATGGTCATGCATGGTTCACAAGCTATCCCCTAAAGCGTAAAGCGTCTATCATAATATGTGAACGGAAATCGATCGATTTCTTGAAATTGTTTTTTGAGTAATGAATAAATATAACAAACTGATCATAGTGCAAATGGGATATTGAAATCTACATAGGCTATAACACATGCCTATATAACTTATTACACTTAATAAAGAAGTCTGATAGAAGAGTAATATGCTTACACGAACAGGAGGAATACTCTGCTCGTTCTTGAAGAATTTCTCAGGATCATACTTAGCTTTAACTCGCATCAATCTATTCAAATTCCCCAAGAAATACTTGGATCCGTAGATCTTAGCTTCATCAACGTTTGTCTGACCACTCGGATTGCTTCCAACATCGATGTCTCTGTAGTTAAAGAACGCCTCTCTCGGGTTACTTGACACGTACGGTTCCGCAACCTCAGAAAGCTCTTTCATCATGCTCAGGCTAGCCTCTGTGGCGTTTGCGTTCAACCATGTCGTAAAGTATTGAATCTTGAACAAGTTTCCTTTCCAGTGAGGAAACGCTGTGGCGGTCGTTGGAATCCGGTCCATCACTCCACCGTAAGGGTTGAATTGCATTCAACATTTTCTTCCAAAGCTTCTCCAATCCTTCTTTTGGGATCGGCTTTTTTTTGACGTAATCTGATTTGCTCTTGAAAAAATCTCCTGGACTCGACGGTCTATCTAGAAGAACGCTCGTCGGTGTACCGGCCGGATTATCTGCCGAAAACAACGTCGTGTTTAGCCAGCTCATTTCTTGACAATCTTCACGTTTTAGCCCTAATAAACTAGAGTTGAAGCTGCATAATTGCACATGTAACATTTTTTTATGTTTCACAATTGTTTTGTTTTTATTTATGAAACATTCGTTTACTGAAAGTTTTATATGAAATGTGATGTTTTTGATGAAGTATGATATTGATCTTCCGATATATTACTTCCCCAAGAGGTTTGAGGATTCATAAAATTTATGGGACTTGACGCGTTTTATTCGTGAAATTGACGAATCATATCCAGGAAGGCAGGGGACAACAACGTTTTTTTGTCACGTCGTAATCCGTTTTATACGCCAGTGGTTTGAGCTTGGGTTAACCATGAGGCAGTATTCGTTACTTTCCAATATATTACTTTATTTTTACTCGAGAACAAAAGCTGGAATAGCTCAGTTGGTTAGAGCGTGTGGCTGTTAACCACAAGGTCGGAGGTTCGACCCCTCCTTCTAGCGGTTTTGCTTATATGAAATTATTCCTATCCGCTTTTTCTTCATTTTACTAGGGATTTTTTTTTCTACAACCTTTGGGAAATTTTTACTTAAATTCCAAGTAACATCCAACCTCTGCTAATATATGTATTCATTTCATTTCTTAAATAAACAAGGACGTTAACGAATGTAACAAAGAGATCATATATACATTTCCTTCCAATTGAAGTAACCACAAACACTATATTTTGTTCATACCAATTTCACTCTTTTGTTATATCGTGTCTCTCTTTCCCCAGCCGAGGCCACTAAAAGCACCACAGCCACAATGAACATTACCAGCATTCCACAAGCAAAGCATATGTTCGCGGTGATGATCTCCTATACTCCCCAAACAGATATATCCCCCAAAAATTTTATGCCAAAGGAAGTGCCTGCTCATAAATATCAATCAAGATTGAACAAAAACACAACCAAAGATGATAACTTTCTTAATTATTATTTTTAGCTTAATTGGGGGTACGTGCTATTTCCACACAAAATAAGGTTCATATAACTAGAACTACACAGACTTAAGGCCCTGCTATTTTTTTACACACCACAATAGTTCAATCTCTAAATACACATAGAAATAAAATTGAACTCCAGATCCCCACATAATCCTTGGTTAGAACTGGTTTAATTATAACCAAACTAACAACTAACCGTTAAACATCTAAAATGAACCGTCTTAAACCCGATTTTGACCCGATTAAAACTTACCCAAACCAAAATCCCCAAATTAGAAACCTAAATCCCTAATTCAAAAAATTCCGAATCAGAATACTAAATCCCTAATTCGAAAAACCCGAAATCAGAATCCTAATATCTCTCTTTGAAGATTGTGAAATCAAACTCTGAAACCAGGAAATCGGTTGTTGAAGAAGCAGTTTCTGATGGCGTTAATCATTAGCCAAGCCCCCGATAATGTTCCTCCGATTGTTGAAGAACTCGATTACGAAAAAACTGAGCGGTATGAGTATCAAGTCGAGGAAGAGGTAGCTAACTTCAATGACGAACCTTCAATACGCCACAATGTGTATCCTGTGACAGTGATGAAGAAGTCGATGCTACAATGAGAGTTGATATCAGACGCGGGGATGGAAAGCTCTATGAGAATCAGTAGTTCTACAATGGAGTAGCTTTCAAAGAGTCTGTACTGGACTATGCGCTAAGAACATGTCAAAATATAGCTCAGAGCAGGTATGATAAAACGAAGCTTGAGTATAAATGTGTTGCCAATGGGTGTAGTTGGCGTATATATTGTGCAATTACTAGAGATTCGCCAGTGTGGAGAGTTAGAGTGTTCAATAAGGTTCATTCGTGTGTTCCTAATGGAGAGTGTGAGATGATTAAGGTTCCAGTCATAGCTAGGTTGTTTGTAGATAAGATCCGTGAAGAACCTAACTACTTCATGCCAATGAAAATGGAAGAAATCATAAAGGAGAGATGGAAGATCAGTGTCTCTAGGGCTCAATGTCAGTCTGCTAGATACAAAACACTTAGCTGGATTACCACAGAGTATGCTGAGCAGTTTTCTCGTCTCCAAGATTATGGGGCTGAGTTAGAGTTTACAAATGAGAGATATAATATGGAGATTGACACGATAACAAATTATGTTGATGAAGATGTCTTCAACCAGTTTTATGTCTGTAATGTCACTCAAGGAGAACCTTCTCAAGACACTCTCACTCAAGTAGAAGATTGAAGGAGAGTCGAGGATGGAAGATGGTTTGCTTATGTGGTAGTTTAGAACTGATTTAGGTTGGGATTTGGGTTCTGTTAGGTAGATGAAACAAGATTTAGGTAGGTTTTTGGATTTCTTGTTCACGGATTATCACAGATGTAGGTTGGTTTTTGGATTTTCTATTCACGGTTTGTCACGGATCAGATTGTATTAGTAATACAATGAACCATATCAATCTTTTGGTCCTTCTAATGAATGTATTTCTCATGATATCATATTTTTCTTTCTCATGGCCCATTGATTACAAGAAGACATTGAACACAAAAGATTGATATCATCATCTTTATCAAAACAAAAAATGATCCATTGATTACAAGAGGACATTGAACACAAAAGATTGATATCATCTTTATCAAACACCATCTTGTCCAAACATTACACAACAACCAAATATTACAAGAATCAAACAAACAATGATCATATGAGTTTCACGAATCCAACCATGATCATACATCCAATGATTACAAGAATCATCATTTTTTTCATATTCGTTTTGGCTTCAATAAACACATATTCTACCCTCTCAAATATATCTTTCTCGACCTTCATTAGAATCTTATCAAACACCATCTTCTCATACTCCACACCATCTCTTGTAATATCTTTTGCCATTTGCTCAAGTCTCTTAGCTTTGGAAGTCAATGTCTCTACCTCATTCAACAATGCTTCATCAACCCATTTGAAAATGTGATTGTCATCCATAAGCTACGAAATGATATGATCCGTAAGGATTAGCAACAATGAGAATCAAAATGAACATTGAACAGAGCATAAAAGCATGAATTTTAACTTAATTTATTCAACAAACCCACAACGAAAGTATCGACGGTAAGGATTACGTTCTGATTTTGAAATTTTTTCCACGATTTAAGTCCCACACCAACCCATTGTAGGGACACCCACAAATCTACCTTGAACTGCGCTTGAAGACCCGCTTGAAGCTCCAAATATATTGCTCATCCTCAATCTCGAAGTTCAACCTACAAAATTACCCAGAAATCGAATTGTCTATGAAACCACGAAATCGAGCTTATACATATGAAATATAAGTAATATAAGTAATACATTTTAAACAAGAAGAGGGACTTACACTCGATTTCGGAATTTGGGATTTGGGGATTTAGGATTCTTCAATTTGAGGATTTAGGTTGGAGTCGGGTTTTAGGATGAGTCGGATATTTGGAAAAGTCTGGTTATAGGGTTATTCGGATTAGTATCGGTTCTATATAGGGTTTAATTCGTAAACCAATAACAACCGAAATTGTGGGGATCTAGAGTTCGATCTTTATTTTTATGTGTATTTAGAGATCGAACTGTTTTGATGTGTGGAAAAATAATAGAACCTTAAGTTTGTGTAGTTCTAGTCATACGAGCCTTAGTTTGTGTGGTTCTACTCATACGGACCTTACTTTATGTGAAAATAGTATGTTTCCCCATGGGTGTTTGTGTCACCTGAACAGCATCTGCAGCTGCATAACCTGCAGCTTGACCACCCATGAACTGAAGACCGTTACCAAACCCACAAATCAATCCAGCTGTAAGAGCCCAACCTCTTCCGTTCCAGTCACTCAGGTAATCCCTAAAGGAAGATCTTGGTGAGTCGACGACGGGTTTGTACAAAAGCCTAATGTTTAGAGTGATGGAGGTTAAAGCAAGATAATGAGAAGTAGAAGAACGGGGTGTAGACAATCAGCTTGGTAACGCCTTCTTTTAGAGTGTGCCAGTGATCGTTTGTTGCTAGATTGAATAGTGGTGAGAACAATGAGAAACAAAGGCCTGCAGAAAAAGGTTATTACCAGACCAAAAACCATGCCCTTTCCAAACACCTGAATCCAAGAGAAATACATAGAGATTCATTTAACAAACAACATCAATATGATCAAGTATTAGTGGATATTGTGTTATTAAATGCCTAATATATACTTGGTTGACAAAGGATATATTTTATTTTTTTAAATAGGCCATAGAAACTATTTTGAAAAATATCAATATGATCAAATATATTTTTCATGGAAACAAAGGCATGCTATTGGACTATAATGGGCTAATGCAGTAGCATATATTACTTAATCGTACCTCTTGACTCCGTTCAACGAGTACAAAGTATAAGTTAATCAAAATTGAGCCTTTAATTTTTTTTGAAATTCCATAACAGAGTTTGGGAATAATCACAATTCATCAATATGATCAAGTATTAATATATATTGTGTAATTAAATACTTAATATATACTTGGTTGAAAAAGGATACATTTTAATTTTTAAAAAAGGCCATAGAAACTATTTTGAAAAAATATCAATATGATCAAGTATTTTGTCCATGGGCATGCTATTGAACTATAATGAGCTAATGCAGTAGAAACTGGTAGAAACTAGAAAGTTAATCAAAGAATTAGCAAAAGATCAAATCACTCCGTTCAACGAGTAGAAAGTAGAAACTAGAAGTTAATCAAAATTGAGCCTTTTCAAAAAAATGAAAATCTATAACAAAGTTTGGAAATAATCACAACATCAATATAATCAAGTATTAATGGATATTGTGTAATTAAATACGTAATTAAATACGTAACATATAGTTGACAAATGATATATTTTATTTTTGAAAATATACCACAGACATATTTTGAAAAAAATATCAATATGATCAAGTATTTTGTCCATAGAAACAAAGACATACTATTGAATTATAATGGGCTAATGCAGTAGCACATTTTCCTTAATTGTAACTCTTCACTCCATTCAACGAGTAGGAACTTGAAGTTAATCAAAATTGAGCTTTTTTAAAATTTGTAGACATAAATTGAGAAAGAGTTAGGACAGACATATTTTTTGTAAACTCCAAGTTGATATGCGATACATGAGATGCATAATTATAGGTAAGAAAATACAAACCAAAGAGCATCTCATTTTTTTGGATATATATATATATATATAAACTCAAACATACTTCATTTCATACAATACTAGGATACATCTCAATTTTTCTGGATTTACAAAAGAAAGCAAGAAAAAGCTCTTGATCAAGATTTCTATAAACCAAAAATACTAATAAAAGACAGAAAGAGAGTCACAATTTTATAAAGATTATAAAGTGGCCAAGAAAAACGTGGAAGAAGAGAAAGGTTGTAGCCATTTATACTTGGGTTAATCTCAGCCTAAACCCGCAAAGCCACGACAGCGATGGTAGTTAGTAAGATGATCGTTGTGGCTCGGACGGAGAGCTCCTCTCCACCGCTAGGATCACCGCTGATGCTTGCGGACGGTCCCATTCCAGGAAATGCAAGCGAAGATGAAGTCGGCCTATCATCGGAACCGGGTGTGCTAGTGGTTGAATTGCCGGTGGGTGGAGTTCCGGTGGTTGAATTGTTTGTGGATGGAGCTCCGGTGGTGGGGGTTCCGTTGGAGCTGAAAAAGAGTTACTTTAATAAGCTTACTAAATCTAAGTTCTAAGGCGAGGTAAAGTGAAACATACCCGGAACTAGATAAACAGCTTGAAGTAGCTGCAAGAACAGAGTAAAGAAAAAAATCAGCAAATAAAAAATAAATTGTTTGATGAAAAGAAGTTTGAAGGTTTTAATGGAAGGAATACTCGACGTAGTGGAAGTGGAGATGACGGCAACGCCGTTAAAGTCACATGTGGCGCCGGTGGAAGCTTTCTTCTGGTAGTAGCTGTTAACGGCAACATCACAGTGGTTCTTGACGGTGTTTGGTTGATAACAAGCTCCGTTCATCTGAATCTGAGTACAGTCAGCACCTCCTCCACATGCGTAGTCTATCACCTTCTGTAGTGCCTGTTCGTTCGCGTCCTTGCACACACAAACCGCCGCGTCTGTATAGAACAGAGATGTCGAGTCAGAATAGGCTAAAGACAGAATCTATAAAAACAGAGGTTTGATGAACTGATGAAGATGGATTAAAGATTAGCATTACAATGAAAACGTAACCTAGAAGCGAAAAATTCAGAACCAATTTGAGGCTTTAAGCCAAGGGACAAAGAAGTGTTCAAAGGAGATAGAAAGATGCTTACTTGTATAGGTAAACATGAAACAGAGAAGAAACAGAGGAAGCAAAACCGCCATGACTGCTAAAACCATATGGAACTTGTCTAACCCTGACAGTGCCACAAATGCAAATTTGCTTGCGTGTTTGGTAGAGAAGAGAGAGAGAGAGAGAGAGATCCTGATACAATTATCGACTATGTCTATTCGTTACGATATTTCTTGGATACTAATAAGGAGTATACCCTATGGTCTAAGTAAAAAAAAGGTTTATTTGTTATTGTGTGATGACTTGTAAATGTTATATTTTGAGTAGCAAAAGCAATGTGGGTCTGCTGAGAAACAACAGAGAAGATCAAAAGCATAATTGTCGTCTTTGTCATTGTGTGAATGGTCGGTTGACGCACATAATATTTGTTTATGTGAAAAAATTAGCTTTGTTATTTACTAATTTGCCATCTCAATTTACGTACGTCTGATGCATTCTCTTTACTTTTTAGGATCTAAATAAGATTATTTCTAGCTTTCCCCAGAGATATAACAAAAGAAGCACACGTTTACAAAATTACAAAGTAAAAAAAACTGTTGAAAAATGTAACTAAACATATTATATAAATATAGTTATATAAAGACATTTTAAAGTAAAGTAGTTTGGTTTTTGAAACGTTAGATGAAAAGTAGTAGAGAAAAACAGCGAAAACAACACAAAAATTGGAAATAGTATACTCCACAAAGGCATAAACGTATGTGTAAAGTACTTTTAAGGCAAAGCGGCTAGCAAGGGAGCCATGTGCAGGACAAACTTTTCAAGTTTCATTCGCATTACAACACGTGTGATTGTGTCACAAGTCACAAACTCACACTATACGACAACTCAATGGTTGATGACAAGATGACCAAAAATAGCTATAAACGTTACCCGCTAACGTAAGCAGTAAGTAACCTTTTCTTCTGTAGTTTACTATGACTTAGGGTAAATATTTTATCCAAAAAATAAAACCTTAGGGTAAATAAAATTTTAAAGTATTTGACTATTTAACATACACGACATCGTGCTTGAACAAAAAAAACATAAGAAATAGTGTAAGTATTTTGAGACAACCTTATCACTTGAAATCTTTTTTAGATGGCCTTTAAAGGTTCATGGGCCCTTCTCTTTACTATTCTTATATAGAGTTAATTTATCTTTTCCAACTCCGTGTTTCGAGTTGGAATCCCTGGCCGTGTGGTGTTTCGTTGGAAAAGCTTGATGATGATAATCCTGAGGTGATTGGTGAACTTTTCATTTACTTTATAGGTATAGGCGTGTCTCCTAAATTCGGGATGTTAATGCATGTAAAGATCATTCTGACATATATTATAATAGAGTAATTCTAAACAATTATCATCCATGGCCCATTTTGAAAGCGACACCATCGAGATACATATTATACGTGAGGACAAGAACCATTAGAGAAAGATCAATCTCACTTAAACTTGTAACCTACGTCACTACGTGTCATAAACTAACACGTTAATTGATGAGTCGTCAGTAAATAATGAAATAAAAATACCCTAACGTCGACCATAAAAAATAATTTGACAGAAAATATAAATCCTGGCCGTTTAAAACCAATTTATCCAACAAAAAGTGATAATTCAACAATATAGGCATATGTGTTTCCGTTGAAGAACAAGTGTGGGCTGTATATATTAATGGGCTGGGCTTTATACTAAGAGACCTAAATATTTTTCGAGTCAAAGAAACTCCTGGAAAAAAGACATCATTTTTATGAGAATCTCTAAAATGCCACTGTGTCATCGAGAACAGATCATCACGCCCGGAGTTTCTAAAACTCATCTGAAACTTAGAAAGTCCTAAAACCTTTTCCCCAACTATGTAACTCAACAGATCCTTCCAATAAAGGGGTCTCATCTCTTCACCCGTTCCCGTATCTCTCTCCTCAAAACCCTAAAATCCAATTCACTCATCAACTCATTTCGGTACTCCATTCCTCTCTCAAGATCCTCAGCTCGGAACCGGAACAACTGATCACGACGCATTAAATCTTCACTCAAGCTCAACACCGCTTCCACCGAATCCGGCGACGGGAAGTCCTCTTTACCAAGAGAATTGGCGGAGTCCGATCCCAAACACTCCTTCCTTCAACCAATCTCTCGTCCCATTGGGATTTCTAAATCAAGCTCCTGCTGGTCGAATCAGGGCTCTCTCTGATACGCTTCACATGAACTCGTTGCTGGATACTGTGTAATTATATTGCAGAAGTTGCAATTCAAGAGGATAATAGCAAATTAGCATTTTTTGCATTTGAATTTATGTTCAAGTGGATCACTAGAGGCGAAATGGCTAGGCCATCGGTTATTCTTTCTGTTGATGAAGGGTTGGTAGTAGCAGGTCTTGCAACTGCTGCTAGGACTTGTAGTTCATCTTTAGTGGAAGGATCATGGACGATTCTGAAACGGAGTCTGCGTGGGAGAAAGGCAGCCAACCCTACATCGTACACTGCAAAGATAAACGCCTATGCATCGTTGGGGAATCTCAAAAAGCTTTCACCTCTCTTCATGAATTTGAATCTGCATATGTAGACTGTGAAAAAGAAGTTGTGGAGGTAATGCTTTCACCTTTCACATCCTTATACCCGCTGGTTGTGCCTGCGCTAAGAAAGGTTTTGAGACATTGGATGAGGTATACCTTGATTCTTTTAGAGGGTACGTATTCTCAGCTTTCTTCGCAACAATAATTAAGGTAGGGTCGTTGGCTAAATTACTAATAGACGTAGGAAACTTATGAAATTAATAGAACTATTCCAGAAAACCTGTTTATCAAAATGGAGCATCATGGCCTGAATGTTAAATGCATTTTAGAGTGTTGGAACTAAGTAGATATAATGTTTACCGTATCTGACCTTGCACTGTCACATAATCTACCAGGTATACTTTCAGTTGGAGAGTTTGAGTCAGGGTGATACTCCATACAGGTCTGTTGCTGCTCTAAACTCTATAATTCTTGGCTGTGCAAACACATGGATCTGGATCGTGCTTATCAGACTTTTGAGGCAATAAGTGCTTCTTTTGGGCTGACTCCTAATATCGATTCATACAATGCCTTACTATACGCATTTGGAAAGGTCAAGAAGGTGCTGTTTCCATGTTACATCACTCTCTTTCTCTAGAATATTTTTCTGCATGGATGATGAATTAGGCCTAACAACTCTAACCTGTTTGATTTGCAGACTTTTGAGGCAACAAATGTATTCGAGCATCTGGTTAGCATAGGTGTTAAACCTGATTGCCGGACATATTCATTGCTGGTTGATTCTCATCTCATAAACCGGGATCCCAAATCAGCTCTGACCGTCATTGATGACATGGTAAACGAGAATTGAAAACGAACCTAACCACTATGAGAGAATGATGTGTGTTGTTTTCATGGCTATGAGAAACTAATACATTTTTCGATTGAACAGATCAATGCTGGATTTGAACCCTCCAGGGAGTCATTGAAAAAGCTCAGAAGGCGATGTGTAAGGGAAATGGACTAAGAAAACGATGATCAAGTGGAGGCATTGGCGAAGAAGTTTCAGATCAGGATGGGAACTGAGAACCGGAGGAACATGCTGTTCACCATAAACTACTCCAGGGGCCGTGCATTAAATAACTGAAAATCCCAAATGAATGTTTTGTAATAACGAACCCTCTTGTGAGAAGTGAGGAATGAAGCAAAGGGGTATCGACTTTTGAAGTTATGGACCAGCATGCCCCAGTGTTTTTCATTGCTGTATATCGCTTCATTATATTCTTTGAGTCTCTAATCTGATTGTTAACAATACCTAGCTCTTGTTTTTTTTTTTGGAAACCAATAATAGTTTTGTTTAGAATCGCTAGTCTCCGACAAATTTTATGGCGTTGACCAATAAAGGCCGAGACTTTTTGAAATACGCTAACTATGTTATCTGATTTAGCCGTTGCTGTGACTTGCGAAGAATGCAAAGACAGGGCCTTGAAGATGGGTCAGCCCAATTAAGAGATCCAACAAGTAGTTGGAGAAGAAGTTCTGTTTCACACAATTCACAAACAGCTTGAGAACCATTACGCCTCATTTTTGGGGATCAAAGAGACAAAAGCCCTAAAACTTCAGAAAACTGATTGAAGAAGAAGATGGTTGGAAGAACGGACGAAAGTGGCGGAGGTAAAGAGAAAGAGGAAGAACAAGACGGCATGTCCGTACACTCTCCCTGTAAAACTTTACCATCCTCCGCTTCCTCTCTCTCCAAGGTCTCTCTTCTCTCTCTGTCTGCCATTTACACCTTATTTGTTCTGAAATTTTAAAGTTTCCTCTTTTATTGGATTTGGTTCTCAGGAGCAGTCTCAGGTTGAATTGGAGGTAAGGTTATTAGAAGCTCTTGAAATTTATCCTCCCATTAAACTCCGAGGCAAGCTTTCACAACGCAAATCTTTATCCTTTAGCTAAGTATTAATCTTTATCATGGTGTTAATCAGAAACCATTAGCAAAGGGAATCATTTCATGGTATACAGTAGGGTGATTGTCAATTGCATTGTCTCTTGTTCTTGGACATTGATGATCAGTTCTTTGGTTTCTTGCTTTCCAGTAATGTTATTATGATGGTTTGTGCAGGCATACATCGTCACTTTGTTCTTTATGGTCTTATGGAGTATCTCGGAAGAAGGTTTGTTTCACAGTTTCTCTCATTCTTCAGTCAGTGAGTTCTGATCTTTATTGATTGAGTCTATTTATAAAATATTCCTGCCCATAGCTTTGAAAGACAGTTCACAGCGGATGAGGTTCTGCAGCTACTGGATCGTTTTTACATCATCGAGATGCTGGTGACTAGTAATTACAACAAACAAACATTGATTGTTATGCCCCCTAGCTTTTCATGGCCTGCTTTAGAGTTGGGCTAATGGTTTTAATCTGCCACCTCTGGATTTTTCAGAAATCAGATGATGAGGACATGGACATTTTGAATCACGAGGAAGACTTTTCATTGCCTCAGAGTTACTTTGATAATGAAGAACAATAACAGAGCACGGAGAAGAGATCTTTGTTTCATTTATCTTCTCCCATCTTTTTGTATATGGTTAGGTTTGGCCTCAGCTCTTATGATAAGTTTTCTTCTGTACATTTATGCAGTTATAACGTCTGTAAAACCATCAACATTAATGATCTTTTATACTCTGTCTAAGAGTTTACTCGTAACAAGTTGTTTGTTTTGGGGTTTCGCTCGCTCTTTTCATATTGACATTTAGGTGTTTGTTTTGGTTGGCAATTTTTTATATACATTTGATTGATATGTATATTGGAAAAGTATAACAGCAAAAGCATATCTGATCAGATCATAACATAATTGCATAACTAAAATTACTCGATGACATGAAAATTGACAACAAAATAAAGAAGAAGAAAAAAGTAGTACAAAAAAAGAAACATTATAGGATTGAATTTCAATTGTCTCTGATCCAATCTTTCTGATGAAACCAAGCTATGGAATTGGCCTCCCCCTTCTGGGCATTGAATCTAACCTCATTCAACTTCCAAAACTTTTCATCAGTTCTGAAACAAACAAACAAGAAAAAACAAACATGAACTTAACCCAACAAGAACATTTCAGACTCCTGTTTGCAGGTGAATTACCTCAGTGGCTTCTGCAGGCTTAGCCTGTTCTTGCTTCTGTTCATCGGTCTTGATGTTGTCGTCTCCTGAAAACATAACAAAAACCATTTCTTAAGCTCAAACGTTTTGAGACATCATGCATGTTGTATGATTTTCAAACAGACCTCCATCTTCAGGAAGATCAGAAGTCCAGAGGGTGAGGTTGTCTCTCAGGAGCTGCATGATAAAAGTGCTGTCCTTGTACGACTCCCCACTTAGAGTATCCAACTCCGCAATCGCCTCATCAAAGGCTTGCTTCGCCAAATGGCAAGCTCTGCAACAGTTTTTCAGAAACCACATACAACAAAGTTGATATAGTTATTTAGGAATCAATGTTTGAAAGAGAACCTTTCAGGAGAGTTCATGATTTCATAGTAAAAAACAGAGAAGTTAAGAGCAAGGCCAAGACGAATCGGGTGGGTCGAAGGAAGCTCACTGCTTGAAGCTTGTGTTGCAGCCTAATCAAAATAGATCTATCAAAAATTCTCCTAATCGATATGTGTTCAACAGCTTTGAGAAAGAACATGTTAGATATTACCTCATAGCCTTTCAACGATTGTTCAGCTGCTTCCTTCCTCTCTTGCTCAGTCTTAAACTCAGCCAAGTAACGGTAATAATCTCCTTTCCTAACAAATTTCAAAAAAACAAACAAATAAAATTTGAGTTTCATTTTCAGATGAGAAGAGAGTGTTTTAGTTATCACATCTAGTAGTAGAAGACGGTGGCTTCTCCAGAGGTAGCGTGAGGGATGAGATGCTGATCAATGATGTTGAGAATGTCTTTGTAAATGTTGGCGAGCTCGTCTTCTACCTTTTGACGATAACCATTGATATGTTTCACATTTGATTCATTGCCTTTGGACTCTTCCTTCTGCTCGATCGAAGACATTATCCTCCACGAGGCTCGTCTTGCTCGGATCACGTTCTTGTAACCAACCGACAACAGATTCCTCTCTTCAACAGTCAGCTCGCTGTTCACCCTCGCCACTTTCTTCATCGTCTCCACCATCTCTGCACATTCATTACCATATCCCTAATTCCTTGAGATTCTCGCATATATATGTAATTAAAATAGAGATACTATGTTACCGTCGTATCGCTCGGCTTGTTCGGAGAGTTTAGCCATGTAGACGAAGGTCTCTCTTTCTTTGTCGGATCCTGATGATGACATTTTGTCTGAATAATCTGCGAAAACAGAGATCTTGATTTCTTGTTTTTTCTTCTTCTTTTGGTTGTTGTTGTTTTCCTCGTTGAGATAATGAATAAAGAATAAAATGATTGTTAAGAGATGGGAGGGAAAGAGGGAAATATAATAAGAGGTTTGAAGATGGTTCGCGAATGGCGGAAGAAGACTGACTCTCAACCTTCAGATCCGAGCGCGCCTAAGTGTCTGCGCCAATACATTCTAACTAACTTAACTAACTTTTCGCTTCATTACAACGTTGTAATATGTGTTATATTTGTTAGTATAAAATTAAAGATAGAGATCTAAAGTGAAGGATTCGCAAGGTAAAGATTGTAGTTTGGTAATTGCTTTTTGATATCCATGGGTCAAATCTTTGGCTGTTGACCTTCCTATGTTCGTTTACAGATTCCTGGTGTGCCAATCATGTTTGTGACGCAGCGCAAGTACTCAATAGAGAAGCTTCCTGAAGCAACAATCGGTGGAGGTATGCCTCGCATCATCTTTTCTACAGTGATACTTGAATCTAAGCCTACTTTGTATTATTAGCTTATTTGAATTCACTTTTGTGGTTTTTATGGTGCACCTCCAAGATACTGATAAAAGGAACAGATACCCATTTGATTCCAAGAATTTTGGGAAGCCAGGGCTAAAGAACTTAGACATATCTTTTTACATACATCTACTCTTAAGTTTTCATTTACCAAAATAAGACCTTAGAGGCAATTCATAGTTTTGTTTTCTTTTAACTTGTTACCACGGAGCCAACATAGATGTTACAAACTCAAGTTCCACATCTTCAAATGTGGTGACGAAAGCAACAGCAAAGACATGACTAAAAAGGAAAAGAGAAACAAGCACAACTCAGACCTGAATGAAACTGGTATGTCTAAATCAGCATTAGCCATATTAGTTTTGGTTTTCTTTGTTTCTTGCCAAATCTTTTTATCATATCATTGGTTATAATTTGTAGGTGACACTTGCAATGGTTCAGAGGCTGAGACCCATGATACAAGTAAGACATGACGAAAGCAAACAAAACTAATGTGTCTGACTTACAGCTACAGTTTCAGCTTTAGTGAGTATCTTGCCAGTTTCCTCAGGAGTCAGGGAACTTCTCATATGCTTTGTGGCCCTTTTAGGAGTCATTGGCTTAGCACCAGAAGAAGAGTGCATTCGCTTCTTTTCTAGGGCGTTTGAAACAGTTTTTATAAAGATTTTTGCCTGAAAGAACATAACAGCTTCAATTCATACCAATAAACCAAAACTGACAGAATGTTGACTGAAGTTAATGAAATCGATACCTTTGGTACGTTATTCCAAGCCCCGCTTGGAATATGGATTCCTAAGAGTATTTAAATATGGATTCCTACTTTGTCGCCTCTAAATAAACCATATAACGATTCTCAAGAAGTACTCCCCTCACCAGCCCTTTATGCCATCCCGAACCACGAAACGCCTCTACACGTTCCAACAATGTATACTTGTCAACCGAAGAAGGAGCCGGTGTGGGTCTAACCCAGCGCGAACCAACGGTGGTGTTTGGTCCTGCCTCCTCACCCTTGCATCTCAATTACCTATTCCAGTCCTCGATGATGAATTTCTTCTTATCACCCACTTCAATCTCTTTAACTATCATTGCAGGGAACCACGCAGCATCTTTGGCAGAACTCACTTCCACCATTTTCCCAGAGCTACTCGTGGACTTATCCAGTTCCTTCAAGTACAACATACAGAGAAGTTATAAGTCTACTCTTAAGATTCTCAACCAAAGCTAAAACCTTTAACCATTTTAACCATAGTATGCTACAATAACAAGGTCAAAGAAAGTAACGAAACTGAAACAGCTACAAGCAAACATACAACCGGATTCGAGAAAGGATATTTTAACCATTGAAGAGAAAAGTTTCAACCTTTTGCAAGAAAGCAACAAAATTTGAGAAACAGTTTCAAATACATTTAACCTCGTACCTTAATATCTGGTCGGACCCAAATCGAACCGGTCCAATTAAGATGAGCTCGCAATTGCTTCCTCTGGAATCGAATAATGTCAGGTGGAGAATCAAAATAAACCAAATAATTGTAGTCCTCCATTTTCTTTATGACTACACCAGTCCACCATCCGTCTTTATGATCAGCACCGACCACTAAACCTTCCTCTAAAACGACGCCGTCGAAGTGATTCTCCGGCGGGACAGGTCGAATCTCTCTTCGATGTGTTCGACTAGAGGAGACGAACCATCCTCGTGGAGCAACGTTAAGTAACGAACACGAAGCTTATTGTTTTCCGAATTAGTTGGGGTTTCCTCTAAAATAGCTCTGAACCAAGCATCTTCAACTTCAGAACTGACTTCTACTTCACAATCTTTCATAATATTCGTTTGCTCCATCTCCTGAAGTTAAACAATTTGGTTTACTCTGAGAAAAAAAACATTAAAAACTCAGACTTTCTTCTTCCACGGAAAACCCTAAAACCCCAAAGTTGGAAAACAGCTCTAGAGTTGAAGCAGAGTCAGAGATGGCATTAACGAGCCCCACCAAAGCATATTTGCTTTAATTGTGTGTAGAAAATAATTGTAATTATTAATTTTTTTTGGCGCGATCAAAAATTACGAAAAATGGAAATATAGATATGGAATTGACGACAAAAAAAAAAAAGATATGGAATATCAGGATTCAGGAGTATCTAGCAGCCAATTTTAATATAAGTTAATGATAATGATTCACGTCTCAAATTTTATATCTACATTCGAGTTAGGCTAAAAGCATTCAATATGGTTTTGGTTTAGAATCAAATTATGTTTTGGGTTGGCTAAGTTTAATACGAAATCAACGCTGATACTCTATATATTGTTTCATGAGTAGCTCGTGAGATGCATACTCTCATCGACTTCAATCTTCAATCCCAACATTGGCTTTACCGCCACAGAGTGATTTAAAATGATAGTAACTCAGGTAACCTTCTATGAGTGAGTTAAATTTGGTACAAGTAGTGGAGGAAAGAATCTAAAAAATAGGCTCCAAGGGAAGCGCGTTCCCTACACGCGCCGTAGAAAAACTCTCTCAACTTCTCCCTTTCGCTCAGCTGTCGGAGATTTTTTCGTGGCCGGAGCGCGGTGGCTTCTCTAGCACCGGCTCCGGTCACCGTATATTTTCCCGTTTTCAATGTTTTGTTCTTCTTAGCTTTGTAGGCGGTTTGGAGTTGGATCTTGCGTAGAACCGGCGTGGTGGGTTCTCGGAGCTCGCCGGAGTTTTTGGCTCGCTCGAGGACGGCGTTCCTTTCCTTCTTCGTCTCCGTTCTCGCCTCGGCCAGTCGTTTTATCGCCGGTTTATTCTCCTCTTCGCCCTGCGTCTCGGCGAGATTTCTCGTCTCGGGTGGTTTCAGATCTTCGACGGAGCATCACGGCAGTTGGTCTCCAGGGTGACTCGGGGGTATCAGGATGACGCCGGAGCTCCCTTGGTCTATGTTTCTCGTCTCCTGTTCCAGATCGGGTCCATCTCACTTCGTTTCACCTTTCTCTTCGCAAAGGAGGCTCCATCATCAGATGCGGTGGCTACGGTGGCAGCAAGTGGTCCTCGTCTTCGGCGGTGTTCAGTGTCAGTGGTCTTCCGGAGGATCTGCTGAGAGGGAGGAGTTTGGGTGGTGATTCCGGCCAGCTTGAGTTTCGTTGGTGGCGTGGCTTGTGGTTTTGTTCTTGGACCACCGGTGGCTACACTCTCCTTCCTCACTTGCGTTCAAGTGTTTTCCTTTCCATTTTGCCAAGCTCTCTCTACGGTGTCCCATCCTAGCTCTAGCAGGCGAGGTTTCTCTTAGGTGGCGGAGGTGCTAGTGGGTGGTTCTGTGGTCTCGGGAGTCCACATTTTCCGATGATGCTCCTTTTTGGTTGGGTCCGAGTGTGCTATGTTGCAGGTTCTATGGTGGTTTTATCCTGAGAAGCTATGGGTTCTGTTGATCTAAGACTATGAGGACTAGGCTTGGAGCTCCGTGTTCTCGTTGTTTCTGTGATGAGAGCTGGTTTGGCGTTTGCATTATGGCCTCGTGAGTGCGGTTCGGTCCTGCTTTGTGCCTCACCTCCGACCAGTCATGTTGTTTGTGAGTTCTAGCTTGGTTCTCTGTTTTGATTGCTTGTTATTATGTATTTTGTGTGTTGGCTCGAGGGCTCTCCCTCCTATTTCTATCTTTGCTCTTGTGCCGGGATGTTCAACCCGCACATTGTAACCCCTTATCTTAACGTCGATACAAAACCAGAAATTTTATAAAAGAAAAAATTTGGTATAAGTAAAACAAATCGAAAGCCCAAGCCCCATAAATGGGCTGAGCCCAGGTAATATTCTGTACTAAAAATATCCTAATTCCACGAAGACCTTAACAAACAAATCTCTCTGTTGCTCTCACTCTGCTCGATCTATCTGAAAGAAGAAGAATCTCAAGGTAAAGTTCTCGTCTTTGTAAATTTCTTGGCTTCTCAATTATATATTGAAAACTGGGTTTTGTAGTATTTGCTCTACATCATCCGCATAGATCATTATTTTCCATTTGAGATATTATCCTGTGTTTGGACGCACCGATCCTATTTTGCGTTTCGATTGGTCCAAATTTTGATAATACTCTTTTTGTAATCTGCAATCTTATTGTTCTTTGATCAGTCTGAATCTGATGGATCTGAGCTTACCAAGTGTCTGATTAAAGAGATGCCTCAAATTTTCCGCTTTTAAACCTGTTTTACCAATTATTTATCTGCTTCCAGTATAGATTCCAAGTCACTTGCATTTGGCTTTAAACTTACATTGAGTTTCTACTGGAGTTGTTTTAGGGTTTAGGGTTTTAAAATTTTCAGTTCCAGGGTTTAAAAGATGTTTAAAAGCCCTGACTTGTGATGATAATGGTAAAGTTAATCTTTGGCTATTTCTTGTAGTTTTTAAGTAGATGGGGAAGGACGCAAAAGCTGGTGGGAAGGGTAAAGGAAAGCAAGCAAGTGGCAGTGATGAAGGGGCCTCCAAGGGTAAAGGCAAAGCAGGAAAAGCCGCTGATGGTCTCGGGACATGCACTTATGTTAAAGGTGTGTGTGTTTCTCAAGTCATTTCTGTGTCTAATACTCATGTTCTTGTTTGATTGATACTCTTTAAACATTTATAGATCCAAAGTTTCTCTTAAAACCTACGCTTTTTAGTACAAAAGCATAGAATGTTGTCAACACTGCAATGGTTTTATTTCAGCAAGACATGTTTTGTGCGAAAAGCAAGGCAAGATCAACGAAGCTTACAAAAAGTTGCAGGATGGTTGGTTGAGCAACGGAGACAAAGTTCCGCCTGCTGAGTTTGCAAAGGTGAAGAATCCTAATTGTGCTTCTTCCTTTTTTTATGAGTAAAAACATCCCATCTAAGATAGTTCAGACAGTATTGTTTTTCCCATTTCTAGCTATGACATTTACATAACTGCTGAAAACCCATTTCAACACCTCAAAGTTCGTTGATTTACTGAGACCTACAAGTTTCAGTGTTTTGGTTAGCTTTATTTGCTGATATGTGTAATGAATGCTGGAGAATCTCAAAACGATTTATGTGTGGAACTATCTCAGATTGCAGCAGAGTACTCAGAGTGCCCATCAGGGAAAAAAGGAGGAGATCTTGGATGGTTCCCAAGGGGAAAGATGGCAGGTCCAAGATGTGGCCTTCAACACACCTGTTGGAGTCACTAGTGCACCCTTCAAATCAACGTATGTCCACATCCTATCTCATTCTTTCTTTGATATCAAATCTTAATTTCGCTTTGTTTAGTTGATGAAGAATGTGACTGTGAGGTGATTGCAGGCACGGGTACCACATAATCTTGTCGGAGGGAAGGAAGAACTGACCAGATACATCTCTGCTTTGCTCTACTCTTATGGAAGTCACTTGTTAGTTTTATTGTAACCTATAAAAAGAAGACACCCTATGTTGCTCTGGCCGAAATGTTTTCACAAGTTAACAAATCTTCTATTTCGTTTTGAATAATGAATGTCTCAAGGCTATAATACAAGTTAATTATCTTCTCTTTGTTTATCTCTGACATCGAAAATACGTTTTGCTTTTAAAACCCAAAAATGTCGTACTCGTTCTATACATTTGGAGATCTACGAATCAATGAGCAAATTGACTTATTCTTACCCATATACAACATTTCGACAGTGGTACTTTACTACTAAAGTTAGGAATAATATTTAGCCACAAGTCGTTCCATTGCAGTAAGCGTCTATCTTTATTTTTCATTGTTTGGAAATACTTAGCCACAAGTCGTTCCATAGCTGAACTTTTTATATTTGGTCAAATCCTCAGATTCGATGACAAATCTTGTGCTTTTATGTTTTGAAGTTTGGGTTTAATTGTGATATGGGAACAAAATAAGGAATGAAGTGTAAAACTTGTAAAACAATAAGGACTAGATAAAAAGTGTACAGGTCTTAAATTTGGGGTCCAGCTCAATTTTAGGGATTTTTACGGGTCAAACCCGAATTATTGTTTTGGGCCGCTTTGATTAGAAAATAGCTCCAAGAACCGTATCTACCTTTCTCGATATTATCGTCTCTCGTGTTCTTCCCTAATTTTTCATCGTAATCCAAATTTATTTTTCCTTTTTTTTTTTGCTGGGATTTTTCAATTAATCGTGAAATTGATCTGTATATTCAACTAATTCTCGTTTATCTCTTTCTGTTGATACCAATTTTTATCTATTTCGTTTGTCAAAAAAAATCTAGGGTTAGGGTTGTCGATCTCCTCTCTAGCTGTTTAATATCTTGATCCATCGTTTTCTTTCGCTATTTACTCGATTTTCATAAATATTCCTATCTAATTTGATGTCACTTTCGTGTTTTTCGTCCTCGATTGAGATCTAGGGTTCTTACGTATCGATCTATCCCAGGGCTTGGCAGATCTGTAAATTATCAAAGGGATTTCTCTTCCTTTGTATAGATTTGATCAATTCATCCATTCTACACTTAATTTGGTTAAATTTTTTGGGTAGGCCGGAGTTTAGGATTAGGGTTATTTCTGATTTGGGGATTTTCGATTTTTTCCAACTTAAGCTTCTGAGAACTTAAAATTCCTTTTGAGTCTTCTGGTGGCGTTCTAGTTTGGTTACATCATTTGTGCAGTTGGCCTGAAACCTTATCTGAGCTTGCCTCTTTAGAGAGGTAAATAATATACATGTTAACTGGACATTTGCTCTTGTGTGAACTTGTTTTTAAGCATTAGTACTTGCTGTCATTTTTTTGTTGTGATGCATGTCTGTTAAAGTAGCATTACAGTTTAGTTATTGTCTCAAGATGAATTTTTACAGTTAGGCATCCTACATACGGCTTGTATAAGATCTCTTGCGTGCATTTACTTGCATGTTGTTGTTTTACTTTTCCATTTATAAGGATTCATAGTCCGAATTATCCTTAAGAGTTTATTACATTTTATTACCCATTATGCAGGTTGAAAATGGGATTCAAGCGGCCTTTTGAAGATGAGAAATTTCATGAGCTCCCGCTCAAACACTCTAGACAGTTTGGCTATACCGATAAGTCGAATCAGTTTGATGAAGTTAGTCCTCGTGATGTTGTTTTCCAGAAACCTGTTGCCACGGGTAAATATTACATGTAGTTATAACTCATTTGTGGGATTTAATCTTGTTTTTATAAAGGATAAAGTTCCCTATGTGATTTACTGTTCTCTTTTGAATGGGTTTACCGGACAATAGTGAATGAGAGTAACCTTTATAAGCCCCAAGGCGGTGAATCATCTGATGGTGAAATGTTTGATGAAGAGTCCAATTTTGTTGTACCGGGTCATGACATGGATGATACTTTTACATGTGTCACAAAAGGTTGTGGCGGAAGAGATGCGACTCACTCTCCCCATTCTGTAAAGTATTTTGAGCTTGATGTACCTCCAAGAGTATTTGCGCCTCTGGAGACTTTCTATTCTTTCCTTATGGATCAACCTGCTAGAAAGCAAGTGCCGATCGGACCAGGTCATCAAGTTGAAATTCCTGAATGGGAAGGTAGTCAGAATGGGAACTTAGAACCCTCAGGCATGATGGTTCAGAATCAAATCATTGAATGTGCTGTTAGCGAGAAGCTGTCTGGTACATGTGTTGTTCCTATGCAGGCTTTGGATATACTTGAACATATGGATGACATAGTAGGGAAAGGTAGAAAGTTCTGTGGCTGCCGGGACAGGGGTTCTATCAGGTGTGTGCAGCAACACATCAAAGTAGCTAGAGAAGATATAGTTAAGATGTTTGGATATGAGACATTCAAAGACCTTGGCTTCTGTGATATGGGAGAAGAAGTTGAAAGGAACTGGAGCGATGAAGATGCACAACTTTTTCATGAGGTTGTTTATTCCAATCCTGTAACATTAGGTCGGAACTTTTGGCAGCACTTGGCCGCTGCATTTTTTTCCCGAACTAAGCAAGAGATTGTTAGCTACTACTTCAACGTTTTTGTCCTCAGAAGGAGAGCCATCCAGAACAGAACATTGATGTTGGACATTGATAGTGATGATGATGAATGGCATGGATGTTATGGGGGCTCTTCACTTCCTCATTTTGTTGAAGAAGATGAAGAAGACTCTGCTCTCGAGTCTCCTATTCATCAAGGCACTGAGAAAGTGTATCCACTTAATCATGAAGAGGTTGGAGAAGATGCCAGTAATAGTGAAGATGGTGATGCCTTTGTTGATAGTAGAGAAGATGGCACTGGACTGTGTGACGACGAGCACAAGATGAATTCAACAGTTGAATATTTGGGTGGTAGCACTAGGGACAGAGTGAACTTGGAAAATGACTCGGGCACGTCCTTTGAACTTGCACATGATGCAGTGACCTGTGAAAAGAAAGATGAGACCAGTCTTGGAGAGCAGCAGAAAAAGTTGAAGAAGCGTAATGATCCAGTGGCAACTAAAGTCTGGGATGCTTCGAGGTGTCAGAATGTTTCAACAAATGGCAAAGATCTTCAACCAACTGGGAGCATCATGGAGGAGATATTTGGCTATGAATCCTGGGAAAACAAGGCAAGAAATAAGTAAGGAAGTAAAGATCATTCTCAACAACTTGCAGAATCGTGGGAGAGATTGTTGGGGTTATGGGGTCCTCCAAATGTCCCTTTAAAGTAGAGAGAGATTTTAGACTAAGAATTTTCAGCCGTTGTTTCTGATGTGGAATCTTGTGAATGGGCTGTTTAACTTTTCTTGGGGACCTCTTACTCAAAAATCCTTACTTAAAAATGTCAGAATCTCTCTGATTTGCACTAGGATTTTCTCTGCTTTGAACCTTTTAATGTTTGTACGGGAAGTTTGAAACGCAAAGTCTGGCTTTTGCCTTGAGAATCCATCATCACCGATTTATAAATGGGGAAGAAATGAATTTTCTATTATATGGTTTGGTTAAGGAAAACATTAAATAGAAAAGGTGGGAATAATGTAATCTTTGAACAGTAGGTGGCAAAAAAGATTAAAAAAAATCTTCATTGTTAAACTCAAAAAGAAACAAACTTGACAAAATTCAATGCCAAAGATTGTTGCTTAAGAATAGGAGAATATGTGGCAGAAGCCAATTATGGGTTTTTCTCATCAAAGACGACGCTTTGTTGTTTGAACGTCGAGTAGTCTCTATTAATCCTGTGTTTGGCCCCATGGTTTGTGGGCTACTTGAATGGAGTGTTCTAATTCTTCAGTCTACAAGATTTTTAATTTAACAAGGAAACAAATCTTTAAGTGCAAAAAAAATTGAAACTTTACTGTAAATGTGTGATCTTTTTTAAATATGAGCAAGTAGTGGAATTCTAACGAGTGGCCAAAACAGAACTTGACAGTCCAGTTGCTTCTTTTCTCTCAATCTTTTGTAGTGTTATAATCCTTTTTCATATCTTTGTTGGTTCCATGCATGTGTTTGTTGAGTGAGGAATAGATCCAAAAATGCAGCTGACCTTTGATTACACGTGTTAGCAAACACTTCCCTTTTTTTTTTGTTCCCAAACTCAAAAAAATAAAAAGAAAACAAAACAAATCTGTAAACTTTTTTGTGGAATTTACACATAAAAGCTTGTTTTAGCTTTCTCTCTGTTAATTAGCTTGAAGGCCGGATCTTGTACTTAAGCTATAGGAGATAACAACTGTTACATCCCTAAATCTGATCATAAGGAAAAGCATCAAGCTTCTCTTCTCTTTATTCTCTGTAGCTTTTGGGGAATTTTCAGTTTTTGTCGGGTTGTGAAGCATTTCTTGGGAGATTTCAGGTAAACTCATCAGCATAAAAATGAAATCTTTTGCTTTCGTTTTTGTAAAGATAAACTTTGTGTTGAATCTTGTTTGTTTTGGGTTTGATCATTTGTCTAAGAGAAGGAATCAAACTTCAAATGGAGAAGAGCAACGAGAGGAACATTGTGTGCAACTACTGTAACAAGAACTTCCCTTCTGGAAAATCACTTGGAAGTCACATTAGAATTCATACGAATGAGTATTCAGTTGATTCAGGTCGTCACAATGGCAACAAGAAGAAGAGGTTGGTGAATCATCAGAGAGATATGATGGCTTCAAAACAGCGACGAAAACAACTTAGTTGCAGAAAATGTGGTAAAGAGTTCGTTTCTTTGAAAGCTCTTTGTGCTCACGAGGCTCATCACTCTGAGGAAGATGGCCAATCTGATACTGAGACTTCATCACCTCCTACCGGGAAAAGATCCAAGAGAGTGATGAAACAATCCAATTCTGAATCTTTCAGTAATGGGAGCTCGTCTTTTGGTTCTGATATTGACCAAGAATGTAAGAATGCGGCGTTTACTCTGATGATGATGTCGCGTGATTCTAGTTTCAAGAAAGGACATAACTTTTTGGTGAACTCTCTAGCTGAGTCATCTGACAACAACTCTGCGATTGTGGAGACTAAGACATCTTCAGGAGAGGAGCTAAAGATCTTCAATGTGAAGAATCAGGTTTTAGAGACAGATAAAGTTGCAGTTGATGACCAATTGAGATCTGCTGATGATAATGGTGATAGCTCTGATTATGATTCTGATTACTTCATGAATGGTCCAAAGAAGTCGGAATCAGACATTTCCGTTGATGGATCTCTTAGGAACAATGGATTCAACAACTCCTTGAAGAGATTTAGGGATACTTATGAGGGAGGATCAAAGTATGAGCTGAGCAGAAGAAGAAGGGTCTTGCCTTCTTATGAAAGTGGTGCACAAAGCTTGAAAATTGATTCTTGTGCAGACACAAACGGCAAGATTCGTAGGTCTAGTGATAGCAGATCTGCAATGGTTAAGAAAGGAAGTGGTGGAAAGAAGAAAAGCAAAGATCATCAGTGTCCAATTTGCTTCAAGTTGTTCAAATCAGGCCAAGCTTTAGGTGGTCACAAGAGATTACATAACTTTGCCAACCAAGAACACAACCAAGTATCTGAAATTCGTAACCAAATCGATCTCAATGTTCCTGCTTCAGATATTGATGAATGAATCAGAACCTAAAAGTAGAACTAGAACTCATCCTGCTATATTTTGTTCTCTCTGCTTGTTTTCTCCACATTTTAAAAATTGCTCAAGACTTTGAAGGTAAATCAAAAGTTTTTTTTTTATTTGTTCATATGAAGCTTATCACTTGGCCAATTCTTCTCTATGACTTCAAGTGTTGATGTATATCTTCAGCTTTCGAGTGACCTTTCATGTTTCTTCTTGAGATTCTTCTTGTTTTCAAAGAAAGCTGTCACCTTTCAGTTTTCTTTTCCAGCTTTATAAGCCTTCCTCTGTGTTCATATTACCCCAATCTAAGTCAAGACAAGAGCCATTGTCTCTTGCATTTATAATGCTTTGATTTTAACAAATATATATATATATATATATATAGATATTTGTGTTCTAGTTAAGATGTTAATTCAATTGAAAGGAGGAAAAGCAAAATAAATAAATAAATAACCCAAAACATTTAAAAGACCAAATATGGTATTTTTACTAATTTTAGAATACTTGTGGTTAAATAGATAGTTGGTGATTAATGGACCCTTCTTATTGGGCCTGTTATGGTTTTAACCCATGGAAAAGACCCAAGAGATAGCTTGAGACTCACGAAACAACTCAATTCACGTTCTTGTATTAAGGTTGCGTACACATTCATGTAAAGACCTACCTACATAAACCCATCATTTTGTACATCTACTAAAAAAGCTACAGAAAGTGAAAATAAATCGATTGAAATGTATGATAAAGTCACGAGTTGGTATTTATGTCTATGAAAACGAACTAAGGAAAGGACCCACATAACATCGATTCATGTGCATCTTCTGTGTTGCATTTAAATCCCAATTTGCTTCCTCCAAATATCTTCCCTCTTCCTCTCAAGTTTAAACTTTTCCTTCTCCAAGAAAACTTCTCACTTTCTCACTTTCTCTTTCTCTCTCTGTGGAAACCAAACAATGCCGACGACTCATTTGAACCGTCAGATCTTGATCCTTCTCCTCTTTGTCTCTTTTCTTCTCAAAACCTCCACCGCTTCTGCAATAGTCGCCGAAGGAAACCGAACATCAAGAAACTTCAGTTACCGAACCCACCGATTCGTCCCGAGGGTTCACCACCCTTACTACGTGTCTCCTCACCGTTCATGCGATTCCTTCACTCGTCCTTACGCGCGTTCTATGTGCTTTGAGCTTCAGAGAATCCACCGTAACAGTCGGAAGCAGCCAATTCTTTCCCCTTCTCCGCCGGAGATTGACCCAAGGTACGGCGTCGACAAAAGACTTGTTCCTTCCGGTCCAAACCCGCTTCACAACTAAACCATATCCCCAAGTTTCTATACATAACACACATATATATATATATACAGAGACCTTTGTCACATATTTTCTAGTGATTAACACATTTCTTGGACTTGTTGAGATATGTGTTTTCATAGAGTTTTTCTTGATCTTCTTTGCTGATCTTTCTTGATTCTACTTGTAATGGAGTCTTACGTTATGGGGGGATATTAACTGTTGCTACTCCACGCTTGTTTTTAGGCTTGTAGAGTGTGGAAACAATCTTGGAAATAGTGTATTTTTGCGAGGGATTTCTTTTATTTTTCTGCTTATAAAATAATTAGTTAAAATTTTGAAAGCAAAAGGGAAAAAAAAGATTTAATATGGTTGGGAGAGGAGAGGTGAAGAAACGCATGAGTTCCATTAATTTGGGAGCTGTATTATGTAACAGTAAAACCATTGGTTTATGAATAAAATAAAAAATTTGATGGCACATGTATGCATGCTCTTATCGAGTGTGGTATCTCGCTGTAAAGATATTTTACACACTTCTGTAAGTTGACATGTAAGAATTTTTTATGTAACTTCTGCTTTTGTACTTCTAAATTTTAATTTGTTTCTAATTTCAGAATTTTTTTTCTGCTAACCGGTTATTGTTTGTCTAGTCGTTTTTACTAATTTTGCCACCAATCTGTCAACAATAAATCTTTATGCTCATCGCCAAATTTTTAACCTAAAATAAAATTCATACCATATTTGCTGACATAATCTCGGTTCTGTCATTGGAGTTTGCATTTGTGAGTTGTAGAAGTAAAACAAAACTTATTTAACTGCCACTAATGAAAACAAATTTACATTTATACTTGTTTTAAGATGATGAAATGCAAACCTGGCAAAAAAAGAAAAAAAAAAGGAAAAACATGTGAAAAAACCCATTTTTATAAAGTAAAATAGAAAAAAATGAATGCATCTTTGGTATAAGATGAAACATATTGTATTGTGAAAGACGTCTTGGTAATATATATGTCATATTTTTGAGAAATATATATTTCTGTTTATCTTCCTAAACGTAGTTTTTGTATCCTACTCGTCCGACGGTCCTACTCCAACCTAACCTAACGTTTAGTCGAGGTGTATAATCTTGTAAGCTCTAAGTAACCTTTTTAATTAATTGACAATGCCAAAGTATCTTCTCATTCTTTTTAACCACAATAGGCTTTATATGCTATGTTCATTGAAAAAAATTTCCGGATTAAAACGTAGAGAGACTGCAAAGATACACAAAGATATAGTATTTTTCTAGTATAACTTTTTGGATTTAGGGCCTTTCAAATCTCTGGACCGGACCGGTCCCGATTCCAATAAAAATGATGGATTCGGCTTAAACGTGTCTGATCTTCTAGTTTTGTTTTGTTTGCATAATTTGCTTCAATTAAGCAAAATTAGTTTCTTACACTTATTTTTGGGTTGCTTTTATCACAAAACAAGACTAATAAAATGAGTGTATACCATTTTTTAATATGGAGCCAATCATTTTACTTTGGATTTTATTACTTTCATATATATATCTCCTAAAAATATTTTATTGCTTTCACTACTAAAAAATTTACGATGTTTTTCTTCTTAAAAAAATTTGATGTTAATTGGATTACATTTACGGTATTAGAAGATCAAGATTTTGCTCCTCTTCTTTTGGCAACTAAAACTCTATTCATTTCGGTTTTTACAAGACTTTTCTCTAGCTTTACTTATCAACATAATTTTCAGAGATTGAGTGTCTTAATATTTCATACACAATTTTTTTTAACCATACAATAGATACTTTTGTATTTACGGTGGTATTATATGTTTCAAAAATCAACCATTAAACATTGGTTAACCTTCCACTACTAAAAATGACATATCTTTCCGGCGTGTTCCGCTTTTCCAAGAGTTTTAAGTTTTACCATGTAATAGCATTGGTTCTCAACTGATTTTATCTAAAAAAAATCCTTAAACTCTTAATTTAATATATGAAAATTTGACTTAAAAAAACGTGTATAGCTTTCAATCTAAAGCGAAATCCGCCTCGACGATGGTCACGTATTCACTCATTTCTCCAAATCTTATTAATGTCAAATGGAAAAAAAATTGCATATTGTAATCTGACATATTATAATAATTTTTCTTCATATTTCCCAACTTCAAAAAGAAAGCAAATCTGCTAACTTTAGATATCGAGGAAATTTCAAAGTCAGCTTAATTTGTTTCCTGTTTTTGTGTTGTATTTAGCTTGATGGTAGGATCTGTAGTTAACAAGACCACTGTTACATCCTCAAAATCTGATCGCTGGGAAAGAATCAAGCTTTCTGCTTGATTCTCTCTCTCCCACCCTTCTCTGCTTCTGTCGGGCTTTCTTTCAAGATTTGAGGTAATTTTGACTAACAGGTTCTACTAATTTTGCCTTTGTTTCTGATCTTTTGCTTGTATTGTGTGTTTGATCAGATGGAACAGTACAAAGAGAGGAAGTTTGTGTGCAAGTACTGTAGCAAGAGGTTTGCTTGTGGTAAATCACTTGGAGGTCACATCAGAACTCACATGAATGAGAATTCAGTTGATTCAGATGAAGATGAGTCTAACGTGCTCAAGATTGATGAAAATGGAGGTCAATCAAGTTATGGTCTGAGAGAGAATCCTAAAAAGAACAAGAGGTTTGTGGATCACATACAGATGATGGCTTTGAAACAGCAGCAAAAACAACAACTTTGTTGCAGAGAATGTGGTAAAGGGTTTGTTTCTTCTAAAGCTCTTTGTGGTCACATGGCTTCTCACTCTGAGAGAGAGAAGATTGTGATGGATAGCCAATCTGATACTGAGGCTTCTTCTTCTCCAATCAGAAGAAGATCCAAGAGAGTTGTTGTGAAACACCACCATCAACACCACAACAAAGCTCCTTTTGTAGTTGGTGGTATCATGGATCAATTCAATTTAGCTTCTTCTGTTGCTTCTGAGATTGAGCCTGAACAAGAGGAAATGGCATTGTCTCTGATGATGCTGTCTAGGGATTCCAGTTTCAAGAAAGGAAATAACTCTGAGTCATCTGACAACAACTATGTGATTCTTGAGACAAAGTCATCTACAGGAGAACAGCTGAAGATGAAGAATGTTGGAGAGTTGTGTAAGGAAAACAAACTTGGAGTTGATAATAACCAGTTGAGATCTTCTGAGGATAATGGTGATATTATCTATGATTCAGATAATTCTGATTCTGGCTACTTCAGGAATGGACCAAAGAAGGTGGACTCAAATGTTTCTGTTGATGGATTCCTCAGGAACAAGTCTGTAATGGGATCTGGATCAGGATTCAACAGCTCCCCAACAAAACAAGATAAGAACTTGAACAGATATGGAGGGTCAGGATCAAAATCAGGATCTTCAACAAAGTATGTTCTAAGGAAAAGCAAAAGAAGCTTGCCTAGTTACGGTCGAAAGAAAATAAAGTATGAGTTCACTGAATTTGTGTATGACAGTGGTGAGCATAGCTTGGAAACTAATTCTTGTGCGGATACAAACCGAACTATCAAGATGCATAGTAAGTCACCAATGGTTAAGAAAGCAAATGGTGCAAAGAAGAAAAGCAAAGGTCATGAGTGTCCGATTTGCTTCAGGGTGTTTAAATCAGGACAAGCTTTAGGTGGTCACAAGAGATCACATTTCATTGGGAATCAAGAACACAGGACTTTGGTGATTCAACATCAAGTTGCTCATGGGATGCATACACTCATAGATCTCAATCTTCCTGCTCCTATTGATGAATGATTCAGTTACCAAAACCAGCGATTTTGTTCTCTTTATTGTTTACTTTATATTTTTTGCTTCATATTTAAGAATGCTTATGGTTCGGAAGGTAAATCATTTTTTTTTTTGAAAAAGTAAATCTTTTTTTTATTTGTTCATAATCATATCAAGGTTGGGGCTTTTGAGGTTTTTGTTACGAGAAAAAAATCAATCGTTAACTGAAATATAAAAAAAGAAATTTGTGGAGAGTTCAATGATAATTGAAGTGAAAGAGGGAAGTAAAATTCTGAGAAGGAAAAAGAAAGCAAAAGGACAAGCAAAAGAGTGTTCCTCTATAATTTGGCCAATAGCTTTTAACCACCAACTTTAATGACTTGTTTGAGTGTCTTCTTCACATAATAAAACAAAACTATGATAAATATATGAAGAATCAATATATTTATGGACTCTCTCATCTAATTTTCCGTAGATTAAATGTGACGTACATTTAAAGTATTCGATATAACGTACTCCCTCTGTTTCTAAAATAATAATTTTCTAGAGTTTTCACACAAAACAATAAATATTTAATTATATCAATATTACTTTTTTATATGAAATATTTTTTAATAATTATAAACCAATCATAATCTAGTAAATATAATTGATTTCAATCATTGCAGAAGTTTATAATTTAGTAATATTAATCAATAAAAAAGAAAAATAATCTTTGTGGAACAAAATAAAAAGACTAGAACATCGATCTCTTAGGAACAAAAGAAATATTTGGTGAGAATTCTCCCTTATATGTGATTTTTGTTTAGAATCAATCATTATGTTTTGGGTTGGCAAAACTTAATTTGATTGAATAACACATAATTGGTTTCGTTTTTTGGTTGATTCTTGTATACGCATTTTATACTTGGTTCCGTTTAAAAAGACAGATTACTACTACAATGATTTGTTTATAACTTCTCCAAACAAAAGGGCAATTGATTTTAGATGGGTTTAAGTAAAAACTATAATTGAAAGTTAACACCTAATTTCATGGAACATCTTGAAGATCCAATGCCCATGACAGCGTAGCTCCAAGACTCTGGTGGGAAAGATTTGAAACGGTGAAGTTCACCAAATGTGGCTACTTTTTGCTTTCTTTGTCCTAATTTGATATATTTTGAATGTATCATTGTTAATCCATGAATATTTTTTAGGACAACTCGAAAGAACGACTAGATAACCCAATAGTGTTGTTGTAAATCTTTTAAAATGATCAGCTTGGTGTGTTTCTCTGAATCATCAAAACAATAAATCTGCCACTCTTATATTCATGAGTCATTCATCAAACAGTGACAACAATTGACATATCTATCTATCTGTTTCATAACCAACGAGGCTATAATACAAAGCAAAACATGTTTGGCCCATCTTAAAGAAGACAAGATATACATAGAAACAAATCACCCCCAACATTGCTGAGAACAATTAACATCAATCTATTGTATAATGATTGTTATCATCTCCGTGTTTTTATACCCCTCTATAGTTTTTCAAGGTTTGGTAAATTCTGATTATTTCCTGAAACGATCATGTTAAGATCACGGTTGCAGGATTACCTGCAGGAGGGCACCTTTGTCTCCTCGGTCTTCTTGTTGCTTGTCCCCATCCTGTGAGCTTACTGTCTTCAAGTTCCACCACTGATAAGCTCTCATTCATTGGCTGCGCCATTGACGGAGAAACTGGAACTTGGCTTATGTTACTGACCAGTCTTCTTCTTTTTGAGTTACGTCGAGCAGCCACTCCAGAATTCCAAGTGTAGTCTCTGGTTTTCATAAGCCCTCCAAACATTTGGATATCTTCAGTGACTTCATGCCTCGATAGAGAAGAGAGTCCGGGGAGAATATCTCTCTGGAAATCCCGCTTTGGTCTTCCTCGTCTTGCTTGTCCTCTTCTTGGCCGGTTAATACCCATCACTTCAAATTTAAGAGCCTCAGGGACTAATGGCTCTGGCATGTAGTCTTCTTCCTTCGTCGGAAGTAAATTCAGGGTCATGGCTTCAAAGTAATCAATCTCCCCAGAAGAACATTCTTCCCGGTAACCCTCACAGTCTCTCACTTCTGGAGAACCATCAACCTTCCTTTTTAACTCATCAGTGCAAGAAGTGATTATGTCTGCAAACCAAGAGAGAGTGTCTTTCGCAGCATCAGTTGAAGAGGAAGCGGCATCATCAGGATGACGTCGGTGATTAGATGATGAGATGGCAACTATTGCATGTGCTGCTACCTTGATGAGTTCATCCATAGAGTTCACATCTTGGCGTTGCATCATTCCCCAAGTTTCTTCATTTGTTTTCTCCTGTGAGCTCTCTCCTTCACTCTCGAGAGTAGGGGGAGCTTCCAAATCTATCCAAGTTCTTGCTTTTGTTTTCACTCTCACACTGGAATGCAAGCCGGAATCTTCACCATCCTCACTAGCACGTGAATTTAGATCAATGTAGAGTCTGAAGTTGGCAGCTTTGTTCCCGTCTTCCTTGTCTACACAAAAGGCTTTAGCACCATGCTGGTCAACAGAAACTGAGGCATCACATGGCAAGTTGATATCAAGGTCTCGCTTTACCAAGTGATTTATTTCCTTATGTTGATCAACAACACACAAGGAATGAGAGGTAAGGGGCATGTGCTCCTGCTTGCAAATAAATTGCTTCTCAAAGATTGGGCAGCCAATAATTTTTGTACTACTCTGAGGGTTGATCATTTCAACTCTTCCCATGTTTGCATTATTAGAGTATGAAGCAGATCGCAAACCCTTCTGAGAAGAAGCACTAGTAAGGTCGTCCCCTGTGTAAGCTCCATCCATGAATTGATTTGTCGAAGCATTCAAATCAAAGCAGCCATTGGATATTTCACTTTTGTAAGGAGGCTTAGGTTTTAGCCAGGGCAACCCAGCTGAGCGTTCCTGCTTTGTTGGCCCTTGGCGACTTTCAAAACTCTGGCTCTTCACTACCTCACCTACAGAAGCATTTGGTTTAAAGCTGGTTGATGGGAGATTAAAGAAAGACTGCTTTGACGCGGAAGAGAATCCTTGATAAAGCCCATTAGAGACATGGCTTCTCATCTCAGAACTCGAATCTGCTCTTGCATGTGTGCCACAATTCATGAAGGGATTCTTTTGAACTGGGTAAGATCTCTGATGTGAGCTGCTAATAGGGTTCTCCCATGATGAAGACCAATGGCTCCATGGTCTGAATAAGTCAGGACGGTAGTCATTGTGTAATCTTGGGGCATTAGATGTCACACTTGATTCCACGTAGCTATCATAAGAAACTTGAGGATTCTTTGAACGAACTTCTAGCTCACTATATGCTCTTTCCCCAGAAAATTTTACCGTGCTATGATCAGTTGTTAGATAGCTCTGAGGTTGAAATGCATTGTTAGAAAGTACTTGTACAGAATGGGAAGGTGGCAGATGCAGCTGATCTCTCTGAGTGCTCCTATCGTGCCCTATTAACACAGCCAAATGAAAACATTTGAGAATTAGAAGATAGCCAAAAATAGTAACCTACTGAATCAGCACACAATCCTAAACAATTCTATGGCCATCAACACATACATGGAGAAGGAAGACTCACAAAAAAAAATTGCGCCCCAGTTTCATATCATTTCAAAGATTAGAAATAGAGAAATTAAATATACGTGAAGAACATGTAACCACTCATTAATAAAATCTCACCTGCTTCAGGGACAATCCACGCATTTTGACTTCTATTGTTCTCCAACCACTGACCTTGAACATCTGCATTGCTTCTTCCATAATGAGAATACATAACATCCCTGGACAGAGCAACAGGTTCTGATTCTTGCCATTTGGGTGGCTCATTCAAATCAGCTAAGCCATTTGAGTTCTTCACATCCAAGCAAGATCCTGAAGAATTGCTCTGATAAGAAGCATCCCCTCTTCCTGATCTTGACTGTTTGTATGGAGGGTAGATTGTATTCTCGCTGGTATCACAATGATCAAGATACTCATCAGCTGGAAGCCGAAGATCAATCATTTTTCTCCTTACCTGCGCAGGTCTAACCTCGAACACATCCCCATCCTTTGAACTAAACCCATTTTGCAAACGACTGTTGTAAGCTTGAGAGCTGCTTCCTTCTCCATAAGTTGAGTTTGGTAAGAGAAATCCAGGAATCTGCCTTTTACTTGCATTTTCATATGTATGATCACTTAAGTTCATATCTTCATTCAAGTTAAATCCCTTAACTTCGTCGACCAAATTCCTCTGTACTCTATACAAACGGTGAAGTTCATGCACCTACATCACAATACAAACAAGTAGACTCACTCATAAAAGGAACCATTTTGACTAATATGATCAGCAGGATATGAGTAAACTCAAGAGCGTAGAAGATACCTGATTCTTGAATACGGCCTCGTGTTCAAGCATTTTTTGTTTCATGAAATCTTTCTCGTATCCTGAGTATGAATCTGCCACATCTCTCATCGAAAAATCTTCACTAATGACCAAATGCAAACCATTAAAAAATCTTCACCTAAGAGATCTCTCATTTGAGTAATGTGACTGTGTGGCTTCAATTCCTCTAATAACACAACTCTTAAAATTGATATAAAAACTAGAATCACAGAATTAACAAACAACAAGATAGATAGATACACGTGAAACAGGCATAATCCAGAAAAGGTAAAATTATTATAAGATGATTTTAAGTAAGAGAATCATTATATCTATGAATTATTTGGTCGTATCTAAATCCAGATTCTGCAAAATAGAGAGCTAAATTGAAATTTGTTTTTTCAATCAGATTGGAGTTGAGAATAGCTAAAATATATTTGGGAAATTGACAGAGGATCGAATCTCTCACTTAAACCCCAGATTACACGCAAACTAATCCAATTACCAAAAATCAATTACGAGGGAAAAAAAAAAAAAAGGAATCGAACAAATTCACTGTACAAATGAACATTTATAACCAAGCTAGAATCTGTTTCGAATTGGCTTAAAATGAATAACCTAGTTTCATAAAAAAAAATCATATAAGAGACAGAAATGGCAAATCAACTAAGAAGAAATATTAAAAATATTAAAACTATATAAAAATATTATAATGATGATAGAGATTTATATACCTCAGACCCACATCCTCTGATCGCAATTTGAACGGAGAAAATCTCCTAAATCGGCGAAAAAAGTATTAACAATTAAATAAAAAGGAAAATAAAAAGTGTTACCGAGATTCACTCTGATTTTTTAATCATGAAGATATAAAAATCTCAGAAACAATAGTTTTAAACAAGAGAAGAGCGAGTACCAAAATACTCAAAACTCCATTGAAGCAGAGAAAAGCTCAAGCTGTCTTCTTCTTCGATCCGGTTGGGCCAACTCTCTCTCTCTCTCTTTCTCTCAGGCTTTCTATCTCTCAGATTCTTTAGCGAATGAAGCAAATAAAAGAATAAGGAGCTTTTTATATTGTTTTTTTTTCTTATTTATTAATTTCTCGGATTTGGTGTTTTCTCACAATATAATAAAATTAAATACACAAACAAAAGGAGGGTTCTAATAACAGTGACGTGATATTTTGTCAACACTCGGTCTTCCCTTTGCTTTTTTCATGATCTTACAGTTTTACATTTAAGTATTTGCCTTAATTATTTTAAACTGCAGTAAATGTGCAATTAAGAGTAAATATGGTAATTGACAATTTGAAATTTTGAATATACTACTAGGTTTTGAATTCATTAAGTGAAACTCTCTCTATACATGCATGTTCCAAAAATTAACTAAAATACATTATAAGATAACCATATAGTATACTATCATATGACGTAAATACATATACATCACCTACTATCATTTCTTACCAATCAAAAATTCAAAACTATATTTAAAGTATCATCTCCTATATCCTTTATAAAAAAAGTATCATCTCCTATTGCTACTTAATCGTTTAATGATTTTATTTTGTCCAACACATGTATTGATTTTTTATTTAAAATTTTCTAAATAGTTAACATGAAAAAATAATGTGCAATAAACAAGTGTAATAAAGTGAATGTGACATAAAAATGTTTATGTTTCACTCTTTTTTGCAAAATAGTATAAATAAAAAATTTATATATTTTTAGTCAAAAGAAGAAACATAATTTATTTCAAAAAAATCCCCTAAAAAGTTGATATGTTTTCATTATTCAAAGTATATAGTAAGTTTTCAAAAACGCATCATTTTTACTGTATTTTATATGTCTACTCGGGTAACCATTTGTATAGTGGCAAAGAAAATAGTAATTTCCAAATTGCATCATTTTACATCAGATGGAGGATTATAATTTTAATATCTCTAAATTTTTAAAAAGGTAATGATGACCAAAAAAAGTAAAAGTTTAATGCGAATTTTAAGTAAGTTTCTTTTTCTTTCTTTATGTTTGATTAAAACCAATTCAAATGGACTGGGAAAGAAAAAAACTTTGTTTTCTGAAAGTCCTTCAAATTACGTAGTATTTTTTTTTCAGAAACCATTTCTTCTTCTTCCGGGGTAGTAAATAATTCCTTTTTTTTGTTGGACAAACAATAATTCAAGTGCGTATCAAACAGCAAAATTTCCAACTCCAATATACCATTATACCCTTAGATTCTATCCGTGTCTTTGAATGCGGACACTAATCTAGCACGGAAATTAAATAAGGTACGAACCAAAAAGTAATCTTTTACGGTTATTAGTAATTTTACTTTGACAGCCTCATGTTATTTATTCCTCCCATAGATATTTTATTATTTAAGCTAGTCTTTTTATACATGATTTTTGTTGTCGGCTTTATATATGATTAATTATAAAATCGTGCAATGGTGTGTGTATATAAGTAATTTACATCTATAACCTCAGTTTAGTCACCTGATCTACCCTAACTTTATATAAGGAAACAATGCATCAACAAACAATTAAGAATTGATGTGAAAGAAATTAGCAATGGTCTAAATTATGTGTATAATTGATTTCTGTTTTTTTTCCTCAACCAGAAGCAGAAATATTTATAAAAAAATAATTACCTACAGACATCAAAATTAAAGCTGAAAATTTCAAGACTGCACTCTAAATTCACCCTAAATTACAAGCCTGATAATA
The DNA here is from genome assembly GCA_963922655.1 of Cardamine chenopodiifolia. Classification (NCBI taxonomy): domain Eukaryota; kingdom Viridiplantae; phylum Streptophyta; class Magnoliopsida; order Brassicales; family Brassicaceae; genus Cardamine; species Cardamine chenopodiifolia. The sequence goes on along the minus strand of OZ000483.1, from coordinate 5,957,738 downwards.
ACAATATTAATTAATTTCTGAATTAAGGCATCAATTGTTTATAAAGTTAGTTAGACCAAAAGCCAATGGGCCCCACTTATGAGGCAACTTTGAGGTTTTTGTTTATAGGTTTGGGGTGGGAATATAAGAACCCCTGGCTGTGAAGATAATTACGACTTCAGGATTAACGTTAGAGAAACTTTTGTTTCTGGTCGTCCCTGATTGGTTGATCATCTCTCCACTCTTACTCAATAAAATATTCAATTAAAAGGCTGTTTGTGGAGATTATTACATTAACTGCCACTATTCCAGAAAAGCATTCTTTTTAGTCTTCCCGCACGTGATACATTATTATTTATTATTTACTAGATTAATATCTTATACACGCAGATTTTCTTTATAATCAAATTCGAATACAAGTTTAAATTTATAAAATTCCTCAAATATCATAAATTTTTGGATTCAATAATAGTATAAGAAATATTATATAAGATTATGAACCCAAAAAATTGAAGTCATGTAAATATCTTACAAAAAACGAGATATGAGATTTAGAGAGCATATTTTAGGCATTAAAAAATACCAATAAGACATTGTTAAATATATGTGATACATGACACATTTTTAAATATTGTCATTGTTACAAAGATGTAAACCGTAAAAAGAAATATGAAAAAATCGATCCATAACTAATTATGTATTAATTTATCCAAGACTTATGACATTCTAACAGTTACCCAATTCTAATAATATATGTGCATTATGGTTGCCCAATTCTAATAATACATGGGCATATGCGCATGAAACTTGTTTAAATTCGTAAAAAAATTCAAATATTATAAGATTTAGGAATTAATAAAAAAATAAAAATATTATCATGTGAGATCATGAACACAAAACAAAATTGAAAATTCATATAAATATTATAGAAAAACCGAGATATATACTTTAGAGAACACATTTTTACATTAGTAATTATGATAAAAGAATATAAACTACAAAAAAGAATATGAAAAAAACAAATCCATAATTAATTAGGCATTAATTTATCTAAAACATATGCCAATCTTTTAGTTCGCTTGCCCTTACGTCATAACACTGGAGAGATCTGTTTATAAACGAATTCAAGGCTTTTGAGTTGCAGTTTTTTTTTCTGAAGTTATTTGCTAAATGATTTTAACATCTTATTTGGAAGATAACTTTGGGGTAAAATTACAATTTTATCTCCAAATACGTTGTTGGAGATTTCGTAAATATTTTAAACAAATAGTTATGTTATTTATATGAAAATACTATATTTTACATTACATCACCATATTTGATCTGATGTCAATGCGTTTTTTAAATCATTTTCAATCTGATGTCATGTTGCTCTTTCTATATATGAATTGATTGATGACCATTATATACATGATACTTTACTATTCTATCCGATTATACATTATTTAATTATATTGTACCAATAATGTGCGATGAAAAATGACATCTTGATTAAATAATATAAAAAATGATTTCCACCTCTATGGGTTACACTGTGAGGATCTTTAATAAAGAAAAATACTAAAAATATAACGTTATGAAATGACCAAATGGGTATAAAATTTTCTTGTTTTTTAAAATGGTTTGTATATATTAATTAACAAAATAAATTAAGTATGCACAAATATTTCCTAATTAGGGAAATATATGAGATAGCAGAAATAAAGGTAAGTTGTAATTTTTGTAAAAGTATAGTAGAATGCTAACCTAACAAGGTGTATGCGTTCATTAAGGCTATACAACGGCGAAAAATCATGTATTTTTTTGGTTCAACCCTGAAAAATTATGTATAAATTGCTAGTTTGAAGTTTTTCCTTTCTAACGTTAGACACGCATGTGGCTATTCTAGAAGAAAGAAGTATCTTCGACAAAATTCTAGTCGCTAATAAGCTCATGCATGCCTCTCAAACTTGAAAACAAGATGAAAAGGATATTTAACAACAAAAGAAACAGAAATTAATTTGTCTAAAGCCTTTAACAAACTTAAATTGAAAAAAACCAAAACATAATTGAATTGAAATTTATGGGAGAAGTATGAAAGTTTTTGGTTTATAAAAAGTGAATCATACTCATAATGAAATGCATTACATCAGTCTCGTATTTGTTGTTCTCTTGCTTATAAATGAAATTCCCTAAGGAAAATAGTATTAAATTTTATTGAGGGCACTGTACACGACTCTAGACCTATATAATTGCAAAGGTTTCCTTTTATCGGCGCATGATTAAAATGGTTATACAAAACGTTCAATTGCTAAAAGGAGGAGGAACATTGGAAAGATAATGGGCCGTTGATGATTTGGTCCATTTAGCCCATTTTTCCAATAAAAGACACGCAAGTACTCAACTCTTTCCAAGATGTTCGTGGAGATTTTCGAAATTTTGTGTCATCACGTCAAATGCTTTGTGCCTAGAGTGATATTTTGAAGGACGGTTTGAGTTGAAATTGTCCTCATTTAGCAGTCATTGTCTAGAACTCAAGAATCAATAAGCCTCCTCATTTATTCTTAGGACTTTGTAAGACTCTTCTTCTCGTTTATCCGATTTAAAATCGATACCGCATTGCATTGGTCTCAGGCGTAACGTTGATTGTTATATGTTTATTTTGGAGGGTTATGAAAGTGGTTTTCAGGGTTTTCTTAGTTTGATAATGATATCCTCGTTATTGATTTTTGTATAAATAATTATGATTAACTATGGAATTTTTGTGTTTTAATCAAAAAATAATTATGAGGAACTCATATCAAGAACTTGAACCAAAGTTCATGGTCATATGTTAAATTTTCACATTTTTATGGTACTGAGGAAAGATGAAACAATCTGATATTTAGTAATTAGAAAATGTTTGTGTGGATTTAGCGTTCTACTACTAGATTTCCACTGTTCTGAAGTGCTTAATATCTCAGTTTACATTTATTATTAGTAACCAGTTAAAGTGGTTACAAATACCTTATAAGTTATGGATATACAAACATCATAAAGCAAGCTTCAACTATAACACTGTTAATGCAATGTGATGGAAAAATTTAGTTACTATGTTCAACTATAACACTGTTCCTCTTCATTTTATTACCCTTTGATTCAACTAAATTGTTGATAACTCCATATTCTCTTGTTTGTCTTTCTTCATTCAGGTTCAAAAATAACCAAATAGCATGTATTATGAAAAGTCCAACCTTGTGTTAAAACAATCTGGCCTTTCGATGGTTTCTCATAGTGTGGAAAGACGAGTTCTATTTAACTAAAAATATAATTGTATGAGAAATTAGACGCCGCAAGCTAATGTGGGGCCGCGTGGATAGCACGCGATGCAACAGATAAATCTAGGTAAATCTGAACGGTTGATAGATTCGCATCCAACGGCGGAGGAAGAGGATAAATAATACAGTAACCCTAGAAAGCTCTCCTTCCTCTTCCTCTCTATAAAAATTGACATCACTTCCGCTGACTTTTTCTCAATCTCATCTTCTTCTTCCTACGAATATTTCTCTTCCTGTATCGCTGAAACATGTCGGACGAAGAGCACCACTTCGAGTCCAGCGAATCTGGAGCTTCCAAGACCTATCCTCAGCAGGCTGGTAACATCCGTAAAGGTGGTCACATCGTCATCAAAGGCCGTCCCTGCAAGGTCTGATTTCGATTTTACTCATCTCTACGTTTGTTTTTTCATTTTCACATCGTTCCCGATCTCGATATCCTGATTCTAGATCTTCGTTTTGTTTGTTATAGCTCTTTGATTTTGTTTCGATACTCGGATTGTATTACGCAGTGGCTCGTTAACATCGATTGTTGTGATTCTATGTTTGATTACGGTTTTCAGATCGCTATTAGTTGAATCTTAATCTACTATTTTATGGTTATTGCTCTGTACTTTTGTGGAAATTATGAAACATCAGCTGCGATTTGTGCTTTTTTGAATCTGAGGAATCTATAATGCATAGAGAAAATAGATCTTTTGATTTGAATTTGATATTTGACGATTGATAGGTTGTTGAGGTTTCGACTTCAAAGACTGGCAAGCACGGTCACGCCAAGTGTCACTTTGTTGCCATTGATATCTTCACTGCTAAGAAGCTTGAAGATATTGTTCCTTCTTCCCACAATTGTGATGTAAGTGTCAAAAACTAATTAAGATTCAATTTATATATTGCAGAAGATTTGTGATTTCATTAAAGATTGTTCCTTTTTTGTCAGGTTCCACATGTGAACCGTGTTGATTACCAGTTGATTGATATCTCTGAGGATGGCTTTGTATGTCTTCTTCATACTCATTTGGCCTCATCTTTGTTTCTCTTCCCGGACATGTTTGAAATAATAAATATTTATTTGTTTTATATTACAGGTTAGCCTTCTGACTGACAGTGGCGGCACCAAGGATGATCTCAAGCTTCCCACCGATGATACTCTTGCCTCTCAGGTTATTTTCTTGTCTTTTCATTCGTACTCGCACATAGCTTATATTCCATCTTTGGAATAGTGATATTGAAAACAATTATAAGTTTTGACGCAGATGAAGAGCGGATTTGAGGAGGGGAAGGATGTTGTGGTGTCTGTCATGTCTTCCATGGGAGAGGAGCAGATCTGTGCCGTCAAGGAAGTTGGTGGTGCCAAGTAAAGAAAGTATCATTCGATATATTATTACCAGTTTGACAACAGTTGTCAATGTTATAAGAACGAAAAGTGTTTTCCTTTTCCTAATTTAGACCTTTATGTGTGTTTCCTCTTCTTGCAAGACAACCGTATCTATTGGTTTTGGAATGTTGAAAAGTTTGTGTTGAAACAGGGAAAGTTTCCTATGAGATGTTATTCTTAAATCCTTTGCTTATTATGTGGTTAATGTTTTCACGATGCTTGGCTTTAGCATACTTAGTTACCATTTACACGACAGGCTAAGTCGAGCTTAGCTTATCTCAATCCATTGCTGAGTGTACGGGGTAGAGTTAAATACATTTCATTTAACATTATCAGTGTTGGGAATTGTTAGATTATTTGTGGAAACAGAGAGTGCAAAAGTTGCCCGAGGTTTCAAATTCATTCGAAATATTAGCTGCTTGTTGTTTGCACGATATTGTCATCCATGCAATAAATAAGGTGGTGGTAACAAACACAAACAGCAATTACCAAATAGCAAGAAGTGGTCCATGTGTTTCCTTCTTGATAAACTGGAATTATGTGTGCAAGTATATCAGCGATTATTCTACTTTGTGAATCTGATTATAGTACCGAGCCAATCTTCAGGAACATTATCTCTCAAATCGCCATTGAGCGCTCTCTGTGAATGAGTAGTCGCTGCCTGTTTAGGAGAAAACATAGTGGTGGTCAAAAGCTCCATCTTTACCTTAAGAGATTTAGTTGGTTTGAGGCAAAATATGTGTTTAATCTACCTTGACAATGTAGACATCAATTCCAAGTTTTGCAATCATAGCAGCTTCTGATATCTTTGTTTCCATTCCACCGGTTGTATCATGGGCCGCAACAGAGTAATCAACTGTTTGATTCCAAAGTCAGACGGGTTTTTTAATTCACATTTAGACTTATCACATAGTTTTACGGTATTCCTTCTTTGAGTTACCTTTCCTGTCTGTGTGGTCCAGCACTGGATTCACAACCTTCCAGCTTCCATCTTCTCCAACAGCTGCATGAACGGTTAGGATTAGGTCAAAACTTGAAAAAGTATTTAAAAGGAAACAGTTAAGCTTGGAACTAGCCAATCTCTTTCAAAAGCAAAGCATGGAGCTCTGAAGGTGGTCGATCGTAGACACCTAGTACATCTGTCTTTGTAAAGAGTTACTCAGATAACAAATAATAGGAATAGGGAGAGAACACTAGTTAAGGAAAGCAAATTTGACTTTTTATCTATTAACAGAAGGATACGAGGAAGACAACGTATTCTGGCTTCAAATGATCTGCAAGATGACGGATGATAACGTCACCACTCAATATGGTGCAGCCCTGTTCAGGAAAAGATTTTCAACAACTCAAACTCTAAAAGGACAAGAATCTAGACAGATGTTTGGTATCCCGGGAAAGCATATTACCAGTATATTGTCTAGCACTGCATCTCCATGGAGAACCTGGCCAGGGCAGTCAAAATTATGGTCAAGAGACTTTGGGATATATCTACCTAATGCCACTGGTCGGATTCAAAACTTACAGGGACAAATCCTGAGTCTATTGTTTTAGCTACGGTTGATAGATCCGCTGAAACCACCTAATGCAAATAGTAGTCTTATTAGAATTGAACCAACATGCTTCATATCAAGAAATATGTGAAGAAAAAAACGAAAAGAAAATCATTTGGCTCTTACGTCTCTTTTAGAGGTTGACCAACCACATGAAAATGGAGACATGCCAATAGTAGGAATGCCCTCTGTAAGAAAGAAAAAAGTTTAGCTTCAAAATTCATCATTACCTCTCAGCGAAACATAGTTTCAGAGGAGAAAAGGAGAAAAAAATTAAGAGTTACCTCGGGCAAGTGCTCGTACAATTTCAAGATTAAGATTTGTGACCTACAAAGGAGTGGAAAGAGGAGCTATCAGAACAACACAGAACTAGCTCCAATAAGAGTTTTAGCTTTTGCAGGCAGTCTCACAGATATACGAGTAGCCACAAATCCAGCTTTGACAATAGGTTTCTCAAGTCCTCCTTTGTGAACTCCGGATTTACTGGCCTGAAAGTGCCCAAAGGAACCTAATGACGCAGATTCGAATAGCACAGAGTAAGCCTTAAATACTAAATATCAGCTCAAGAACACAAATGGTCTTTAAGAAGTAATCAACGATGTGCTTTGATTCTTCATTATAAGAGCTAAAGCAGAAATTAATCAATGACCAACAAGGAAACAACTAACCTGCGCCATGAACAACAACAAATTTGCTAAACTCAGAAGACTCCTGACCCTCCAAGTCGTCCACATCACAAGTAATCTCAGAGCTTCCAGGTCTCTTGCTCCAATCCATTCCAATAACCTTGCTCGTAACTGAACCCTCAATCATAGCCTGACGTAACTGACACGCCACGATCTCTAGATTCTCATCGTGAATCTTCTCCAGCTCGTTCTTGCAAGTAATCGCCGCACCTCCTATCAGATAATTTAGACATATTACTGTTACTGACGTGAAATGGAAAAAGGTACCTTTGGAGTCCTTCTTCATTGTCAGGATTGAAAAATCAAATCAGAATCTAACCTATTTGGAACTCATAAGACAGAACAACTAAAATGCGATCTAAGAATCGATCAAGCCAAGGATGTGAAGAGATGGGAATTGGGATCAAAATACAAACCGAGTTTAACAATGCAACGAATTGATCTGCTTCGAATCTCAGGAAGATTTAGCTCCATTATGTTTTTCTATAGCTTTCGTCTTTAGTGGTCAACGGCGTGTCACTCCCGCTCTAACTCAACTTCATCGTACTCTTGCCCTTCTTAGTTCTTGCCAGTTGCCATTTCCTTACGCAGGGAAGATTCTCTTCTGTTTTATTTTCAAAGAAGCCCGTTAAGAGCCATCTAATAACGGGCTATTATTGGGCCTAACCGACGATTTCCAAACCGGGTTTTCGGTTCAGTGTTTTTAAGGTTTCAGTTAAAACTCGCGGTTTAGCTTCAACTTCGTGATGGGGAAGAAGGTTCAGAGTTTTGTGTAAGAGTGGAGGGGACAGATGCACGTTGGTTCTGCCTTCACCTGTGCCACCGACAAATATATTTTCTTTTGTTTTAAAATAGTAACAATTCTCTCTGTACAGAATTGTTTTACTTCTGATCTGACGTTTATATGAACACAGACAACATCGCCGAGATCTCGTCCAAGATTCGTCTTTTTTTTATTGAGCTACTGAGGTAGGATCCAAACCCGGCTCCGACACCCCAATCTCTATGCTTTTCTGCGTACCCTTTCGTTTCAATCACTTTTACAGCTGAAATTTTATCTCTTTCATTCTTTAAATGCGACGAGGAAATCAAATGATTCACTCCAATTTTATCTCTTTCTTGATATGTAGGCAATATTCTAATCTTGGTTATCTGAAAGATCTTCGATTTCATTCGGCGCTGCTTGTGTAATCAGGATTTATGGTATCTAATCTCGAGCTCAACTGAAACCCACTTCACTCTCAAAAAATGGAGACGGAAACGCATCTCGGAGGCAACCAGGTTTTGCGGAAACCAGAGCTAAAATCATACAGTCACAAGCAGTTTCACTCTTCAAATGCGTTAGAGATCCTAAGAGAAACCGTTCGAATCCTCCGGTACAATCTAGGTGCTTTCATGTTAACTACTGCTGTTTTGATCTGTCCTGTCTCTGCTATTCTCCTACCAAGCTTTTTAGTTGATCAATCATTAGTGAACAAACTCACAGTGAAGCTTCTCTTAGTGGCAAAGTCAAGTGGTCTACCTTTGCAGCCATTAGTCAAACACTCTTGTCAGAAATTCGCTGAAACAGCTGTTTCATCTGCAATGTGTTTCCCTTTGTTCATCACTGTGTCTCTCTTGTCTAGAGCAGCTGTGGTTTACTCAGTGGATTGCACTTACTCAAGGGAACAAGTTGATATAAGCAAGTTCTTGGTTACATTGCAGAAGCTATGGAGACGAGTTGTGTTCACTTACTTGTGGATTTGCATTCTGATTGTTGGTTGCTTCATTTTATTCTGCGTTCTTCTTGTAGCAATCTGCAGTTCCTTCTCTGTTCTCGGATTCTCTCCCGATTTCAATGTTTATGTAGCCATCTTAGTTGGTTTAGCATTCTCTGTTGTTTTCGCCAACGCAATCATAATCTGCAACACCGCGGTCGTGATCTCGGTTCTGGAAGATGTTTCAGGGGCAGGAGCATTGGTGAGAGCTAGTGATTTGATCAAAGGGCAGATTCAGGTGGGTTTGTTGATGTTCCTTGGGTCGACGTTAGGATTGGCATTTGTGGAAGGATTGTTTGATCATAGAGTGAAGAAGGTGAGTTACGGAGATGGGTCTTCGAGGTTATGGGAAGGACCTCTTTTGGTATTGATGTATTCCTTTGTGACACTTATAGATTCCATGATGAGTGCAGTGTTCTATTTCAGCTGCCGAGTTTATTATAGTATGGAAGCTACTAGAGACGAAACTCAGCCAATCATGGAAACCGTTGCGATTGTGGATACTCAGTAATGGTTTTGGCTGCCTAAATTTGATGCGTTTTGCGGATCAGACTCGGCGAATGAACATGGAAGTGTATTAGTTGAAGAAGAAGATGTATATCAATTGGGCTTTACTTGAGCTTTTTTCTGTTTTAGTAAAAAAGTTTGATGCATTTCAGGTTTTTCGTTATATATGTTTGTAATGTTTACATGATTTGAAGATTATAGCATCTCAAGTTCGTTCATTGTTCTGCTCCCTTTTTTTTTGCTTTTCACCATTTCCTTCTCGTTAGATTTATTGCAAAACCTTCGGCGTAAAGTAGTAAGTATTAAAAGTAGGTGGGCTTCTCTGCAAATTAATTTTATTTCAAATGGACTAGAAATTAAAAGTGATCGCAAACCGGTTTACATGGTTTAAATAATCTGGACTCTTGAGCTTTCAAACTATAAAACGACGGAAGTACCAAATTGTCCTCTGTCTCCTTCACCGTCGCCACTCGCCGTCACCATCACCGTCATTCATCATCGCTGTCACCACTAGCATCATCGTCGTTCGATTGTGACGTGTCTAGACCTGTTTCATCCACCTTGCTCGTGAGTTAAATCCTCTTGGACATTTGATGTTCTCTGTATCTCTAAATTTTGTTTTCTGATTTATTCTCGTGTTAGATTCTATCTACTTCTCTTGACAGGTTTTGGTTTTGAAACCAGTTTGATTCTCATATTTATAGTAAAATTATATGATTATTGTTTTCTTTTGGGTGTTCACCACTGTTGGATGAAATGCTTCTAAGTTCTCATGTTTTAGTTCAATGCAATATCTGTAGTTTCATCGCTCTCTTCGCTTGTATTTAGATATTAATTGTTAGTAACTCTAGATTTTGAAACTAACAATTCAAGATTTTGGAAACATATTCTAGACTAATTCCATCAAATAAACAAGGCGAGGGTTAGAGCCTTAAGCTTAAATATGTTTTGGTTGCAGTAATGGACGAGGCACGACAAAAAGACTTGCAGTTATTGGAGGAGATTATTGATAAAGGTTTAAAACAGAAGCTTGTACATGCAACTGCTTCCCGGTATTCAAATTTACCTCCTTTTCAGATCCAATTAAAATTGTAATATGATGTTAAAGTGTATGTAGGGTTAGGTTAGTTAGTTTTCTTTGCATGCTATTCATTTGGAGTCTTTTTGTGTCGGATTTATTCATTGTGGTTTCTGCATTTTTTGGTTTTGCAGGGACAAGATCTTTGAAGAACAAAAAGTACTGTATCCTTTGTATAAGGAAGACTCTTGCTTCTCGAAATTTTCATCTCATTAAGCTGATTTTTTTTTATGTTTTATAAGTTTCTCACATGTCTTAGCCCCATCAAAAATGACCGGGTTTAGTTATTCTTGGTGTAGTCATTCACAATACTTTTTCTGTACTAGTAAGCTCTAATTGTGTTGTATATTCTTGTTTCCTTGATGGTTACTCCCACTCTATCTCTGACTTGCGGAAAAGCCTAGAAACTCTGGAAAAAAATGATGTAAATAGTCTCAAAACAATGGTCAACCTCGGTTCAGAAGTTTACATGCAAGCTGAAATTTATAGCTTTGGTTCTTTCTTTTAGTCTTAGTAAAGTCATTATCTATGAACTGTCATACAATGTCTGCATACAATGCCATACACTATCCCCATACGTAGCTTAATGCATTTGCAGAATAGCACACACTCTTCTGCATTCAATAAACTTTTTAAATAATATAGTTTCACTGTGTTCGGTATGTTAGATGTTAGTGATGTATACATATGTAACTGCGGATTATAACTGGAGACGATTTCTACCATATTTGCTTCTGATTTCGTTTACACTTGATTTGGGTGTTTGTTTGAGTTCAGACCAGATATTCGGCACATATTCATGGATGTAGGGCTCGGCTTCTATGTGGAGTTTACCCGGCAAGAAGCTCTTGACTATATTTCACAAAGGGAGGAAAGAATTAAAAAGTATGATACATCTTTTCTTTTTTGCTCCACATCCTGGTTTTCTCAAAGTTGTCAAAATTCTGTTTGTTGCATCTTCAAGCCTTCTTGTACACAAAAAGGGGCTAAATCAAAATTAGGCTGTTCTTCTATACACGGCTTCTTGTTACAGTGTTGTTTGCTTCTTGGTAAATTCCAAGGAAAACATAGTTTGTAAATGATGAATGAGTTGTCAAGGTCGAATGCATTATAGTGACTGAATGTTAATATTAAATAAATGGTGGTTTTTGTTTTTTTACAGACAATTAGAAGAGTTTACTGGTGTTATTACGCAGATCAAAGGGCGCATCAAACTGGTAAGTTCAAGTTCTTGCCTTGCTTTTTACTAGTAGTTCATTTGTCTTATGAGGTTGGATTAGAGTAGAAAATCACTGTGTAGTAACTATGCATCAGATGTATTTGAAATTGTCACCGGGTAACTTCTAATCTTAATTATTAACGTATGCAGGCTCATTACCAGATTCAGCAAATACTCAATCTTCCTGAAGAGTCTCCGTCATCCCGGCAACATGCATTTTAGTACACAACTTAGTGGGAAAAGATACACAACTGAGGATTTCCTCTTATACTCTTATCTTCTCGATTGGTTCTGCTTAGTGTTGTGTTTTCAAGTTTATGCGTGGAAAAAAGGAGAATTAACTTAGTGTGATACTAACTCTTCTCTCCAATGGGCCGAGCTGGTCATGTTATACAGAGATTCATTAAACAATCAAAGAAGATTAAATGATTGTTGTCGTGGGATGAATCACGCTGTTAGATGAGGCATTTCTGTTTTAGATATCAGACGTAGTGAATTAGATTCATCGAGCAAAAATCCATCCCAAGTATTTTCTCCATTGTTGTCTTCTTCCTTGTATCTAATCTAAGCGTTAGTATGTTATTTCTTGAGTTATTTATTTGTCTTCCAGAACAGCACCGATAAAACCACTCTGGTCTGTCTCCACAACCTATAATCCAACCAACTTTTCATTAGTCGAAAACTAGGGAAAAAAATGTTATAAGCTAGATCATTATACAACTAATCAAGACTGAAATAATGTACCGATTAAAGTTAACGAGAATTTGACGACAAAAAAAAAACAGAGAAAATAATGTGCCACGTCAGTAAGTCACAGTGACCAACTGTCCATGATTAAAATTAGGTCACGTAAATGATCCAAATATTATTATCTGTCTTTCTTTTTCCTTCAACTTTAATTTAAGGCGTAACATCAATCCTCTTCTTCAAACCAATCTTAATTTCACGGTGAAGCATCTTAGTCTCCGGCGAAAACTTCATCCGCATAATCGCCACCTCTCTCTGTCGTTTTCTTACTAATCCTACATTTTTCAATCCTGCTTATACTTGGATTCTCTCTCGCCAAACTCATCTCTGTTGTAGGTAAGTTTCGGATCTCGATTCGACGCCAGTGGTTATTGTTATTATTATGCTACATTTGGGAATTTCTATTTTTGACCAGAAAATCAACTCCAGTTGGTTAAAATGTTGAACTCTTAACCTTTGATTTGGTTATATTTGTAAATTCGCGATGATTTATTAGTCTGATGGATGTTTGTGTCAGCTTGCGATGGATCCAGCGCAGAACACAAGTGGAGTGATTGGTGGAAGCGGGAGCAATGGTACAATGAGATACCAAACCAATGATGGGACTGCAACTGTGACCATTGCTGCTGATGATTCAAAGGAGAATCTAAACCAAGTCATAAAATCGATTGAGAATACTTTGGGGCTCCTTCACCAGTTAGAAAAAACCGTCACTTCTTTCACTCCTGCATCTCAACTCCATCTCCTCCAACGCCTGTAACTATTCTTCTCATCAATATCTGTTCCAATGATCATTTTTTTTTGGGGGGTATTGTTGGAATGAACGTGTGTCTATTTGCAGCAATACTCTTGTGATGGAGCTGGATAGTATGACTAAGTTGTCTGAGAAATGTAACATTCAAGTTCCCATTGAGGTTCTTAAGTGAGTGAGACCAAGTCCTTTTTATTTTCTTAGAATGCACTTGAAGATAGATACTTTAACTTGCTTACTTATGTTATGTTTAGCTTGATTGATAATGGAAAGAACCCGGACGAGTTTACAAAGGATGTTCTTAATAGCTGCATAGCTAGAAATCAAGTTACAAAGGGCAAGACTGATGCTTTTAAGGTGACTTCTTTTTTTACTGATTCTTAATTTGAGTATGAATTCTTAATGTGACTCTCTTAACTAACTCTTTTTTTAATAGGATTTGAGAAAACATATTCTGGAAGAGCTTGAACAGACTTTTCCTGACGAAGTCGATATGTATAGAGAAATCCGTGCTAGCTCTGCTGCTGTAAGTTGTTAACTTCTCTTCTTTTTTCTTATCTGTGATTGTCTGTACATCTACAGCAAGTCAAGGTTACAATGAACTTCTATCAAATCCAGGCAGCTAAACGGGTGGCCCAATCGCAATCACAAAGTGTGTTACCAAATGGGGATGCAAAGGTCAAGAATGAGCTATAAGCCCAATTTTCCTGTGGATCTTACCTTGTAGAATAAAATTCCTGAGTAGATGAATGTGGATGTAACGAACAAGCTCACTTGGAATTTCTTTAATGTATGTTGGTTCTTTTAACTTGGCTAATATAGTTTGAGAATCTCTGCTTGTTGTCCCATCTTCACTCAAGTGACTCTCTTAGCCTCTGAGGCCTCTAGGTGGACAGTGGGCAGGTTAGAAGATTTCATGAGCCTATTAAAGTGTCCCACACAGGTTAGCAAAACTTATTAGAGTTCTATCCATGGATTTTGTGGGTTCGGTTTTAGCCTAGTATGTGGTAGATTCCTGACACAAGGGATTTGTCTTTTCCTAGGACGAGTAATCTTGGTTCTGTATAAAAAATAAATCCTTTCCAGAGAAGAAGTGATCTTTCTTTGCATTGAGTTAGTTGCAAATTTCATTTATGTATCGTCTTTGGTTAAAGAAAGCTAGCTACTCAACCGTGTTTAATTGGCTTCAGTTTGACAACTCTCTACTTGTGTGGCCTTGGGACTTTGATTACATTGATGGTTAGTTGGTACCTCTACTACTTTGTATTATCAAGAAGTTCTCTCAACCATTATTGATCGCTTCCGCCACCCAGAGATCACTGATTTGTATTACAAGCTTCATCAGGACCTAACTGTAATCAGACGCACAAACCACATGATTTGGGTGTTCAAGAGTTGGGACGTAATCACATCTTAACCGATTGGTCTTACAATAACACCCGATTAAACTAACTTGAACTTAAACTCTAATCGGATAAACCTTAAAATATTTTCTCATCGAACCAAACCAGATGAATAAATTTGTGTAGATAACATTTCTTTTTCTTTTTAATATAGAAGAAAATTAACCCACCAGATTGGTTCGGTTCGGTTTGGTTTGTCTCACCTACATTTTCTGTACACGGTGTCTGACACGAGTCACATGAAACGCACCGGTTTGGTTCTTGCCCCCCAGCAGAATAAAAAAACAAGAACTATTTTTTTCCCTTTCCTGCTTCCAGATCCGATTCAATCAATCAAGGAATCTGCTTTAACCAGAAAAATTCCTCAAAATTCCCTGAATCAGTTCGAATTTCTCGATATCGAAAGCCCTAATCGAAGATGAGCGATGTATTTGAAGGGTACGAGCGTCAGTACTGCGAGCTCTCAACCAATCTCTCCGGAAAATGTCATTCTGCATCGCCTCTTCCCAACGGAGGTTAAATTAAGACGCTTTCATATTCGGATCCTGAGATAATCTTGAATTTGACCTCCGAAAAATCCCTGATTTTAGAAACCCAATCTCAATTCGTATGATTTCTCCAAATTTGGGTGTAGTTGGAAAGTAGCTGGTGGACTAGTGTTCTTTACTAATCGTTTTAGCTTTTTTACGATCTGAAGAGTTCTGTAGCATTTGATAATGTTGAGATATTTGATGTTATCGTTTGCTTGGATTGGATTATTAGCTTTGTTGGGGAATCAAGTAATTGTTGAGATTGAAGATGAGAACTTTATTAGCTCAAGATAGTTATGTAGCTGCCGAGGTTTATTAATTCGGTTCTTCATTTGTTTCGATCACTGTGTTGCTTGAAGTTATAGTGCATAGACATGTTCGAACATTCGTTACATTTTGTGCGCCATAAAACCAGAGTAGAGGTTTGATTAGTTGTTATGTGCTTTTTACAGAAGAGAAGAATGGGAAGATTGCTGAGATAAAGTCTGGAATTGACGAAGCTGATGTCTTGGTATTACCATTTAACTTGCTTAAATGTTTAAATCTTTCTCTTCCTTTTACAGAATCAGTATATGATTCTGTGTGTTTTTGTAGATCCGGAAAATGGATCTTGAGGCTAGAAGTTTGCAGCCGAGTGCTAAAGCAGTGTGTCTTTCTAAACTAAGAGAGTATAAATCTGATCTTAACCAATTGAAGAAGGATTTCAAACGAGTCTCGTCTACAGATCCTAAGCAATCTACTCGTGAAGAATTGATGGAATCTGGAGTGGCGGATTTGCATGCGGTAAACACTCCTAAGTCCTTATAGAAACTCTTGTTTTTTCTTATTCTGGAATCACATTTGTTAGTTGTCTTGGTTGACTCGCATCAGTTAAGCTTATGTGTCCTGAGGGAACCTTCTTTCTATTCATCTTCGCGCAAACTTTTAGATGGCAGAGATGTTTTTGCAATTTACATGTTTGTCCTCGTTCCAGGTATCTGCTGATCAAAGAGAGAGATTGGCAATGTCAGTGGAGAGACTTGATCGATCAAGCGACAGAATCAGGGAGAGTAGAAGAATAATGCTGGAGACAGAAGAGGTTGCCATCTCAGTTGTTCAAGATCTAAGTCAGCAACGCCAAACCCTCCTTCATGCGCACTCCAAGGTACCACAGTTGCTTAGGCTGCTTTTAGTATCTATCAGTGCAAATGATTTCCTTGGATTAGATCATTGAGAAGCTAACTTTTCTGATTTGGTTCACAGCTTCATGGTGTGGATGACGCCATTGACAAGAGCAAGAAGGTATTGACGGCTATGTCAAGAAGAATGACTAGGCACAAATGGATCGTTACTTCGGTAATTGTTGCTCTCATTCTCGCCATCATCTTGATTATCTCATATAAGCTTTCTCATTAATATACTGAAAATATCGTTCATCGTAATTGTGTGTATAAATATGATGGTTGATTCATTTGTAATGGGCCCAAGTGTTTACTTGTATTCCAAGTACTTTGTGTGTATTAAAGTCGAAACAACACTTACACATTCATTAGATTTCCGAAGTCTCTACATGCACGTAGCCAAAGATCTCTATACTTACAAGGTTCAGAAACTCGGACACCCGGGCATGTCCTCGTGGGACCAATCATCTTGCCGTGACCACCAGCCGCAGGCAGGGGGGTCCATTGCCACGTCGTCGCATGAAACCGTAATGGACTCGGAAGACCAAAATGGCCATTTTATGACAGTAGTCTGCAAAACCATAAGTGGCCAAGTCATTTCCGGTGGAGTTGAACTTCGTCACTGTGAGGGAGGAGAGACTGACCTTAGGTAAGTCCGGCGGACTGGATAAGAGCGTGGCTATGGCCGTCACCGTGATAAACAGTCCGACGACGATGATACAAACCTCCATTATTTGGACCGAAAACTTTAATAAGAAATAAGAAGGGATTATTTATCTAGATCATCGTCGTCTTGGTATAATTTTCTCTAATCTTTCTCGAAGGGTCTATAATATGAAACAGAGCATATAAAGGAAATATGTTTAACTGAGATATTTAGAAGAGTAAACCAACAGATTTACCGATTGGGTGTAAGGAAGTAATAACTAGCATGCGAGTAAGGGACCCATCTCGGTATGTAAAATGATAAGTGAGGAGAAGCATTTACAAAAAGATAATTGTATATCTTACACATTTTAAAGACGTTAGCTGAAATATACAAATTGCATTACCATTTCCGAATAAATATCAACATTGATAGAAAGCTACTCGTAGATTTTTAGACATAGAAAAGTAATTGTTCAGACCTAAGATTAAGTAATGGTTTTAACTTTTTAATCATAAGCTACCGAAACAATTCAAAATTTAACGGTGGCAACATAAAAGCATTAGAGACATTTTGATAATAAATGCGTAATTACGGAACTTCAACTCATTTGTTTAGTTTTTTCGATGATTGCCATAAAAATTTATATTTACAGTAAAAAAAATTTCGTATCATTTTTTCCATTATTTTTTATGATTCAACTTGTGTTTAATTTGTTTACAGTAGTACTTAATAAAGAGGTGTGAGAGCTCAAATGATATTAATCAAGGTTTTCAAAACCGACCAGACCGGCGGGTTCGACCGAGAACTACCTTTCTTGCTGGGTCCAGATTGTACTATAAAGCTCTAAAGTTGGCCAAAACCCGGCAGAACTAGTGACATCAGTTTGAATTTTAAGAACCAGTAAAACATGGTTAAAAAAATTAAGTCACAAACTCTGACTAGTTATAGAGTTTTCTTCTTCGAATTTGATTATCTTTCCTAATTTTAATAAAAACCCAGAAATCTTATTCTGTTTCTTCCATTCTCAATCTTTTTGTTTCTCCCTCTCTGTACTTAAAAGCTTACCAAGTGTAAGGTGAAACAACCATCTTTTTATTATTTTTGTTTTTATGTTGTCCATTTTTTAATCCTCAAATATATATTTTGATTTAGTTCTATTTGTTTGAACAAGTTCAAAAAATTCAGCCTGACCATCCGCCCAAATCAAATCGGTAACCAGTCCAATTTTCAAAACATTGGCATAAATAAAATATTCAACGAGATAGTTCTACTAATGAATTAGTGAATGAATGGGAGGAAGATGGACTTTATTACTACGTAATGACTGTGAAATCTTATTCATAGAAATGTATATACTTCATAAGACGTTCAAAAATTCAGAAAGTTTGATTTTTTTATTATTTCACACAGAATAAGAAACAATAAATGTTTAGTAATATATAGATTAATTTTTACATTAAACACTTTCTCATATATATAAACCAATAGCAATGCAACAATTCAAACATTCTCAATTAATAATTATTGAAGTTTAACAATGATACTTATAATTTCTCTATGAAATTATATTATTGGTTCACAAATGATTATAGATGTCCACAAATAAATATTTGTTCCTAGCAAAAAAAAGGGGGAGAAGCAAATAAATGAGAAAAAATGAGCTCCACATAAAAAGATAATGGTTTTACTAGGAAAGAGAGTTTTTGCAGCAATAAAGAGAGAATTGACTATTGAAGAAGATGAAAAACAGTTAGATTTTATTAAAACCATAATTACCAAACAATACTTCCACAAATGCCAATTACATAAATAAAGATTAAGTACTGGATTTCCTTGTTTCAGGATTCTTTATCTTTACTTTGAATCTTTTGGTTTATACATAACTTCGATGATCTTGAATCGTTTTATTAACAAAGGGCAGCAACTTAAGAAACAATAAATGTTTACTTCAATCTTTGACATATACTAACAACAAGAAATGTTTAGTTATACCTACATTATTCTCAAATATTAAAAAAATTCCAATAATTATGAACCGATAGTATTTTAATAAATTTTATTATTTTCAATCAATCTTCCTATAATGTACAATTTATTAATAAATACTAAAATGTGTAGAAATTAAAAATATAGAAAATCAAGTTTTATGGAACCGAAAAAAAGAGAGCTACGAATCAAGTTTTTTTAGGAACATAGGGAATAAAAAAAAAACTTGTGTCGGACCATTTTGGGTAATATATATGTTATTCATAAAAACGTTCAACTGTATAATATAAGATGATAAGATGTATAAAGTATCTTACTAGATAATAAAAGCTTGTTTTGTACCCTTTAGGTAATTATCTCTATAACCATTTTAGACTAAACACTTGCTATTATCAGCAACGTATAAGATATTAAGATGGATAGCTTCATCTCCAAGGCACAACCCATTCATATCAATAACTGTCACAAGTCACACCATTTCAAAAAGCTCCAAACTTGTAAACTCGTTAAAAAAAAGAGAATCTTGGTTTTGTGTTGTCATTTTGATATATCTGCTGCCTTTGGCTCGATACCTGTGAAGATTCTTCACGAAGATCAACGGCTCTAAAAAGCAGAGGAAGATAACTTTAATGGTTGTGGAGAGGTCGAAAATCTAGCATTAGATTGACACGATAAAGTTTCTGGAAAAGGGGAAATATAAAAAGTAATGGAGATTCAGAAGCATTAATCAAAAACTATTCACCATCAGTGTCCACCTCGAAAGCTTCAAGAGGAAGAAGAAGACAAACGTCTATAAATTATGAAACCTCTCTCACCTTTATGAAATAAGAGCTTCAGTGATTTCTCTTGAGGTGTTCACAGATCAATTTATTTACTCTCCTGTTGGAGGATACTATGTGATCTAGGAGATCTAGAAGATTGGAGGATAATATGCATAACTTGTTGGAACAAAGAAAGAGCTGTCTCTTCTGACGATTGTGGCAGTTATGAGGATAATATATATTTCCTTGATCACATATTATCCTCCAACATCTCCTACCAATCCACATTTCTTCCAACCTATTCTTCCAGGCTTCCGCACTCATCTTGTACTCTGTTCTTTTCCTTTATCTAGTTATATCAGAGCATTTTTTTTTAAATGGTTCATTTCGTTTAAGTTTGTTTGCATGTTACTTGTAGAACATTCCTGTAGCTTTCTTCTCAAAGCATCTCGAAGGAAGAAACGACCAAAACAAGACTGCAACTCTTAGATCAAATGTGTCCGATAAAACTTGGTTAGTGAAGATGGATGGTTTGAAACTCATGGACGGGTGGGAAGATTTTGCCTTGGCACATGATCTCCGAAATGGTGACATCATTGTTTTCAGATATGAAGGAGAAATGGTGTTTCATGTCACAGTTTTAGGACCAAGTTGCTGTGAGATTAAATATACATCATCTCACAACATCAATGATGATCGTACTGATCAGACCAACATTGGTAATCTTTTACTCTATGAAATCTTACTCAAAACTCTGTTAAAAAGAAGCAAAACTGAGGTTTTGATTGTTTTTTAGTTTCAGGGAACAGTTCAAGAAAGAAGAGAGTGGAGAAGATTCCAAGAAACAAAGTAGACTCTTCATCAAATCATTCACATCATTCCTATTTGGTGAATACCAACTTTGGTTTTTTTTTCCAATATCTTAAACTCACACTATAGTATCCTGATTTGTATATTGAAAGTGTATCTGACTTATCTTCCAAGGAGTTTTATGAGCTCAAATGGTCTTGAAAAAGGTTGCACTGAGATAGTTTTAAGGAATGAATGGGAAAGCGAATGGACTTTAGTTTTGAAACACTTGAAAACACGAAAACCTCCTACTTTTCTCAGAAAAGGCTGGACCTGTTTCTGCGAAGCAAACAGGATCAAAGTTGGAGACTCCTACAAGTTTAAACTGGTTGGAACCAAGGAACAGCCTGTTCTTTTTTTGTGCCCTTCAGAATCCAACCGTGACAAAACTACATTAGGGTGTTCGGATGGTAACAATGATGTAAACTCGCTCCCCTAAATTCCTAGCAGCAGAGATGATAGAACCAAATCCAAAGAAAGTGAAGAGGAGAGTATTGAAGACAAGAAAATCTCACAGGATTGCTTGGAGATCAAGAAAAGGAAGTATTGGTTGAGATGTTCTGTTGATAACATGGATGATGATCAGACCAACATTGGTAAACATTTTGCTCTATGAAATATACTAAAAATTCTGTAGGAAAGATGCAAAACTAGGATTTTGATTGTTTTTTAGATACAGGAAACAGTTCAAGAGCGAAGAAGAATCCAAAAAAGAAAGTAGAGTCTTCATCAAACCATTCTAGTTTTGAGGCAAAAGTCTCAACTTCGAACCTTACCAATGATCGACTGGTTAGATTAGATTACTACAATTTAAGCAAAAAATCTCTTGTACTGGTTATAATTTTGTTAGTCTTAGAGACAATAATCCAACTCTGTGATGGGATTTTGCAGTATTTACCACAGAGTTTCGCGAGGTTTAATGGTCTGGACAAAATGAGCGGTAAGAAGATTGTGCTTCTTAACGAAGAAGAAAGATCATGGGAGTTCAATTTGACATACTACAAAGGAAGCATGCAGACTTATGCCAGACCTGGTTGGACAAGATTCTGTGCTGAAAATGGAATGAACCTAGGTCAACCATATACATTCAAACTGGTCAGAAAATCTGGACCACCTGTCATGCGTTTGTACCTTAAAAACAAGAGAAGGAAGGATTGGTCGAGATGCAGAGCTTCGTCTTCATCTAGTCAAAACCGATTTGTGACATTAACTCTGACACAGTCAGAGTTATAAACTGGTAAGTTTCGTTCAACAACTATGCCTTGAGGAGGTTGTCTATTAGTAATATTATTTTTCTTCAAAATCAAATCTTTTGTGCAGTTTCTTCCGCGTGATTTCACGAATGTGAATGGCATCAACAAGCCAGTGTAGATAACTTTGTTGGGTCAAGATGCAGTAAAATGGGAGGTGGATCTTTTTCAAGAGAAAATAGGCAAAAAAATGCGATCTGGCAAAGGCTGGAGAGAGTTCTGTGAAGTTCAAGGCGTGAAGATAGTTGAGTCATTTGTGTTGGAACTCATCTGGGAGGAAGAAGCAAGTCCGGTGCTTAAGTTCTGCACCAAATTAAACTCTCCTTGAGACTGTTTCCAGAGAAGTAGCTTGTGGTGTGTCTCGACACATTTTCAATAGAGACGTTGCTTGCTCTGTCCAGTTTTAAAAATCCTATTTTGTGCCTCTAGTGTGTGGAGAAGGGATCAATTCTCTGTTGGTTTAAAGATTATGCTTGTAAATGTTATAATATATGTTTTAAAAGTTACCTTTAAATTTCGATAGGTCCTTACATAAAATGGTATGATTGCAGGATACAAATCTAGCTACGCTTGTTAATTGATTACCTAGACACAATTCCTTCTGCTGCCAGAAAACTGTAAAAAGAAACAATACTTTCACATTCGTTTAAATTTCCAGTTCCGAGAGTAGATGCTCAAGCCAAATATCTAAATGTACAAAACCCAGGGGGAATAGAAGATTCCTTGAGTTTGGGAAAAGAAAAGAGTGGAATTGTTTCATCTAACCATCTTATATGACTTTCTTCTTCTCCAAAAACGTCTTCAAATGCAGAAACTGCTTTCCCGCAACTCCTAAGCATACGAAAAGAGAGAGGAAACTCAACCACCCCATTTTCGAGTTTGTAGCCCGGTTCATATTTTGCATCTCTTCCTCCCTGAGTAAGCCAAAACTCATAACAAACACTATAAGCACAAGTCCACGGAATGAAAAGGTTGGATATTCAAGTCTATTGAACAAACCAGAAGCATAAAAAACAAAACTTTCTTTACCTTTCTCTGAGATAAAACATCTCTTCATGAATCGAGTTGACGGTTTCAATCAGTTTCTTTACCTCAAACTCCATGACCTTGGTATAAACAAACACAAACACAGAAGCATAAAAATCTAGCTTTATCATCAAAGATGAGCCTAACATCAAACACAAAAGCTAGTCTAAAACTAGAGTAATCGATCTCAACGTATCTTTCCCTATTCAATTAGAATTCTGAGACTCCTTGTACAACAAATCCCAAAGAAGTAACCTTTAACATTTTCCAAACAATATAATGAATCAAATTCAAAAACATTTAAACTCACTTCGACTTGGCTCTTCTTAGCTACACTACTCCAGCTCTTAGATTGAACACCTGTTCTCCACTCAAAATCAATACTCAATGTCACCTCAGGTTTATGATTTACAGCAGTGAAACAAGCCATGTAATCTCCAGCTTCCACCGCCGTAAACGCCAACTGTCCTGATTCCACATCTTCCGCGTGATGATACGTGTTCCCGTAGCTCGATGACACCTGTGCAAAAGAACGTTCAAAAAAATTTCAAAAAAATTTCAGAAATTTTGGAAACGGATTTAGAGTACTCTGATTGAGATCTTGTTAGATGTAGGTGAAGGATGAGCTTCGTTAGGGTTAACGACGCTGTATTTCCCGACGGTCATTGAATTGCTTTTGATGTCTTCTGATATACACTTTGTTCGACCCGATTGCAATTCGAAATGAAGAGATTGAGAAACGCGCGATAAAATCCCTATGAACAATAGTATCGTACAGACATTTACTGATCGGAGAACCATGGCGAAAGCTTTGAAGAGAGATAGATCTTTCCTTTTGGTTTTGGTTTCCTTGATTCGTTGCAGAGTTGGTGAGGAGATCGAAGACGAACTCAAGGACGATACAAATGGTGAAGAGAAGTTTTGACACGTGTTTTATTCTAATTGATGAAGACACGTCGAAGAAGGATCTTAAACCTTCCATTCATCTAGAGTGACTGACTTTGTCTTTTGAGAAAACACACGTCCTTTAATTAGAAAATCATTATTTTATCTTTCTCTTTAATTGATTAAAAACTACTTTAATTTACAGTATAGTTCTCAGAAATTATTTGCAACAATGTTATACTTTGAAGATGAGTACATGTTTTATTTAAATTTTAGATGGAAATATTTTAAAATACATGCTAGTTTCCTATTTTACTGATAACTATCAGTATAAAATGAATAATATTTTTAAATAATTTCTATTTAAAACAAAAAAAAAATTTAAATAAAGATTTTGTGCCCCACTGACACGATTCCTGTTGTGGATGTCTCTTTGATAAAGATTTTGTCCATTGTAGCCTTACAGGTGCATGATGAATGATGAAGTATATAGCCAAAGATAAAACAACTGGAGCAACTGAGAAGTGAGAAGACAAGTTTCGAGAAGTCTTATTTCTCGGTCTGTTAATTTCGATGTGTTTTGTTTTCAATTGAGTCTTCACAAACTCATATTACTATTATACTCAGGTTTTGATTGTTTAATAAGTATCTCGGTTCTAATTCGGTTTTTACATTACAATATATGAATTGAATCGAACTGAAAGATGATTGTTTATAAAGTAAACAGAAACATTTGTTAGTTAATTAGAGTTGATTAGTTCATATTACTAAAATGCAGTTTATGGCCTATGAAGATTAAACTAGTGGAAAACAAAAATAAGGGTGTTAAACTTTAGATACACCGAACCAATCCAGATGCATTGTGATATGTCAGTGGAATGGTCTACATCCAGCGAGTGGATTTTGTATATTGGGGGGGGGGGGGGGGGGGGGGGGGGTGTGATGGTGCAATACGTTTTGGAGACATTAGACGTGTTGGATGTTTCCATATTCTAGATCAATCACTAACACAACTAAGGTAAGTATTAGTCCCATTGGTGCATGTTAAGAGATTATAGAGAATTGCGTTAACTATTTTATATTATCAGTGTCTCTAGTATTTAGAGAGTTTTTTTTATATACTACAAATGTGTTAACCAATTTAATTATCCTATGAATTCGGCTTTCAGGGTCAATCCGGCGGCTTCTATGACGAAGGCGGCGCAAAGCGTGAACTTCTTCTCACGGTAAACACGAGGGACGCTTAACTCACGGTTTACTTGTTATAGTATAAATGAAAAATAATCGAAAGAATAATTGTTTTAGTGATTTGCATGACAATTCTTCTATTAGAAGGAAGTGGGTCATCGTTCGGATGATATAAATAAGAGAAAGTTGTCAAAAGTTAACCATTTAAAATTTTTATTGTCAAAACATAAAAATTTTACATTCCAGGGATATTATGAACTTCTTATGTTCTAATTTTACATTATAGGAGATCCTAAACATCTTTATTTGACAATAAAATTGTCATAGAATCCATTTCAATAATTAACCCTACAAAAATTTCCATATACAAATTCTATAATATTTTTTCTTACAATAACTGTTTTACTTATAATAATTTAAAACACTATGGATATCTAAATACAAACTATTAGACTTTTTAAAGCTCTTCATTAAAAATACACTGAACGATAAGAACAAAGCCACTTTCAGCTATAACCGGAGTGAAATGAGTTCTATTGGCCTTAGCCAGAACACTTTCTAACTAACTGTTAGCCAGTGAAGTGATTGCTGGGAGTGATCACGAAAAAACTATTAGACTTTTTGTTCACATGCAAAGCTAAATTCTATTTACGTATCTCTGATTATTGGACTCCAAAAGTATAACATTTATTTTAAGTCTAGTTGCCAAATATTAAAAAGCGATGATGATTTTATTAGATTATAGGTTTTTAAATCAAAATTAATAGGTAATAAATAGATTTATCTTATATATTTTATATACCACTTAAGATTTTTATTCAATTTATGATGTAAGACATTATTTCTAATGCATATTCTCAAGATAATGATATTTTTATTCATTAATATTCAAACATGGATTGACGAACCAAATTTTGAATCAAATTGATTATGAATCAGATATGACAGCATCTGATCGTGCTCCAATATTATATTAAATTATGAACTTACAACTTAAAATTAGTTAATAGTAAAATGAATTAACTCATATCTTTTACATACCATTTAAGATTTTTACCCAATTTTTGATGTAGAATATTGTTTTCGGTAGGTTTAATGTCGATAACTTTTATCTTTCACATGTCATTTATTTTAAGAGAAAGTTTTTGAAAATAGACTTTTTAAAATTTTATTGTCGAACTCTTATGATCTAATTTTATATCTTACGAGTCCATGTTTTAGTGTCAAAAAGTCAATTCAAAGAATTGACCCTCATTGTAATTTGTCGTTTATTTGTACCCAAGTTATATTCAATTAAATATATGTATTGGTTAACAATAATACGCAACGAATGTATGAAACAAATAAATATGGTTAGTACAGAATTAGAGGAATAAGGACTGCAAATGAATGAAACAAAAGTTATATATAAGTATATAACAACCATGATAGATAAATACGATTAAGAATATTGTAAATTTTAAATAATAAATGTATATGTATTTCTCTTTCATTAGTTAAATAGGATTTTGATGGATTAGTTGAAGTTTTTGTTATCTCTAATCAAATAGTACAAAAGTACAAAATGGACACCGAACCAGTCTTATTGACTTGTCGGGGTTGACTTTTAATAGTAGTGCGAAATTTACTCCATAATGTTCGGTTTGCATTTTTTTTATCAAATTATGAGCGATAAGTCAATCCATTTTGATTATCTATTGTTGTCACCTAGTGGCACGTATATTTCTTCATATAGTCCCATGACACTATCATATACATCGTTATCAACATTATATATTTGATTAACAAAATATAACATCGTTATAACACTATATATGAGTAGTCAAGCCAACTAGATTATCTATTGTTGATCACCTAGGGCACGTATATATGTATATCTTTGTCGTGAGTGGCACGCAATCTCTTCATATAAACCCATGACATTATTATCATATCATATGCATTCTTATTATTCATAATAGTCGTTCTGTCTTTGCTTTTAAAAATGTGGGATTACGAGAATCAAGACTCACACATCCAGTTATTGAGTTGGGTAGTTTCCAATTAGATTCCTGAAGATACTATAACTGTGCTGTCACCTGCAATCCACATTTTGTTTTTGGTTAATTCAACCAAATCTTCGTTATATGGGTATATGATAAGTTAGATGAAAGTAAAAATTATAAAAACACAAACATGTTTAGGAAAAAATTATAATAAACTCTCATCAGAGTTATATAGTACAATGTTTTATATAGACGTAGAGTTAAACATAATTTTTTAATTTAATAAAAAAATAAATGTAACTAATATATTTAATGATAATGATAAATATTATAATTTAAATATTGATGTTTATCCACAATCTTCTAGATTTTTTAAATCCTTCTTAGGTCGATCTATCCGATCTTCTAATATCTCCGGCAAGCTCATACGTGGTAACACGTGTGAGATTGGACAAGTCTTCAAAATATCGGCGTTCTATCCAGCCATCGGATCATCATCGACGTTTATATCCGGTTGTAGGGTCATTTTCGTGGCATTTATACCCGGCCATAGGGTCATCAACGACGTTTATATCCGGTTGTGGGGTCATCATCGACGTTTATACCCGGTTGTGGGGTCATTTTCGTGACGTTTATACCCGGTCATAAGATCATATTCGTGGCGTTTATACCCCGTCATAAGGTCATCTTCGTGACGTTTATACCCCGCCATAGGGTCATCTTTGGTAAAGCAAGGGATTCTGCACATGTTTGCATAAGTTTGGACCGTTCTTCGAACTTTTTGTTCATGAAGAAACTTGTGTCATGATTCGGTTTCAAGCAAAGCATTCCGCACATGTTAGATCGGGTTTAGTGATGCAGTAACATCCGTAGGAGTAACTATCCGATGAAACAAAAATCTATCTGTTCCAACAAGTCTTTTTTTCTCTGTTTTCTTTTTCTCCTTTGATGCTCCAAAAGATAAATTTCTCTTGGGTACGGGCTTTGGTCTCATCATCTTCATCAATCTCCTCCTTTTTCTTCACTTTTCCTCACGCAACACACACAAAAGTGGTGTGGTGAGGCGAACGACAACATGAAAGCGATGATGGAATGGAGTCGACGCCACACTGATAACAGTGGCGGCAGTAATATAGGGCTGGTGGAGCCGACACCACCCTAACAGTAGTGGCTGCAATGACACAGGACTGTGGCCCTCCCTTTCACTCGATCTCTCTAGGTTTTTTTCCTTGGAGAAACTAAAATCAATTCACAAGGATTAATCCGTTCTGCTACCATGATAAGTTCGATGAGAGTAAGAACACAAAGGTGTTTAGAAAATAATTATAATAGACTCTCATCAAAATAATGTAATATGATACAAATGTTTTATATACACGTAGAGTTAAACCTAATTTTCTAATTTAATGAAAAGATAAAAATAACTAATATATTTAATGATAATGCTAAATATACTAATCTAAATATTAATGTTTATATATAATTTTCTAAATTTTCTAGATTTTTTTTGTGTCCATTTATCCGATTCTAATATAGTTATTAGGTTAATAAAATATATATCGATATGAGTAATTGAGTACAATGTAAAAGACAACTAAAAAATAATTATTAAGAAAAAATGGGAAGAGAATTATGAGAATTGCATTAGAGGAAGACACGTGAGGCATGTTCCCTTGGGCCTTGATACTTGCTTTTAAGAGTTTCCCTTCTCTGTTTCTTCAACACTGTGTTCAATTTTCTTCTCCAACAAATTCTTGATCCGACGTTAAAACCTCAGTGCCAATTTGGTTCTTACACAAGAAGAATATTGAGAAAATTCAACTGGAAAATTGGAGACAAAGAAAACAAACATCTGAAAGTTTAATATAAGGTTTGTTTTGCAGTCGGCTGCAAAAATGAGAGAAGAAAATGATTATGGAGCAGAGCCCAGAGAGAGAACATTGGGTTTAACACCAACTTGGTCCGTTGCTTCAGTATTGACTGTCTTTGTGATTGTTTCTTTGATCGTTGAGCGTTCCATCCATCGCCTTAGTTAACGTAAGTAGTTTTATATATTTGTTAATATTCTTCTTTTTATCATTGTTTAATTCGAAAATGAATTTTAAGTTTTAACATCAACATAGTAGACTTCCCTTTCTTTTTTTTTTTTATCTATTGAGAGTCTTATATTTTCATTTCATTGTAACTTTTGAGTTTTGTTTTGTCAATAGTGGTTGCAAAAGACAAAGAGAAAACCTCTGTTTGATGCGTTGGAGAAAATGAAAGAAGGTTGGTGGATTAATATGTCTAACAATTAGTGGTATATCTTGGAAATATTTCCTTAAAATGTTCTTTTGATTTTGAAATGGTTTATTTATTCAGAGTTGATGTTGCTCCGATTCATATCACTTCTTCTTACCGCCACCTCTAGCACAATAGCTAACATATGCGTCTCTTCAAGTTTCCACAACGATAGATTTGTCCCATGTACCCGATCAGAGATTAATGAAGAACATGAAAGTAATATTTCATCTATCAAACGGACTCAAATAACAACATCTCTCTTTCTCCACATCCTGAGGAGAAGATTGGCTGGCATAGGCGAGGATACTTGCAGCGAGGTTTTTGATTAATCTCATTTTAGGATAATGTTCATCATGATTGATCACATACATAACATTATCTAGTTTACAGGGACATGAGCCATTTCTTTCATATGAAGGCATGTAACAATTGCATCGCTTCATATTTATAATGGCAGTCACACATGTAACTTACAGCTGCTTGACAGTGCTCCTTGCTATCGTGAAGGTAGTATATATTCTCAAACAGTTTTTTTCAACTGAAGTTTTCATGTCCCTGTTATATATGATAGTGTACACAGTTTGACTATAATTGTGTCCAGATTCATAGATGGAGGATCTGGGAAGACGAGGCTCATATGGATCGAAATGATTGCTTAACTGGTGAGCATAGATTGTTATCTTCTCCTTTCACATTAGACACAAAAGATTCCATATGTCTATTAAAATAAGGGAAAATTTTAGAAAATAAACCTGTCGAATAGGGATCTCTGTTGAAACTTTGAAAATTTCTTATATTCTAATTTTACACCCTATAAATATTTGTTTGACAATAAAATTTTTATTGTCCAATGGTCATTTTAAAAATTGACCCTTAAAATAAAGAACCGTTAGGTTCATTCACATTTTACAAAGAGACAAAACTAATAAATTACAAGTTTCTTTCATGATATAATTAAGATTATGACATATATTACATATGATTAGCGTTGTGGTCTTAAAGGCTTTGATTTCCGTTGAAATCATATTTATATTTGCATGCACAGAGAAAATTTGATATCTGAACTACTAGTTAATAAAAAAAGAAAAAATTGATATTTTATTATTTGCAGTGGTCGCACGCGAAAAGATATTCCGAAGGCAGACAACATTTGTCCAATATCGTACATATGTTCCTCTGGTCAAGAATAGATTACTTATTATATGGGTGGTAGGGTTTTACCTAAGAAATTTAAACTTTTATATATAAATATTTTTTTACATCTAATGATTAGAACAAACCTCAAGATGATAGCTCATTCAGAATTTTTATATGTTGTAACTCAAATTTATGAACAAATTTACATATTCTGATTTTAATTGCTGAGCTGTCAAAGTTTATTTTTACAGATATGTTTCTTTAGACAGTTTGGACACTCTGTTGTTCGTCCTGATTATCTTACACTCCGCAAGGGATTCATCTTGGTGCGTGATACTCTTATTTCATTCGAATGTTTTCACTTTCCAATATATATACTCCTTGTTGTTGTACATGTTCTTAATGGCATTTTTATATTTGGTATCGTTTTCTTATGACTTCTTTTTTTCAGGAGAAAGGCAAGAAAATTATGATTTTGTTTTAAAACCTTGGTTGAGATCCATCATATAAAATAGATTGAATTTATTACCATTACACTTAGGATTTAGGACTTATCTAACTATATATATTCAACCGTCATGTAACTTTTATCTCCGAAAAAATGAAACAAATTAGTCTTGATGAAACCATTTTCTATACATTCGGACAACTTAATTATATGAAAATAAAGTTGTTAATGCCCAAATCTTATATCCATGTAAAATTTTGCCACGTTTGGGTGATTCTAAGAGTTTGCCAATCCTTTTAATAGGATTTTATTTTATTTTACCCTTTTTGGATTTTCTTTCCATTCATAGAGTTTCTTTTAAGATATATAAGCATATTCTTACGGATGTCAAGCGGACGGCATGTCTGCGGGCATCGCCCATTAAAAACCTCGGCGGAACAGGATTGGATGAGCAAAAGAGTGTCCACAAAAGCGTGGGCGTTGCGGGTGGCGTCTAGGCGGAAGGCGGACAATGCAGTCTGATCCGCGACAGGTCCTGCGGGCATGCGGACGTGGTTTACTTTCTGTTTGAAGCTTTTGTTTGGTCTAGAGTTTTTGATGTTGTTAGAAGGATTGAAACCTCTGTTTCACATAGTGTTTTTGAAACTTCTCTTAAAACCCTACATAAAAATTTTAATTGTGTAAGTTTTAGGCTTTTAGATACATAAATCATCATCATCATTCAATCATCATCAATCTTCAATCATCATTCGAGATTCACACCAAATCTAGTATCATCAGAAATTGTAATGGTAAAACACTAAATACCTAACATATTACTAGAATTGCAATCAGTTGTAGTTAAATCATTCTAGAATCTAAAACTTGTTATCTTCATTTTTTTCCTAACTCTTGAGTTTAGAATTCTTGTTAACATCGTCTCCACTAAGGCATAGACATGAAAATGCAAATTAAAATCAACAATTTCAAGAATCAAAGTTTTTAATAAAAAAAAATCAAACACGAGAAAAATGAATTGAAGTGGATTCGATTAGCTTTCAATGATTCTCACCTTACATACTGTTAAAGACGATAGAGATTCACCGATGAAAAGCATCGAAGATTCGATCTAGGGTTCAGGGGCCACAGAAATTTGAAGACAAGACGAATCGTAGCTTCGATCGGCGATGAAGATAAGACGTCTGCGGACCTATCCGCGAATCCGCTATTTTTGCGGGGGCGAATACGGACATAGATTCTGACTACCACGGTCCATGGCAAGCCGACCCGCGCAGCCGAAGAAAATGGCGGTCTTTGTCCAGACGGTCGCAGACACATGCATTTGACATATCTACATATTTTGTTATTATAATCATTTGTATTTTTCTTTAAACGTACTGAACCATCACCTAACATTGACATACGATTTTCATAGCTATATGATCCGCTCTATGGAGGAAGAGTTTCAAAAGATTGTTGGTGTCAGGTGAGTTACATTTTTTCCTTAAGAAACTAGTGTGGTACATCTTCTTAACTCTATAGTAATCGAATGTTAGAACTTATAAGTCTCTCTCATTCCAAGCTAATAACTTGCTTTGAATTGTAGTCATTTTTCATTTAATATATGAGCTAATTTTATATCATAAATCATGTTGAGTAGAGGGTAAACGATGTATTATTTTGACTGAATAATTTTTTGATGATCTCTTGCAGTGGGCCACTTTGGGGGTTTGTAGTTGCTTTCATGCTTTTTAACATAAAAGGTATACGAAAACCATTTTACTGCAAAGATTTTTTTTTCTTCTTGCGTTAGAAAATCTAAATTTATAAATGGTCATGCGTACATGTGAATGTTCTTTCTAGTACATATAATGTGTTGCTATTTCCTCTTATTAAGTAGTAAGTGACTTCTACTCTTCTTGTGTGTTTAAAGAGTTATATTTGGATATGCTAATGTAGGATCAAATCTTTATTTTTGGATAGCGATCTTTTCAATCACTGTAAGAGCTATTTTTCCAATTTATGTTTATCTTTTTTTCCTTGGAAATTGAGTCTCATATAATTTCTCTTTTGCACTTTGGTTTGCATTTTTTTCAACAGGTTTTTTATTTTCGTCGGGGCAAAACTGCAACATGTAATCGCAACTTTGGCATTGGAGAACGCGGGGATAATAGAATATGCGTCTGGTGTAAAGCTGAGACCTCGCGATGAACTTTTCTGGTTCAAGAAACCTGAATTAGTCTTATCCCTTATCCACTTCATTCAGTTTCAGGTGTGAAAAATCTTAGGAACATCTATTAGTCACAAAAGATTTATTTTTTCGTAAGTAACATGTGCGTTCTGTTTCCTACAGAATGCTTTCGAGCTAGCTTCATTCTTCTGGTTTTGGGTAAGTTTTTTTTCTGTCTAGCTAATATCTTATGACTTATGGATCGATATGTTAATGGAACTCAATTAGTATAAGTAAGGGTCTTACCGTAATTGCCAATAGCATCTTAACCTATGTATATATATAGTACATACTGTATTCAGTGTATTGTATACTACTATACACTTTACTAATTTTAATGAATACATTGAAACCTAATTCTATACAACAAATAATATGCATGAAGAACATATATACTCCCCACCGTTTAAAAAAAAACAAATTTTTTTATTTTTTTCTTGGAAAAAAAATAATATAAAACTGATGTTTCAGTTGTAATATATACCCTTATCAATTAATTAAATTAATAGATCTAATTTATTAAATGAGGTTGGTATCGTAAATGCATTTTGTAATGAACATATTTAAACGAGATTTAATTAATAAAAATCTGACAACATGTATTTTTAAGAAACGGTTCCATATTATGTTCTTACGCTTTGAAAATGTGTTTTTACATTAACACTCATCAATTCTTGTTTCCTCAGTGGCAATTTGAATACAATTCTTGCTTCCTTAGGAATCATTTACGTGTCTACTTGCGACTTATTCTAGGGTAATCAAGTTTTTCTCGATAAAAGCCATCATGAGATTGTTGTGTGTATTCTTATAGTTTGATATGGTTCATTCCATATTTTTGTAGATTTTCTGGACAATTTCTGTGTAGCTACAGCACACTGCCACTCTATGCACTTGTCACTCAGGTAACATAAACCTTTGGAGCAATTCTGCTTCTGAAAAAATTTTAAACTCACAAACTAGAGGATGATGGATTTCAACTGTTAATTCTAGATGGGAACAAAGTACAAGGCAGCGTTGCTACCTCGGAGGGTAAGAAAGACAATTAACGGTTGGGGAAAAGCAACGAGAAGAAAAAGAAAACATGGTTTATATGGAGATGATTCAACTATTCGAACAGAAACAAGCACCATTGCATCTGTTGAAGAATACAATGACCATGACCATGTGCTAAATGTTCCGAAACCTCTCCTGTTCAAGGTACGGAACTCGAGATTCAGCTCATGCAACCATGGGAAGCTTGTGAAAATTCTAGTAGAGTTGAAACTCCGCTCTTGAAGCATTGTGCCTCAATATCTTCAACAACCTTCTCGAGGCTGCAAACAGAAACAACAGAATCATTCTCAAGGTCTTCCTCATTGCCAGTGAGAAGAGAATAAAACAAAATCGAGTTCTTTATTTTTCTATAAACCATACGTACTTACTTACTGCATAGTAAATAGATGTAGAAATTTTTTCACATATATCCTTTTTGTCATTATTCACTCAAACGTTTTGGCAAGGTTTTTGTTAAAGATCACTACATATTTTGTTTATACTCGTTGGTCACCAACAATTAAATTCTCTCTAAGACAATAACTAAAGTACTTTTTCCACTTTATCATTGCATCATATGCTTTATAGTAACTTCAGTCTCCAGCATAACCCTTAGGAAATTGGCAAGGCCTTCAAGATGCGGATCTTGGGGATGGATTTTGGTAGCTGTATTAGAGCGCTACACCGTCATCTCCAAGGGAAATATCAAACTCACTAGTCTTCGTTGGAGTAGTAATGACAATGCCTTTAATCTTATCTTCATTGAGTTGGTTTATGGTGGCCACCGTAGAATTTTTCTTCGGAACAGGTACCTTAAATCTGATGATAGGAAATGAGAATGCGATGGAAACGGTACCCCTAATAGTCTTCCCAGGCGTAGAGTTTTTATTGTCTTGATTATTTCCGAGACTCGAATCTGTATCTGTTCCTATGTAAATGTGATGCATCTCTTGACTTCCATCCTCTCCCAAACCAATACTACTTGAAATGTCTGTAGCTCCGGAATTAGTAATCAAAGCGGCTCTAAGCTTGGTTGTTTCGATAGGTTTAGTGTCACCTAGCTTATCTTGTAGGTTTTTGCGACCAAAGCCAATGCTGAAACATAGTAAGAACTTGATTGATCTTACGAGTAAAAGATTAATATATGTTGGTGTTTTCATTTTCTCCACCTTGAAATTGACGGTTAGAACAATTTCTCTAATATATAAGAAGAACCCAACGAGTTAAAAAAGAGAAGAGAAAGAACTATGAATTTGATCTGGTGAGAAACAAAAGAGAAAAATAATTAAGGAGTACAAATTATTCAATTTGCAAAGTTTTCATGTTAGTGAATTTATGCAATGACTTTAGGCTCATATCCTTCGAATGAGTTGAGAATTAAACGCATACATGTTTTATGAAATACTGTCTTCTAAAAAATATAAAATTAATATATATATATATATGTACTTAATATTGTAAGATTGTATGTATATATAGATATATATATATAGCTTGAAAACCTAATAAAACAATGTTTGAAAGGATTTTCTAGGAAAATGCTCTGTTTTCTTAAAAGTGGGAAATTCAAATTACAATAAAACAATATCATCCTAATTGGCATACCCAATAAAAATGATAAATTCTGACAACCTGTTCTACTGAAATACTGTATTTGTGTTTTAATTATTTTATAAATTATTGTTTTTACCTTAGAAATTTATTTGAATGTATCATAAATCCAATGCTTAAAGACGTAAATACATAGACAAAGGCAAATCAATTTTTTTAGCTGTCAACAACGTGCGGCAAACTCAGATGTAAACGTAAATAAATCATCTACCAATGAAAACAAATGTAAACCTTATTCAATTATTAGAAGATGGTACTAAGAAGCTTCGATTTAACAAAAAATATTGACGCGTACGTTGAGAAGTCAGACATGTACGGTGGTGTACAAACCAATCAAAAGAGAACAGAAAATAAAACAAAAGGAGTGAGTCAACTGTCAAGGATTAGGATCAACAAACATATATGATATATCGTAGTCACAAATGCTGTTCTCTAGATGTAATTTAGATATATACAATTCTTAATCATTCAATTTTAATTTTTATATTCTAAAACAAGTAGCAGCCAAATCTGGGTCTTTCGGACGACAAATATAGTATCCCTCAGAGCTAAGGACCTAACAAAACATTCTAAAATAAATTAAACTATTGTGTATATGTATTTTCAAGATTCTAAAAGTTAACTAACTGGGGTGACTAGTTGTGGCTTTGTAAATGAAGTACCAAGAGAAGTTTGTCTTAAATTTTCCGGTTGTTATATCATAAAAAGGAAGAAAGATAAAGCCTATTTGTATAGTGTTTCGTTTTTATTATTTCTTAAACTATAATTTTGTAAATGGTATTGTAACAGACTCAGATCGATTATTTATAATACAACCTTTATAAAAAAAAATTGTGGTCAGTAAAATCGTGTTTATTATTAAATACAGTGTGGTGAAAGTAGTAAAAATGAGAACAATAAAATATTATTCACTAAATTTGTATTGTATTTTTATGTTTGAATTCATTTACTTCTTTGAATTCAACCAAAAAAAGAAGAAATTATGGAGTGTATTGGATGAAGAATTTGAAATGATTTGAGTTTTAATGAGTTTTGAGATGATTTTGATGAAGTTTGGTGAATTAAGAAATTTTGTTGTTCAAATACACTGAAATATCACATAAATCATAAGATTTTGATATTTGTATTTTTAAGTAAAAAATTCTTTGAATCTCACATAAAATTTTCAAATCCAATTTTTAAAATGTTTTCAATAACAGTAAATTTAATATCTTTTAAATTTTATATTCAATAAAATATAATTTTATTATTTTAATTCAAATCACTCTAAATGCGAGTATCATCCTTTGTGTGTGGTCCGTATATGATAAGAAAAATTTAGCTTGTATACCGATAATATTATTTGATTCGACTATTGACAGTGAAACGATCCGTAAAGAAAGTAATTCAAACGGAACAAATGTAGTAAATATGGCTAACACAGATTGCATGGAATAAGCGCTACAATATGAAAGAAATAACAATTAAATGGTGATCATAATAATTATAGTACGAATAAAATTAAAAAGATATATATAGTATGAAGACAGGTTAGAGAATGAGCATTTGAACACAGGTTAGAGCATTTGCTCAAGGGTTCTTGCTTTGACCGGTTATGAACACAGGTTAGAGAATGAGCATTTGAACAACGTGGGGAAGTTTAGAGCATTCAAATCAGTTCCGTTACCATTCAAACTACGACGAAGAGGAAGATAGAGATAGTTAGCTCTTAGATTTGATGTAATCTAGGTTTCTCCAATGAGTGAAGTGGCAATTTTGTGTTGGTTATTCTTAGGGCTTGCTTGAGTTTGTTTGTTAACCGTATAGAAAAAGGAAATGAGCAATAAAAGGTCTCGAATAAAACAATCTTACCTAGTATCATCGTTGTGCTCTCTGCTGAGACGTTTCAGGAAGTATTAGCAACTGAAAATGGTGTTGCTTCAGTCACAATGTGCCCATATCAGATTTCAAACTAAAATTAGTCTTTGGACCTTCTGGAAAATTGAAATAGAATCATCTTACTACCAGGAAACTGCGATCAAACTTGTGAGCTACAATAGCATCCATTGTAACAAATGCGAGTTACTTTTAGACGACGATAAAAAAATCACATTATAAGAAACTTTGGGGCTATTCAGATAGTGAACCTATAGAAAAAAGAGCTTCTAAAACTTACATAAATGATTTTAGGTGAATATTTGTCTCCATTTAAAATAGATGTAGCTGTTAATTCCAAGCCTAGCACATATATATAAATGAGCTGGACTAGACTTTGTAACAAGCAATGAAAATAACATAATTTGTCAAAAGAACAATAAGTATACTGATCTTGCAGCAGAAACCCAAATAATTTGCCAAAACAGCTTTAACTAAGACTATTGTGTCGCTCGAGTCTACTACTAAGACAGCTAAGGCTTTTCCATCTAGATATCCAACAAGGATTAATCATATAGGAAATCTTGATCAGCTGTTTTAATTGCCTTGCTCACTAGGGTTTACCCGCTCCCCGCTGCAACAGAAGAAATGTGGTAGCTTAACTCGTCCGCAACTACTGGAAAGACAAGAGAATGTGAACTTAAAACCGGTGGTATATATAGAAGTCTGATACAATTGCCCTCACAATGAGATAACGAAAAAAGAAACAAGTTTTATGTAAAGCATATGCCAAGGCCAAACAAATCAATTTATGTTTTGATGAACACAAAAAAGTTCTTTCATCAAACTCGTTAAAGATTCACAGTTTTAGTTACTTGAATGCAGTTTCTACACAAGCGATGGTAAAGACAGATCACTGAATCAGAAAGCATATACATTTACTCTTCAGCTATTGCCACAGTCACAACCTAGAGAAAAACTAACCGAACAAAAATCCCTCACAACCTCAAAACTAGATCACATACCAAACTCAAACCTATGGGATAGATTAAGAACCATCAAACAGATAAAGAAACAAGAGAAGCAAATCTCTTACCTACAACGGATGATCACAGGTACAGGCTTAAGAGCCTTTGGCCCATTTCTTATCCCTCTCTTGTGTTTAGAAACCTGCATGTTTCATCAAGAACAGTTTCGATTAACACTATCATTCTCCAATGTTACAAAGCCATTAAAAATCCACATTTTCATTTGATACTATGTAA
Organism: Cardamine chenopodiifolia; assembly: GCA_963922655.1. Classification (NCBI taxonomy): domain Eukaryota; kingdom Viridiplantae; phylum Streptophyta; class Magnoliopsida; order Brassicales; family Brassicaceae; genus Cardamine; species Cardamine chenopodiifolia. Next base: position 5,919,285 of record OZ000483.1, on the reverse strand, counting down.
GTGCCATTTCCTCCAGAGATTACTAACAACATGATAACTTAAAAGAACCAAATTAACTTAGACGTGAGCTTAAACCCAAAGGCACACTTGGCAGATTGAAATAGACACTCAAAAACAGCCAAAAAGACAACATTTAAGAGATCATTCCAATAGTGCGCCTCCCTAAAACCCTAGAGAAACCCTGAATCCGTAAAAAAAAAAGCTTATCCTAGATGCTACAACAATTCAAAAACCCTAAAAATCAACCTTTTAGCAGAGGAAAACGAAGGGAGAAAACAATATAAGAGAGTGGGAGTTCCATGACCTTCTTCTTAGGCACAGCCATTAGCTCCATGGATCCAATGAAAGAAAAATCAGGAAGCCCGAATCCGAAGCTCTTTTCATCAATCGAACCCGGTTGATTCTGATCGAATTCAGTTAAAATCAGCGGCGGCATAACTACGGGGCGATCGAAAGCACCGTTCAAGGGAGAAGGCATCGCTGCCACATGGCTCAAGTTTCGTGTTTCCAAGATGCGGCGGGACTCAACCGCGGCGCGTCTTAGCGATGTCAGTCTCAACGCCATTGATACAGTTTCTCTCCAAAGCTATTCGCTGACGGAAGTGGAGACGAGAAAGACCGAAGAGGGATAAATTATGAAGGCAAATCAATCCATAAAACGGTGCCGTACATGTCAATTGAATTTAATTGAACCAAAACGAGCCGAATCAAACCGTAATATTTCTTTCTTTGGTTCGAAATAACCGAATCTGGACCGCAAAATTTTTGATTCGTTAGGTTTTACCGATACGAGCCATTTCGAAACCCTCGTGGCTCGTCGTCTTCAGATCAAGCAAAGTGAACAAACTCTCTCGTCAGCAACCATGTCGTGGATGAAAGGTGATTTACTTTCCAAAACCAGAAGGCTTGTTGGTGGTTTTGCTACAGGAGAACCTGTTTGGCTTAAAGCCATGGAAGCGTAACTCTCTCTCTCCCTCCCATTTCTATTTTTCCAAATTTTCTCGACAAAATGATTCGGCTCGATCGATCTGTTTTCGACTTAGATACTTCTTTTATTGAATTCAGTTTCAATTGCATTATAAAGTTGACATTTTTGGCGTCTGTAGTGTTTGGATTTAGGATTTTTAGGTTTCTTCATTGTTATTGAAATGAGTGTGATGTCATTGGTTTTAATGGCAGCTCACCTCCTCCTGTGTTTCCTCGCTCTAGTGGGAAAATCAAGAAGATTGTTCTCCCTGAAGATCCCTACGTTCGTAAATTCGCCAATAAGCATCCTGAATTGAAAAGTGAAGACCCTGTCAAGTAAAATTCTCAACTTTATATATATATATATATATCTGCATTTATACCAAAGATGATATGATGATTATGTTATGAATTTCTTCTTCATAAGCTTATATTCTAATATGAATAACTCTAGAAAAAAGGTTTGATTCCAAACAATTTTGGCTTGACCACTTGTCTTTAACTGTACTAACCATGTTGTCTCTCATAAATTCTGATTCAATGTGAGAGTTTCACCATTCTTTGTGGATTTATGTAAACCTTATAAAGCTTATATGATGTGTTGACATCTTCAATCCTGTAGGATTTCGGCATTTCTTCCAGAACCAGCACGTGTATATGGTTGCCGGATCTTTGAATTGAAGGAGCATGGCATCAGCGAGGATGACGCCATGTCTGTTGCTAATGTACGTATATTCCTTTCGCATCTATGATTAGCTACAGAGGCTAAAGTTTTTTGTCTAAATTTGCACTTGAATAGCTAAGAATCGTAATACTGCTTGCTGTTGATGCTGTTCTTTAACCACTGGAGATGTTTTTCTTCTTCTTGCTGATTTATGTTTTGATATTTTCAGACGGAATATCTTTCAGAGAGAAAGGAAGTGAAGAAAGCATACAAACGCCTAAAGGAGCTTGCGAAAATTCAAGATAAGGATCCGCCTCCTAAACCGTATCCTAGTGCCAAAAATGCGTTACAAGTTCAAGAGAAGAAATCCGCTAGGGATCGATTCCAGACTCCTAGTGTCCGCAGGCTAGTTAACCAGTTGAAAACAGAGAAAGATGTGTTGTTGCAGGACAAAACCGGAGGAAATGCTAATCAGGATAATTGGATCGACGAATAAACTCTTTGATCAACCTTTTCTTTTCTTTTTTTGCAACTTCTCAGCTCATCCAATTTATCTCTGGTAGATCTTTTTCATATATGACATTATTTGACTACAAATGTTGTTCAACAAACAAGTGTTATTTCCATTTTACTGTCTTTGTAATAGTAATATCATTGGATGATTTCTTCCATGAGGCAAGGAATTACAGAAAAGCAAAATGTTACCTATAGATCCTACAAAGCAATTTGTTTCAACAGCTCTAAAATACTTGTTACTCTAGGCCAAGAAGAGTCTTCATTGCCTTCTTTTTCGATACCACTTTGCCATAAACACCTTTTCCTAGCTTTAAGATTTTCTCCATCTCCACAATGTTACTGCAGCCTCCATTCTTCTTCATCATGCCTTCCACAGCCATATGCATCAATCTCTCATCACTTCCAATTACATCAGATACACAGTCCACCACAACTTCCATTGTTGGAATCTTCCTTCCCCACCTCTTCATAAGTCTCTCCGAGTTATAAATCTCATCATAAACTCCCCAATAAGATGCTCTCAACAACCCTTTATCTTTCCCTTTCACCTTCCATCTCTTCATCCCTTCCTCCACCATATAAACCGTGTTTCCAGCATCTACGCCTCTTTCTAACCCCATTTCGATCTCTCTTATCTCTTGGTTGGTAACAGACAAGAGACTCTCAAACTTACATCTACTGCATCCGCAACAAAACCCCCATGACTCAGCCATCTCTTTCCGCTTTTCCAATGGAGAAAGCACGTCGAAGTAAGCAAAACTGATCTCTTCCCCGGCTTTGATGTCTCTTGAAGCATGAACAATCGCGTAGTCTCCAACGTGAAGGCGTCTTGCATTTGGGATACAAGAATGGTTGATGAATGAAGCTAGAGTCCATAGTCCTACACCGTAATACTCTTTGTTCTTCCCCATAACTTTAGCTGAAACTGCATCTTCCACCAGAGAATTCACATCCAAGATACTCAATAGCTTCTCCGTATCAAAACTCTTTTGCGAGTCACAACAGCTTTCAAATGCTTCATCAGGCCTAAAGAGAGATATGTCAGGAATCTCCAGATTGTCTTCGTCTTGTCCAGTGGACAAAGCGGAGATAACTCGATGTGTTCTATCACATTTTCTCACTGATTCAGTAACCTCTTCAATGAAATTCTTCCACATTATCAATTGCGCTTTTTCGCCAGACTCTCCAGTTCCTAAGATCCCTCTCTCAATTGCAACTGCCTTTGTGACTAAAATCAAAGTTCCAGCAACAATGTTCTTCATAGCAAACAATCCACGCCCACAAACTTCAGATTTCTTAATCTCAATTGAACCAATAAACTCAGCAAGCTCTGGATATCTACCACGAAACCCACTTAAGATCCAATCAGACAAATCAAAAGCTCCAGTTTTTGCCTGAAAATCAAGCTTCTTACATTTCTCAATGTATACAGTAACAGCTTCCAAGTTATCACTCGCTTGTGAATCGAGCAAAGCCGTTTTAAAGCATTCTAAAGCCAATGAGTATTTGCTCAATCCGAGCAAAACTTTACCTTTGCAAAGAAGAGTCTTGAAATGGGTGCTTTCGATTTCAAGTGCTTGATCACAATCACGCATCGCTTCCAGGAAATCGCGTAGCCTGGCTCGCGCCTCAGCTCGATTACATAGAGCTAAGCAGAGTGATTTCCGGAGCTTAGTAATTGAGTCTGGATCCGGGTCGGATCCACCAATCTTTGAGATTTGGCTCCGAGAGAGATCGATGAACTGAGTGTAAATCTGTATAGATTCTTCCCATTCTTCTCGAAGAAGAAGCTCCGTTGCCTTAGATCTCAGACTCTGCAACGGCTCCGATGGTCCGTCTCGATCTTCCTCTAGCTCGAATTGATCTCCAACCATTGTCTAATCCCAGAAATTATTTAAATGAATGAAAAGTTTTTGGATTTTTAGGATTTGATTTACGGAATTGTGTTGTTCTTCTTCCAGAAACTTAAATGGTAGGGTTTCGTAACGGTCGGATTTGCCCTTTTTTACACCATAAGTTTGTCCCGACATGCTGTAACGGTCATGAACTACTTAAAAAATTACATCATAGTTTTTAATCATCAGTTCGTTGAGCTTTTTAACAATTTACTAACTGTAATTTAGTTTTACCAACTGAGCTGTTTTTTAACCGCTTAATCAAAATTATTTAACAACAAAAGGTATCATTACCAATCAAAGCATTTGAGATTTGTTTGTCAGTCTCACAAGTGAATCCCTGTCTGTTTTGTAAACCTAGTGATCTCATTCCCTTCAGACACAGCCAAGCCTATCCCTGTTCTTCCACCATTACCAACACCTCTGTAATACAATCTCCATTGATGATCAGAGTCACCATCCATCTCAACCAAATATGGGCACCCAACTCCTTTGTTGTCCCACCCATCGCCTTCACCAACCGCAACCACCGCTTCCTCGTCCTGCACCAGTTTCCAATCCGTTAGCCCGTCTTTCGAAACCGCCAAGCCAATGCTCATCTTCCCTGTTCTATCTACACCTTCATAGGCCATCACATAACTCCCTTCTCTCTTGTTCCTTGTCACACAAGGATATCTTCCTCCTATGATCTTTCCCAATTTCAACCACTTAATCCCATCCTTAGACCTCGCCATCGCAATGCAGAATTCTCCAGTTTTAGCATCGAACGAATGGTAATACATCCGTAAATCGCCATCTCCATGGAAAACTACATGTGGGGATGCAATATAAAGAAAGTCCCAATCTTTTTCAGACCCAACATCAAACAATGCTCCACTATGATGCTCACCTTCAATTCTAGCCCAATGCCTACCATCTTGACTAATTGCTAACCCTGGGAGTGACCTATAAACCCTAGATTTCTCAACATTCTCATCACAAAGGTGAAACCTTTCTGGATTTTCTCCCAACCCGGAAGTGAAACCTTGAGATTGAAACTCAATCGTCTCAGTAGTGTAGCCTGTGTAATACATCCAATAAACAGAGCTATTAGCTCTGACTTTAGAACTCGACATTATCACGACTTCACCGGGTCGAACACTTGCTGTATCAAATGCCCACCAGTCTTCACCACAGCTCATAACCAAACCCACATCATCGTTTGACTCAACCTTACCTTTCCCTCTTTCCCAGTGAATCCCATTCTTTGAAACCGCTAATCCGATAGAATCAGAAACCGGGTTTTTCTTGGAGCTTCCATGATACCACATGTACCATCTCTCTTCGTTATCACTTAGAAATCTCTTCACAACCGGAGATCCAATCTCCTCACTGTCCCATGAATCCTTAGAGATGCCTAGATCGAGAACCAGCCCTCTCGTTAAGCACTTGGATTGTGATGATTCGTAGGTGGAATCTTGACCCGTTTCGTTACTTTTGGTGGTGGAACATCTAGTGATTGTGAGGGAGCATGGGAAAAAGCGTTTGTTCCGGTAAGTAAGGTATCGAAACGAGAGAGCGGATAATCCGTAAGGTCGAATTGTTCTTGAGGCGGTGACAATGGAGGCATTTGCAGCAGAGCTAGCTTCCATGGCTCGAAGAAAATAGGAAAGTGAGTTGCTCTGCTTGAAGTGAAATGCAACGGGCCACATATTTTGTTGGATGACTTGCTATGTTGCTACTTCAAATATGAAACGTGTCCGATGTTCAGTGGTGAACCAAATGATAAAATCTTCGTCCGGAAAGATTGGGTAAAAGCAAGAAAATCGTATTAGACTTACAAAATGGGCCCAAGCAAGACCGGAGGACAATATAAAAAAAACATAACAAGAAGAATAAAAGCAGTTTGAATTGGGCAATATAGAACATGAATCTCGTGGATGAGAGACAATGGTCCATGACTCCATGGCTAACATGAGTTTGCACGTAACTTAAAGAAATATAGAGAAAAGAGGGAAATCTCCAGAGACATTGATAAAAATACTAAAAACGTAGTTATATGTCTTGTATGAAAAATAAAAGACAAGTTAGAATTTAGAATTAATTAGATGTTAAACAATTTTTTGGGAGGCATGTTGTGTAAAGATGATGTGGTGCAAAATTGAAAAGAAGTGGTCGTTATTTTTTAGTGTTTTAAATTAAATAACATAATATTATGTAAAATATCGTGTTATCGAATAAAATAACATGTTAATTATTTAAAATACATTAAAAGTTATGTTATTTGAAAAACCGATACGTGAAATCAACTTCAACATATTATCCAATTTGCAACCACATTATTTTTGCAGACAAACTCCAAAATGAGTCTATCTAGTGCATATCCTCTAAATTACGAACTTGATTAATTGAAAACCTCAAGTTTATTTTTTTCAAAAGTCACAGTAAAGTGAGAATTTATAATCCAAAATGCTCACTTTTCTTAACAATAAGATATTTCAACCTCCAAAACTTATGACATTTCAATGTCTTTCTTTCAAAACCTCTATATCAAAACTTTGTTAGTTGAGAATTGGTTTAGCTACCCAAAACTGCTCATATGTTTCTTACAAAACTGGTCCCAAATAAAATACACCCATAATTCATAATTAATTCTATATTTATAGCTACATCTAATGTTTGATAGCGACAACAAGCTATGCATGAGCCTATGAGTCTGTTAGAAACAAAACGGAAAAATGTCTTTTTATTCTAGCTAACCTTAAGAGACAGCAGGGAATTATGTTCTGAAGTAATGTTGAAAATATGTATACACACAGAAATAAATAAGATTCCCAACATTTGTAGCTTAGATGTTGTAATTTGTGCTGATTACAAGATATAAGTTTTTAAATTTCCATATAAAAATAATCTTTAGTTTTCTAGTTTTCTCATCATTAAAGTCAATAAAATACTCGTTTTAATTAAAAGTATAATAGCATAAAAAATATTTATACCACAACTAAATTTTAATATATATGAAAATCCTTATACATGTAACTTAAATAGACTAACGGAATATTATAGAAGATTGGATAATGTTGATACATGCACATTTCATAATTATTTTAACGAAATAAACGTTAACTCTATAATATCTCCAGTTAAAATGAATCTGAACATAACTTACCACTTTTGATTTGCCCCATATTCAGATGGCTATTATTTTTTCTAATCTCGTTAGTAATATGGTTTATGTTTTACCTAAATTAGCTCCTTCGAGAAAATGACTAGAGGATTTGTTGGCTACCGACTTGCCGCTAATCTTTGTTCCTTACGCTTTTGGAGGTTCATACCCCACAATTTCCATTATGGGATTAAAATAGGAAAGGCAAAATGCCGATTAGCTTTTTCACCACAGGAGTTAAGAAATGAATAATATGAGAACATAATGTATCATAATAAAATTAATTTAACTTGAAAACTAGAGGACAATACATGGAAGCAACAACAGTCGATTTACAATAATGAAACGATAATATTACACCCTATAGCCATATATGTATCTTAAAACCTTATAAACATTAGTAATTATGCGATAATTATATTAAATGTAATCATTTGTTAATTCAATCTGATTGATGTGTGATAATGTAGGATAAGTAGAATATTAGCAACAATATATCTAAAAATTAATTTTAGTTCATACGTTAGAGCAGTTAATTTCATATTATAACAAATGTAACGGGTACATATATAATAATGATTGGAATGACATTGTCAACAAAGAAACCTATATAGTATTGAATATTCAGATGAATTTGCTAGAAGTAGTAATGTAGGCATGCGGCATTGCTAGTACCTGTAAATTAAACTGCCGTCAGATAAAAGGAATTAAAGCAAACAGAAGAAAATTATATGACAACACAAACTTCTTAAAGTGTCGACAAAAAAGAGGAGCCGTCGTGCCGTCAAAAAAAAAGAGAGGAGCCGTCGTTGGAATGTCTCACGTCCATTTAACCGCGCAGTTTAATCAGGACACTTAATGCGTTTTTCTTTAATAGTTTAAAATAAAAGATTTTTTTTAATATAGGTTATGCGTGGTCAGGTTAGGTGTTCCATGGGTTTTGAGAAACGAAGTTGTTGATGTTATAATTTTAATGCCAATAATGCAAAAATTCGGAGTTGGAGTTGGAGTTGGGCTCTATAAGTTTTCATTATGAAAAGGTTTGTGCTTGCGTCCGTGGCATCGGAGATAGTTGGAACTGGACATTATTAAAGTATGCGAACAATTGACCAGCAATATCCCTGCAAATCAGTTCCATTTTGGATAGGTGCATAGTAAACAAGATCGAGAGGTGTTCCTATTAGCGATGAAGGATTGTAACAAAAGTTTAGAGATTCTATTGTATTATATTAAATTTAAATTGAAAAAAGAATCGGAAAATGTTTATCAAGAAAACTCAAATAATGAAAAGATTACTAAAGTTTTTTGAATTAATAAAAAGAGACAAAAAAGTTCCAAGTGGTTCATCAGAGAATCGTCAGCAACAGAAAGTGAGCATATGATGAGGATAATACAGGGATTTGAAGCCACGAATCTTTGTTTCTTGAAATGAGCAATTTAAGTGAAAGCCAATTGATTTGTTGTGACCCAAAAAAATCTTCATGGAATCTAATCGGACGGTCGAGATTAAATACTTGAGAAATTCCTCGAGATTAACAGCTTTACGTTATAAAAGTTGAGCTTCAGAATCAGAGTGACAGATTTAGTTAACGGTCAGTGAATTCGGCTACGGACATATGCTTCCACTGTTAGTTACTCCTAGTCATGCTATTGGTTATTATTACGTAAACTATACTACAGTTGAGGCATACAAACATGCATTAATGCATAACGATCGAGAAAGTTGTTGCTTGATTTGCATATTACGATGAGGAATTCACATGATTCATGAGATTACAAGCATATATATATTTATAGATATACTGGTTTCGGCCGTCAACATTTTAATATCTATATCTATATATATATATATATATATATATATATTTTTAATTGTTTTTTTGATAAAGAATATATATATATATATAAATATCGCATGTACAAATCAGAAATACATGATTACATATAAATCTAATAATTAACTTCGGCGGTAACATTTAAATATATATATATATATATATTTATTTATTTTTTAAAAATTTTTTTTTTGATAAAAAATATATATATATATATCGCATGTACATTTCATAAATACATGATTACATATAAATCTAATAATTAACTTCGGCTAAATGTTACCGCCGAAGTTAATTATTAGATTTATATGTAATCATGTATTTATGATTTGTACATGCGAACCAACTCATTCCTACGAGTTCCTAATTCCTATACCAACCATACGTACTCGACTCAAATATGTGTATACATATAAGCATCTACCGATCCACGTATTAATTAAATGAAGCCTATGGAGGTGAACAATATATTTGTAGACATATATAGACTAATAGAACTTGAATGGTAATTGAGTTCAAATTTTTTCTAAGTTAATACCTAGCGCCTAACTAATTGATCGGATGAAAATAAAATTTAGAGAATGAAATTTCAAATAAATAAAAATATAAATAGCCACATAACATACATGATACATATGTATATATATCTATCACCTCTCTCTCTCTATATATATATATATAGTTTATTATAATAAATCAGTTAAAAGATCAAGTTTCATTAATTAAAAACACTATCACTATAAATATTATCGACACTAATTATAGTCATTTTTGTGTCTCAATATGAATCATCTATGTCATAAAACTAAATGAAACAAATAATTTCCGAGAAAAATGTGAATATTAATGTTAAGTACAAATTTTATATATGTATTCCCTTCACAGGAATTTTGTCACCAGCAGGTGGATACTGGATAGTCGTAATTGGCATGTACTTATGTGTATGTAATATGGGTTCAATTTACCAGGAAAAGAGGATTGTTAAGATTCTTGATATGTAAAAGAAGAAGATTGTTAAAATTACCTGTTTTGTGCATAAGGTGCTTCTAATTATAAGTAATGATATTCAAAATGCAACTAATCTAAATTAATCAATAAATGTGCAATTACAGACAAACAAACAAAGAAAAAGAGAAGGAGAAGCGAAAATCAAATTGGAGACGCGAACCAGAGGAAACGGTGGCAAAAGACAAAAGGCAGGCATGTGCATGCATTGGTTATTGATCTCAAGCTTAACAAAAATGTTAAAAAAGAAAATTTGACAAAACTTAAAGGTTACAAGACGATCGATTGACATTTGAGATAAAATTAATAATATATAATGTAACATTAATCGGAAAAAATTATAGGTTTTCAATTCAGAGTCTCCTAATATTAAAATATATATATAATTTTAATTCCTTTGCATCGTTTTCAATTTTAAACAATTTTTCAATTCAGAACCTCCTAATATTAAATATATATATATATATATATATATATATATATATATATATATTTTTTTAAAACCTTTTGCATCGCTTTCAATTTTAAACAGTCATACAATATACCAAATAACCAATTGATGGCTGGAAGAAAAATATAATATTTGTTTTTCTTTCAAACCCGCTTTTAAATTCTTTTGGCGTTTGTTAACACATGCATGTAATGGAATCCTATGATATTGTTTTTAATTTTATGTTGAGATTTCGAGTTTCTCCTATGATTGTTAATTTTTTTTTTTTTCTTTTTGTGTTTACACGCATGCTGTATACTATGGTTTAATGTGTTGTGAATATTTATTACGTATCATTAAAAAACGAATTGCAGCTACATTTGTTTCAGTTCTAAGGGTTTTAATGTGGGTGATACTAGCTTGATTAACTGACGTATACCTGTATATATTATGTAATGCATGTGTCTATATGTAGTAAGAAGGGGATCAACGATTTTTTGGTGTTAATCTAACCATTTGTTAATAGCGTTAAGATTAATTACTAACAATTCAAATGATCAAAATCTTCTTCTTTTGCTCTTTGACAATTAAAATGTAGCCAAAACGGTGTTTTTCGACCACCTGTGGCATATATATATATGTCTTTTCTTTTTTGTTGGATCAACATGTGTTCATTCTCTTCATTTTCTATTTTCTTTAGTTCTTGTATTATTATTTTTCTCTCGAAAATATATAAAATAAGTAACGTAAATGACTTGTATTGTTTTTGTTAAATCATCAAAATGAATTGAGGTTGAGAAACAAAATTAGTAGCGGGGGCCATGTTTTAAGCTGAGATTACGGGAGGTTGGCCATAGATTTCTGCGGCTGCAGTTCTTGACCTTATGAAATTCAATTGTAACAATTATCTTCTCGTTGATAATTTCCAAAATATTTATATTTATGAGTTAAATATAAACTGGTTAGTGGTTACATTACAAAATAAATATATAGGTTGAGATACAAAGGTTTGAAAAAGAGTTATACGCTTCGTGATACGTCTAACTCAAAACAGACCATATCGTGACCCACTTAGATTTCAGCTTGATTTTTCTGTCACTGTTATAGGTTCTTTTTAATGGGTCACAATCCGAAAAAAATAAAAATTCTTTTATCATCCTATTACCGAATATATAACCCACACATCGCATAACTATACTTTTATTAAAAGTAATAAATCTTCGCTTATAGCAATAAATTAATTTAGTATTGAAGTGCCAAATTTCGTGATTCATGGGTTAACTAGGATATAAATTTCACATTTGAAACTATCCAGACCTCCACTATACTAAGGGTTAACTGTTTATCGTTCTTTTGTATAAAGAATAATAAAATAAGTTTCAACTTAAGGCTTTTCAGAAGAATATATATATATATATATATATACTTTCAAGGTACACATTTTTCCAAACAAAATTGTTACCTCTGTTGGTTATTTTTTATATTTTGTTTTAAGGGTTTTCTCCTCTGTTGGTTTCTTGTTATTATTAATCTATTGTTTAGTTAAAAGTCGGCGAGTTCTTTTCCAAAGAAACAAAAGTTGGGAGTTTTAATTTTGAAACTCATTTTTAAAACTGAATATTCAATTTTAGTAAATTATTATTCTTTTCTACTGATGTAATAAATGATAATGAAAAAAAAGAAATCTATTTCTGTGAATATCAAACCCCACACAAGACATAATTACAAATGTTTTTCTAAAACACACATAACTACAGTTATAAAAAAAAAAAAAAAAAAGGCAACGAGAGGCTACAACTACAAGGACGCATGACCCGTTTCCTAGCACACATGTGCCCTTGTCTCTTTGCTTTTTCGGTTTTTTTCTTGCCAATATTAATGCCCTATCGGTTTTTTTTCTTCCAACAGAGCAAATCTAAAACCAAACAATATCTTTTAAACAATATAATTCAGTAATACGACATTTAATAAACAACAAAAAGTTAGTTGAAAAAAGGTTTTATTTATCTTGCCTTATTCTCGAGAAAAAAAAAGCATGGTTATTAAAGAAGACCAAGTTAGTTGCCCCCATCAGTGGCATAACGGTAAATTAAAGCTAACTTCCTCCAACTAAAGTTTTCTATAAATTCAACCACTCGCCTCCACTCTAAAACCCAACAACAGATTCTCACGTATCTCATCTCTTTCTCTTCGTTTCTCTTGAAGCAAAGAAGAAGATCTCCAAGTCCCAAGTAACTACTTTCTCTTACTACATTCAATTTGTAGCTCCTTATTTTCTCTAATACACATTCAATTTAGCTCAAAGCCATGATCTTTGTATATCACCCATGTACAGGTTAACACAAGAAGTAAAACATGGGTCCTGTTGTGTTCTTAGTTATTGTTATGGTAGGAGTCATGACTTCTTCTGTGAGCGGCTACGGTGGCGGTTGGATCAACGCTCACGCCACTTTCTACGGTGGGGGCGATGCTTCCGGCACAATGGGTAATTGCTTAAAAACAATCCACAAAAACAATTTCTTACAAATCATCAAATTTACTTATCTGAAATTTTACTTCTTTGTAGGTGGTGCTTGTGGATATGGCAATCTATATAGCCAAGGCTACGGGACAAACACGGCAGCGTTGAGCACAGCTCTGTTCAACAACGGACTTAGCTGTGGTTCTTGCTTTGAGATAAGATGTGAAAACGATGGCAAATGGTGTATACCTGGCTCAATTGTTGTAACCGCTACAAACTTTTGCCCGCCAAACAATGCCTTACCTAACAATAATGGTGGTTGGTGTAATCCTCCTCTTCAACATTTCGACCTTGCTCAGCCTGTTTTTCAACGCATTGCTCAATACAGAGCTGGAATCGTCCCTGTTTCATACCGGAGGTAATAAAAATTCAGCTTCTCTGTTTTGAAATTTTCTTCATTTGCTCTGTTTTCTCTTAAAAACAGAGGATATCATAATTATCTGACAACAGAGTATATATTTAGTTAATAATTAAAAACTATTACTTGAATTCAGTGATCAGAAATAAAACTTTCCTAGAAAATTTCGACCTGAAATTTTGTAACTTTCCAATATTTTGTTCGTTTTGTTCAATGAATAAGAATATTTATTTACTCTGTTTTTTTTTTCTTTAATATTTATGGTCTTTTGCAGGGTTCCTTGCATGAGAAGAGGAGGGATAAGATTCACGATAAATGGCCACTCATACTTCAACCTTGTTCTGATCACTAACGTCGGTGGCGCCGGAGATGTTCACTCGGCGGCGATCAAGGGTTCAAGAACAGGTTGGCAAGCGATGTCAAGGAACTGGGGGCAAAATTGGCAAAGCAACTCTTACCTCAACGGTCAAGCACTTTCCTTCAAGGTCACCACCAGCGACGGTCGCACCGTTTTCTCCTACAATGCTGCTCCTTCAGGCTGGTCTTTCGGCCAGACCTTCGCCGGTGGACAATTCCGCTAAGAGGAGCAATTTGGTCAATCTCTACTCGTTTTTTTTATCTAAACTAATAAACTCATTTGTGTGGTGTGTAGAGGGCATATTTGGTAAACTGGTCTCTTAAAACAAAACTCGGTTATGAAGAGAGTGATGTGTCGAGGGCTCGGTTTTGCAGAAGGCCTTGATGACGTCTACCTTTTTTGGACCTCTTTATATTTCTTTCTTTAAAGTAGTTTTCATTAAGAGAAAAAAAAAAGAAACAAAGTAGTTATAGTTAATGTATTACTGATGCAGAGGTGGAGTTTTTACTACCACCCGCTAGTAGTAATGAGTTATTTCAAGGTGTGAGTGAGAGATGGATTATGAGGATTTGTCATTTGTATTATTGTTATTTGTATGTTATGAACTTTATCATTTTTTTCTTTCCATGAAATTCCTCTGAACCCCCATTTCGCTTTAGTTTTTTCAATTTAAAATGGTCTACAAGACTACAACCGACGTTCACAACCTCATCTTTCAACGTTTTTCTATTTTATGAACATTCATGAAGCAAAACTTAACAACTTAAATGAAAAATCTTTTAATAGTTTTCAAACTTTCCAATAGACGGTCTTATGGGCACGACAACACAATAAACCTAATAATGGTTCAAAACCTCACGGCTCTATCTATCCAAGAACAGCCTAATTTACGGTCAGGTGCTTGGTAGCTTAAAAATTAGACACCATAGTTACATAAAATATTGTCTCTTGAGTTCCGTTATCATTGCTACATACTAATTTTATATTTCACGACTGATATATTTGCTAGTAGAGAAAGAGGAGAGATCATTACGCTGTAAATTTAGATTCTAGTTTTCTTTAAGTAATCAATAATCATAATTGGAGAGAACGTACAAAGGTCTCTTTTTGGTAGATATGAAGGATACTGTAACAAATTAGTATATTACAAATACATGTGTTTTTATTTCACGACATTATCTAAGTGGAGGGCGATAAGTATAACAATTTGGTGTCGCCAACAATAAATTGATGACGTACAAGTGATCCACAAGAAGCAAAGCCCATGTGGTCGCTAGCGACTAAAGTAACTATGGGTCCCACTCTGATGTAATTGGCTTCAACGTGACTCGTATGAACCGACACATGCAACATCAGCTCCGTTTTAGCAGAGAAACAAGCACATTTCATGTGGGAAGATATGGGCTAATTTAACCAAAAGGAAAATTGCAGAGTCAAAATTATGGTTCGGTTAAAATCTTTATTCCTATGATAGGGCACTAGTGAGAAATACCTGTAAAATATACGACTTTACAGACACAACATTACACCGAAGACACTCCGACGCGTTGACGATCTGGTAGGCAACTGAATTAGAAGTTTCACATAAATACGAGTAAAACATTTAGGCACATTTAAAACACTCAATTGACTTCTAGATGAAAAACTTAAATTGCATTCACTATTCTCTCGTTCATCTGTGAACTAAAGAGATAAACTTCTAGTTATGTTCTAACGGAAACCTTGGACTATAACTTGAAATTCGTTTTAAATTTTGTCAGAATTTCGTTGCCCGAAATAGTATAAACACATATTAATTCTTATACCTATAGGTATAAACTAGTTACAGGGAAACTAACTACTAGATTAATTCGGAGGACCAAAAAAAAAATACTAGATTAATTCTAAACACGATTGACTAGATTTTTCTTTGAAATGATCTTTCTTAATTATTTTTTTGGCACAGTTTTTTTATTTATTTCAACATCAAAGAATATTTCAAAAAAATTAGATCATGTTCATTTAGATTAGTTAACCGTGCAAACATCCAATAATATTTGCTGTTATTTCATAGAATTGTTTTGCTGGTAAAATTATGAATTTTCTATTTATAATAAAATCACAGTTTAAAAAGTTGTAGTTGCAAATGTTTGGGTTGCCAACAAACATCGACAGGAGCATATGTATAAATTAATTTAATGGGAAGACATATTTAAAAAATTGTTTAAAGAATTAGGACTGAAATTGTAAATAACAAGAGTGACATCATTGAAAATACAAAGAATTTAGATGAAATTTTAAGATTTTACCCGGGGCAAATGCCCCCGCTTACACTAAGTGGATCCGCCACTGAACATCGACATATTCGAACAAAATAAATTCAAAATTTAGTTTAAAAAAAATATGGAATGGTTTTGAATTATGTTCCAACTGAGTCCTTCAACGTTACCACTACATGTTAGCAATTCGAGTTTCTAGATTTCGGTTTGGTTGGAGATCATTTAAAAAAAAAATGTAATTGCTTATAGTTTTTGTTTTGTTCGATTATTTTTTTGGGAAAATATAAATTTTAAGTAACCTAGATTTATTAATATAATAAGAGTATAGTTTTATGTATTTTTCAAAATACATGATTAAATAACACTTGATTTTCTTGTGAGTTTGAAATACATGAATTTCATTTAAATACTTTATTCAATAACAACACCTTGATTTTTGTTGGGTTGGTTCAGTTTAATTCGATTCGAAAAATTCCTACCCATCACGATTCACACCTTTTGCTTTTAGAAACCCATTCCATTCTATGACGAATCACAGTTGGGCCAAAGGCCATTTAAAAGAAGATGGAACAAGACAGATCTTCTTTCTCTGACATTTGTCGTCTTCAATAGTCAAGTCACTTACTGTTGCCTCTTGGTGGTCTCTCGCACGTGCAATACAACTTTTCTTCTTATCTCATATTGCGTCTCTTTCAAAAGTTAAGGTTATGAAATATGACGTAACATTTTTTCATTTATAAGAAGGTTAAAAAAAGAGATTTTGTCGACTTTTAATTCACAATTTCAGTCAAGTTTAAATAATACATGAGTCATGACTAATGTCTAAAGATGTGTAGATCTTTAATTCTCAAAGAAAAGTTGTATTTAGAATTCAAATTTCGATTAATCCGAATAGCCCCTCATTATTAACTGGTTGAGTCAAGGAGGAGACGGTATAATATTTTAAGAAATAGTCTTATAACAAAGAAAAACCATACACAGAGCGGAAAGGATGAATCAATATATATATATATATATATATATATATATATTGGTAACGAGACCAAAAGGGTTAAATGAAAAAAAAAAAGAGAGAGATATCTAGATTATCTCAAGATCGAGAAAGAGTTGTGAAGTGTATGACATGATTCATGAACAGTTGTGAATAGTATGAAAATTTTCAAATATAATTGAGTTGATATAATTTAGAAGTCACGAATAGTGTTGTGCTGTGTGCACCATCAGCTAATAGTTTTATGAAAACAATGAAAAGTTCCTGAAGGGATGAATGTCTCAGACATGTACGTCAAAATCATTGTTCTTACATATTTGTGTATGATACAAAAAATGCTGAGAGTTTGTTTTGAAATTTTGTGAATCGAATATTCAGATTGTTAAGTCCACTTCTACATTATGAATATTCAAGATTCGCATTATTGTTTTTCTTTTTTTAATAAATAATGTTTTCATGGATATTGTCATTTGATGAAGACAATCAACATAAATAACCCTATCAATAATAACAGTTTACCAAACCTATCACATCCAGTCGCTTTTACCACTTGGACAAATCTGACTATGACTTTGACTTTGAAATTTGAACATTACTTCTGTCTTGCTTATTTATACATATAGGTCCCTTTTTATTATATTAAATAGGTCATTTAGGTCCATCTTGAGCATTGGTGCATTAATTATTGGATTTTGCTATATAAAAAAAGAGAGCATTGAATTAGTCTTGATTCAGTGACTAAGATCTGATGAGATTTACTGTTCGAAGCTCTTAGAGTACGTACAGCTCTAATGTCATAGATGGCTGTAGCATCACCTGTCCTTCAGGTACTGAATCATCCATACCCTCTGGATCCATCTGAGGGTCAGGTTAGCTACACAACTAGACCTCTCCCTTGCCTATTGCCTCTCGATTTGGATCTGCAAATTTTGCTGATGAGGTTCAGCTTGCTTATTACGAGCGTTATACTTGCAGAGCTGTAACACACATCACAAATTCACCACAACGTTCTCTCCACAACTATTTTTTTTGTCTCCATTTCTTTCACTTTGTTGAATTTTTTTTTTAATTTGGAGGTTTTTATGGTATTTTCCCTATTATATATTACGTACACGAATCACATGAAAGATGAGATTGTTTAAATATGGCGATAATTTAAACAACATTTTCATGCGATTAAAAATCTAATTATCGACCAAATTCAAGACAAGTTTGGACGAACCAATGAGTTGTATGTCGTATTTAATTGGTAGGGTTATGAATTTTAATTAGAGCAAGGAAAGGATTCAAAATATGGCTCTGTCAAGGGAACACACCTAACAGAATCTCATGGATTAGCCTGTCTTCTGCTGCTCCCTTACCCCCCACTACTTGTCACATTCCTTCGTTTTTATTCTTTAGTATTATAATTAATTTTTATTTGATTTCGCCCTCAATTCTTTCTTCATTATTGTCCTTCTATATATATATATATATATTATTTTTTATATACAGAGAAAAATTCGAAATTTCGTACCAAGTTCAACAGTTTCATTTTATAGGCATGATCTCAGGTCGGGTCGTACCCCACCTTAACATAAAATTGTTTAAAACCGACTGTTGACCAAATATTAAATATTATTCATTATTAAGTTTTGTAAAATTTATAAGATGTTTACCGTTACACACACCCATAATATTAATAAGTATACTTTTATGAACTAAATCTTTTTTTGATAAAAGGGTTTAGGAACTAAATCTTTTGTCCGGCTAGTAACATTTTACATAAAAACCCTAAGAAATACGACATGAAAACCTCAAAGTTGAAACCCATTATTTGTTGAAGGGACCGGTTAAGTTGAGAGTTCTTGAAAACTAAGTCCGGTTATAGAAACATAGAGTAGTGTGACTGTAACCAAATATACCAATGAGGTTAAGAAATAGGGTAGAATTTAAGACAAACTTTATTGGTGGATGTGAAAATAGAGATAGGGGCAAAGAGGGCTATGAGATTAGATGGGTCATTGATTCATTCATCTTTGAAAATTGAGAGATATAGACGTTACTGTTTATTTCCCTTTCACGTCATCTCTTTTTGGAAACTCCAAAAACAGTATGAGTTTGTGTGTATCTTCGTGATCTGTTCCCACCCATTTATCCTCTCTGTCTCTCCACTTCCCTTCTTTACTCTCACTCTCTTTGACTTTCTTGTTCATTTCTGTTCCTCACTAGTTTCTCCTCTTTCTTTTTTTTTTGTCGTCCACTAGTTTCTCCTCTTTTAATCACCAAATCCGCACCACTTTGAATTAATTACTACAAAAATCTCTCTACACCCAAACCAGACCTAATTCAACTGGACTGATTAACTTATATTTATAAAATAATTTTATTTTTTGCGTAATCATATGTGAATCTTTGAGAAAAAATCACATAACACATTAATTATTCTTGTTTTCAGAGCGTTGCAAATTTTAATGTAGTTAAACCGTTCCCATTTTAAACAGCCAAAATAATTAAAATTTATTCAATCATAGGATGTCTGAAAAATAAATTTGACGTACCTGATAAACCTAATTGATTAGCACTTGAAATTGTTTCAATCATTGACAAGTTAATATTTACATTAAACCATGCATAAATACCGCATAGAGTAGTCCATGCCCACAGGGCTCATGCATCTATAGCTAGCCTCTCAAAATCTGTTTAGTGATATATTTTGGTGATATATTTAAATTATTACTTGCTAAAATTCCACGCTTAACCTTGTTTTTTATATCAGACTCCAAGCTTTATAGAAGCCACACTAACTACTTCTCGAACTGTCGAATTTAACATAGACCAAACCCAAATTAATTCGATTTTGTTTTGCTCTATAGTTTTCTCTTTTCTAAGCAAGTATATTCCCTAAGCGTTGGTGAATGTTCGATACATTTATTGTGATCGTGCGTGTGTTTAGTACAATAAGGAGATACACGTGATGTTTGTGCGACATCACACGCCAAAATCGGACTATGGGGACGGATCACAGTTGAAGAGAAAAGACCTCTCCTTTGAATTGAATTGGATCCTATGTTACTCTTAATGTGCACGTGTTCATCATCTCCACCTTTCATTAGCCATTATCAATATTTAATTTAGACAAAAGCAATACTTCTTTGAATTGTAACGTACGGATTCTTCATATTCTAAAAACTTGCAATCTTCTGTTTAATTACACTGACTACTATATTTCGAATTCAGATGTGTATCATTAACATTTGATACTTTCTGATGATGTTTTCTCCAGGTTACAAGATTTTGTAATTATTGAATTAGAAGAAAAACTCTTACAACAATGTTTTACCAAAACCAAAATTTCCATGTATAATTACTTTAATATCTATGTTTATAGCTCACTTTATAAGAGAATGAATCACATAATGACAAGTGGATGTTACTTCAAAAAAATGCCTCAGAAGCGACGACATGAGTAATTTTCTCAATAGCGACAACGTGAATCCTCTCGGAAACATTGGCAGCTATATAATTGTTCTGCGAATTTTCTCTAAAATATAACATGCTATTTATCCGAAAATCGGAAAACATCTTTCTAATATTTTGACGTTGGCCGTTGACTTACGCATACAAATTGAATGAACGCATAACAACTTTAAATGCTATTGTACGTAGGAAAATTGTAACACTGGTAAACCATGTAGTTCAGATAACTTAAGTACATAACTAAAGTTGAGAAAATTTTGGACCAACTGAAGAAGGTTCGGAAAGTGAACTACATGAAGTTTGGCTAGACGATTGGGTTATGGGGGGGGGGGGGGGGTCAAAGAATGATCAAGAAAATGGAAATTAGATTAATTCAACCGAGTTAAACTGAGCCTTGGATCAATTCAAACGGTTCGATGATTTCTTAGACACAATGAATGTATATGGCAGATTGAATAAAACACTTAAAACTACGTAGGGAATGGATATAATCCAGTTTTGAGGCGACCTTGGACTGAGTTACGGATGGACCGTGGACTACTTTAGTGTAGTTATTAAATTATGGATCATTGCAGATTCACTCGCTAAATCATGCCCATAGTCAAGCGGCAACATAACTTCTTGTTTTATCATCCAAGTTATATTAACTCTTTACTTCTCAAGGATTATGTAAAATGTAAACATTTGACATAAGAAATGCAAGATGTTTTGTAAAAATGTATTTTTAATAGTTTAGAGCATTTCCAATATGTTACTTAATTTTTTACTTCAAAATGGAGTTGAATTGTACTCCAACCATATTCTATTTTTTTTTTTCAAAATAGAGTAATGAGTACAAAATGGAATGATGAATATGATTACTCTATATTTGGAATAATCCCATTTTTTATTCTACTATAGACTTAGAAATGAAGTTTGGAATGAAAAATGGAGTGAGGTTGGAGATGGTGTTAGATCGATGGATCAAAAATGTAATACTAGATTATAAACAAAGCAACAAAAGCTAGTGGCTCTTGTCAGTTAGGTTGTTAAGCATTCTTTACAAAAAAACATATGAGTGTGTTTCCCCATATTTTATTACATTAAAAATGTGTAAAAATAGACTTCATTTCTTTATTACAGTGGGTTCTGCTAAATAAATAATCAAAAAGCTGCATAACTTCTGTTTCAGAAAATTAAATATTTTTTATAAATAGTATAAATATGTATTTCAAAGTGATTGACCGATAAAAAAAAGGAGTAGAGAAAAGAGAGTACGTAGTGTGTTCAGTTAATCTCTATGCAGAGAGGATCGTACAGCTCTGCGAGCCTTTTGAATCTGATATTAATATTTATCCCATATTTAATGGTTACGTCTGCCAATTGGGGTTTCTGGTCAAATACGAAAAGTTCTTAACAGATTATTTATTTGCTTTTA
This sequence comes from Cardamine chenopodiifolia, assembly GCA_963922655.1. Lineage (NCBI taxonomy): Eukaryota > Viridiplantae > Streptophyta > Magnoliopsida > Brassicales > Brassicaceae > Cardamine > Cardamine chenopodiifolia. The sequence continues at coordinate 5,897,467 of OZ000483.1, read as the reverse complement.
CTGTTCATCCTCCTTTCTTATACACAAATATGCAGTTTTTTCATGAGAGTATTTCGACTTTATAGTGCATTGAGATTTATCGAAGAACCATACGAAAAGTATTTAAATCAATAAAATCTATAACCTTGTAATATCTTTATATAGACAAAAAAAAACTTTGTAATATCAGGTTAATCAAATTCATGAGACTGATGCAAAAATACAATAATAAAAATATAGAATCTATATAAAAATCCAGGAGATGATATGGACAAAAAGATGGAGGTTTTTTTTATAAAAGAAAGAGAGGGTTTCACAAGGAAAACAAATGGCAGAAAAAAAAGTAAAGAGAAACAAGTGGAGATTAAGAGAGAAAAAGGTAATGTTTAAGGAAAATAAAATGAAAAAAACAAACAAAAAAGTCCGAGCATTGGTTTGGTTGTGTTAAGAAGAGACACGACACAGTCCCCAATGTTAAACTCTTTCTTTTGCCTTCATCCTTTTTTGGTAGTTAGTTACTTCTGCTTCAGCTTTTTTTTCTTTCATCTCATTAGCTTTTATTCTTTTCACTCTGCACCTACAAATGCATTGATTAATATATAGAAGATTAAATTCACATGATAACGTTAGATTAGGATTTGGTCCAAAATATTCATTACATTATTATATGTTTTTTCGACACTAAACTCATTAAATTTTGTTCTCTTAATCTTTGGATCTTCTATGAACTACACCTGAACAAATTTATATAACAGTCCACAGCAAAATCGAATATCGATGATACACATGAACTTACTTATTACAGTGGTATGTATATAATAATGTATAAATGCAAATTACTATAGCGTTTGAATCAGTCCGTGACCACGGTCCATAACCCTTAACAGTCATCAGAAACACGGTCGCGACATGTACATACACGCACATACCTAAAGCCATACGTAAGAAACACAACATTATATATAAAAGATATTCTATTATTTTTTAAAAAATATACTTATGACACACATTTACGAATGGTACGTGTATATATAATACGCAAATGCACGCACATAAGTCTTTCTCCTCCTCCGATGGTAATAGTCTAAAAGCTGAGGTGACATCTCTCTTAAAACTCAATTACAGCTCTCTTCTCCTTTTTCAACTCTCTTAACAACAATTCCATGTTTATAACGGAAAAACAAGTTTGGATGGATGACATCTCTGCGAGGAGACCTTCTTCTTCTTGGGACTTCCCTTTCAACGACATTAACATTCATCAGCATCATAATCGTCACTGTAACACAAGTCATGAATTTAACATCTTGAAGAGTCCTCTTGGAGATGTGGTGGTTAACGAAGAAGAGAGTAATTATCATAACCCTAACTTTAGCAGCGAGAGTGGTAAGAAGGAAACGGCAGATTCTGGACTGTCTTGGTCTTCGTCGTCTTCAAAACCGTCGATCTTGGGGAGAGGACATTGGAGACCACCTGAAGATGTTAAACTCAAAGAGCTTGTTGCCATTTACGGCCCACAAAACTGGAACCTCATAGCTGAAAAGCTCCAAGGAAGATCTGGTAATTATTTCAAATCTTTTTATTGGGTCTTCAAAATTTCATCAACACCAATGTGTTTGATCCATTGGGTCAGTCAATGATGAGAGATTTATTTAGATCCGGTGATAAAATCAAATATTTGTGGGTCTTCCAGAGGTCCAATCTGGGTCATAAAGTCAAATATGTTAGTTTTATTAACATAATTTTGATTATTGGTTTAACAGGGAAGAGCTGTAGACTACGTTGGTTTAACCAATTGGACCCGAGGATAAATCGAAGAGCTTTCACCGAGGAAGAAGAGGAGAGGCTAATGCAAGCACATAGGCTTTATGGTAACAAATGGTCAATGATTGCGAGGCTTTTTCCTGGTAGAACTGATAATTCTGTTAAGAACCATTGGCATGTTATCATGGCTCGTAAGTATAGAGAACACTCCTCTGCTTACCGTAGGAGGAAGCTCTTGAATAATAATCCCCTTAAACCCAACCTCACTAATCATCATCCTAACCTTAACCCTAATTACCAGTCTTTTATCTCCACTAATCATTACTTCACTCAGCCTTTCCCAGAGTTTAACTTGTCTCATCACCTGGTTAATAATGCCCCTCTCCCGAGTGACCATAATCAGTTTGTGCTGCCTTTCCATTGCTTTCAAGGTAGCCAGTCTATTAATTGCTCTTCCCTTATTAGTCTATTTCCTCGGTTTGCATTTTTTGAATCTTTTCCCCCTTTGTTTGTTTTTGGTTCAGGTTATGAGAGCAATGCGACTCCGATGGTGGTGAGTATGTTTGGCAGCCAAATGACAGTCGGCGATAACGTTGGTGCCACGCCAGACGCGTTATACAATTTTTCGTACATTGACCCTACGAGCCAAGAGAAAGCGGACGTAAATGAGCCGATGAATTGGATCGGAATGGAAGCGGTAGATGAAGAGGTGGCCGAGAAGGCTAAGCAGCAACCACATTTTTTCGATTTTCTTGGCTTGGGGACTGCGTGAATCTTGAACAAATTAGTGTTAATCAAATAATGAAAGTGATTAATTAGGTTACAAAAAGAAAAAAAAAAAAGAGAGCAGGAAATTAGCTTTAATAGCTAGAAAGCAAACAGACCAATGTGTTTGCGTTCATTACTAAACAGTAGATTGTTGTTGTTGGCTGTCTAGTGTAACATTTGATAAACGATCGGTTTAGTAACTATTCTATGGATTTTAATAGACAAGAACCATTTTGTTTGACACTTTTATCACTACCTCAATTGTATTTCTTAAAATTTTAATATTTAGACCAAAGATAATAAGTAAGCTCATACCGATCATACATATTCATCAAAACTCTAATGACGAGGCAACGGTATCATAAGGATTCACAGATTTTGTTTCGGTGGGTAACACAATACCTTCTCAATTAAAATGAATCTGGTCTAGTTCAACCTCAACATCGACACCCCGGATGATTTCTTGCATCCGAAGGCGAATGTTCTACGCCATAAAAGAATGGGAGAAAGCAAAAATCGTACGCTTGCCATTGTTCCCTCACCAAAAAAACAGGACGGTTTTCAATTCGTGACTTTGAACTTTACTTCTGGTATTTCTTTCGATATGCCATTGGACCGGAAATTGCTTCTTTGGGCCCAAACCCTTCCAAGTGTATACATTTCCCGAGTCAAGATTAGACATATACCTCTTGCGAGATACCTTTTAAACTCCACAAAAAAATTATACATCGAATTCAATATTTCCGTAGCTACGGTTTTTTTTGCTGGAAACTCTCTTGTAGATATGTACAAGATTCTAAACTTCAAAAATATATAAACTATTCTAGTAATTAATCTGATCTATGGGGAACTTTAGCAATTTTTCTTTTGGTAAAAACTTTAGCAATTTTCCTAAAGAAAGGTGATAAAAAGTATATATATTTTTTTCTCTTTATATTTAGATGAAGAGAGCTTTTTTTTTGTTAACCAGGAGAGATCTGGGCCGTGGACGTGGCTGAGAAATAATAAAAGCTTATGAAGATCTATTGAAGTTCGGAAAACTTAGAGAGATTTAGAACATGTTTAGAGAGAGAAAATTTTAGAGAGAAGTTTTTATTATTTCTCGATGTGTATTTTACAATGGGGGAGCACACATATTTATAGGGGGAGGTGAAGACGCTGACATAAGCGCTTACCTCAGCGATGACATCATGTTTACATCATGATTATATCATCGCTTACATCACACTACTTATATATTACATCATCGCTTACATCAGCGATGACATCACACTTATATCACACTAATATCATGCTGATATCATCTTGACATCATGCTGACATTATTTATTTAGCATAATAATTATACATAATTAATCATCAAGCTTACTCAATGATTCATCTCGAAATCTTCAATGTGCTTCGTGCAGCATCCGTACTCTGTTCCCGGGCACTTATACTGTGGTTCTGGCTCAGAGAAGTCTTCGGGGGAGTCCATATTAACGTTAATATTAAACTCTCGTCCGATTTCGTCGAGATCTATAATAGGATTATCGTCTGGTGACTGAGCGTCTTGGAAGTATTCTGCTGGACAGCTTGGTGAGGATGGTTCTGGTTTTGCTGCTTTGAAACGACGTTTTTCTTCATTAGACATGAAGAATTGTAGATCTTCGTCTAGACTCATTTGATAGTCGATGGAATAGTAGGACCAGTTCTGGTTGAACGGGATATGAAATGTCTGTCGAGCATTGTTGAGGCGGAATGCATGAGTTTGAAATTCTTCATATAGAGCATTATCGCGTACGTTGAAGTCTGGTCTGATTCCATGCTTAAAATCCTTGTGATGAATGAGGTTGGGTAGTGCGTGAACCTTTGCGGTTCTGTCGTTGACTTGAATTGGTCGATGGAAGAAATAGATAGTGTGTGGACTAAAGAAAGGATTTAGACCACCTGGTTCTTTGAGTTTCTTGTAGGGGATTTGCATCGATTTTGCTGAATTTCGTAGCTTGCCACTCCAGTTGACTAGCGGGTTGAACCATGTGAGGAATGTTGAAAGTCCTTCTTGTTGACCTTGTTGTTCGTTGACGTATTGGTATAACCATTTGATATCGAATGAGATACCAATAGTGTATACTGCACAGAGATACCAGAGGAAACAGAGAACTTTTTCCGGCATATATTTGTTCTCGATCCTGTACAGATGAGCGAACGGGTAGTCGGGATGAATGCCTAGCAGTGCAATGTATCTTCCGTAGAGCCCGTGGTTTGTTAAGATGATTGATTGGTAGTGGAATATCCTGTTTTGCAAAGTTTCTCGAAAATGTCCTTTTGTGATGAGAGGCTTCACGTCTTTTGGCATGTTGTTGTCGAAGTCATAATATGTCTTTGATGATGAAGAACTCGCCATGATGTTTATGCCTTGGAGAGGCTTTCTGCTGAGCATATCGGCTAGAATGTTCTTCGTGCCCTTTAAATAGACGGTGTCGAAGTCGTATTTTGAAAACCATTCACTCCATCGTAAAAGCTGTTGATGCGGGACCACCTTCTGCTTGAATTGTAACATCTTCGGAAAAGAAGACATATCCATTTCGATTCGAAATTTATGTCCGATCAGATGAAATTCAAACTTTTCGATTGCTTTTTTGACGGCTAAGATCTCTTTGAACGTTGAGTGATAGTGCATCTCTGAATCTTTAAAGCGTCCACTTTTGTATCCACATATTTGTCTTTTTCCATTTTCTTCTTCAAGTAATACTGCACCCCAGTATTTGTCACTTGCGTCAGTCTGTAGAACCCGTGTTCCCGTAGAGGGAATCTTTAAAGGAGGTAGCTTCTGAATCTCCTTTTTTAGGTGTCTGACAGCTTCAGTTTGTCGTTTTGTCCACTGTTGAGGATTCTTTATCAACATCTTTCGTAGTGGATGAGTCAGCTGCGAAAGTTGCGGGATAAAGTCGCCTAGATAGTTGATTACACCAAGGAATTGCTGAATTTGTCGCTTTGTCAGATTTTCTTCTGGGAAGCTCAGAAGTTCTGTAGCTAGATGGGCTTGGGCTGCGAACTGTCCTTGAGTAATTTCCATTCCAAGAAATTCGATACTGGATTGGGCTATGATCATCTTTCGGGCCGAAAGCATGATACCATATGATTTCACGATTTCGTGGAATTTCTGAAGGTCTCGGATATGATCTTCTTCTGTAGTTGAAAACAGTAGGATGTCGTCGATGTAGATTAACACCGTATGTATCAATGGTTTGAATATCCTTAGCATCGCCTGTTGGAACAGCGATGGTGCTGTCTTCAGACCAAAGGGTAGAACCTTCCATTGTAAGTGGCGGTTCGGTAGGCAGAATGCCATTTTGTATTGATCTTCAGGTTGAACACCGAGTTGCCAAAATCCTGACTTGAGGTCGAATTTGGAGAATATTGTTGCACTTGAGAGATGCTGGAGCAGCGATCTTTTGTTCGGTAATGGGAACTTGATGTCTTGAAGGTATTGATTCAGTGGCTTGTAATCAATTACCAGTCTTAGCTTTCCTCGTGCTTGTTCGGCTCGGTTGTTGACGTAGAATGCTTTGCATGCCCATGGTGAGTGAGTCGACGAGACTATTCCTTGTTGGATTAGTTGGTCGCATTCGTCGTTGGCTTGTTGCAGTAGAGCTGGAGACATTCCTGCGTGACTCGCTTTAGTAGGAGTTGTTGCCATCTTTTCTTTGAATGGAAGTGATACAAAGAAGTCTTGGTTGAACCATAGAGGTTGTTTGCATTTCGTCAGAAATTCAACATGTGAATCTGCACAAGAGACTGCTGCAATCTCCTTTTTGATTTCTTCAAATGTTGGAGCGATAGGATTTTCTATTGCAAATAACCTATGCAATGTTGTGAAAGCCTTGAATAGTCCTTTCCATTTGATCCCTCCTGGTTCGATTGAAATATCAAACCTTTTCTTCAGTATATTGTAGGAATCCCATCCGAGAATTAGATCTTTTCCGGGTGCGGATGATCCGAGGACTTCTGTAGTGAATTGGCATCCAGGGAAAACTTCGATTGTAATAGGCTTGGACTTGAGTTTGATTTTTAAAGCTCCTGAGTTTGATTTTTAAAGCTCCTGAGTTTGAATCTTTGGATTTAGTATCGACGTGTGAGCTCCAGTGTCGATGAATGCAATGACATGGATTGGATCTTCAGCTTCTGTTGGATCAAAGATTGTGACCGGCAGGTGTGGAATTGTCATGATATCTTCTTGTTGCGGTATCTGACAAATCTTGAAACAACAATCATCAAATGCTTCTTCATCTGAAGTTTCTGAGGAAGTATCATAGTCGGAGTATCCACATATTGCTTCATTGTCATCACTGTCGTAAGATAGGACGGATTCGAGATCATGATTTTCAAGGTCGATATCCGGCGCTATGCGTGATATTGAGCTGATGAGATACTGTCTTTTCTTCGTTGACTTGTTCGGGCAGTTCTTGGCGTAGTGTCCTTCTTTACGACAAAGAAAACACTTGGTTGACTTTCGAAAGCTTGTTTTCTTCTTGAAGAATCGTCTGCGTCGAAAACCTTTAAAGTTGTCTCTTCGTGTTGCTCTTCTTTGCTTTCTGTGTTTGTGTCTGGTGTTGCAGGAACATGTTCTTTTTGATTTCAAACATTTGATTGATAGGTCTGGCCTTGCACAAATCTTGGATAGTTGTTTAGACTTATCCATGAATTCCATCCAAAACTCTTTCTGTTTGCATAACTTGTCAAGGGTCCGATTGATGTATTGTTGGATTTGACCGATTGAGATTTCTTCAACAGTCTGACCTTGATCTCTGATGTAGAGTTTGGTTTGCTGGCTTAGATATTCGTCTATTGATGAGAGGTAGACGTGCTTCAAGCTCGGATTGTTGAGTCCATTTAGAGCATAGAATCTTCTCGCTTGATGCTTGAAATGTTTTGCCAGATCTTTCTTCTTCAATGAACAACACTTTGCTGCAAAGTATTCTTCTTGTATTTGCTCCTTTTGATGATTTGGTGTACCGATAAATTCTCGATGGATTTCTCCGAGTAACATCGGTATTGTAGTGTCATAGACTTGGTTTTGTCTATAATCACCGAGTGAGTTCCACCATTCTTTGAGGGCTCCAGAAAGCCTTGCAGTAAATTGTTGGATAACAGCGTACGTTGTCGAAGTTAGTGCTTCAGAATTCATCCAAGCGTGAAACTCGTCAAGACGTTCTTTCCATTTCTCGAACGGAATATCGTCGAACGTAAACGTCATGACTTTTGAAGCGAATTGCTTTTCTGGTTTTTTGTGTTCTTGAAAATGTTGATAATTCATCTCTTCATCGCTTGAGAAAACTTCGTTTACACTTGGCTCTCGCTTGGGTGTATAAGAACTTTCTCCGATAGCAAATTGTTTCAGCATTGATTCTTCTTCTGATTCGGTTTGCGACTCAGTTGAATTCGTGTCCGAGTAGTGATCTATTATCGGGGTTGGTGATTTCGTTGTCTCCACTGGTTGCGAAGAGTATGCCTGTTTTGTTTCAGGCTTTTGCACTGTCTCGTTAGCTGATTGGGTTTGTGCTGCCGTTTGAGCTTGATTTGCCATGTCGTTGAGCAGATTGGTCATCGAGAATTCGATGATTCCAATGTCTTTATCTTTTCCCTTCTTCTTGCGATCATCAAGGGAATCTTGGCTCGAGTGAGATGAAGTAAGTGCAGGTGTTCGCGCTTGCTTGGTTTGAACTTCAGGTTCTCTGTACCGTCTAGTTCGTTCTCGAGTTGGCTTAGGTTTGTACTGGTAAGGCGTCATCATGGCATAACGAGAAATGAGCGCTTCATCGGATGATAAGAATCCTGGTGAGGATGTCTTTGGCCTTTGACTTTGACCTCCAAAAAGGAATCCTGGAGAATAGGATGTTTGAGGCATTGGAGTGCTCAAGAACGTATTTCCATAGGAAGGGTAATACGTTTCTGACGGCCTTTGTTGCTGCATGCTCTCAAAGTATTTCAGCAGATCTTTTAACTGGAACTTGAGATTATTCATCTCGGCTTCTCTGCTCTGAAATTGTGAAGTATTAACCATCATTTGCTTTGACATTGTTAGCATCTCCTGATGGAGCGTTTCGAGTCGAGCATTGATTTCTGCGATTGACTTAGTGAGAGACGTTAGTCTTCTGTCATAGTCTCTATTCATCTGGTCAAACTTCTGGTTCATGTTGCTCAAAATATGGTTTTGAGCGATAGCGTTTTCTGTTTGCCAGTTGAGGACCTTTTCTCCTTGGCTTAATTGTTCTGGTCCGGATGAATTGATAGCTTTCGATACTATCTTTGGACTATGCGCTATGTTATTTCTTGTGAAGTCTTCAGACGGGGGAAAAGGAGGGAAGTCGTCTGGACTCATCATCATGATTTCTTTCTCCTTCTTTTTGTCCGAATATTGGACCAAGAATTCGTATCTTCCGGTTCCTTCGCCTAAAGTGTCGACTGTAGGATCGCCATCAAGATATCTTCGATAGAGAGGATCCTTCTTTTTTCTTCTTCTTTGTCGGATTTCTTCATCAGATTCGTAATCGGCATCCATACATGCTGAACATGAACAGACATCAAAGTATTGATGACCGTTTTCGTCCTTGAACGGGAATACGACAGAGCCATCTTGACCAAAGGATATTGGTTTTGGCATCTGTTCTTTGTATGGACCGTAGAACTCGTGTTCATCAATTCTAATGGAGAACTGAGTGAACAGCTGTTTGTGAAACGAGGATGATCTTGGTTTCTCGAACTTGATTTCGGTTGTACCGTCGTTTCGTGTGTGAAAGCTAGCTTCAGATAGTTGAATCGGAGTTTGGGCCGATTGATGTAGCTTTTCGTAGCTAGTTATCCATTTATCTGGTAGCTGCTGGATGAGTTCTTCTCGAGATATTTGTCGAGGAATCTGGACAGCGTTTGGAGCTTGTGATGCTGACGTGACTTCAAGGTAGAGTGCTTCGTCAGAGGATGGCAGGATGAGATCAAGAGCATGGTCTTGAACCCGATAGACTATTTGATGATGAATAGTCGCCATGATACTATCTTCTTTCATTCTGGCTCCAGTGAGTTGTAGTTGGACTTTTAAAGTCTTTAAAAGATGTGGATCTTGTAAAGAAACATTAAAGTTTGGAAACAATGTAATGAACACTGTTCCGGCGTTTAACGTTGTCTGTACCGTTCCAATGCATGCTTGCTGGTAAGACTTTAATCTTGAGTCGAGCAGGGCAATTCTCGCGTAGACTGGTAGACCTTTTCGTGCGTGTAAGGTCAGACCGATACGAACTACTCCGAAGTGTAGATGCGTATAGCCTTGGTGTTGCCATAGTTGTGGTAGATTCTCTGGAAGATTGAGCGATATGAACTGCTCCTCTTCTGTAGCTGGAACTTGGCAAGATGAGAATTTGCTTGACTGCACGTATTCGCGAACCTTCCTGTGTGAGGATGGCCGGATGAGCTGTCGAACTCCGTTTACCGAAAAAGCACTTGGCTTCTTGGAAAAGATATCATATGGATTTACAAGAGGAAGAGTAGTTTCTGGGAGACGTTGATCTCCTGGAACATACTCGATTTCATATAAAGAGTTTATAGTAGGAAAAGAAGAACGATTTTTATTTTGGTTTTTATTTTTAGGTAAAGTAGATATAGCAAACTGTGAATCAAGAACGGAATTTTCGGAAATAGACATGATTAGAAAATAGTTTTCCAGAACATTCAAATCAATCATTCATAAACAATGATTCACTCTATCAAAACATAAGTCTAGGCTCTGATACCATACCATAACATAACAGACGAGGGAGAACCCACGATGAACTAAGCAAGAACCCGACGATAGACCGTATTGACTAAGTTGGATCTCACGCTAACCGTATTGACAAATCGAGGGGGTTTATGGGCTCCAGGTACAGCGAGCATCGTAGGCGCTACTCTCAGCCATGGCTCAAGCCGTTTCTTTAGGATCCATACCCACGCCACCCCACGAAAGTCGTGTTGGTTACCGTAAGATCAAACCGTCGTGTTGATCTACCGGAAAATTCTTACAAAGACCACCGGAGTTTCCGCCGAAAATTAAGCCATAGAAGCATATCGTCAACTTATGAATGAAAAGAAAGAAACAAAGCTTATGAAAATCTATTGAAGTTCGGAAAACTTAGAGAGATTTAAGTTTTTGCTAATCCGGAACCAGTTTTTGCTAATACTTTATGATATAATGTAAAACAGTTTTCCTACCAGAAATCGAACTAGGAGCGCAACAAGAGCAATTCTTGCGCTTACCCACTAGCTCAAAGCAACAAGTGGTAAGAGGCCTTTTTTCCAAAGAAAGTGAGTTTATGTTTCTCCTTTAGCTTTTCTTATGTGCCAATTAGGTGGATTCTATATCAAGGACTGAAAGTTAAGATGCTCTGCTTTTTCTCCTTTACATGAAAGTTGACACTCAAATTTTCTTTATTATTTTCTCAAATTAATTTAACACTAGTACAAATAATGAAATAAACAATATTTTCGAGCCACATATACCAAAGACATTATAACTTGAGCATATATATTCATCTTTTAGGGTAATGCACAAAAATGGGGATTGTGGCATATAAATAAGATGTATATTAAAAGTTATTTACAGCTACACCACACAACAAATTATTTACAAAATCTTTTCTTTCTTCTACATGGTAACGATCAATACACTAGATCTCGCTTATGAGTAAAATCTACGTATGATTATTCTATATTAGTTTTTCGTCAACGCTACATGCTCTCCCTGAAGTTCATAGATCTTGCCATGGCTGCAGGGTTTGCTTGCAGGTTAAGATACGTTTCAGGAACGAACTTCTTGTTGCTGCTCTTTCTTTCAGATCCATTATTGAGAAAGCTGAATTGCTCTGTCTTCTCGCGTTTCATCGGTACTGGATACCAAACATGGTTCTTCGTAGCTATGCTTGTTTCGTTTTTGGTGCTTACTAAAGCATTTTTGCTCTCCCCAACAGTTTCATGTGAAGCTTCGTTTCTTGTCCTTTTCCCTAGAAATGTAGAAGTCTCTAGGGTAGACCAAAACGGTACCGTGACGCCCCAGTAGACGGGCATGTGGTAGAAACTAGGGTAGTGGTAAGGCCAAGGAGGCAAAACAGGGGATGTTACTTGCGGAGGGAGAAACCCTTGAAAGTTGTTGAGTTCTTGTGAAACAGAATCAGTGTTTGTCTTCGTATCGCTTAGTTCATGCTTACCATTGTCAGAAACCAAAGAGTCCGAAGACTCGAAGCTGAGAATCTTCGTTGAGGAGCTATTGTAATTGTCAGTATAATCATTACTAGCATTATCGGAAGTGATGTGCATGTAATGCTCTGAAGAAACCCATCCCTTGTTTTTGCGACGGCCTGCACCAACCGGAACGGTCCTCATAGATCCACCGGCAGTCCAATACCTCTGGCAGTTTCTGCAGAAGTGACGTGGCTGATTAACGTTGTAGTTGTTGTAGTAACAGAATTTGGTGTCTGCGCTGTTGCATCTCGGACATGGAAGAATCTTGTCTGGTTTCTTCAAGTCAGTTGGTTTCTCTTCTTCCGATGTAACTGTTGTGATCTCACTGTGTTGGTCATCGCTGTCTTGAGATGTTTCTTTTGACTCTTTATTAAGATCAAATAATATTTGAAGACTTGTATTGTCTTCCTTGCTGTTATCAGAAACAGATTGGTCGTCCATCTGAAAAATTGGTAATACTTGTATTAGAATATAACATCAAGAACTAGTTGTAAACTGATAAAGACTAGATAAAAATATTCAATTTTTAGTATTTCTTAGCTTGAAAAGGTAAAAAGACCCTGAAACATACCATGTGTGATCGAAGTGAGGGAGAAGAAGACTCAGATGTAATTGTCCAACCAAACAATTTTACAGTATCTCTAACTTCAGGCATACCAATTTTGCAAGAGAGGAGAAAATGAAGTAGAAAAATTAGTGTGTTTATTCTTTAAAATAGGTCTGAGAGAAAGAGTATGTATAAGAGGCTGAGGTTTGGTACAAAATTATTAATGGATTGCAGATAGCCACAAGCCACATAGAGAGAGAGGAAAGTGGGGAAGCTGACACGTCAGCAGAGAAGGGGACTTGAAGAGAAGAGAGAGCCACATGTTGTTGCCAAAAAGTGGCCTTTTGCTATCTATCTTTTTCTCTTTTTCATCTTTCTTTCCGTGCCGCTTAAAAGATTTCCCACCTTTATTTTTGCCACGTCAAATTGTTTGGTTACTAAAATGTGTAAGTTATTTGAATATTCGTATTATATATATATAACAGTGCTAAAAACATTTACAAAAATGACGAGGTGTAGGTAGGTCCATATCTCTCTTTTTTCGAAATTTAGGTCCTATCTTTAATCTGAATCTATTGATTTTCTTTAATTTTAGAGGATCTTAAAAATGCTGGAGAAAAAAATAATACATACATGATACATGATATGAGAGAGTAGCGAGTACAGAATATTACATATATAATTTAGTCGTTTATATTAGTATTTTTTGTGTGTTATCCATATTTTATCCAATAAATATAGTTTAGTTGAAAAGAAAACAGTGGATAGAGAGTGGACAAGATAAGCATATTGTTTACATATATTAGGAAAATAATTATTAGGTAAATAATTTTGGAATCAAATTACAAATTTATCTTTAAATAGCTAAGATGCGCCGACAAAAGAAATATAGCTAAGATGCAACACGTATTTTTAAAACAAATAACATGAGCCAGAAGCCTTTAGTGCGGCGGTTTAGTTCGACTCCACCTTCTTCTACGTGAGACATGGCGGCCCGTCAAACGACCTCAAAAGGTGCATGAAGAGTGGATTAACATTAGTGGTCGTGGACACCGTAATTGTAAAGGCCGAGGCGCCCATAAAAACTTTTACTAATTATATGTAGAGAGCTAATTTTTCACTCGAACTTCTCTTTTTCCTATTAAACATATGTTTGTTTAATTGTATTGTTAATCTTTTCTCTCTCTCGAATCACTCTATCAAAACTGTATGACTCAAAAAAAAGGCATAGCCATGTATTAGTTACTATGGCTTTAATTGAAAACTCTTTATCCAGAAATTTTTTTATGGCTGCCGATTGTGGCCCATCGATTGAAAAACATGTAAATTTATTGGATAATACCATTCTTTCATGATATCACGCTATTTTATTATATAAATTTTAATACGTCTCACACCATAACACTTATCAAAATTATAATATATGATAGTGACAAACTCATATACAAGCGAAATGTTATTATATAAACTCTTTTCCATCCAATTTGGGTAAGCAAATGTGGAGTTTCTTTTTAATTTAAAACTTGGTTGAAAAAAAACATACAAGTCCATATCAGTTAAAAGCTACTCTCATAAATTCACATAAATAAACAATTGAAGGCGTACAAATTCTCTTAACTTGACTATATGGTCACATCTTTGTTATCATTCTATTATGGTTAAACTTATTTTTCTTAAAGTATGTAATAATTTTTTTGTTATTTTTGAGATTTTAAAGATTTTTTTTTCAACATAATTTTTTATTTTCTCAAAACATGATTATGATCAAAGAAACAATGGATGATGATGTTCGAAATAATGAAAGAAACATGATTATCTTTTATCAAAAACTTTATAGAAAAAGAAAAAAAAAACTTTCAAATTGTCTTTTATAATATAGTAAATTGAAAGTGAATGGATCTTTTTTCTTCGTAACAAATTTATCTATTTGTGGTTGTAGCTCCGTTGTTAACTTTGCTGGTTGTTGCTGACAACATATATCAGGCTTGTTCTTTAGAGTGTCGCAGTGATACGAGTCTGTGATTGAAATGATAACTATTTTTCTACTTAAATCTTAAATAAGCGACCACTTGAAGGTGAGAGACAAAGAGGAGAGATTCGATATATCGATCAAATTAGTAGTCAAGAATTCCAGCGACTGAAAATTTGAGGAAAATATTTTGTTGAAATACAGATTCAGCGACAGAGAAAGATGAAAGTGTGCACAATTATTGTTGTCGTTAGCGACCTCTAAAAACATGGCTTTTATATAGTGAAACTTCTTCTTGTCGTTTTGTCCCCATTTTTTCCTCAAGCTCGGTGAAATCATGACTAAGGAATTTGAATCAAAACTGTCTATTGCGGAGTTATGGTACAGAAAATTTGCCAGTGTAGTGACATGCTTAGATAATTCGTCATCATCTCATGGATCAATTTTAATGTTCTAATTGTTAACGTGTTAAAGAACTACTAATACGTTTCATAATGTGATTGAATACGCCTAGTGTGGAATTATGGAATTTCAAAATCAATTGATAATGAACGGATAGATCAAATAGTCCTTATATATTAGAGTTATATCCACTTTCGATGTAAGGATACATAATATTCTAACACACCCTTTTTGAAATATATTTTTTTAAGCTCGTATTTCATCTGAACTGAATCTCATTCTTTTGGAACGGTTATACATGTGTGGGTTTATTGGGATCTGAAATTATGAGAAAATGATGAATTATCTCAAAATCAATCGGTAATAAGTTGAGAGGTCTATATTCTTTATCCAGAAGTGTTAAATTATCTCCATTTCCAATGTCTGACACTATAACACTCAATTGTTTATTTTAAATGTATGGTTGTATGAAGTAAGTGATCTGAAATGAAGTTGTTTAGAAAATTCAGTCCTTTAGAATTCCTTACAAAATATAGTGATTGTTTAGATGCAAATATAAAAAATATTTAGCAAAAATAGAGTGGTTTACAAACATATATTGTATAGAAGATGAAAGATAGAGATAACTATTTCTAAGGTTGTTCTTGGGATGAGCCACGAGTTTGAGGTCTTTGTGGAGGATGATCAGTGAGATCTACAACTCTGTATACCAGAATTCAAATTCACGATTCTTTTTCTTTCTCGACAGCATCCTACTCCATTTCCTCAACCACGTTCTACTCTTCTTCCTTGTCGATGAGCTGCTCTCGTTTTTTCTTCCTCGTGCACCAATTAAGGGTTGTAGAGCGCTTGATGAAATAGAGAATGTCACCCCAAAATAGTACAATCTACCCAAATTTCTCTAAATTTATTTGGCTGAGATAACTCTAAGAAGTGTGATGCACGATAAATGAAAATTAAGATAGGTGTCCATAACCCTAATAAGTGTACAAACTTCATTATATGATCTCAATCCATCATAGATTCTGTCTAATCCACTTCAAGTCAAAGAAGAAAACGTTACACAAAAATTCCAAACAATAAGAAAAAGAAAGAGGCAAGGGTTAAGAGAGCATATGTTCCCTTCTCCAACACAACCACACTCATGTTTCCAGATATGGAGTGAAAATTATTTGAAGAAGAAGAGAAAAAGAAAATTCCAACTACATGTAATTCATCTCCATATCTATGCCAACAAACCCAACAATGATGTAAACAAAACTTTTTTTTTCTTTTTTTTCCTTTATCGTGTATAATTATTCTAAATTATTTATAGAAATGGATAATGATATGAATTAGTAATATTTGATGAGTTATATAAAACATATGATTGCTTCCGTCGGTAACCTTAGAATGGACCAACGAAACTTCAATGTCGCATCACGAATAATATATACTAATTGCTAAATGTGGTCAAATATTCGATTGGGTAAGTTTAGTAATCAAAATATTTTTGATAAACAAAAACCTTCATCATTTTATTCAAAGTGCTTTTTCTGAAATGTTTGAATGTTGTCATAGTGCTATTTGTTCGCCTTGTGGTGCTTCTTACGCTCAACCGCATCAGCTTTCTCAATTGCGATCACATTTCCTTACGGTGTCATTCATTTTGCTGATGTTCATGTACACATTAAATACCTAATATAACGTTATTGAAAGTAAGAGTAGTCCTCTCTTTCTATTTCTCAATTCATCTTTCAAATTTTTGGAACATTAGTACTTAGAAAATAGTGAAATTTTATTTAAAAATTTAGTAAATAGATGAAAATAGTCTAGGTTGTCATAGTGCAAAATCTATGCCCTAACCTCCTAATACTAATCAAACTCTAGGTTGACGCATTTAGTTGTATTGAGTAATCACTTTTCCACACATAAGAAGCAAAGACATTTCACAATTAGACATGGCCTAAGTCAAGACAAACCATTCAATCTCTCTCTTAAATAAACAAGATCTAAAGCACATGATAAGAACCAACATCAATAGTATAAGTGTCAAAATATAAGAATCAATTACTCATTTAGTTATAGTCTATCATTTCTCTTGGTATCTACTAAACGTAATTGTCATTAAACAAATCTCAATGAGCCACCGCGGGTACAGTTCTCAAAACATAAGCAATTAAATAGGATAATAATTGATACTAATTATTTATAAAATAAACGATTTGTTTAATCTCACAAAAACAATTAGTTTTACTTTTAAAATATAAAATTTCTCTCTAAATTAGTATCAAGTTTTATCAAGGGTTATTTCAGTAAATTAATATTAGTTAAGAAAACAAAAAGAGGATATTTGAAAAATTATTAAATATAAATAGAGAACTTTCCCAAAATTCCTAAAGAAGGTACTTAACCATATAAATAAATAAATAAATTTCCCTATCCCTAAATTAAAATTTAAACCAATAATTTAATTTTCACTTATTCCGCGTTACGTATAGAATCTTTTTATATTTTTGACTGGCCAACAATGAAGCCCATTTACATGATCCCATTGTAAGGAAGGCCCAGAAATGGGCATATAACTCTTTTAGTGACTAAGAGAACTTGGAAAACCACTTGCTTACATAGTCTCGGATAGAATCTTCGCTGTTTGTGTTTCCGAGGGGACGAAGTTCTTGAAAATGTAAAGAGAAACTAAAATTTTCAAGAAAATCCCTAACTTTTAATACATGAATTCAAGTATGAAAACGACGGAGAAAAATGAAAAGAAATACACCAAAAACCTCCCAAATTTTCACGTACGGGAAAAAAAAAATCTAATAAACTTCCCCCAAAACAAGAACAAAAAGGATCCAACCAAAAAAAAAAGACACGAATTCTTACAAAAAAGCTTCTTCCATAACTCTAATTCTCAGACTCAACAACAGGTCCTGTGCCAGATCCAATAGCGTCACCATAACCATCAATGTTTCCACTGTTCTGACCAGAAGACTCTCTGATTCTCCGACCATCATTCACACTAAAGCTAACCCAAATCTCTCCTCCTTCGTTTCCTTTCCTATTACCCTCATCTTCATCAACAGGTATCTCGTACCTACAAACAGGACACGATCCATGAAACCCTAACCATTTCTCTATACATCCACCATGAAACCTATGCTTACACTGCATCTCCTTCACTATCTCCTCAGACTTCCACTCTTCCAAACAGATCACACACTCTCCTTCACAGCTATCGATCTCAACGATCGGCATCGCCTCCATGAAAGCTTTCGACGCTGGAGGATGACCTTCCTCACGTGATTCCAGTAGGTCGCGAAGCAGAGGATTCAATCCCGATGAGCCATCGAGTACAATCATTCCTTGCGTAAAAGGGTTGACCAAAATGATTCTCTCACGCGACGAAGTAACATGGTCATCACCGTTTGATGATTCTTGCTCAGAGAAGCCTAAGAGAAAAGGCAAGAAGAGATATAAATCTCTGTTCCTTAGAAACCTTTCGGAAACAGAGGATGTCTCTGTTACAACTTCAGCTTCTTGTTCTGTCGCCATCGCAAACAAAACACAGGATCTAAAATGGCGTTTCACGATTTGAGAGAGTTGTATATGGACGTTGTTGAAAGATATCTAGATATTATTAACAACGGAGACTTTTTTTTCTCTGCGTATGTGTTAAGTTATTATCAGTGGGACGTCAAGTAAATTAGGTTGGAGACAATGATTGATATAAGAGCACCTCCATTAGTAATATCTAATGGAGTTTTTCACAAATAAAAAAAAAAATAATAGAAAAAAGAAAGGAGAGGTGAAAATCGGTTTCTCCATAGAGAAACTCTATAAAATATCCGTGTCCACATGTCTTCTATTAATTAATTGATTTTTATAATTATTTAATTAAATTATATTAAAAATATTATTATTATATATGTAAAAAAAATTTAGTGGATATGTCATTGATGAGTTATGTTCTTATCGTGATGTTTATCCATTAGCCGATACCTATGTCACATTTTTTGCCTCTAGTCAAAACATTATGATTTGTCTAAATTCTCCTCATACCTGAGCGTATACTTAAAGGCCATCGAAGGGTATTTTGGTATCTTGGTATCAACATTCGAGGCTGTTGCACGTATTTTATATGCGCGGTGGGATATGACGTAGAATAAACAGTTCCACTAGGTTTGAATCTCTACCTAATGTGACACGTGTCACTCTATAAAGGTAACATGCGTGGCACATGTCAAGAGTACTAGAGTAGGCAATAACAATTGAATCATCTGAAATTATAGAAAATATATAATATGCTCTTATGACTCTTTCTATACCCCCATCGAATTAAAAAATATCAGTAGAAGTTTTTAGACCAAACCTATCGAAGCCTATTTACTTATACAACAAACAAATGATATCAAATGTTTTATGAACAAGAATTAAAAGATTAAAGGAACACTCTCTCTTCTGTACCAGTGGAGGCACACGGAACCAAAACGCAAGGTGAAAAAAAGTGCGTTTACGTTTTGAGTTTTACCAATCGCGACAGCAAAGAGAGCGTTTGGTTTTCTTCATATTTACGCCAAAGGCAAGTCATTTCGGCAGGGCTTTGGTAATGAGCAACCACATAACCATCCTTACATCCATCACTAATGATCCTTCCATCGTTCTCAAAATGAGGCTCGAGTCCATGTTTCTTTAGGTCAGCGATCCATATCCCCATCGCCACGTCTTCTAGCTTAAACATCTATATACAAATTTCAAATTTTCACAATTCATTTCTCTGTGACTCCGGAAATGCGATTAAATGGAGTTAACATATAGTATTACCTTTAGGTTTCCTTCTTTGAAAAGCTTACCAACTGATTCTGCTATGTCCAGGGACACGATGTAGCATGGACCATGCGCCGATGTTGGATATTTCTCTTCTGGCCATTCCTGTTTTTGAGTAGAAACTTAGTTAAACGAATCAGAAATCAGTCGATTTGCTTAATATCCATGTAATATGTGTTTTACCTCATAACTGATGTACCATTTGCTCTCGGGATTTCGAATAGGTTGAGAGTCGGAATTGATCAGTCCATATATTAATCCACGCGTGTTGTTGATCAATGATAAAGAAAGTATTACTTCATCAACACGAACAAAGGCGTCATCATCCGTTTTCATGATAAACTTGGCAGAGTCAACCTCTGTCTGTTCAAAAAAGGTCGTTAGTGAAGCAAGCGGTTGAGATTCAAAAGCAGAGACATGACAAAGACAATTATTACCCCAAAGATGCAGATTGCTAGTGTTTTCCAACTGATGAGACTGTAGTAATCAACAAAGGGCATTAGCTGGAACATCATCATAAGTCCGAGCCTCGTTCCAGAGTTCCAGGTTAACAATAGGACTCTTGTGCTGCCATTATCACAAACAAAGAAAATCATGATTAAGAACAAACCAATCCCAACATATACCTGATATTAAGAACAAAGTTGTTTGCAGTGGAGAAAACACCAATAACGAGATCTAATGGCCTTAATGATGAAAAGGGAGGTGCTTTTAGTTCCTCTAGATCAACAACGTGCTCTGATTCTTCTGATGTGGGTAAACCACTGGCTAGAATGGATATTAACCTAAAGTCACCTGTAACCCGTACTTCACTAACAAGCCATGGTTCCAGAGTCTGAAGAAAATGAACCAAAGATGCAGAGTAGACATAAGAATCTAAACATTTGATGGAAAATTTTGCTATAAGGATTAAAATATAGAAGAGTGATGATATTACATCGTCGAAAGCAAATGAGGTTATATGTTTCCCATCAACTGTCATCTGCATTCCTTCAGTTCTCACCCTAAGTGTAGCAACCGATAAGAAACCTTGCTTAAAAAGGAAAGTATCTTTCATGTTTAGATGTTTCCATGGCTGCTGGAATCCCCCTTGAAGTGTTGGACTGCAAGCTAGTTGAAGAAGTTCGGTTTATTTCTCTACCAACCATCTTGTTGCATTCATCCAAGTCATCCACTGTGTAATAATCATATCAACATGCTTATTCATGGAAGATCAAGTGACTACATTTATGTAAGCAGGTGAAGTTTTACTTGCATTCACCTTTCTTATTCATATCAGGATCAAAGTTTGGACAGCGTTCCTCCGCTCCCCAATCATGAGATGCCGTCCAGCTGTTTTGAACAATTACAGGGTCTTGAGTCCATTTGTCACCAAGAAGCCTAACATTGTAATGTACAATAATGGGCGGTTCAGGCTCTCCTGGAAGTGGTTGTCCCGTTAGATCAATCCGGAAGCTACCAACAAGACCATCTGAAATGCCAATAACTGTGATGGAGGAACCTTGAGTCAGACCACAAGGAATTTTCAACTTCACACTACTTCCATCAACTTCAGTAGCATTCATTTTGCTAAGAAACAGAGGACACAGCTCCTCTTTCCCTTTCCTCGTCAGGTTCTTGTAGTATGCAGAGATTTAAATATTTTATACCGTACTATCCAGACTTTAGCAAGACAGAGGATACTCATCATGGGTTGAATACTCAAAACTCTATCATAAAATCTTTCCTGAAGATGTAAACCATATATTAGAGATTTAAGCAGAGAAGCCTTATTATTAGGTAATATTTACCCCTCCATCAATATGCAGAAGTATGAATAATGTATCAAGCTGTTTTAGCACAACAAGATATACGGTTTGCAGAGACTTGAATTTCCAAATCTTAGGATTTAATTTTCAAGCAAAAAGCTCAATGTATGTCGTATTGTCCCAGCGCAACAACAATACAGTTAATGCAGAAACTTGAATTTTACCTGTTCATGCTCTCAGTGTGATGATATAGAGCTTTTGCAGAATATAGATTTTGTTTTCAATCTTTGAACATCATTTGACGAACCTTATTATAGGCAGATAGTGCAGAGACTTTTAATTTCTCATTTTAGGGACACAATTCGACAAGTCTTATTAAAGACAACCCATATATTAATTGGAGTTTTAAGCAGAGATTTGAACTTTACAATCTTGGCAGAAAATTGAATATTTACTCTTTCATGAAAATGCAGAATATTGAATATATCCATATGCATGTTCCAAGCTAGTAACATAGAGTTTTAGTGTACAATTGAGTTTCTCGATCTCTTGAACATCATTAGACAAGCCTTCTTTTAAATAAACAAAATTTTCCTTCATATAAGCAGAACCTTGAATTTTCATGCTGTCCCAGCAACAACAATATATCTTTAGACGAACAATTGATATTTTCAATATTGGAAACCATTAAACAAGCCTTCTTAAAGGACATTTATTCCCCAACAATTTGCAGAATACTGAATCATATCCATGTTGTCCCAGCCACAACGAATATAGAGTTTTAAGCAGCGAATATTGAATCATATTCATGTTGTCCCAGCCACAACAATATTTCTTTATTCATACAGTAGAGATTTACATTCTCAGAGCACCGTTAAACGCCTTGTTATAAGAAATTTTATTCATTCCCCATCAGTTAGCAGAATATTGAATATCATATTATAACGTCTTAGCAAAGTGAGATTTAGAGTTTTAAGCAAAGTAATGAAAATTTTCAATCTCGGGACATCATTGTACAAGGCTACAAGCCTTAATAAAGGCATCTATATATGCAGAAGTTGAAGTTTATATCAAGCTGTCCTAGCCACAGAAACCGGACAGACAAATCAAAATTTTCCTCTATTGAATCTTTTGATGCAATCCAAGCCCCAGCAAGATCTCTTTACTCGGGCTAGTGAGATTGCCAATCTTAGTACACCATTTAAACAAGCCTTATTAAAGGACTTTTATTTCTCATCTATTAGCAGAACACTGAATATTCTCATACTGTCCCAGCTCCATCAATATATCTTTCAACGGCCAGTTGAGATTTTCTGAGACCATTAAACAAGTCTTATAAAAGTCCTTTTATTCACAATCAGTTAGGAGAATACTGAACGAATCATTGCTGTCCCAGCCACAACAATTAAACAAGTACATTTATTCTCCATCAGTTAGCAAAATATTGAATATCATATGAGATTTAGAGTTTTAAGCAGATAATTGAATTTTTAGATCTCGGGGCATCATTGTACAAGCCTTAATAAAGGCATATTTATGCAGAACATTGAAGTTTATATCAAGCTGTCCCAGCCACAAACACGATTATAGACTTGTAGAGATTTAAATCTCCAATTTTGGGACATGAACTGACAAGACTTTTTACTCAGGACTTAACTTATGTTAAGGCAACATCGGACTATACGGGACAATTTCCCCAATTTAGAAACCGGACAGACACAATCATGTAATGTGCCAATCCCTTTCTTCTGGGTTTGAAGAAAACTGAAAACTAAAACCAAAAGACAAAAAAAACAAATCTTTGAGAAAACAACGATGAAAGTTTTAGCATTTTAAAAAGTTTTTCAAAAATACGTGAAATTAGAAAAGATTATTATGTAAACAACGAGAAAAGAGGGTTTTAGGATTCAAGAAACTAAAAATTAATCGGAATTTTTGAAATCTAAGAAAAATTTAATCGCGAAATAAAAAACCCTAGAAAAAGAAAGAAAACACGAATCCAAAAAAGGTTTTTGATTTGCAGAATCAAAACAAGAAGAAGCCGTAATCCGAAACAAAAAAAAGAAAAAGAAAAAACGTAAAATCTAAAAAGAGAATCACAAGTTTAGAAATTAAAAACCTTAAAATGAAATAAAGAATTGAAAAGTGAGGGCTTTTGGGTTTGCTAGATGAAAAACAAAATCGAAGTTGTGATTCTCGGGAAAGCAGGTTTGAAATCTAAAGGGAAAACAAAATCGAGAACCTAAAACCCCACAAAAAAAAACCGAAGAAAACAGAGATTCAAAAGAGGGGTTTTGTTATGCATAGTCGATGGAAACTCTAAATAATCAAACAAAAGAAAAATAAACAAACAAAACCTTGCGATGATGATGACCATCGGAGCAATTCGGAATCGCTCTTGAGAAGAAAACAAGGAAACGAGAGCGAAATAAGAAATTGCAAATTATGAAAACTAACAACGAAACACCTAACATATATATAGAGAGTGTAGACATATGAAAAAAAAGGAAATAATGCATCTTTTTACCAGAAAAAAAGGAAATACATATGTCGAAAAAAAGGAAATACATAGCCGTTATGAAATGAACAGCTGGAGCTTAATTATGATGGGCTTAAATGAACATAGCCATCTCGAACTCAAAATTATATTTCTACGTTGGAGTAAAAATAGATCATAAAATGGTCAATGTTAAAAACATTTATTAAAATAATTACATAATGATAATTTTACTATTAATATTGATAAATAATAGCCATGTACTCTTGGAAATCGAAGTCGTCTCTAGACAATATCTCTCTAAAATAGTTTACCCTTGAATTTGAACGTGTCTTATAGGAAAGTTATGTTTTTCAGTTGCGGTATTTGATTCTTTTCGAAACTCTATTGGTGAACTTAAATGACCGACTAACTTAAAGAAAAAGCGTAAAAGATATTGATAGATTGATTAGTAACAATGTACGGAGACAAAGTTGTTCTATCTATATCTAAACATCCATTCCATTTGAGTGGAGATTAGAAGTTGAGATGATGTTGAAATCTTAGGCATGGACTCTAACTCCATTGCAATGGTTTATTCTTGACAACAAATCGATTAATTATGTATTAGGATTGTTTGTGACCATACTATTAGTAAAGGAGAGACAATTTTACTGTAAATAACAATGTGTGGCTAGCGCGGGTATTCACCTAATATTTATAACCTAATAAATAACTAAATGAAATCATATAGATTAGTAAAAATGTCAAGACAAATTCATTCCGTTAAACCTCCATTTCATTTGAGTGGAGAATTGAAGCTGAGATGATGTTGAAATCCTAGGCATAGATTCTAACTCATTGAGACTCTCTTCAGGATTGCAGGTTGCTATGAGGGAGATCTCCACTGTCTTTAAACATTTTGAGTTAGCGAGAATGTATCTCACTAGTTGTTTCTCATCTTCTCTTCCTCCATAATCTCTCCACCCAAAGCTCTCTAGATGAGACGACAAGCATCCGGGAATAGTACTCGGCTGGTTCCAGGAAAGTGGGAGACCCCCGGGTTCCTAATATCAATACATTTCCTTAATAATATGTCTACTAACATTAATTTAACTGGTACATTATATATGCTACAAATTTTATCAAGGAAATCCCATCTCAAATTTCTCACCATAAAATTGTAGATTTTTTTTGTAAAATACTAGTTCAAGTAGAAACAAATTAATAATCTTTACGATATTTTGACTAAGAAAATCAAAATTATCATCCAGTTATATACTGTTTATTACAATAATATAATTAAATGTTGCAAGAAACACAAATAACAACCAATAACTATAATGTTCTTTTATAATTTGTAAATACATAAAAAGTTCAGCCGTAAAATTTAGAACTTAGGAAATTGAACTCGAGCGTCGCATCGACCATGTGGCATAACAGGACAGTTGATGAATTTGGAGGCCGAAGTGTCAACACATAGATAAATCTGATAGAGTTGGCTATTATGTGACGAATCTTTGTTACATTCTAAGCCCGGAGCAAATCCAATTGCTTTTTTTATCGTACCTTCGATGTCTTTGATTTCATAAAATTTATCATCCGGTTTGATACCTACATCAAGAAAAGCAAAATATATATAGATAATAGAAAATATCCAATTACACATAAATTAACAGGGAAATTAAATTTGAGGGACAAAAAACGTGAATGTTGTACCAGCATTGGTAAGGGCATGAAGGAGATTAGCTTTCTGTTTGAGTTTGAGTCCGGCGTCGAAGTAATCATGTTGGTCAAGCTCGGACTCAGCGCACGTGCCGTGTTTCTCCCACTCGTGTGTCCAAAACTTCATACCATCATTGCTCGGACACGACAACGTTGGCCATTCTCTTTGTAAATCAGTCATCAGATCAGACACCTTCATTTGTTTTCAATTTTCATTAATTTGATTATTTCACAAACCTTTTTGGAACTTTTAAGTTTTATTCCTTTAAGGTAAGAAACTTATAACGGTCCCAAAATATTATTTTTTTAATTAAAACTTTTTGTGTATACATAATGTGTTTATAAGTTAAAAACATACCCGTAAATCATCAAATTGACTGTCAGGATTACAGTTTTGCGGCCATCCACCGGTTTTATAGTTAGGCCAAAGACCGTGAATTCCGAAATCCGCAGCTGGTTTGCCGGTTTTTGGATAGCAACAACTATGTCTTGAATCACAATATGCTCCAGGCCACTGCATTACATTGCAATGCACACACACATAAACATATATTTACATCTACAATGATAATTCTTGCAGAGACATGTATTAACTTTACCTGTAAAACAAAGTAGAAAAAATCGAAATCTTGGGCAACACTTTGCAGGTACAGTTGTTGTAACGCTAGAATACAGATGAAGAATTTCATTTCCTCAAGAAACTAAAAGTGGAAAAATTAAACAATTTGTGTGAATCAAAATTAGTCGGAAAACCAATGAAGGATGAATGAGAGATGAATAGTTTAGGTTTGTTTATTTATATAAGTAATATAACGTGACGTGTGATACTTTCTTTTGGGTAGAGAGGGACATGACGTGTGGTTGGTATATGTAAAATGTAAATGCTTAATTGTATAATGTTAGTATTTCGTGCAAGCATTTTATTTCCAGCTCCAATGCTTTTAAAAGTAATAACGTAATGCAAACTTTCATCATGCTTAAAGTATAAAATAAATAACTTAATACATGTTAAAGCTATAGAGGTTATCCAATAACGGATCCAGCCAAAGTGACCTATTCATCATAACCAAAAGCACATTACGTTCAACATACTACAATACATAACAATGAAAGCCAATCGTTCTAGTTATACGAACTGGAAATATCATTGTAATTCATACCTGGTTATTGATTTCTTTAGAGAGATCAATCTGCTTTTCTACCTTATCATCCACCTTCTGAATCTTTTGCGTTCAATGCCTTTTGCAGCCTGACAATGAAACGATTAAGATTAAGGTAAAGCACCGCGAGCGTTCTAAGAAACTTGCTCCAGATTCTTTGTCAAGGTAGCCACGACATTAGCCATGTTAATCTTGTAAGCAACTTGCTCCAGATTCTTTGTCAAGGTAAAGCAAAAACACACACCGCGAGGGTCAGTGAACGAGAGTCCCTAATCAGTGAACAACCACAAACATTTTAGTTCCCTTGACTTGCTTACAACACCGAAGCAGTGAATAGAAATCACAAGAAAAAATGTTGAAATCTTAATCTCACCTTCCACCACATATAACCATATCCAAGAACTCCCAATGCAGCAGCAGGAACAGCAAGGGCTTGCAAATTTGCTAACAACAACAAAAAAAAACAGAAAAAAAAGAATGAAGAACAACAAGATTCTCCACAGAGAAAACACCACTAAGCAAAACTATTTCAGAAGAATTACAATTCCCTAATCTTTACATACCACCAGAAACTCCATTCATGTCCATAATCTTCTGCGATGAAGCTAGCTGTCGAACCTCCATGGGAACCTTCAAACCATCCCCAATTTAAAAGATACCAATAAAATTTCTCACCCTGATTCCTAAAATCAATGGAAGAAGAACCAAAAAAACACAGCAAGGGAAAATTCTCATCTGAACAGAGTCCACATCAAGAGCCATCTTCCCCATTCTTTTGAGCAAACTTCCAATCAATAAGTTTCTCACATCATTTTCACTATGTTTTCCTCAAGTAAAAGCCAGAAAAGTAGACCTTCCTTTCCTTGAATCAAGCTCTTCAAAGGCATTGAAGAACACCACTTGCTCATGATTATCAAGACTGGACCAGAAGTCATGATCACATTGTCCAATCATAGAATGAAAGACTAGAGACTGCAAAAAAAAATATATTTTTTGGAAATAACCAATAAATATTTCCTGAGCTAAAAAACAAGTATACCTCTAATATGATGTGAGGTTTCGTTAACTATGTATAGAAACTCAATAGTAAAAATGTAACACACAGACAAACTTGTCTTTTCAATCAGCTGGAAAAGAGTATGTAATTATTTAAGAGAAGCCACAAGATGTCATCCCAACTTCATCCCTATGCATCGTGCTCCTCTCCTGCGACTTCTTGGTACCAAAGTGATGCATCGAGTTCTCGGCTTGCCTCTTCTTTGCATCCTTGTCAGCCTGTTGTTCAACATCCTTTTTCTTGTCCTGACCCATTCGTTTTTTTCTGAGCTGAGTTTTTGGCTCTCATAGCACCCATGGTATGCACCATATTTTCAGCTCCAACCTGAAAAGGAGTGAAAAGATTATATCAAATCAACACTTCGCTTAAATAAAAGGAAAAAAAAACAATTCAACAATGAGATTTTTACCACTGCATCTCGCTCAGCAGCGTTGAAGACAACAACAAGGATCGCATCTTCAATCTAAGATGCCAAATCAACAAAACTAATATGACAGAGTAGCGAATCAGATTAGATTGATGAGAGATCACAACTCATCAAATATGTAAAGGTCAAAGCACAATCAACAAAATACATATGAAAAGGATTGAAAATATCTAATCACATTGATAAGAATCGTTCTAATACATAACTCAGTTCACATAAATGAACCAATCAAACAGATACAAGAAGAGTTTAAAGCCCAAAGTTTCCAGAAATGAACAAAATCACAACTCAATAAGATTTTTACCAAAACAAATATGACAGACTAGTGAATCAGATTACATTAATTTTGTGTAGTACTATGAAATCTTAAAAAATCCAAGTAAAGAAAATTGCTAATAAATTTTCTATTCCTTCATACAATACTAATATATTTACCAGCAAATAGAATTGATTTATTAGTGAAAAAAAGAAAAGCAAATGAATTGATTTTTTTAATTATTTGGGCCTGTAATTGAAGTTTCAAGTAAATGATTTTTTTTTTAAAACGGCCCATATGGTTTGTATCTAGTTTAGGGTTTGGTGTCTCCCCCTTATATTCTCCGTCTCAAAGGAAAACCCTAAGAGAAGAGAAGAGAGGCGAAAATGGTGCAGCGTCTTGTCTACCGGTCGCGACACAGCTACGCCACCAAATCGAACCAGCACCGTATCGTCAAGACTCCAGGTCCCCTTCTTTCATCTTCTCCTTCTTCGACATCTGCTTTTCATATCGTAATTGTGTAGATCACTGATCTATTCAGAATGTAATGTGTGTGTTGATTGTTGCTTGCAGGAGGTAAATTGGTGTATCAAACTACAAAGAAGAGAGCTAATGGTCCGAAATGTCCTGTTACTGGCAAGAGAATTCAAGGAGTAAGTCTTCTGATTTCGATTCAGCTCTGTTTTTTTTCAGTGTTCTTGAATTGATATTTGTGTGATTTGGTAGAATATGGAATCTAGATTGAGGTTTAGTTAGAGTTGAAATGAGATTGTTAGAGTTAAGGTGTAGTGCTTCTGTGATTTGAGAGTTGAAGTATGTTCTATAAAATCAAATTAATCAGATTGAATGTTTTCGAACTTTTGATTATTGGTTAGTCTTTAGCAGTATTGTGTCATTTAGTTGATAGTATTGTGCTTATTGACGGTCTTGTGCTGATTAGAAAAACCCCATCAGTACATAACATAATCATAAGCTAAATTATTGGTGCCACTGTCTTTCAAGTTGTTCCTTTTATTGATTAAGGAATTTGCTATCCATCTGTGGCATAAATTTTCAATTTTTCCTAAGATTTTGATATGAATATAACTATGTTACATTCCCTGTTTCAATTTATTCAGATTCCTCACTTGAGGCCCTCTGAATACAAGAGGTCTAGATTATCAAGAAACAGGAGAACCGTAAACCGTGCTTATGGTGGAGTCTTGTCTGGTTCTGCAGTCAGGGAAAGGTTTGTTTTGTTCAACTTAAGTCATCATCTCTCTGTTACTTAGCTTTGGAGTTTTTTTAAGCTCAATGGTGTGTTTTGGATTCTGACAGGATTATCCGTGCATTCCTTGTTGAAGAGCAAAAGATTGTGAAGAAAGTGTTGAAACTTCAGAAGGCCAAGGACAAAGTATCCCCGAAGGCTTAAGCGCCAATGTTCTTTTCTTCTTTGTTTTGGAATTGTGGCAATGTTCAAGTGATAGGACTTGGTCATGTGATCATCTATGTTACTCATCCGATTTTTAAGCTTTGTATTGTTTTTGTTTTGGCTCTTAACTTTGTCGACAATTCTCTTCAGTTTTGGTTTTCGCTCCAATTGTTGAGTTTACCTTTAATGTCTATGTTAAAGCAGATTCATAAGCTTGTTACATCAAGGTTAATATATAATGATCCGAAGTGGCTCTAAGTCTTGTACCAACCTATGTTACAATCCTTTTTGGGATAATCCAATTATAGTTTTGTATATAGTCAGCTCTTGGAAAGATAATAGTTTCTGGCATTTAATATCAAATTAAAAGTGTTTTTCGGCTCTTGGTTGAATTTTTTCTTCTATTTAGTTAGTTTGATTTAAGCGCAGCTCCTCTTCACACCAAACCTACACTTAAATTGTCCTGGGTGAAAGAAAAAGTTGACGAATCATAATTTATAACGATTTAGTTTCATTGCATTCAAGTGTAAAGTTTTAGAGACCATCGGTAGGATATAATAGTTTTAAGATGTTTTCTATATTTCAATTTTTAGTGGTATCAGATTTTGGAGTTTATAATTTATTAATCACAAAATTAATATAAAAATCCTAGAGGCTAAAGGATATTCATCTTAAAATATATATTTTTCTGAGTTTTGCCTAGTTCACAACATTTTACTTTGCTAATACTTTGTTAAAACAGTTCGCCAAATAATTAAGGAATTCAGTTTTGGCTTAATGGAGTGGGGCGCATCTGTCAGTAACATTGCGCACAGTCGTAATCATTAGCCATCCCATCCTCGGCGTTGAGGGTGTGCTGATAGATCCCCATATTTTTATTTAAATTTCTTAAGCATTTTAGGGTTATAAAATATTTATTTTCTTGCAAAGTAGGGCCCAAAATTTCAAATACATAAATAAAGACCATATTTAAAAAAAAAACTGTAAACATGACATAGAGCCCAAATATTGTTTGAGCCTGGCCTGTGTGTAAACACCACGTTTTTTATGGCTTTGACGAGTAGCTGTGGTACGGTAAAATAGTCAGCTATTTTCATAGTTATCAATCACTGAAATGGTAAATTAAAACTAGAAAAAATTCAAAATGGTTTAAATTAAAACTAAAGTGGTCTTAACTTTAAAGCGGCTCAAAACTTTATTTTCTTTTCTCACATTATTCATTATTCATTATTCATTATTCCGTACCTTTTACTGTTTTATTTTTCTGTTAAAAAGTTTTTACCGTTTTAGATCACCAACCGTATAACATGCTTATGATATAACGTTATAACTATGGCAAAGATATGTGTATTTTATGGAAGACTATGAAAGAAAAACAAATTATAACCGATATTGCGGAAGAAAAACCAAATTTCAACCGATATTGTAAGTTTTGAATCTTTTGTAGGAGTGTATATATTATTGAATATATATATATATATATATATATATATATATATTTAGAAGACCAGAAACGATAGTAAGAAGCTATGATGCACGTATAGCGACTAACAACAATACTGATGTACACGTTTGGTTAATATCCCAGATCAGATTTGGATTGAACATAATTAAATCAAAATTTATTTACTTTATTCTTAAAACTTATAATTGTGATATGCAACTCCCCCACTTCGATCCTTCAAAAAAATACTAAATGCAAAAACTCAAAATTCATTTACGCTGTGTTTTTATGGAATTCCGAAAGTCTCCTCCCCACTTCTGATTGGATCTGTCTTAGATAAATCGCTCATAATAATAATAGAATCCATATTTTTTCAAAATGAGCTACTGATGGATATAACTGGATAAGTATGTTTCTTACAAGGGAGTTTGGTATGGGTGACCTACACCACCGAATTTATTTTTTCTTCTTACTAACGTTTTTAATTACAAGATCCCACGACTCGTCTTATGAAAATTTAGAGCACTCAACTACCAATTGATACACAATACGTTAAGTCGGTGCTATACCCAACTTGAAGTTATGGTGGGTCTACCCCATCTTGAAAACTATTTTCTATTGGCAGTCAAACATAATTGATTATTCAATAGAAGCAATCCAAAATAAATGTCTTATTCAAATAATTTAGATGCACGTAACCATTTTTTATTTTTTTTGGATTCTAAGAAACAGCCTATACTTATAAATTTTGAATTCTAAAAGTTGCACAAAACCATACCATTTTAGTATTAGCTTTGCAGAGTCACATTCCAAGCGCTAGAAAATGTTGTAATTTTGCCTTTTATCTTGTGTTATACAAACTATGTGCTACCCAATAATAATTTTATAAAATGCCCAAAACAAACTACTCTTTCAATTTTATTATAAATGTAGATTTTCTTACAAATACTAAATTATTAGAATTATATTACTCTTTATTTTATTAATTTACATAATTTTGTTTTCTGGCAACTTACTTTATTGATTTCAAAGTGGACCCTACATAATTAATCTCTAATTAATCAACTAAATTAAGAAAACTAAAATTGTAATTTTATTTAAAATCTGCATAAAATACGAAACGATAATAAGCCGACACATAATATAAAACGGATGAAGTATCCTCTCTATAATCTCTCATTATAAATGCTCCGGTAGATGATGATTTATTAATAGTTACTATTCATTCATCCTTAAAACATAGTACTACATTTATTCATTTATTAACATTAAACCATCCATAGTGCAAGCAAGAATACAAAAGAACCAATACTATCAATTAAGAGATACATTTACAGCCGTTGGATCCAAACACTAATCATCAGGGGCCGTGGCCCGTAGGATGACTACGTGGTTATGCAACCTCGCATGCTTTCAATTTCAATGGTCGGTCCCAATTTTCAGAGGTATGTTCTTCCCTAATCTTTTATCAGCTAATCCATAAATTCATTTTTTTTATTAAAAGATTTAAATTTCGAATGGATATGGCGGATGAGATGGACAAATTCATTTGTTAGATTAAACCATCCATTTTTTTGGGTAAATTACGATCCACTGCAATTTTAATTTTTTTCTTGTAAAAATAGTTGGTGCACAACAAATTTCTTTAATTTTTTCTATCTATACTTCTGCAAACTATAACTATAACTTATGAATAAAAAAAAATCTAATCCGTAAATAGTTTTGACCCTCTTATCTAGTGCATCCATTCAAAGTCTTATTGATAAATTCATATTTTCATACAAACTTTTTTTTTTTGGATAAAATAATTTCATACAAATATAATTTAAATAAACAAGTACTATATATTAACTTTGTTATTTTTGTCTTAATATATGTGGTACGAAAAAGCTACTTAAAAACAGTGTGAACAAAATGAAAAAAAAGTGTGAAACTATCAAGAATAAAAATAACAACAATAATCAAGTAAAAAGGAAGAAATCAGCTTTTCTTTCTTCATTTATTTGTTCCCAAATCTTTCTTTCCTTTTTGTTCCCGATTTAATATCTTTTTAATTTATTTTCTCAAATCTCCTAAGTTTTAAGTATAATTGTTCCGCCGATTTTAGGTTAAATGATTATATTTTGCGAAATAAAAATATAAGAAATATCAAACGTCGATTGAATCTATACAGTTCCCCTTTTTTTTTTCTCTCTCTCTCAATGGCTCTGTTTTAAAAGGGCAAATGCATATCTCCACAAATACAAATTCGCCAGCTTTATCCCTCTTTCTCTTTTACTTCCCATGGCCAGACAATGACGATTCACATAAACTAGGGTTTCCCACAAGTTATCTTACACGTTTCAATCCCTTCTCATCCATCATCCATCATCCATCATCCTCATCATTATCATTTCCACCGACAACAATCTGAAAGCTTTGGGATTATTGCTTCTAATCAACCAATTGTATCAGTGGATCTCCCAGATTCGTTCTATCTCTGTATGTTCTTTTTTATTTATTCCGACAAATCTACGTCTTATTTTTTTCCGCCTCTGTATGTTTTGCTTTTTTATCCTGGCTTACTTTTCTTGTGTTTAATTTTAAAATCTGTTTTGTTGCTTAATCTGTTAATATTTCTTAGTAATTAATATCATAGTTAAAGACTAGTGTTTGGTATATGCTTTTCGTTAATCTTACTGATCTTTGTTTAATTACGTTTACAAAGATTTTTTGCTTCTTCCTGAACAGCACCAAGTTTATATTTTTACGAATGTGAGTACACACACGTGCATAAGTCTCTGATCTAGTTTAAATAGTCTTTAGTATAATTGTCTTGATTTCGATCTGTTGTTATGTCCCTATTTCCTGATTGCAATCTAAAGCTTCAAACTTTTTCCCTCTTGATCTGACTTTTGTATACTTTTGATCTGATCTGGAGCTGATCTGTGATTTTTTTTGTTAGATCAATCATGGCGTTGAAGTCTAATTCTGCTGATGGTAAAACTAGAAGCTCTGTTCAGATCTTCATCGTGTTTAGTTTATGTTGCTTCTTTTACATTCTTGGAGCATGGCAAAGAAGTGGATTTGGTAAAGGAGATAGTATTGCTCTTGAGATGACTAACAGTGGAGCTGATTGCAACATCGTTCCAAGTTTGAATTTCGAGACTCATCACGCTGGCGAATCGAGTATTGTTGGTGCATCTGAAAAGGTTAAGGCTTTTGAGCCTTGTGATGCTCGTTACACGGATTACACTCCTTGTCAAGATCAGAGGCGTGCCATGACTTTTCCGAGAGATAGTATGATTTACCGAGAAAGGCATTGCGCTCCCGAGAATGAGAAACTGCATTGCCTTATACCAGCACCTAAAGGATATGTAACACCTTTCTCTTGGCCTAAGAGTAGGGACTATGTGCCTTATGCTAATGCGCCGTATAAAGCCTTGACTGTTGAGAAGGCTATTCAGAATTGGATTCAGTATGAGGGTGATGTTTTTAGATTCCCGGGTGGTGGAACTCAGTTTCCTCAAGGTGCTGATAAGTATATTGATCAGCTTGCTTCGGTGATACCTATGGAGAATGGAACTGTTAGGACTGCTTTGGACACTGGTTGTGGGGTAATGTTCTGTGATAGATTCTCTTATTTAAAGTTTCTGAACTTGGATATTTGCAATGTGAAATTGAATTGAAACATTTACATTAGGTTGCGAGTTGGGGAGCGTACTTATGGAGCAGAAATGTGCGTGCAATGTCTTTTGCACCAAGAGACTCACACGAGGCTCAGGTCCAATTTGCTCTAGAGAGAGGTGTTCCTGCGGTTATAGGTGTTCTTGGCACCATAAAGTTGCCATACCCAACACGGGCTTTCGACATGGCTCATTGCTCTCGGTGTTTGATTCCATGGGGAGCAAATGGTTAGAACCGTTTCTGATCTTATAATTCGACTTTCGCTTCGTATAAAAATTATTAGTTAGTTTTTAATGTAGTTTTTGTGTTTTAACAGATGGGATGTACTTAATGGAAGTTGACCGTGTTCTTAGACCTGGTGGCTACTGGATTCTATCTGGTCCTCCAATCAACTGGAAAATCAACTATAAGGCATGGCAACGTCCCAAGGAGGATCTTCAAGAGGAACAAAGAAAGATTGAGGAAGCTGCTAAACTTCTTTGTTGGGAGAAGAAGTATGAACACGGCGAGATCGCCATCTGGCAAAAGAGAGTCAACGATGACGCATGCCGATCAAGACAAGATGACCCTAGAGCCAATTTCTGCAAAACTGATGATACTGATGATGTCTGGTATGCATCATTTGTTATAACCATCATCATGTTTCGTGCTAGAAATATTAATCTTTCACCATAAAGTTTAGCTATTGGCTCTAATCATCCATCTTCTCTAGGTACAAGAAAATGGAGGCATGTATTACACCGTATCCCGAGACAAGTAGCTCAGATGAAGTAGCTGGAGGAGAACTTCAGGTTTTCCCAGATAGGCTCAATGCAGTGCCGCCTAGGATCTCTACTGGTTCGATCTCTGGTGTTACTGTTGATGCCTATGAAGACGATAACCGACAGTGGAAAAAACATGTGAAAGCCTACAAGAGAATCAACAGTCTACTTGACACAGGAAGGTACCGTAACATCATGGACATGAATGCAGGCTTTGGCGGATTTGCTGCTGCTATAGAATCGCCAAAGCTTTGGGTTATGAATGTTGTTCCCACGATTGCCGAAAAGAATAGACTTGGAGTTGTATATGAACGAGGACTCATCGGTATCTACCACGACTGGTAAGTAAAAGATAATTCACTCTTCTTCTCACAACTTCTCAAAGCTCATTGTTTCTGGTTTGATAGACTCTGTTATGGTGTAAATGGTTTTCAGGTGTGAGGCTTTCTCTACATACCCAAGAACATACGACTTAATCCACGCAAACCACCTTTTCAGTCTGTACAAGAACAAGTATGTATTACTACTTTGTTCAATTAAGCACACTTATCGCGGGTTTT
Source organism: Cardamine chenopodiifolia (assembly GCA_963922655.1). Taxonomy (NCBI): domain Eukaryota; kingdom Viridiplantae; phylum Streptophyta; class Magnoliopsida; order Brassicales; family Brassicaceae; genus Cardamine; species Cardamine chenopodiifolia. The sequence continues at coordinate 5,861,295 of OZ000483.1, read as the reverse complement.
GGAGATTGCTAATGTATGAAACCAAAACTCTTTAGGTGCAATGCCGATGACATTCTTCTGGAGATGGATCGAATTCTCCGTCCAGAAGGAGCGGTTATTATCCGGGATGATGTGGACACATTGATCAAGGTGAAGAGAATCATCGCTGGAATGAGGTGGGATTCGAAGCTGGTTGATCACGAGGATGGTCCTTTGGTTCCTGAGAAGGTTTTGATTGCTGTGAAGCAGTATTGGGTCACCAACTCAACCTCGACTCACTGAAGTTTCTTATTTCCAGTGTGACATGACATTTTGATCAAATGATAGAGCTTTCGTCCTTGAGGGAATGTTAGAGAGCTACAATCTCGTCTTTAAACACTTTTATAAGTATCTTATTTATTAATGTAATAGTTTATATTTGTTTCCCAATCCAAAAGCTTGGAACTCTGAGATGTATCATTGAATTTTCAACTTGATAGTTTTAGCTCTCAACAAACTCCAATTTAAATAATCTGAGTATGATTCAAGAACAGCACAATGTATAACATATATATACATATCTCGAACTCAAGGCTAATGCAGCTCTAGAGAGAAGCAAAATCAGCTCTTCTTCCGACTAAAAGGTAAATCTCTACGTGTTCCCAAACCTCAAGCTCTCAACTCAATCCTATAAGTTTTTGAAAACATAAAAGAAGAAATAATGCTATAGGTAATACTCAATTAATCAATATAATGTTAAAACACGTTTGGTGCAGTTTTCTTTTTATTGCAAAATATAATGGAATCAAAATGGAATTGGAACAAAAGTAGAATGATAACATTATATTAGGGGATATTTTGTTACCAAGTTGAATATGAGTCTCTTAGGATTTTTTTTTCTGAGATCATTGTTGGTAATAAGTAAAAAATATAATGAATCGTATCAGTTACATATAATGAATTAATAACCAGTAATTACTAAATTAAAAATATTTAAAACTAATAAATTTATATGAACTAAAAGTGGATGTGGTACGGTTCAATGAATTCAGCGATTTAAATGGTTCAATATTCCTACTAAAATCTATTATATGTAAGACCGTTAATCTCTACTTTTTATTAGTCAAATCATTAGTAGTTTGTATAGTCTAATAAAATTAGTTGATATATCAAATAAATTCATAGATATGTGTTACTGATGTTAACTGTATCATAATAATTAAATAATCATAATTTTATTTCACAGTAATTATAATAACCAGGACCTGACTGTTTACTAAATGGTTAAGGTTAAGATTATATAAAAAGTAATGTAACCGTAATTGTAAATGTGATCATGCCTAATTGCCAGGAACTAGATATAACTAAAGGCTTAATTTTGGTCCGCAAATATTAAAAATAAAATATAAGTAATTACAACAACAGTAATAAGAAACTGTCCAAAAATAGAAGAATTACATGTAATTTATGGATATGACAACTAATCAACTTGTAACTCCCATAATGTAATAGTTACTTAGAATGTCTCACCATTTCTTCTTTACACTTCAAAATCATTTCATTTCTAAGTCTGTTAAGGTTTTCAAAATTTCATTTCTAAGTTTCTAAAGATTTTCAAAATCTCACTTATAAGTTTGTTAAAATTTTCAAAATTTTCTATGCGAGCAACAATGGAGGTACAATTCCTTTTTCTGTTTCGATCTAACTGTTTCCACTCTATGATTTCAAGACTGTACTATTTCGATTCTCTCATTTCATGTTTATAATGTTTTTATCGTATCTGATTTTGCGATCAACCTTAGAATTTCTCAATTTTCTCTGTAAAATCTGATTGATAGTTAGAGTCATCACGTATTTGTTCTCTAGTTCATCTATATAATCATTTTCTAAGATTTTTATATAGTTTACTGATTTTCTGGAAATTCGTATATACTATTGAATATGATGTTTTGATTTGGTTAAGTCCAGTGGAATCTTCTTTAGTTAACTTGGAATTGAACTCGAATCCTGCCTATTTTTGAAACTTGAAGATTCAGACGTACTTTCTATAGGAACGATTTTATTGACGGGATTTATTACTACTTTAGCCACTTTAGCGGTTTCTTAGGAATTTTGATTTTCACTTAAATCATCGACTTCAATCTCCACCATATTGATTTCTTCTGCAGGTTCGTGCAACGGGGTTAAAAATTCACCGATAAATTTGGTTTATGTCCATCTTTAGTTTTGCTCTTCTTTTGTAACTGGTTCAATTTGGTATGATCTAACTTTTTTACTAGGGCTCTAATGTGGATTTGATAACTATCTGATTCGGTTTGGTTCACCTTATATAACGTCATGCCATCTCATACTCATCGAAAGCTAAACGATTCTTTAGCAGCCTGAAACTGTTTTATGAAAATTAGCAGTCTGATACTCATAATTACAATTGCAACGAACAGAATACTACATTAAGAAAGTATAAATACAGGGTTTAAGCTTATTGCTGCATGATGAACAACAATTACTGACACTATTCTATTTCAATGGCACTGTATCCAGCTTCTTTTTTCTCTTTACACAACTCATTATCTAATGATTTTTTTCGACCTTGTGAATTCCCTGCAGCAGCATGTGTTCCAGCTAGAAGAATTGCATCAGCCGGATGTGTCTCACCCATTTCAGCCAATCTTATAATCACAAGCTCTCCCAAATCTGTATTCCCATAGACTCTACAAGCAGCTAGCAGAGCACGCCAAGCTGTTGAATCACTTGTGATAGGTAAGTTCCTTATTAACTCATACGCTTCTTCTAACTGACCTGCTCGACCTAAAAGATCAACCACACAACCATAATGTTCAACTTTGGGCGTGAAACCGTATGCCTCAACCATCCTCTTAAAGAATCTGATTCCTTCTATTACCAAACCTCCATGGCTACAAGCATTCAGCAAAACCAAGAAAGTAATCTCATTGGGTTTCACTTTGCAATTCTCTTCCTCCATTTTATTGAATAGTGTTATTGCTTCTCTTGCTAGTCCATGAGCTCCGTAACCTGAGATCATTGAGGTCCAGGACTTTACATCCTTATTCTTCATTCTATCAAAAACGTCAACAGCTTTTTCAAGCATCCCTAGTTTTGCATACAAATCAACAAGTGCGGTTCCGAGTGTTTCATCCAAATCTAGTCTTTCCTCTTCCACTAAGTCACCAACACTACGTCCTACACTTGCTGCATCATAATTCGCACAAGAAGACAACAGTCCAACAAATGTAGACGAATTCGGTTTCATTTGTTCATACTTCATCTGCCTCAGTAGCCATAAACACTCCTCAAGGAGACCCATTTTAGCATATTGGTCAATCATACAATTCCATGTAACAACGTCCTTTCGAATGGCGCAATCAAAGATCCTGCGTGCTGAACCGATATCCCCAATTTTGGCGTACATACCTATCAAAGCGGTGATCAAATGCAAGTCTAAATCAAGACCAATCTTAATACATAACCCATAAGAAGACTCTGTCCCAGACAAATCTCCTATATCACCCATAGCTGAAAGAAAACTAAGCAACGTACTGACAGTAACAGTCACTTCATTTTTCCGCATATACCTGAACAAATCCAAAGCCAACGCTTGCTTAGAAACCTGGACATACCCTTTCATCAAAGTACTAAACGAAACACCATCAATCCTCTGCGGCATTTCGTCGAACACTTTCCGAGCATCATTGATCCTCCCACAAACACAGTAGAAATGGAGAAGAGCATTCCTCAAATCAGTAAACGACATGAACCCAGATCTCAAAACGATCCCATGCACTCCCTCACCGATTGGAATACACAATTCACGAGCACATGATTTAAGAGTCGTGATAAAAGAGAAGCGGTCCAAGGTGAAACCTTTAGCTCTCAATTGGTTAAACACGCAAAAGGCATGCTCAGGCTCATCGCTGATTGAGTAACCTCTTAGTATAGTGTTGAACATATAGAGATTAGCATTGGAGACATGTTGGAAGATTGAAGAGGCATATCGAATATCTTGTACAGAGGAAAAAGCAAGAAGCTTGCTCACTGCGAAATCGTCCTTGTCTATCCCTGTTTTCACCATGTAGCCATGAATTCGAGAAACTTCGAAGACGTCACTGCAAGTGTTTAGGTCTTCGATAAGTTTCTGACATTGTAGAGACAACAACGAATCAAGATTCTTACGACGGATCACAATATTGCGACTGAGGCGTGAGGTAAGCGAGGGTGGCATCAGAAAAAACGCCGCCACTTATCAGCTGAAGCGGAATAACCCCGGCTTTTTGTTTTTTAGCTTCAGAAAGTCAAATTGGGCCTTAGTTCTCTAACGGGCCTATCTTTTTTTTTGTTTTTTTAACCAAATCCAGTTACGTGACGTAGACAATTAGGGTTCTTTAATCCTACTTTATAAAAAAAAGTCACGCCGTCTTCTTCTTCATTTCTAGGATTCGAAAATACCATCAGAGGAGCCAAAACTACGCGATGGGGCGACGTAAGTAGATAGCTAAATTATCTCTTAATCTGATCTATGTTCTCAGTTTCTCAGTATCTAATCGATTTTATATGGATAGATAGATGGATCATTTATCTGTATATCGAATTTGCTAGGGTCTGTGTTTATCACTCTCATCAGAAATGAGTTGAGTAATCACTTTATCGTGTATTAGATTTGCTTAATCTCGGAATTTACATGTTTTTGTTTGCTTCGTTCTGTGTTGGAAATGGATTTCTCAGAATTGGGTTGAATAATCACTCAAATCACATATTAGATTTGCTTAAGCTCAGAATTTACAATTGAATTAGGTTTTTGTTTGATTTTTATTGAGCTTTTTATTGAAATGTAATTTATAGGACCTGCGAGATGTTACCGTCAGATCAAGGGGAAGCCATACCCTAAATCAAGATACTGTCGTGGTGTTCCTGATCCTAAAATCAGGATTTACGATGTTGGTATGAAGAAGAAAGGAGTTGATGAGTTCCCTTACTGTGTTCATTTGGTTTCATGGGAGAAAGAAAACGTATCAAGTGAAGCTCTTGAAGCTGCTCGTATTGCTTGCAACAAATACATGGTGAAATCTGCTGGAAAAGACGCGTTCCATCTTCGTATTAGGGTTCATCCGTTCCATGTTCTTAGGATCAACAAGATGCTTTCTTGTGCTGGTGCTGATAGGCTTCAGACTGGAATGAGAGGTGCCTTTGGTAAAGCTCTTGGTACTTGTGCTAGAGTTGCTATTGGACAGGTTCTGCTCTCTGTTAGGTGTAAAGATGCTCATGGACATCATGCTCAGGAGGCTCTTCGACGTGCTAAGTTCAAGTTCCCTGGTCGTCAAAAGATCATTGTTAGCAGAAAATGGTACGATTGTGTTTGTTTCTCTGTTTCTTTCTTTTTGTTTTTGTGAAATGTTTCTTGTTGATGTTCTTGAGTTTGGAAAATTTCAGGGGATTCACCAAGTTTAACCGTGCTGATTACACAAAGCTAAGACAAGAGAAGAGGGTTGTTCCTGATGGTGTGAACGCTAAGTTTCTATCTTGTCATGGTCCGTTGGCTAACCGTCAGCCTGGAAGTGCCTTCTTGTCGGCTGGTGCACAGTGATGCAGATGACTTATTCTAGTTTTGGCAGATACACAAGTTTTTGTTTTTGGTTGATCATTGTTGCAAACTACTCTATCCGCTTGTTGTTTTATCCAAGTGTTATGAGACTTGTTTTGTTCACTTTCATTTACTAAACTTGGAAAAAAAGAAAAAGTATAATCGTTGCCATCTCATTTTCGGTTATAATTTCCACAACTCGGTGATTCAATTGCTGGAAAGTTTCAATGTAGAGAATCAGTACCACTGTGTCGTACAAGGTCTGTATTTGATTCGGGTTAATGTAGAAAAGTTAGTATATTAGACAATCGAGAACGTGAACATACGTAGAGGCCAAGTTCAGGCCAATATAATTAAGGCCCGTTTCTGTAGTATGTGGTAGTAGCTAGCACTTCGCCATTGACACCTGAGTCTAGGCATAATTACTAGCGCATCCCACAGCTTGTAGATGAATACAGGTGCGTCCTTTTGCACTCGTTTCTGTTTCTCGTCGATTGAAAGTTTATAAGGGACCTATAGTGGTTCAATTTAGGTTTATTATAATACTCTTGAGAAATTTCTATGTACTGTGATTCGCTTCTTTGTAAGCCTCTCCTGTCTTTGATCAAAGTAGCAGTGATTTTGGTATTGGATTCTTATTCACAGACTCTGGGTGCTTATTTTTGTTTTGGCAAAGGAAACAAAGCATTAGCGTCTGTTGTTGATAATTGTGGTTAGGTGGAGCGTTTGGAGGAAACAGAGGATTGAGACCAATACCACCAGAAAAGGGCATTTTCCCTTTGGATCATTTGCATCAATGCGACACCGGATTGCCTCATTCTTCCTTCTCTTCTAAACTATAAAACTGTCTCTTGTAAATGCTTCAGGGACTGTTGTTTGTTTTCTCTGTAGGAGAAGAAAGGTTGTCTCGACTGTCTCAAGTATTCAGGTCACAAATATGAGCAATGTAGGTATTAGAGTTTGACGTTGCGGAAGTGTTTAAAGCGAAAGTGTACCTTACGACGTGTATATCAATAGATATAAATCGGATGTAATCTGGAATTGGAAGAAGTAAAAAAAGATATCACAAAGTAGATATTAACGATTTATCACCGATCAAGTGCCTCTCCGAATCGTTTTCTAACTATTTTTCCTAACGTCTTTTTTTTGTTTTCCTTTTCTCTGTTTCTCTTGAATTCTTACTAACTCAAAAATCTATCTTTCTTCGTCTCCAATGTTTGTTATATATACAACACATGAGCATGTTCAAGAGACACAAAAAAACAAAAGACGTATTTGTTCGTTTAATAGAAGTAACTTCCATAAATGTCGGTTAACGAAACCGACTCTGTATTATTCTTTAATCATGAGTGTAACCGATTCTAAACTAACATCTCCCATTCGCACATGATAGGAAAAAACAAAAGTAGAACAATGTTAGTCGTAGGAAAAACAATCTTGAAGATCATGACACGGAAATCATACATCAAATGAACCATGTGACCCTTTTCGAGCATACCTTCGTTTTGGGAGCTAAAATGTATACTTGTTAAAGATACAAATTTGCTACTACCCAAAAATGAAACATTCATATGTCATTATGTATCTATGTCTTTTATATCGGTCTTAACATACTTTATTCCTTAAGCATATATAAGACTTTCTCATATATCATGTGTTCACTATATTCTAACTCCATTTAAGTGATATAGTAGCTGGCCAGCAAACACATATAAACAAATGATTTTTTTTCCGTTCTCATGTCCATAAGTTCTTAATTAATTGCTTTCTTAACATGTCTCATAAGCCTAATTATTTTATTACCGTCGAAAACATGTTAAAATAGCAAACATTAACACATCCTTTTAAGTACATAATGGAAAGTTCAAGGGTATTATTTAACCACAAATTGGTTTTATAGGAATTTACATTGCGAGAGATAGGGAAATATTGATCACTCGCTTCTTATATGGTCCTTTTAGCACATGTGGTATGACTCACATGTCATAGTGATTATCTTGCTCATATAGCTTATGTCGATTTCATATATCAAACATCACTATGTGGATCAAACTACTACTCTTTTGCTTACTAGCGTTTAAGTTACATACTTATCCAGGTTTATCAAGTGTTCATAATTCTGGTACTATCATGATCGGTATTCAAAATTTATACCTCATCTTAACTTCTTTTAAAGCGATATTCATAAAAAATCTGGGGCATTCTCCCATTGATGTCAAGGTTATAATGTCTCATCTCATATTTTCACCAAGAAATATGTGGTGATTGTTCATGTGAGTGAACCAATCTTTAACTTGATAACACCTTTTACTATTTGTATAAGTGTACAAAGTGAAAACCGACTAATGTATAACATGCTTTAAATATCGTAAAGTATGTGAAACATAAATACAATGTCAAATGGCAAAGCTTACTAGTACATCTCCTAGACCCTATGCAAACAAACATGAGCATTGAAAACGTCTCTAGGAATAAGCTTAGTGAAAGGATCAACTATCATCTTATGCGTAGAGATGTACTTTAATATTACTTCTTTCTTTTGCTACAATGTCTCGTATGAAACTATGCTTGATGATCTCAATGTGTTTGGTTCTTCCATGATACTTTGGATCTTTCATATAAGCAATGTAAGTTTGGTTGTTACCATGAATCATAACAAGGTGCGAAAGATTTGGTGTGACGTTCAAGTTTTGTAGAAACTTCCTTAGCCATACAACTTCTTGGACCGATGTTGAACATGCCATGAACTCAGCCTCCATGGTAGAAAATGATGTACAAGATTTTTTCTTGCTGCTCCACGTAATGGAACTATCACTTAGCAAGAAAGTATATCTTGAAGTTAATCTACGCTCATCAAGGTCGCCAGCTCAATATGCATCTGAATATCTTGTCAAATGTAGATTACTTCCTTGATAACACAAAGAATAATCCATTGTTCCTTTCAAATATCTTAGGATCCTTATTACCGCGATCCAATGTTTTTTCGTGGTTTGACTGGTAACGACTTACCAAGTCAACAACATAACAAATATCCGGTCGAGTTCACATCATTACGTATATACTGAGGTGATTTCCAATTCTGTAGGGGAAGATGCCATATATTGCTTTAGGACCTGACTGCATCTGAAGTTTGTCAGTGGCTGCAACTCTTGGACTCTGTTCTGAACATGGCTCAGTAAATAAGGACCAAGAATAGATTGGAAGTGAGCAACTGCAACAGAGCTCATCTCCAACTGAGTATAGTAACATGATGGCATTGTAGGAGTTCCGAGCAACCATCATACTATGGAAGTATGAGGTATTCTGATCTCCATTTTTTAACCAATTGATTCTGGATCTTTGTATGTAGTATTTCTCCACTATTTTCCTCAGAAAATTGAATTTTTGTTGTTATATATTAAAATATATAAAAATATGTATTCTATAAGTGGTGACTTTGTAAGTGGTGTTGCAGCAATAAATGAGCCATGTATTCTATTAAAATATGTTTATGAGAGTCTGAGATTCAATTTTTTTGTTGAAATTATAAATTTATTGTTCAACAAAAAAAAATCTATTTACAAGAATTTTGAAAGAATAATAGGAAAAATTTAAACACAGAGTGTTCATAAGAAAGAATAACAGGGAGTGTTTTGAAAGAATAATAGGTCAATATGTTTTGAAAGAATAATAGGAAAAGACTAGTTGGTCTCTGCTCGTCCAGCTCTGATGGTGTCTGGGATTCGATTTATGATCTCTTGGTTATAAATTAAATAATACTCTATTTTATACTTTGATGTAAATATGACGTCCATAACTTGAAGTAGACAAAATAAACTCTTTTTTTTTGTCAACAAATAAACTATTTTCCAGCATATCTCTTTGAAAATAATGTAAATCAAAACTACCGTGATTCTAATGACGTATTTAGTAAGCTAACAGTGGAGACAAATATACTATTGTTCTTAATATTTAAAGAGAATGGCAACATCAAAATATCTAGAATATCTTAGCAACAAACTTATCTCCACCTTTTCAAATTAGCTTAAATTTGTTCTATACACATTAATTTTGTGAAATGGTTTTTATCAAAAGAAAAAAAAATTGAAACGGTATGTTCATGACTGAATCTGCTTCTTCGTCTCATAATATGACTACAAATTTATCATCCGGCGAGAAAATACTCTTAAAATCTATGGTATTGCACTCACTCATACCTCAACCAGATTATATCAGGTCATGTTGTTCATCAGACGTGTAAAAAGAAAACAATACTTTGAAAGATCATTTCATACACCCCTCACAGATAGATTGATTTGCCGGGTCAAGCATTTAAATTTGTGCGTAAATGATCAATGGCCAAATAATAGTCACTTGGTCACAAGTTGGCCACCGCACCAATATGTGACCATTTAAGGCACAAATTTTAATCTGGGGTCACAGACTCACAAATTAAACATTTTCAAAATAGTGTGGCCAATTCCGTGACATTTTAGAAAACCCTTCAACAAAAAAATAATAAAAAATTCGTGACATTTTTATGGCCACGGCTTAGCATGTCACGGCAGTGGCTAAATTGTTTGTAATAAAACTAAAAATATAGCGGACATGGCATGATGCTTTGCCTTTGGTTGTCATTTTGCTTTTTATTCGTATAAACCCCAAAATGAAATTTTTTTTAGCGTTTTTATGTTTAATTAGGCTCAACTCTAATCAAACAAACACAATCAGGCTGTCTTAATCATAATTTTTATTATCCCACTCATATATATATATATATATATATATATATATATATATATATATACCCACTTGATATTCTTCTATTACACCACAACAATATCTTAGGAAAACTTTTCTATGATTGTTCGTGCTCATATATACTTTACCGACTCATGACATTAACTATTTACTTTACCGACTTTAATTATTATAGTATTTTGTGGTTAATAAATATCATATTCGAAATTGGAAAAGTTTTATGAGAATGTTAATACTTATAATATCTTAGTATTTAAAAATTATAACATGAATAAGTTTTATATTAATTCGATTTATTGAATAAGTTTAGATTCAACGTAAAATGAACTTGAAAATGCCGTGTGAATTTTCTGGCTGCCAAATATTTTACATCTAATGAAATTGATCTCCGACTTTTAAATTTTTTATTTGGTAACTAACTTAATAAATTAGAGAACGATTTCTCCATTAACATGACATATTCATTAGCAAACATAAGTCTTTATTAGATCTCCTCGAGGAATATGACTAAAATGAATTATCAATGTCACGAACATGTGGAACATCGCACAAGTGGACCGACCACGTCAATAATTTAGATCGACGGTGACACTATATAATAATGCGTATATATTGCGATGTAATATGATATGATAATGGCGTATCATGACCATTCAACCACTATGCACATGCCACCCTCCCACCATGGTAGACCAACCAATGGCCCAAACATTCTGATTATTTAACCATCGAAAGTTTTGTTCCAATTAGCTATGTGTATTTTATACTCTGTGGTAGAACTATTTTATATAACTTGTAATATTTACATAATATTATAAATTAAAGGTGACTAAAATGCACTTACTAATATATTATTTCTATTAAATTTTAAAAGTGACTGTAAAAATGTGAAAGTTTGATAATTAAAATTCAATATGATAATGTTAAAATTTGATAATTGTTATATTATAGTTGTCATTTCATTAACTTCTATCTTCTGCACCGTTTGTGCCATTTGTTTTTTTTTAATCACATTTGTTTCACTCGCTTTATTAGTTATATTTATTTTGCACTAGTTGTTCTGTTATCATCTTTAATAAATTTGAACTAAACTTAACAGCGCCTATAGATACATCATACATACTGGGTGAGATATCTTTACCATGTTCATGAGTTGTGTGCTCATCATGGAATATAAAGAAATTGCAACCTAGCTAATAATTATATTAAAAAACTACACTGGCGTGAGATATGGAAAAAATATGCGTAACAAAAAAAATAGGAGTTTGATCATATATGGATAAGATGTCTATAAAGCTTGATATATTATTGTGGAAATAAATTAAAAACTGAAAAATATGGAAGACGTTAAAAAAAATTCTTGTCAACAAAATGCATTATAACCCTTTTAACAACAAAAAATGCATTATACATGTTTAATTCGAATGATGTACATGTTTAATATATACAATGATACAAATAGCATAAATTATTAGACTGAATGTTTTGGTCAATACAAATGTTTAGTTTACCAAAAAAATAGACACTAGCCTTCGTAGAAAGGCGTCAACAGGATATGGATGAACCTTCGTAGAAAGGCTTTCAAAATCCCTTACTCCATCCAACCCAGCTAATTTGTTGGACCAGCACTACGCACCCATCTTAAATAGTGACGTTTGTTTTTAGTAAATAAATTTTATTGACTAGTTTTTGTGTTTCTTTTTATATTTCATAGAGTATTTGTTATATTTCACTTGACAAATAAAACACTTAGAAAGCAAACCTTAAGACGACTCTCAGAATCTAGTTATGATTCCACTAATTTTGACGTAGTTCGAAGGAGACTTGGATGAAAAAGAACGTATCAAAAATAAATACTTTAGTTTATATAAAATCATTGGTTTTAACTTTTTATATAAAGGAAACGTTAAGTAAATAAACGTCTTGGATTATTTTACTTTCTAAAATTACTTTGTACCATATGTTGGGAACCGTAAATACATAATTTAACCGGGTGAAATATCATCATTTAAAAAGATGGCAAGCAGGCCAATAAAGTAAAGTAGAAAAATGAAAAATAAATGAAAAGTAAAGATTTGAAGAAGTGCTTTTAAAGAAAGGGAACAAAAACCCCACTAGTGTAACCCTACCTCGATCCATATAACATCACCTCACCTCATTTCATTTTTCTTCTTTTTAAATATAAACTTTCGGATTTTATGTCCATAATTACAAAAGTATTAGGAATTATTATTATTTAAATTAGCCATCTCTCTCCATAGTCACACTCATCTCTTTCTTTTTTCTTCTTTATTGCCATTTGTCTTTTTTTTTGTTCAACTTGTATAATATCTCCTCGTAACCGCATATTAGTATGTTGAGTGGTAACCAATAAGCATTCAAAAATAATCTAAGCGTCTGCTTGATTATTAATTAGAAGAATATGTAGAAAAAGAGTTAAAAGTTAAAACCATCAGTATATATTATTATGAAATGATGTTCAAAACAAAAAATATTACTATGAACTGCTTCATAATTGTTCGTACCTGTTTCAGTTATTTTTTGTTTTTGTCAAGAGGTATAGCAATAGAACTTAAAAGGGGTGGGTAACTAATGGCACTAATGTTGCCTTTTAAGTAGACATAATTAACGTTGATCCTTCGGATTATATAAACGAAAGGAAAAATTACTATGTAATACTTAGACCTCTTGTACTAAAAGCAATATAAACACATGTACTAATTAGACCAGGAAAACACTGAACAATTAATAATGTTAGTATGATAATCGAATTATAAATTTGGATGTTCTCAGAATTTGGCATGTGTAAAAAACTAAAAATAGCCTCACCAAATTCGGTGAAATGGTTTAGTTTAAAAGTTTCGTTGAGATGAAACGAACTTTATGATGATGAAATGGTTAAAAAATTATCATAGAGTTGGTGAACAAAAATTCAAGGCCTTCAACTGTAATCTGAAATACAGTTAGTCGTTGTATATGTTTTACTACAGAGATTATTCTAACTTGTGATGAGTATTTTTCAACTAATGAAAAACAATGAAGAGAGGTTCTAACTTGTAAAACAGTTTAATATATGGCCAAGTGCGCAATGAGAAGCTGTCTCTTTCCATGTGCAATCCAAAGACGTGAAACGACAGCCGTCAGATTTTCCCTCGTAATCTACAAGCTCGTTTTGGAAGGCTAATCCTATGGCGGATACAACACAAAGATATTGCCAAGTATCCATGACACCAACTAGTTTCTTTTTCTTTTGTCTCTCTCTCCTTTACACTATTGAAAAATAATATTTTTTTTGAAAAATGGAGCATCGTTAACCTCATTGTCATTGATATTCTCGGGTCCAAAAAAGAAATCGTTGATATTTCCAAAATAACAATATTTGTTAAAAATAGCTACTCCATTTAAAGTCCATACTCAATGTGATCTTTCTATAGAATCTAGATATTTTTTGGACACTCAATCCAAATTCCGAAATTTATGTGACTTTATTGTGAATTTTGAGATACAAATTTATTTTCAATAAATCATCGCCATAACTTTTAAAGATTTTTCCTGGCATCATGCCTTATATGCAACAACTAACGAAGCTTACATGCCTACGGATCCATAATTTACCCTGCAAATCAGAAGTTTTAAAATTAAAGACCAAATATTTTAGATTTATTTCCGGGAAATGCGAAAAATTGGAAAAGCATTCACATGTTTTCTAACTCCTCCTGACATGCACGAAGCAATTTAAAATAATACTAAATTTTATTATTCTTTTAATACAATAAAAATAGCTATTTTTGACCAACTAATCTCTCTATATATACATTCAGACACTCCATCTCGCTTATCACCCTCACAATTTTCTCTTTCTAACGTTTTAAAAAGCTTAAGTATCTCTCTTGAACAAAATGGCTGAAACATCTGATGTATCGCCATTGAAGCGTTACAGAGAACAAGAAACTCTAGCCGAAGAAGAAACATCTAAACGACAAAAGCCCTCTTCATCATCTTCTTCCTCCTACAACTACAACCAGATTCTCTGTCTCCTCAACGATTCAGACGAACACAACCAACCCAACAATGACCTAACTTCCTTTATAAACGCTCTTCAGCAAGAAATCTCATCCGATGACCAAAACGCCATCGTTTGCGGGACCTCCAACGTCGAAGATTCATCGACTTCGTGCGTTTCCTCAAAGGAAGAAGAAGTTGAAGATGACACCAAGGAGAAAGTGATGCAGCACCTTTTGGAAGCTTCCGATGATGAACTCGGGATCCCTAACAGCGAATTTGGCGGGAGTAATTATGAAAATGTTAATGAGGATTACGTTTATGGAGATAGTTTGTTAGATGGGTTTCGTGATGCATTTTGGGAGCTTGAAGACGAAGCTGCTAATTATTACACGCTTCTGCAGTCTGAGCTGTTCATGTAGAAATCCTAAGGGAAAAAATAAATTTTTTTTAAAAGTAAATCTTGAAGAAAAGCCAATTAGAAAAAAAAATTGGTCTCTTTTTATATGGAATTAATTTCATTTTTAAGGCACACTTTTTTTTTTGGCGGAGCTACTAAAGATCATTTTAATTGATTGATTAATTTGTAGTGGGACAAGAAATAGTGATATATTTTATTTAGTTTATTTTTGGCTTCTTCCAGTTATTTGTTGCGTCGAAAGATAGTAAAATACTAATCCCTGGGTTTCAAATATTTTTCGTGTGAATAAGATAAAGTGGCGTATTCGGGGAAGTAATGCATATAATTAAGGAATAAACTTCGTTACAGCGTCAGAATCGTGGATAAAGAGTCAGAATCGTTTCTCAGAAACATTAATCAAAGCGAGATAAGAAAAAGCCTTAAGAGGTTTTGCGTTTGGCACACGCCGAAAGTCCGAAGTATTGCATTTTCAAGTTTGTTTTCGATTAATTCTTTACGTTTAGACTTTAGATTATTTTTACGTTTACATGATGTACTAATATAGCTTTCATCAACTCAAATTATAACGTCAAATATTTTGAACCATTCGGTTTGAATCGGTTTGGGTATTTTAGTTATCGGATATTTTAGTTAAAGGTTAAAATTTCGGTTCATATCAATTCAGATATCAGTTAATTTGATTATGTTATTTGGCTGAATTCGTATAAAAATTCAGTTCTATTCGGTTTGGTTGGTAGCTTGGATAAGGATTAAAAGAAATTTTGATATAATTTCGTAAAATTCTGTTTAAATTACTTAAAAAATTAGAAAATAGATGAACTTTTTGGTTCGATTTGAAATGTTGGTTTGGTTGATAATTTCATGCCTATCCACATGAATCTACCCTCTCTCTTGTTTCAACGAGTTATGGACCTTTAATCCATCTTGGATCGAGCAAAGTATAATTACTTTCTCCGCTACAAGTAGGATTCAAATCCAAAACTTGTTCATCTCTAAAGATCTCTTCGAATTTAATCGTTGAGCAAACGTCCGCAAATTTTTCTTTACATATATCAAATTTGTTTTCATGGACTTCCAGAAATTTTAGGATTTGTTTTTCTAAAAGATAATTATTGCTTAAATCTAAAAATATTTGCAAAGAAGTTATTGAAGAAGAACAAAAATTTTAATAATGAAGAACAAAGTTATGGGTAACCAAACTATGGTAGAGATCTTTTGGGTGGAAGAAACCACTAGTGATAGTCAATATATGAGAAAAAACTGAAATGTAAACCGAGTAATGAAAGAGAAGACTATTATGTTACATTATCTATGTACTTAATTTGAACATAAAGATACACATACTGAAAATAACATAAGACAATGTAATCATTGTAGATTTAATAAAATAGAATTGCGACGACCCGATTCAAAATATAAAAAAATTCATAACGATTTCAATTTTTGATTAGATTGGAATTTTTGCATCCGATTAGTTATTCTCTTTAGAGTTGATCTAAACTTTTAACTCTTATCAATTCTGTTTGATGAGCTTGATGATTTTGATAGTGAGAAGAATTTTATGGTAAGAACATTACAGTTATCACCATTTTTATTTTTGATATTATCATTTGTTTGATGTCTTCCATTTTTTCAGATTTCCTTTTACAACAAAAAATATATATTGTGTTTCACTTTGTGGTAGAAAAGCGAAAGCACTGTACAAACCAGTTGTTTGTTCTTCAAAAACACAAAAGAAAATAACAAATAAGAAAATGAAGGTGATGAATAATAAGACTCTCCAGAAAAAAAAAGCTAATAAAAAAAATGGAGCTAATGAAAATAGAGTTGCTTATCTTGCTTAACTCCTACTATCTCAAGCTTGACTCCTACTATCTTCTGCTTTCATAACATAATCGAGATTTATATATCTTTATATAGCAACGTTTATAGATATCGAATTTGGGGATTTGTTTCTTGAACATGTTATTTTTATATAGCAACATTTATATATATCTTTTGAATTCGAAATTTATATGTCTTTAGTGTATACTTAGAAATGAGATACAAATTTGGTTGTGCATAAATCATCGCCATAAATTTTAAAGATTTTCCTACCATCATGCGTTATTTAGAACTTACATTACAATTTTAGTTTGTATTTTTATAATTTATTGTCCGGCTAGAACTTTGAGGATAATTTAATTAAGTACTTTTTAAAGCATTTGATACTTTCGACAAAATATATGTGAAATATAATTATAAAATATAGTTGTTAGACACTAAATTAATGTAATGTAATAGAAACCGAATACGAATGAGCTTGGGTACGTCAGATTAAACCGACCAAGTAATGATGCATTTGCATTATTAACGTAATTTGCCCAACAATAATGACGATGTTAGTGTGAGTGGACCAACCAAACAATGTGTTGGTTATGCAAATAATCTCAGTCTCATGTGACGATGGAATTATTTGCATCAAAAGTATAATTCATATATAATATTTTTAGTCGAATCTAGCAAATCCTCAAATTCGAAAGATACATCCTAGGTGCTTCAAATATTATTTCTTAGCTAATATAATATGTTTCACACAACTAGTGTTTATATTATTAATAAGTTATCCACGTAGGATTCCTCAAATATTATCTTATTTATATAAATATACGTAAATGCACACTATATATATATATGATTACAACAATATATTTTATAAAATAAACTTCAAATTATCAAATTTTACCAATTAAAAGTCGTGTCTAACGAAAATTAGTAAGAGCACTTCCAACAATAGTTTCTCAAACCATTGATGTAGTTGTTTTAAGATGTAACTGACACAAAAATATATACTTGATCTTTTAATGGCGGTTAAGAAAAAACATTTTTAAAATATAAAACAAAATTTACTCTTTGCTTGCTTTGGCCCTACATATATAGTTCTCACACGTCCTTATGAGTTCATAATCAAATAAAAATGCTTTTTAAAACTTTATTTCTAATCAAGTGGTGATCTAATAGTTTCATTGGAGAAGGAGTTGTCCTGTTGGTTTATGTTGATTTAGGTTAAGGATCGATTTCATTGAAACGCGGAATCATCTAAACTATTCTCGTTTAATCAGTTGAAATGGTATCATATTTTAGATTAAGTAGAATCCTGAAAAAATTAGTCGGGGTGTTAAAAGCTGTGATCACCTCCTACTTATATATAAAAAAACTTAATTTGGAACATTTCCCCTCCCATTTTTTGGTTTATTAATTGCTGATACATATATATGATCTATTTGTTTTAAATATTTATGGTGTTTTCAAAATATATTTAGTTTTAATGAGCTACAAAATTTTGACATACATCATTTATTATTTTACCTTTTCATGAAAATAAAAATAAAAACTCAACAAAAATTCATTTCACCTATCAAGAAAAATACAACTCCACCTCTGATTTATCGGTTCAGCGGGAGTCCGTAACCGTAATTGTATTTTGTATACAATGGCTTATTCAAGGACGTGAACGTACATAAGGGTTTGATGAGTTGTCTTATCGGCTACACCTACACACTTTTTTTCTTTTCTTTTTTCGTTTTGAAATTTACACATACGCAGTTACATTCACAATGTTTAAAGTGATTACATAAATGTCTTTATAAAAATAATGAATAGATAAAATGATAATTAAAAAAAACTTTTCAATTAACTTTTCATCTAGGCACTAGATTTTTGAGGGATTAAATTTTCCAATTAGAGTAATTAACCGGTTCACAAATAATATTATTAATCAGTTATGATTAACATATTAAAACAACTAGAAATGGACATAGCCTTATAAATGTTGAAAATTCCTAGTAAAATGGCTTAATTTACACATTTGCAAGTATTATCTAAAACCATTTTTGCGTTAGAGGAAACTGCAGAACAAAGGTCTGAAAATTCATAAATCAATGGAAAACCGAAATAGATTCCCGAATATGTGTCAAATTCAAAATTGAGAACCTGTAAAAAAAAAATTCCAAAATGGAAGGTCCAAACATAAAGCTGAAAAAATGATTCATCACAAAAGCGAATATTTAGACAAATGTGAAATGTCCACAAAAACAATGTGAATTTTACTTTGAATGAGCTATATAAGACGGATGAGTCAGCTGAAGCTGCTTTATAAGAGAATAATATGTGCATATTGGCTGTAATATGAAATATAACTTAAATAATCACCACTAAAGGATTATAGAAAGTTTTTTGAACAATTTCATATTGTTCATCTATAAATGATTGTTCTTGACCACATCAGCAAAGTATACAGATGTCTTAATTTTAATTCTACTTTCATTAATCTGTAGTCTGTACTAAGCGCAAAATTAATTAACATCATTTTTATTTTAATGCCAATATCCCTTGTATTACCGACATATTGCATGATTCTGGCTTCGAAGCGCGGTTGTGTAATATCAAGAACAATAGACAATATGGTTCTTGTTCTTGTATTTGATAAAAGTTAATTTTGTAAACAAATACTTTCAAACTCAAACTATGTATTTATTTTGTAGTTTTGAATCTGGAAATGGTGTTTTACTTTAGAGTAGTGGTCAGTGGAGGCAATGGCATAATGAATAATATTATAAACATAAGCAAATAAATGTTCTTTTAACCAAAAACAAGAGTAGCAAATCAATACTCTCTGTTTTTTTAATTTTACTTCTTTAACCTGATGTTGCATTAGTGGAGGAAACATTCAGGGAATCAACAAAAGTAATCTCATTTTTATTAGATTTTGAAGTTGTATTAGAGGACAAAATAACAGATTTAATTATGTTATTAAATGAAAATGCACTAAATGGGCTCCCAGCCTAAGCCTCCACCAACACTAACCTTGCTTTGCTTTTTTATGCCTCAATCATGGGCTCATTTTTGTTCCACGCACCAAAAGTAAATTTGCAGTGGTCAATTAAAAAATTGTCATTGTATCGAATCAAAGTTCTTTACTCGAATATGATCCTCTTGCCAAAACATCTACATCTCATAAAATAGAAAGATAAATAAATATATTGATATTTAAAAAAAAAGAGAAATTCATCATTTTTTATACATTGGTACTTTAGCATAATCAAATAGTTGAAGATTCGACCCGAGTAAATATGTTTTTAATACCCTGTTAAAGACGGCTGAATCCAACATCTTCCCACCGGTAAAATTATCTATTCAAACACCGGGTTTTCGCGGTTCTATTCAACAGCTCATCACCGCGCAGTTATAAACGAAATTAACCGATTGTTTCTTACCAAGTAAATGCCATTCCGGTGTTGCATTACTTGGCACCCATGAGTTAAGCTCAATGAATCCTTCACCTGGAGCCTTAGGTCCACCGATCACTATAACTCGATCCCCACACGCTTTAAACGCTAAACCCCAACCATTCATCGAACCCGCTTGCTCAGGCAAATTCCCAACTTGTCTCCAAACCCTCCTTTCCTTATCATACATTCTAACAGCCATACCCGCATGATCAGCCGCGTAAAGCTGATCATTCACAACCGCTACAAGCGGTGGAGCCATCGCAGCTGCAGACATTCCGTTCCCCTGGTTAGACCTCGGTGGCGACATCTCAGGAATCTCACTCCATTTCCTAGTCTTCAAATCAAACTCTTCCCCACAAGTCAAAACCTTTGGTTCATTCCCTTCACCAACACCAATCCCACCAATCACATAAAACTTTCCATCCATAAACACACCAGAACACATTTTCCTACGTTTGTTCATCCCTGGTAGCACTGACCAAATCTGATCCTCATAGTTATACATCTCAGCAGTATCAAGAATCCTACCGCTCGAATCGCAACCACCCGCTAAAACCGCAATCTCACCATAACTAGCAGAGCCAAATAAACATCTAGGCATGTTCATACTCTTCCCAGTAGACCAAGAATTAGTCAAAAGACTGTATCTATAGATTACATACGAACTCACTTCCCAACCAAACACAAGCAAATCAGTTCCTACAGCCAAAGATTCTTTATCAGCGTACCTGAAACATTCGTTCTGTGGCATACTCGGCAAATGCATCCACCGTTTCGATCTCGGATCAAAAGCTTCCCATTCATTGAGATGGCATGAGAAATAAACCCAATGCTCAAGTGTCCCTTGTAACCTCCTGAGTCTATAAATCTCTCCACTTCGAATCAGAGCTCGTAAGCTTCGATTCACTGAAGCAAGGGAGCAGTAATCAGCTCTAGAGCAACGAATCAAACAGCTAATTGAATCATCTTTGTTCATCCCTGGGATAAGTGTTCCTGAATCTGAAGATCCATTGTCTTCTTGGCTTGAATCAGTGAGCTTATATATCTTCTTGAGTTGAAGATCGGTTTCATCGTTGTTGAGAAAAGGTCGTTTCCCAGAAATCAAAATGCTCCATTCCTTTTCTTTATGGATTGGCATGGTGAAAAGAGTTGAGACTAAACAAGAATCTCGAGGTCGACCTTCAAACATATTTCTTGAAGATATCCAAATTCGTAACTCTCTCAATGGAGAAGAAAGATAAAGGATGAAACTTTGTTTCCTTCTTCAGATTGGATCCAAGCTCTTAACCCAGAAGAAGCTCAAAATCGATTCCATTTGCTGAAATCGGGAACACAGAGAAGTGAAAATCTTAACTTTCTTGTAACTACAATATCACCCCGAAAACAAAACAAAAAACTGAGAATGATAATCAGATGGAGAAGGAGAGTTGATTGGATGATGAGAAAATATTTTAATTTTGGTGTGTGTATATTTCAAAGTTTAATTAAACTACTCTTTTCTTTCTGTTTGCTCTTTTACATTCGTCTATGTCTCCTTTGCAAATCAGAAGAAGCAAAACAGACTTTGTAGACAAAAAATCTGAGTGTTGTGCACATTATTTTAATCTGTTCTAAAATAATTTTACTTATGTGTTTATTATTCTGTGTACTGTGTGTTTTACTGTTTTAGTCTTTTAGCTAAGAATAAAATATTAATTAATTAAAAAAGAGATTAAAGCGTAAGACGTTTCAAGTTCTTACTGAAACACAAGTGTGTAATCCAATACCTTGAATCTAACTAAGCTATTGCTTCAATCGTACAATATTTTGTTAATAGATTTAAAGTACAATTTTCAATTTCATCATACTTATCTTTTTATATATTATCATCAAAAGACTTTATAATTTGCAGTTGTACTCTTTCCTTTCTTGGGACATGGTGGTGCCTGGAATGTGGATGATATTTTTACTGCTATAAAAATTTTGAAAAAAATTTGGATAAGGACGAATCAAGCGTATTCATCAAACGGTTGTCGTTTTCCCGGTGGCTCTGCGACGGAGCCGCCAAGATTTGCGGTAAAATAAAGATCCGATTCGACACGTGTCATCACCCCCTCCATAGATGCGGTAAGAAGCCTGACGAAGTCAGTTTATAAACCTTTTTTTTTACTTTTGACTCCATTTGTTAAGAACTGTGGGTGGAATAGCCTACGGGGGAGAGTACGGTGTATCTGATCTGTGTCTCCGGGGTCCACTTATATTTTTATTTAAAATCGAAGGACGTTTGGTATTTGAATACGGCGGGTTGTATAATGCATTGTATGGACCCATATTTAATTAACGATTCGTCGAGTCATATGAGGATTATCGTTTTATACCTAACCATTGACTTTCTGTTGAACCCAAACATGGTTCAATGGTTGGATTGTAAAAAAGTACTAAAACACTATTTTTATGTTGAAATATTACGATAATTTGACTAATGTTTATATATGAACTCATGCTTATGACGATTTATTACATGTGCATGTGTGTGTGTTTGTTCTTTTTGTTAAGCAATTATTACATGTGTTCATCAACTCAAAATCAACATTTTGAACGACAGCTTTCACAAATCCACATTAAATTTCAACATTATTTTTGCTTTTTTTATGATAGCTTGTATGTTTGAATATGACGAGTTCATATATGATATCATGTTCTCTAGTTAAGTCAATTAATAATGGAGTGATTTCACAATTAGCAGCCAGCATTTTCGTCCGTGTAAAATCATGTCCACTTTTGGATGACCATGGTAGCATCGTATCGTCGAAACCTTTCCAACTGTTTTTATTTAGAGCTTCGGATTTCAATGAAGTTCATGATCTTTTTCCATTTTGGGTATAAAATTTAATATACAAGTAGTCAACTACGAAGGTAAGGATGACGATCATACAAATATTCTAATCAAATTTTGGGATTTTGGACAAAAGTTCCTTAACCGATTGAACATATTGTGTTTTAGGTAGTTTTTTTTGTGGAGTTTTTTTCTTCTAAGAAATTCCTTTAAATTCCAATTTTCATTCAAACTAAGTATCAATAACAAGTTCCAAAAAGACGGAGTTTGAAACTTTTAATATTAAGATTTTCCATATTTTTAAAAACTAAATAAACTGTTAAACCAACTAAATAAAAAAAAATTGTGTTTTATATACGAATTTAACGCTATTAAATTCTAAGCATTTTTAATTGTTGTGGTTTATAAGTTGTGTTTTAATTTATATATTTTCTATTAGAAAAAAGTTTTTAAGTAAAATTACTAAAGAGTAATTCTTTTATTGGAGTTGAAACAAACACGTTCTTATATTGTATTTATGATTTTAGTGATCATGTTTTGATGACTTTACGTCTTTGACCTATCTAGTACTTCTAGTTCTAGAGTCGACTTTCCATATAGAAGAAAGGGAACAACAATGATATAGAGTGACAAAATAAAATAAAATAAAAAGAAATTTATACTGGACAAGCAAAGACTTTCTTTATAGGTTATCATAAATAAAAGTATGTTCACTACTTCACTTTAAATCGTCGGTTACAAGATAATGGATGCCCTTTTGTTCGTATATAGAATTAAACGTTTTCTAACAAAATTAGGAAATTGATTATTCGTTTCAACACGCATGGGAGCGAAAAGCTATAATGAAAATTTGAACAAAAATAGTGGTATTAGGAAGCAGGAAAAGGAGAAAATGAATACGATATTAATGGAAAATTCTCCAAAAAGAAGCAAAAGTCAAAAAATAAAAAAATGAGACTCTTGGTTTTAGTCACATGTCTGATTCAGCATCTGAGCGGATTAGACTCGACGCTTAAGTTGGTGGTGGCCCCATCTCATTCGTCTGTTTTAAGTTTGGAGAAATGGTAAGGACAGAAATCACTAATATTCCTTACGAAAATAGGAAAATAATTGATACCAATTGTGTTGAGACTTCGTTTTACGATAAGTTTCAGTTTGGGAGTTGCTTTGGTTCACACGCTAATGCTAATTGGAAGTATATATGAATCATGAATGAGTTGTAGGATGAAGCTAGTAGTGTTTTTTTTGTGTTATAACAAGGAAAAATCAGAGTATTATCAGTCACCTTCTTTTTCCTCTCAATTTTTGATATCTTATAAAGTTGTTTTTTTGAGTATGTACGTACGTAGAGATTCTATTAGCATTATAACACAAAGAAAAAGTTCAATTAGTGGATAATGTTTTTGGAAAGCTTCTCGAGACACGCTCTCGATTATATTGTGATCAAGGAAAACTCATTAACGTTTCTTCTATCTTGTTTCTCTCAGCTCACAAGAGATTGTTTTTTTTAATGATAATCAAATTTATCTCGAAATTAGATTTAAAAAAAATCAAGTGGTGTTAGTTCAATGAAAAGAATGAGCCAAGTTCAATGAAAAGAATTCAATCTTGTTAGCTTTGTCTATACGTACAAAAATGAACTAACTATGCTTATAAAACAGTAAGTAAATTTAGAACCATTAATGACTTCTCATCGTTCTTACAATAAATATATACTAGTAGTACTATTTTTGTCCCGCAGTCCAGCACTCCAATCTTGTTTTCCAACCACTCATATCTACTAATTTGCTTATCTAAATCTGTTGGCCAATATGTTTCTTGCTCATTCTTTGAACTACGTTCATAATTATATAAAAGTAAATAATGACATATATGTAGAGTCCATATGGTTAATATTGAAAAATAAGATGAGAAGTGAACTAATTAGTATTTTCCTCCTCACTAATTGCGGCTCAGTGCACATTTCGCCTAAAAGCAATGGTATACTCATCAAAAACTTGACTTTTCCCTCTTTCTCTTGCTCTTTTCGTTTAATGTTTTACACATTTGATTTATTTCCTAAAAGCAATGATATTTTAGGTGTCGACAAAAAAAATATTGATATGTTTTAGGTTGCCAATTTTCCAAAAATATATTTAATGTTACTAGATACTACATCTGACGAAAGATATATATTTTTTCTGCCATCGGTGTTTCTCAATTTTCTCATCCGAGGGACTCGGTGTATACGTTGTTGTGACTCGTTAATTATATTGGTCGTAATTGTGGGAAAGTTAAAGAGTTACCAAATGTTCACACAAACTGATATGTAATAACCTAGATAAACTTGTTACTTGCCAGGTCTTTGGTTATATATTCCTATCCAGCTCACATGTTTATAACATAACATACACACGTCACATACTGTTATACGTATATAAATATACCATATATGTATATATGTTCTCTCGGATGCTTAACACACAAAGTCAGAAACAGCTAATCATTGTTACCTCACACTGACACACATAAATACACACGTACGTACATACATACATTTATATATATATATATATATATATATTCAAGAATGTAAAACGCATAATGTAACGAGGTATATATATATATGTGTTGTTCTAGAAAAATCAGAATTTTGGAGGAATGAGTTGGCAACCCAATTGAGGAGAAGAAAAAGAGTGGGCATCTTATAAGAAAATGTATGCCGCCTTCATTATCATATTATTATTATTATTATATTAACAAATTGTAACGCTTTTATTTAATTGAATTAAAAATCCTCATTCATACAATCAATTAAATTTTCATGTATTATCGGGGAGTTTGGGAATTCAAACAACGATATTAAATTGTTGAAAGTACAATTGCCATGTCTACAGTCGAAGAAAATTAAGTATAATTCTTTTCTTATATATAAAAAAAGAAACTAAGTATTATGTTTTAAAAGAAAGAGTGATACAAATATGTCTCAAAGTTGATATACCAAAAATTTGTAAGTTAAAATGTAGGACTAACTTCAGGATTAAGCCAAAAAGAAGAAGAAGACGAATTTCAGGATTCATAGTCGTATGTATACCATTAGGCCATAGCCAAGATATACAATTAACATGCATGTTCTTTTTATCTGATTTAGAGGCAAGCATATGAGTTTATTATTTTTTTAAATGAATGGAGTTATTTATTAATTTATTTTGTATTTACTTTATGTAATGACGCAATCAAATGCATATATACATTATACTATTTCTAACTATATAGTAGTAACTATGTAAAATATATTTTTATATATCTAAAAAAATGTAGAACAAGAGGCTCAGACTCTCAGTATTAGTTGGACGTCATTATCATAAACCACGTTTGATCCCTCATTTATACGTAAATGGAAATAATGAAATTCTAAATAGGATTTGTTTATTAAATCATGTTTTAGAAAGACGTGTTGCAGTGGGTTACTCGTGTGATTAAAAAGCACATATTTCCTAATAAAAGTATCCTAATTTCGAACGTTTAATTTGTGGGCTTGTATGCGTCTTAAAATTAAAAGATAAGGTTGAATCGAATTAAATACATAAAGAAGGCTATTTGCAAATTTTTAGCTTTTCGAAGTCGATCTGTTTCCGTTGCACCGTGGATATGTCGGGAGTCGTGTTCTTCGAGGGAGCATTAACTGTAGATGTTGATTGATGTAACTGAAACCTAAAATTAAAGCATGAATCTGCCCTAACCCAATTTCCAAATACACACACAACAAAATAAAGTAGAAGACGAACATATACTTTTACCCAAAGTTCAACTCATCCAACATCCACACGCCGTCATAAGAAGCTTTTACTCATTGTTTTTAACACCTAATCCGACGTGCCAATAATTGCCGGAAAAAAAATTAATTAAAAACAAAAGAACAATACACTTTTTTTTCTAATTCAAAGTTTCTTAAATTTTCATATATTTTATTATAAATTAGAATAATGTAAAATATCGTAAAGATTGACTTGATGAACAAAGAAAGCTGATTTATTGTGATCGGACCATAGTTGGTTCTTTAGACCGGATCACATGATTCTTTTTAGGAGAGTCACATAGTTGTATCAGTCACCGAATGCATATCAAATTTGAATAGTTAGTAAATTAGAAATTATATGTTCAGTTCACAAATAACCAAAATCAAAAATTGATGATTCAAAGTTTCAAATCAAAAAAATATCAATTTTGAATATCTAGATTTATGGATCCGGATCCAAATAGTCAGACCACAGATTAATAGATGCAACGAATATTATTTTTGTCAATAACATATATATTTTATAAATTTAAATCCAACTGATAATACAACAAGTCAACAACAACAACAATGTTAGCACCAAATTTATAAAAAAAAAAAACAGTACACTTTACATGATCTAGTCACAAAGCGGGATTTAAATATTCTCAAATTTTAGAAGAATGGTCTTGTATCTATCCCTACCATTTTCTCTTTCCGTTAATGCAAATACAAAATATTTAGAATTTAAATGTGAATTATGTAAAGCCCACACCATAAAATTTGCACAAGGATAAAGGATTAGTTCGAAAGAGGCTACAAGGAATAAAAATTATGGGCCTGTATCAAAGAGTGGGAGAAACAACATTTTAGGGCCTAAGTTAGCAAATACTGGGCCCAACAAAAGAACAACAAAATTATTCAGTACGGCACCGGTTATCGTCTTCGACGGGAAATGCCCGACGAACAGAATTTTATCTGCCGGAGTTGACTTCAAACTCACTTTGAACAGATCAGCACCAAAATTAAACGACAAAATGGGAAACACTAGACTCATGATCTTGAGTTTGGCGTGTTTAGGCATTGTCTCCGTTGTTAAAGCTCTTTCTCATGAACCAGAACTTGGTTCGGCTCGAGTCGTCTTCCAGGTTCATTTCCCCTTCTCCTTTTCTCTGCTACTTAGTGTTCATTCCAAAATCAGATAGGATCGTGATAAAAAAAATTCATTGTGTAATTCAGATTTTGTGGTTGGCTGTTTCTAGACTGTTTTAGAATAAAAAATCTCAATTTTGGATTTGTGTAACAGACCCAAATTCATGATTCAGGAAGTTAAAAATTTCTGAATGGTACGTTGACTTGATGACAATGGTGTGCAGACTAGTTATGGAGATATCGAATTTGGGTTTTATCTCTCTGTTGCACCCAAGACAGTGGACCATATCTTCAAGCTCGTTTGTTTAGGAGGTTACAACACTAATCATTTCTTCAGGGTAAAATTACTTAAAAGGCTCAAGCTTTGATGTGATTTTGCATCTTTGGCAAACAAGGGGCTAAGTGTGAGTAATTTTTGCAGGTTGATAAAGGTTTTGTAGCTCAAGTTGAAGATGTGGCTAATGGTCGATCAGCTCCGATGAATGAGGAGCAAAGGAATGAAGCTGAGAAGACAATTGTGGGAGAGTTTAGTGAGAGGTACTCTTAAGATGGGAAGGTATATTTTTCGATATTGTAAAGGAACGCATTGTGAATATAGACGCAAATTGGGCTTAAAGGAAAGAGTAAAAGAAAATACGAATTCTGAAGAAAAAGTCCTTACGGCGTTTCACAAGATAGAAAGGAGATTCTGCTTTATAGTGTCCATACTAGTTCTAGCTTGTCCTCACTACATTCTCCTGCTCTTCAAATTTTAATTTGTTATGTACTCCAGAAAAAAGCTTAGTGATGTTGATATCAATTCTCTACAAGAAATCCATTATCTTGCTGATTTTATTGACATTTTGTCCTGCGCAGATTTTATTTATGTATTTATTAAACGATTGATATGATTGTTCTTTATATATAAACTAACATGGGTAACAAAAAGAAAAACTAACTGGTCACATATGTGGCGCGTCGTATGATATGTGCCAAATATATTACATCCATAAGTTGAAAGTCAAATTGTTGATGTCAGAATCGATTTCTTAAATGAATTATATGTTTGCCGAAGGAGCATATTATATCTCAAAACTACAACTGATAGTGACAAGCGTGATGCATTATTATTTTTAATACAACTTTGTTGCTTTCAATTTTTAAAAGAAAACACAACATTTTATTATTATTTTTCTTTAAAAACTGCTAAACGCTAACGAAATTTCTTGTTTTTACAATGATTTAGTTTTTATCAAAACATTCTAAAAATGATTATTTCATTTACGTCTTGCGCATCTAAAATTTAAAATGATAATTTGTTAAGGAAAATATCAGCTAGATGTGGTATATTTTGTTCTTGGATATAAGCACAATATTCTAGTAAGCATACAAAAATATATCTTATGCCACATTTTATTTTCAATCTGAAATTTCAACTATCCCACATTCTATATTGTTTATATAGCCGCATTGCATGGGGTATGAAATGGTCTTATCATCTTACAATGGAGGTTATGTTACATAACTTATGTAATTCACTGCTGTGAATATGCAATGCATGCATGTGCGAATATTTGTTAAGAGCATTGATATGGTAAGTGGCAATAAAAATTGAAGGAGAAAAGACATATTGAAGAAAAGAGTCCATGCAAAGAATACTTTTCAGAACTTTTCAAGCAAATTGACGGACAAAATAAATATTCGGTCAAATATTTAGCGAGGCCGAAAATTTCGACTCGGTTCATCTTTCAAATTTTCGCACATTCTTTGATTGTATATATGATTCGAATAAATAATTTACTGGTCCCATACTCTCATTATGAAAATTCTCATAGATGGAGACCATTTGCAATGGTATATAATGGACATGAAATTAGTATTGTTTATTAATTAGAACAGAGCAAGAAGAAGAAAGTCGAAAGCCAAAAAAAGAAAAAAGAAAAAGAAGAAGAGAGTCAAATGTCCTCATGAGTTCCCTTTAACGCTTCATTGTTAATACTCAAAATCACATTTATTTTCTCAAATGTTTGATCGATTTGTATATAACACTGAAGTGTTTGGGGGGACTCTTGGTGCCATTCTGGCCTTGAAGTGGTAACTATTGCAGCGGTTTTATGGTTTCTTTAAAATAAGTAAGCTCTTCGTATTCTAATTTTTTACATGAGTTTTGTCTTTTGAAAGGTGTTGTACTGTTGATAGATTGATAGATAAGATTTAATGTAAATTATACACTGAATCCACAACTAGGAGAGTAACCCGGAAAAATTAAACCGGATTTTAGTTACACTTTTAATATTCATTTGGTTACTAAAACTAAAAAGCATTTTGATATCGGTTTTGTCAAAACCCCTAAAAATTGAGACAATTTCTTGACAATGATGAGCAAGCGGTGTTCTTCAATGCCTTTGAAAAGCTTGCTTCAGGTCTACTTTTCTGGCTCTTACTTGAGGAAAACATAGTGAAAATGATGTGAGAAATGTATTGATTGGAAGTTTGCTCAAAAGAATGAGGAAGATGGCTCTTGATATGGACTCTGTTCAGATGAGAATTGTGTTCAACGTCTATAAAGAATTTTCCTCAAAATTGAACCAAGAAGAGTTTCGTCCACACGCCTTCAGAATCCTGCTTCCGATGTACAAAGTTTGCCAAGGATTTACCGTAAAAGTCATCTCAGAAGAGTTGAAACAGCTAGCGGAAGAAGTAAGAGACAGTATAAGAGACAAGAGCTTAGGCAGCCAAACGTTTGTGCAAGTTTACAGCGAAATAAAAAAAAAGAGTTTGGAAGCGAAAAGGGAGAAGAGGAAACGAGAGGAGAAGCTAATGGCAGTGATAAACCCTGAGAGAAACGCAAAGAGGAAGCTCAAGTTAGCTGCAAAGAACAAGGCTAACAAGAAAGAAGGATTATGGGCAATACAATGTTTGTTTAGATGGGAACGCTCTTGAGCTCACACACATAACCACCATTAGATATTTTTTTTTGATAAAAGGATACCATTAGAGATTTATAGCCATTGTTTGTTTAAGTTTATCATAGAAAACATTTAGACTATGTAGTGATGATTTCTCAAGCACTGATGATCCAATTTTTATCAGCCACAATCAAGATCATTCCTATCAATTGGTTTCTTACCTGGACAATTTTTAACAATTCAAGTGAAATATTAAATTCCACACAAATGCAAAAGTAATTTCAAACCAATGTAGGTAGGAGTGGCCATCCAATCTGCGATTTGAATTTGGTTTTATCAATTTTAGAGAAATTAAATCCAAATATTAAATACTATTTTGTAATTCGGTTTGATGTACTATCGGTTAAGTGTTTGGTTTAACTAAAAAAATATCGTCCTACGTGGCGACACCAGATCTTTACGTATTGTTCAAGACGAACCACGACAATGCGGCTTTTTTCGCCGCGAGTTGAGGCGGCTGCAGTTGAATCAGAAACGACGTCGTTTACAAGTATATTAAATTCGATATTCCCCCCTCCCCCTAAGAAAAAAATTGCAATAAGCAAAGGACAGTTGGTAAGGTCTTGACATGGGGAAGAGGAAGCTCTGGTCAGTTAGGACATGGAGACATCCTCAACGCCTCTTTGCCAAAACCAGTATCTTTCTTCGACGACTATGTTATAACTCAAGCTGCAGCTGGATGGAGTCACTCTGGTTTTGTTTCAGGTAAACATGATGAGTTTTGCTACTGCTTTAGGACCAAGAGAATTGATCTGATGAGCTCCCTTTTGTTTTGTGTGTAAGTGTAGATTCCGGTTGCCTTTTTACATGTGGCAATGGTTCATTTGGTCAGCTTGGACATGGTGATAATATGTCATTAACCTCTCCATCTAAAGTCTCTTACTTCTTAGATAAGAGTGTAAAGATGGTAGCTTGTGGTATGTTGTCTTGTTCGCAGGTAACATCTGATAGACATCACTCATTTGCAAATAAAGTGTTACACTTGTGTTTTTCTCCATTTGATTTATCTTCTGCTCTACAGGGAATCAAGTGTGTGGATTCGGATCTGGAAAGCATGGACAGTTAGGTTTCTATCAGACAGAGCTAAGTGAATCTTCCATGTGTTGTCTCTGGATTAGAAAATGTTGAGGTTGTTCGTATATCAGCTAACGGAGATCATAGTGCAGCTATATCCGGTTAACCCTTAAGTCTCATGTTCAGTTTCATTGATTGATCTAACAATGTGTATCTTTTGTTAAGCAGTCCGTCTTCTGATGTGCTTGACCAGCTGATGGACAGTTGTTCAGTTGGGGAAGAAGATTCTGCAGTGGCCCTGATGTTCAAACCCCTCACTGTTTGCCTCCGTCTCTATCTTTCAAAGAAGTTGCTTTAGGATGGAATCATGCTTTACTACTAACGGGTAATGTCCATGTGGATGCATTAATACCTTCCACCGGCTCACTGAACTCACTCATCTATCCATGTCTTTTTGAACAGTCGATGGCGAAGTTTTCAAGCTTGGTAACACTCTTAATAAACAACCTGAGAAGCAACAACTGCAAATAGAGTCCTCTGAAGCTCTCTTGGAGAAAGTTCCGGATTTTTATGGAGTTAAAAGTTCTGAAAATTGCAGCAGGAGCAGAGCATTCTGCTGCCGTAACAGGTACAAGGAGAGGTGGCGGTTCTGTTATCTCTTTCTTCTTCAGACTTGTTCTCCATATACACAAATAACCTTTGAATATATCTTGCAGAGAGTGGAGAAGTTAAGACATGGGGATGGGGTGAGCATGGTCAACTTGGTCTAGGAAATACTGATGATCAGACCAATCCTCAACTGGTGAGCCTAGGAAGTGTAGACCTGCGAACAACAGATATCAAAGTATATTGCGGAAGTGGATTTAGTTATGTAACAAGGCGAAAACAAGAGCTTTCTTCATCAACTTCTTCATAGACATGGATGTATATCATTTTATGAGTAAAATTGTACAATGCTAGAAGCCAATTGTTTACACGAGTCTTGTGACTCTTGTCAGAGAAACACGGTTGTGGTACAAAGAAGGAAAATTTGAGATATACAGATCTTTCCTACTTTCTTGTTTTGTCAAGATAAAACCTACTTCTACTGCTTCCTTGCCTAACACCCTACTGATTCAGCTCATGCTCCATCGATGGTGGGAATAAGTTGCTGAAATCTTGTTGGCCTTTGACCTCAAGAGATGATGAGCAGATTGTTTTCATATCCATCGCAAGTAACAATGGGTCGAAGCGGGTCAACTTTCCACTGGCCATCAACTATAAACTTTATCTGTGATAAAAAAAAGTTGCAAGGTTAAGATTTTGGTTTGGCTCATGAACGGGGAAAATGTTAGTCGCTGGTACTGAGTTGATCGAATGATCTAACTAACCTCATATTTTCCAGGATATACCTTCAGCAATAAAGAGAACACTCCGTTCTGTGCTTTCTTCATTTTCCTCTGCTTGTAATATCATAAAACAAATTCAGCAGACGTGAAGCAGATTTGATTTCCTTGACCGAGACTAATCAGTTTTTTTATTGATATGAACTAACCTGGGTAGACCAACCATCAAATGAACCCGTAAGTAGAACTTCTGAGGCTGAATTAGGCCATACTATTGATGCGGTTCGAAGTAACCGTAAAGCTCTTCTAGCATGATCTATTCTTCTCTGTTTCTCTCGTACAATCCTCTGTGCGTCTCTAGAAGAAAAAGAAGATAACAAATGTGAGAGACAATAGCATAAGCTTTCTCCTATCTGTTTGCACATAAGTAATAAGCAAAACATACGTTATAGCCATAGCCATTTTTCCTTCAAGAACTGCCAACTTTGCCCGTGTAGACCGTAACTTATCCTGGGCATGTATGATCTCATTCTCTTTGAACTCCCAATCATCATAGATGTTCTCCAAGTTCCCAGAATTTATCTCACTATCCTAAATGAAATCATGGACAAAAAATAAGCCAAATGGCAATCACTTACAAAATGGATAGAAAAATGTTTCTACATGCCGTCTGGTCAAACAATTACCTTACTTGTCACAACTTCATCAGGAGGAGATCTAAGGGAGTGGAGAACAGAAGAAAGTTCTGACTGGAGATGCTGAAGACGGCTTTTGATATGAGTTTTATTTGTATCTACCGTGGAAGATGCAGTTCTATCTTTTTCATTCATACTACCACCAGAATCCTGATTTGTATTATTATCCTTCTTTACACCATCCAAACCCCTTGTAGAAATTTCAGCAGCTGTATCATATGTATTAAGGCTTTAGATCTTCTTTTATAACAAGTCTTTATATGGCAGAAGACAGAAGTCACTCTATACCTTCGAAACCTTCATCAGTAAATCCAGCTCTCCTCATACTCCATGTCCTCCATGTTTCTGATGTAGATGAATCGCTTAAGCCCTGCGTTCTTGAAACTGACGCGGTTTCTTGATAACTATTTTGTGCATAATCACCCGAACTTCTACTACTGTCGACTTCTTTAATTTCACTAGCTGTCTTTTGAAAAAAGGTAGGCAAGACCTCACGATGTAAAAAAATTATTCATCAGGATAATTTGTGTACAGTGAACAGCAAAGTTCGCAGACAAAAAACATACCACAGTCATTGAAGACCAAGGAACTGAACCATTTGGGGAGATATCATTCATGACAACATTGCTTTCTCCTTTCTCCCTCAAGCTAATCCCTAGACTCAAATTCCTTTCTTTCTCCAATCTGGTCAAAATGCCTTCAATTCCACTCTCATTGCCAGCACCCACTTCTCTGATAAAACAGAACCTATGTCATTCATAACGAGGGTTTTGTAGAGAAAGAGAAAACTCATCATATGCATAGACAGAGAAGAAGTGTAAATTAGAGAACTCACTCTCTAGAAGATGAAGGATTTAAGGAATGATCAAGAGCTCCATGTCTCAAGGTTCCATCAATTTCTTGAGAATCAGAATTACGAAGCTGTTTCTCAAAATGTAAATCCTGTGGCATGACGTTCTCGTTGAATTTTTCCTCTTCTTGTTCATCCAAATCCCATCCCATTGAAAGCCATCCACCTTGGTTTACGATTCTCTCCACAAGATCAAATCTTCCAGAACTGAATAAATCCTTCTTACTCGGAAACATCCCAGGTTTCTCCGAAATCTTCATAAACTCCAAAATCTCCGTTTCCAAATCCTTACTCCCATCACTATCCCAACCCAAATTACGCTTATTGCACATCCTCAAAACCCCACCACACCTAAAGCAACAACCTTTCTTCCTCGGCTTGACCTCAAGAAACCCTAGAACAGGCCCAGAACCTTTTCCGGCAAAAAGTATGCAAGTTTTCGCCGAATAATTGGGATTAAATGTACAGAAAGAAGAAAGAGACAAAGGGGTATTGGAATCAATCATCGAATTCCGAGAAACAAAAGATAAGATGGGGCCTGAGTTGAGAGAGACCATGGTTGGAGCATTTCGTCGAACACTTTCTGCGCTATATCAAGCGGCCCTCATCATCAAGAAGAGGAGATGCCAAGCAACGAACAAAACGTCTGGGAAAACGTGACACCGTACGCGAATTGATTAGCAAGTCTTGCAATATAAAAAATCTCTGAAAAAGAAACTAAAGAGAAGTGATGTGAGACCGCACAAAGCCA
Organism: Cardamine chenopodiifolia; assembly: GCA_963922655.1. Taxonomy (NCBI): domain Eukaryota; kingdom Viridiplantae; phylum Streptophyta; class Magnoliopsida; order Brassicales; family Brassicaceae; genus Cardamine; species Cardamine chenopodiifolia. Next base: position 5,826,001 of record OZ000483.1, on the reverse strand, counting down.
AAAGCCAACGCTTTCCAATCCGAAAAACTAAAGGAGAATGCTTTATTCGGACGTTAAATCGAATTCTTAAGATCAGCAAGTTGAGCTCTTGCGTTTAGTTTCTTTTAGATTCTTATTTGGTTAAAATTTTTATGTTTATATTGGTTTCACACATTCATATATTACATTGTGTTGGAAATTTGAAATAAAGCTTTTGCGACTTATGAAATTTTTTCCCGGAGAGCGCAGAATTAAGATCTATCCACTGAATAGCTCTCAAGATATATCTATTCATCAAGCTAAATTATATGAGAATGAACTGATTATATAATGTTTACGAGACTGTTAATTAATATTATTTCTTTCTGATGTAACTTGCGTGTTTACTCATGCACTTTCATAAGGGTGTTCATAATTTTATTTATAGTCAAAAAAAGATTAGCAGTATATCACTATAGATTTTAACTGATTCAGTAAAAGAAAAAGTTACCAGCTAGAATGGCCTAACATTAAACTTCTGTTATAAATCAATAGACTACATGCATATTCTAGTTACCAATTATAAAGTTTATAAAATGATTATGTAACTTATTGTAGCTTAAAGTAGTAAATAAATAACTCTATTCAAACTCACTATTAAAAAATTGGTTTTTAAAAAACATCAGCTAACTTTTTTTTGAGCATCAGCTAACTTAATATAATAATAATATTATTATTAGTATAATTTAATTATTTAATTAAATTTTAAATGGAAAAAAAGAGAAAGTTGAACCACCAATAGAAAAACAAATGTTTCGATAGTTCTTCCACCTAGTAACTACGATGGACATGCCCTTACATATATTTTTACTTTATGATATTACCTCTAAAAATTGAAACGAGATCCACACTCGTATGTAAGAAAAAAGGAAAAGAGAGAGTAAGCGATATTGAGAGAAAGATAATAACTTTCTTCTCTCTCTCTTTCTCAGTTTGTATTTATAAATAAGAAATCATCCTCAGCTTCCTTTCATCTTCCAATTAACTGAGTTGTGTCGTGTGCCTTACTCAGAATTTATTGTTTCTCACACTAGCTCTTCCACCCAAAAAGCATATTCAACATTTTCTGTATATTCATAAACTTTAGAGATTGTTCAGAAGAAGAAGAAAAGAAACACACTTCTTTCCGATTGTTTGATTTCTCTCGAAAATCAAAACCATCATCGTCATCGCCGGAGATGGAAATTGCTGAGGGTTCGAAAAAACGTGGAGGCTGGAGAGCCATTACGTTCATCCTAGGTGTGTTCTTCCGATATTTTTATTTTTCAAGAAAATTACTAAACTTATGTTTTCCTCATATGTACATATAGTCCTTTCAAAACAAATCTCAACATGGTAAACTATTAAATTACGGTACATGGACTTATTTCTTTGTTTTTGTCTATTAATTCACTTATTTCTTTGTTTTAGAGAGACTTGCAAATATGACACTTCTCAATATGTCACTTTAAAATAGACATTTTTTCTTGTTAGTATATCATATATACATATATAACAGTCTGTCTTCACTATTTTCTTCCTAATCTGTAGTTGTTGCCAACACCATGCTAATATCATGACCACTCTAAACTCATGTGTGAGTTGTGAGTCATGCAATACCAATTAAAAAATAGAAAAAAAGAAGAGAAATGACTCCAAAAATCATATTAATATATACATATATAATCGTTCCGTTTCATGTTACTGTTTTGGCGTAAACCTGTGCACATAACACGCATTAGATACAGTTAAGCTTTTCAGACAGATCATCTAACGGTCGATGCAATTTAAGTTACCGAAACCATTCATTCATATTAAGTAGAAAAAAATTATGAAAAAGGGTTAAATGCTTATATTTACTGAGATTAATTTCATTGCATGATGGGAAAATAAAGGAAATGAGACGCTGGAGAGAATGGGAACGATGGGGTTATCGGCAAATTTCATAGTGTATCTGACCAAAGTGTTCCACATGGAGCCTGTGGAAGCTTCCATCGTGTACAGCTTGTGGATGGGTTTAACTAGTGTCCTTCCACTCCTCGGTGCGATTATCTCAGACGCCTACGTTGGCCGCTTCAGGACCATCGCTTACGCCTCCTTCTTCACCCTTCTCGTACGTTCCCTCTTATCTACTCCTAAGCAATTATTTATTAAACTAGAGTGTTGAATCTGTTGTTGATCGTCAATATTGTTGGTTTAAGCCAAAATAATTCAGATTATAGTTACAAGTTTTGTAGGTTACATAGTTTAGGTTTTGGTTTGGGATCTTCTAGTTATAAAAGAAAATAAATTATTTGTATATATGATTGATGGTTTGTTGTGGATAAAAGTTATTGTTCTTTAATTTTTATACATAATTAATGCAGAAAAGAATCAGACGGTCCATATCACTAAGCTAGACAAAATTAGCATATATGCCATTTTGTTTTCTTCATCTTTTTCAAATTTAGCGATTAGTCAATCACCATTTAATGTCTTTACACGTGATTTCCTATTATGGACCTTTCGTAACATAATGGAGTTGTAAGTTGTAACATATAATTACAAAGTTTTAAAACCAGTAAGTGAACTAAATTAATTTTTGCTCAATATGTTTTCCATAAAGAAGGAATCAACCAAATCTATAATAAATCCAAACAGGGCCTAATGACGGTGACACTCACATCTTGGCTACCTCAACTCCACCCACCACGGTGCAACAGCATTCGTCAAGACAGTTGTGATGGTCCAAACAAACTCCAGCTCAGGATCCTGTGGCTCGGTCTCGGCTTACTCTCAATAGGAAGCGGTGGGATCCGATCTTGTAGCATCCCTTTCGGAGCTGACCAGTTTGATCAGCAAACACAGCAAGGCCTTAAAGGAATGGCTAGTTACTTCAATTGGTACTACTTCACTTTCTCCGTTATTCTCATCATTTCACATACCGTCATCGTGTACATACAGGAGAATATAAGCTGGGTCATCGGGTTTGGCGTCACGACCTGTTTGATGGTTTCCGCCATAGTTCTGTTCTTTGTCGGAATGCGGTTTTACGTGTATGTCAAACCAGAAGGGAGTGTATTCTCTAGTATTGCTCGGGTCATTGTGGCAGCTCGTAAGAAGCGGAACCTCGAGATTCCGGCTGTGGATGATGGGACGGTGGAATATTATGACCCACCGGTGAAACCTGGCGTGGTATCTAAGTTAACCCTTACTGACCAATTCAGGTATCTACTCATATACTTCTTGAAACATTAACATTTTTATGGTTTTATGAATTGTAATTAAGTTAATAATGTATTGGTTACATTTTAGGTTTCTAGACAAAGCGGCTGTGAAAGCAGAAGGTGATCTAACATCGGACGGTGTTCCGGCAAATAAGTGGCTGCTATGTAGTGTTCAAGAAGTAGAAGAGGTCAAGTGTTTGATCAGAATCTTTCCGGTTTGGTCTGCTGGAATAATCTCAATCGTTGCAATGACCCTACAAGGAACGTTCATAATCCTTCAAGCTAAGATAATGGATCAACACATGGGTCCGCACTTTGAGATCCCAGCCGGTTCCATACAGGTCATCTCTTTCATCACAGTAGGCATTTGGGTGCCCATCTACGACCGCCTTTTAGTCCCGTCCCTATGGCGAATCCGCAAGTTCAGATTCACTGTCCTTCAACGGATGGGGATAGGGATTGTCTTCTCCATCCTCTCCATGTTAAGTGCAGGGTTTGTGGAAAGAGTGAGGCGGACACGGGCTACTGAAATGACTCAAACGTCGGTGTTTTGGCTGTCTTTGCCGATGATTCTGACTGGACTTTTCGAGTCATTCAATTTCATCGGCCAGATCGAGTTTTTCAACGGTCAATTTCCAGAGCACATGAGGAGCATCGCGAATTCGCTATTTCCGCTTTCATTTGCTGCTGCGAATTGTCTAAACAGTCTGCTGGTTACCATCGTGCATAAATTCACAGGCAGAAAAGACCAGCCGGACTGGCTGAACAAGGACTTCAATAGAGGGAAATTGGATTACTTCTACTATCTAATTGCTGGTTTGGGTGTGGTTAACCTTGTGTATTTCTGGTACTGTGCCCGAAACTACCAGTACAAAGCCGGTTCACAAATCCAAGATTTAACGGAGGAAAATACTTTTGCAGACATAGAACCAAACCAGAGGCATGATAAATCAACAACTTAGGATCCCTATGCTAATCGTTTATGCTGTTTGGATCAATATATTTAAGCTATAATTGATTATAGCTATCATGAATAATAGATCACTACTTCACATGTCGGAGACGGTAAAATTGATGGCCATAAAAACCAAAAGGTTCATAACAAAAACCAAGCAATTGTCATATGTTTCAAACACGAGATTAGGCTTATAAAAGTTATAGCAGAAATGCAAGAAACGCAGAAGACGTACCAAAAAGCCAGAGGGTCAAAAGCTAAGATGCAGTAGTAACATTAGAGTCTTGGTGGTGGTTGTAAGTATGGCCATTTCCTCCACCACCACCAGCACCACGTCCCCTTCCTCTGTTGTTGTAGTAGCTCTTCTGGTAACCGTTTCCACCTGAATTATCATAAGATTCATACCGCCCATTCTGATGGCCACCACCACCTCCACGACCTCCCCGCCCATTCTGGTAGCCACCACCACCACCACCTCTTCGAGCACCTCGATGGCCTCTCTGGTTCTGGTACCCACGTGGCGCATAGTCTCTTTTAGCATTCCCTGCTCCCACCTGAGTATAGGCTTCTTCCTGTTGTTCATGAACCACCTCCCCTTCTGTCACTGACTCAACCTTCACACCCAAAAAAAAGATCATCAGATTCCAGCCTCGAGCTAAAGATAATTAGAACTTCATATTTCACTGGATTACCTTTTGATGCTCATCTTGTAGAGATTGATCATGTACAACTGATTCCTGTTCTTTGCAGTTTGATGCATCCTCTTCCTGTAAAGAGAGAACATCAGTCCCACAAATAGAAATAGCATACAATGGGAAATCACTCAAGATAACAAATCCAAAGGATGCATAATCTTTAAATCACATAATGAGACATTCAGAAATATGTCCATATTGTCACGGTTTATAAACAACTCACATGAATAAACCAGAACATATTGGCAAACTTATAAAATAGACCACTACAACACTTATTCTAAGCAGAATAGAATTCTCAAAACCCAAGAGAATTGTTGAACAATGAAATAAGCAACACAAGACAATGAATACTAAGAATGTACTTCTGATTCCTTAACAAATGAAGCTCAGATCTCATCAAAACTACAGGAAGGGGATTAATAGTCTCCTTCTTCAGATCAAGTTAGAGCTTTGCATCCCACAAAGCCGCGACTTATACGATACGTCTGAATCACTAAAACAAAAACTCGATCAATGAAATCCACTAACAAAAGACTAAAAATATGTAAGAGTTTATCTTAACACAAAATGTGACCAAATCTCAAATACAAAACCTAATCGTCAGGAAGGAACAAAAAAACGTGAATACCTTTTTCTGATAAGCGTAGTTCCCAGCTGCAGCCGCCACTTCAACCGGAGCTTTCATCTCCGGTGTAGTAGTGAAATAATCTGAAGCCATAATCTTCTTCAACCTCTCCCTTAGCGAAGCATCTGAAACATTAATCTCAGTAAATAAACAACACATACAAACTAAAACACAAATATGTGACAAACAGATTCGGATTTTATACATGAAACATTGCTGTTTGATTCAATTGGCTGTTCTGAGTTCGCGAGCCACAGCTTAGCGTGCTCAATGCAACGCTCCAAAGCATTCTTGTGAGATAAGCTTGAATCCACCGGACGAGATATCATCTGACTCCAAAGCTGCGAAATCGAATCCAAATCCCGATCGCCGAGCAGATCCGTCGCATCATCAGTAACGTAATCGTAAGTCAAGCAGCAACCTCTCTCGTGCGTCCTGGTCAACATCATCGAAGTGAACTCGTTCTGAGATTTCACGTCGAATAAGGAACCAAAGTACAAGAGCTTAAGCAGATCCTCCAATTTCGAATCATCATCATCGCCGCTAGCTTCTTGTGGACGAAGGTCAGTGACATCGTTTGCAGCGGTGGTTGTTTGAGCGGAGGAGGACTGATGATGCTGAGTAGCGAGACTGATTTCTTCTGCAACGGCGGCGGAGAGAGGAGCACGGAGCTTTTCGAGCTCTTCAATAAGGACAACGACGGCTGGTTTCGAACGGAGAACTTCCTCTTGCTCCTTGTTTAGGGTTTTTCCCTGACAAATTGACTCTTCCATCTGAGTAATTCGGTTGTATTTCTTACGGAGAGCACGGAGACGCTTGTTGATGAGTCCCATGACTGGTCCTTCAGCAGCGTCGGATGAAGAAGTGGCGGCCATGGTGTCGATTTGTTTAGGATACTGATGAAATAGGATCGATGTGACCGTCTGAGAGAGTCACCACCGTTGAAAAGCGGCGGCGGCGGTGGAGCTTAAGAAAAGAGAGGGGATTGTTAGGGTTTTCTGCGATATCGGGGATAAGTTGAAGCGTCTGATTTTCCGTTTGCGATGGTTTCGAATTAAAGATACAGAATTGATTTATGATAAATCCAGCAATGCAAGTGAAATTATCCGTGCCAAGAAAAAAAAGGAAAATAAAAGAGAAGTGATTGTCGAATAATATTTCCAAATATTTGTTTAGATTTTGTGGATTAGATTTTCTAAAAAAAATATTTGCCAATTTATGAGTTGCTTGGAAATGACCTACAAAGGTAATGTATTATAAAATCGTTTTTTACAAATCAAGAGACACTATATTTTCCTTGAAGAAACTATATGGCCTAAATGACTAAAATTTTTGTTTAAATTGACAAAAATGACTAGATTTTTAAGTGGATGAAGATTTTGTGGATTTTTTTCCATTTTATTTTATGCTAGTTTTTCGGTATTATGCTGATATGTTATTAGTTTACAGTTTTTATAGAACTGACCTTTAGCCTAAATATGATAAGTTTGAGCTTGCAGCTTTGATTATAATATAGTATACTAGATTTTGAACCACATCGTATGTGCAGAAAAATATTTATATGAATTTGTTTGTATAAATTTTACAATAATATTTTATTTTGTTATATTATTGAACTGTATGATAGTATATATATTATAAAATTAGCATAACATTTACAAACTTATGTTTCGGGTTTTATAAATAGTTTGGTGCATAATTTTTTTTGTTGGATAAGTTTGGTGTTTTATAGTTATATAAATTTTATAATAAAAAGATTGAGTTTGAAAATTAAGAAAGAAGACAAAATTTAATTCGAGATTATCATGTCTCATTTTAATTTTATTTTCAAATATTTTGTTTATGTATAAAGATTCTTTATGTATTATGTACATAAAAATTTTAATTCTGAAGTAATTATATCCTAATATACTAAAAATTGTTTTTTTAAAAAATTAAAACAATTAATTATATGGCCTAAAATTTATACAACTCTCATAAAAGATTGGGCTTTGACATCTCGAAAGTAGATTATAAAATACTACATTTCTTTTAAATCATTTAATTTTAATTTTTTGGTATAACTAAAAACATTTTAATTGGGGATCGAACAAACATCAACTTTTTAAAAATTTAAAAATTTATAATATTTTGAAACATTTAAAAGTTTAAATTTGTTCAACTATAGAACATAATTAAAGTAAATAAAACTTTTGAAACATTTAAAAGTTTAAATTTGTTCAACTATAGAACATAATTAAACTAAATAAAACTTTTGAAACATTTAAAAGTTTAAATTTGTTCAACTATTGAACATAATTAAACTAAATAAAACTTTAAAATTTGGATACTTGATAAGTAAGTTTCCTCTTTATTTGTATTTCTAATTATTTTGTTCTTTTTTATAATATGAATCTGACCAATTGCCCAAAATTTTTAGCTAATAAGGATGTTGAATACATAGTTTTTTCTTCATCGATTGAATAATATATATCCGTTTAAAAAATTCAAATCACAACATTTGTAGAAGAAAATCTAAAATTTTATTAATTATGTATTATATAATAATTCAAACAATTTAAAAATAAGATCAAACAAAAATGATAAGAGAATCATAATTCATATTATTAAAATCATAATATTAGATAAGGAAATAATTGTGTTTGGATATAAGGATTGAGAAAAAATAATTAAGAATTGTTTGAATACATGAATAAATGGATCAATGTTAATTCAATATTACCCTTAATGAATTGACTTTTTCTTAGTAAAGATAATAACATTTAGTGTAATATTCTTTAATAAAACTATAAATATAAAAACTTGTTTGTACTTCAATTTTAATAGTATAGAGATATAGAAATACTACTAAAAATGATTATTTTTTAAGTTGATAAAAAGATGAGTAAATGTTCTTGTAGTTTTATTCTTAAGTTAGTAAAACAAAATGAAAATATGATATTTAATTTAAAAATTCAGTAAATCTATATTTATTTTATTTAAACAAATTTGGAAATAAAATATTATAAAAATTAAAAGTTAATACTGTAGTTAATAACAAAAGTGTTGATGAATAGTATATGTTAAGTTGTTAACCAACTATGGTTTACGATAATCATTCATCTTCCATACTGCACGGGGTAATGCTTAAACTTAGTCAAGTTTTTCTACTAACGATTAACAGTTATTTTCTAAATGTCGACAGTCAGATGCTAGCGTTGCCATTGGTGTTCAACATTTTTCGTGATTAAATCTTCACAGATATATGCATATAACATATTAAACAATTGGTTCGTTTAACATGTGAGCCTATCAGTTGGCACTCGACACTCATTTAATATATAGGTTAAAAATTCGAAAGCTAACTTACGAATCCATAATATCATGTCGACCCAAGAATTTCAATCCATATTGAAACCCTTATAGCTACGAAAAAAATGCAAAACTTACATTATTATAAAAAAAGATTTTGTTTTTATATAGGATCAAGAGTGTTACTATATCCTAGTCCTATATGACAATCTATGCTCTTCCTAATGATTCTTTATGCCTAGTACATTTGTTTTGGTGGTTTTGTTTATTTTATAGATTCTGATATTTTTAATTTTGTATGAAAGTGATCAGTTACACAAAAAAGGTATTACAGTACCTTTAAATTAGGTGCAGTTATTAAACTTGGCTATTCGTTCGAAGAGAGATTGGTTACATATACTCTAATTTTGCTATATATTCCACTCGTTTCCATTTACAGGTTTATTATTTAGAAGAAAAATGACAATATTTGCTTATAGCAAACCCAATCTCACACAAATAAATCCAATTGTAAATTTACAAAAGAAATCGTTTATTTACAAAAACAAACAATTTGTGCTATGTCCCCCAAAAAGAATGTAAAAGTATTTTCTTTTTTTATGTCAATTCTTATTAAAAATTAATTAAGGCTCAAATACAACGTTTTTTCATCTTCGTGACCACAAGTTTTGTACCATCTACCAACTCTTTACTATCTTTTTATAAAGTGCATATAATATGCTTCACCAAACAAGAACCCAATCACTCATTTCTAATATCTCCGGCCGATCATCGCCATCGCATAGCTCGATTATTTGGTTTGCAATGTATTCTTGTGAAATTCTGTGCCACTGTTAAATTTAACAAACAAGCCAAAACGTTCATTAATATGAGAGCTAAAAAAGATAAAGAAAGTAAACCCGTAAAACAAAAAGATTGAATAGTGAATACTCACGTTTAGAGGCTAGCGCTGGAAGATAGTAAAACGACATGCATTGTTCCGTTGTTAGGAGGAAGTTGCAAACGAAGGGGAAACAGCTTACCGTTTAAAGGACTGCGAGTGCACACCACAGCATCCTCTAAGCACGTTTCTTCTCGCAATGTCTGAGTCAGCTCTGCCACACTGTTTCCTTTAAACGTGAAAGCATATCCAACGGTTGATTCATCCTCCACGTGTCCTTCCTTGTCAGCAATGTGGTAATATATGATACGCCCATCGGTTTTAGGCGGAGACTCAACAGACTGGTCAAAATCAAAATTATAAAAAAACCGGAAAATGGTACGACAGTACTTTTAAACTAACTTAAAGGGTGTTTTAGTAGTTTTACTCACATCTAGATCGGATCTATCTGAAAGAGAAGACGGAGTCCTCGAATTTGAAACCGACAACGGCGAATTCGACGGCCTCCGGTGCGGTGGCGGTGCCTTCTGAGGAGGAGGGTTGGGAGGCTCTGCCGTGATATGAGGATTAACCAAGATCTCGACGACATCAACACCCCACGAAATCGAATCCTGAGTAGCCGACAAATGAGGATTATCATGTGTAACAGAGTTTCGCCAGGGAGGAAGTCCACCATTAGCTCGGAGATAATTACCGGACCGATTCCTGAGTTTGATTTTAGATCCTTCTCTAACCGGTTCCCATTCCACAGACGAATCAAGTCGACTCAGCTTTAACTGAATCACTTTCTTCCCCGTAGCTCCGAGCAAGAACCGTTCGTTCGAAGCGGTTAGGTATTTACCGTAACAGCTTTTAAGACGGATGACGTGGAACGAATCACGAACCGGTTCGACGATCCATCGAGCGTTTTTGGTAGATCCGTTACGATCTTGAGTCACTGATTCTTCGTCGTCATCAGCTATTAGATATTTGTTGTGGCTGTTACGCATTCGAACAGCTTTAGCTTTCTGGAAAAACTCCATTGCTGAGACTACTATCTCCTTTTCGTTGAAGCTACTCGTCTTCTGTGAAAAAAGTAAATGAGTGAATATTGTGAAAAGATAAGTGAAATGTGGTTTGAGTATTTATAAGTGCATCAGTTTCCTGGACTGGTCTAAATTGGGTTTTACGGTTACGCGGACATGGACACGGGAATTGCTTAATGTATGTCAGAAATCTTGAAAAGTCAGAGTTTGCTGATTGGATTTACCGCGTATTATATTCCACGTCAGCATTATGTGATATGCATTTTTGTTTTTTTGTTGTTCAAAGTTAGATGCATTTTTTGTTAGAGCTTTTATCGCGTGGTTTCACGTGTTTGGGATTTGTTACTGTGCAACGATTCAGTTCTTAAAAACAAGTTAATTACGAGAATCCCAAGTCACCAGCTATTCGTGTGAACATTTTAACATATTTTCAAGACTAAATCAGGATTAGTTTGTGAATTTTGTTTTTTTTGCCAAGACTACAATTTTTTCTAATGCTTTATAACTTTTAAAATTGGTATTAAATATGAGAAGAAAAAGAAAATGGGGTCATTATGTCTTATCTTCTAAACTTAAGCTCCATTATGAACTTAATACTTAACAAATAATATATGATATAAATTTTCAGTTAGAGTAGAAGTATTGTGGTATGAACATTAAATATAAAGGTAAATTATTGATAATTAATTATTTAATTACATGACTCTTTTTACCCCAAAATGTAATAGTGTCCTTATGCCATATAAGTACGTCTTGAGAAAGAGGATTCAACTTTTAACAAAAAAAAAAGAGAGAGGATTTAAGCGAATATGTAGAGAATAAATGTCTAACCCCTTGCCAGCAAGAAAGACCAAGAGAGGAAATTAATGAGTGTGGGACACTCCCAATTGCTTCCCTGGGCCATGCGCCACCACTACTAAATCATAACTAACACAAACTTTTTTTACCTTTACTTTTTGTTACACGTCTTGTGTTATATGTGCTGTGGCACTACATTTATTTATATTAAACAATTAGGTATAAGTTTTTATTGTTGGGGAAGAAAAGAAAAGGTCTTTATTTATTTTCTTTAATCACCCTTAAGGTCTCACTTACATAGTTTTTTTCCTCACTTACATAGTTAAATGTTCTACCATAAGCTTTTCAAAAGAACTCTTTAATCACTGAAGTTAAACTTTTGTTGGTTTTGTAGTGACATATTTTCAACTGTTATGGTTACTATAATAAATTATAAAGCCGGACGTTGTTCTAAATTATCTAAACATTTAATGTTAAAATATACAATAAGAAAATATGGAATATGTCGGTGCGGTAAGGTTGGTGGAACGATGGTAATGCTTGTGGAGCATGATAATATGTTAGTGGATAATGAAATGACATATGTCCATGTCTTTTTCGAGTTTTCTAAAGTTTTAACTATGAATGTGGTAATCACCATCTTTTTTCATGTAATGCATGCCAACCAATTTTTTATATACATATTGTCTAAGTTCATCTAACAACACTAACTTTCTATATTGGCCTTAATGAATACCGAAATTAAGGAAAAGTAATCAATGCACACTGTATAAAGACTTCGTCAAACTTACCGGTTTTGGGGACCATTTCGGGGACAAAGGTAAACCAAGAGAAGCGAACCGGCCAAAACTCTTCCTAGATCCAACAGAAGCAGGCGACCCGGGCTCAGACACGAGATCCGACCCGTTGAGATGTGAAGATACCGGAGAAGAAACAGAGCTCTCATCTCCATCAGACATGGTTTCAAGATCAGAACCATCAATAGTTAAAACATCCCAAATCAACCAGTTCTTGGTCTTCGAAGTATGAGGCTCGTCGTGAGTCACGGAGTTTCTCCACGGCGGCGTTCCACCGTTAGCCCTCATCCACTTGCCGCACCAAGATTTCAGCTTCATCTGAAACCCATCTCGCTCCGGTTCCCACTGTGTTTGCCAATCCATCAGCTTGTTAGACGCCGCCGTTTGAGTCACCTTTTCACCGGTCATACCTAACAGTAACGGTTTATTGCTCGCCGTTAAGTACGTTCCGTGGCAGCTCTTTAACCTGATTAGATTCGGTTTATCGAGGACGGTCTCCACCGTCCAAACGGCTCGCCGTGCATCTCCATTACGGCTTTGACGGATGGTTTCTTGGTCATCGTCGGCCACCAAAAACTTATCCAGGTGGCTACGTAACTTAACGTTGTTACTTTTGGTGAATAACTCCATGTCCTTGTGGTTTTTGAGGAAGAGACAAAATCGAAATCGAACAGAGATATCTTTTTTGTTTGTTTTGTGTGGAAGGAGAGATTGGGGTTTTTTTTTGGTTATATAATAACTTAATGATTCAAATGGAACAAGAAAAAGTCTGTCTAAAAGGGAACTTTGTAAGTTAATACTCGGGGGTACTATTCAACTTGCAATTATTTAGAAATATCCCGATTCAAATAGTGAAATGACCAATGTTAAATATTAAACAAAGTATGAAAGTTGGAAGAATCGATCAAACAGTAACGAAAATATATATTTTGCAAAGCTTCCACCTACGTAACAGCGTAACATTTCTACCTCACGCGCGCGAAATGCGTGATGTGATGACTTTGCTATAAAATGTCTCATCTTGTGGTTCAATGTCGGTTTTCCATCTAGACCATATCCGGTTATATTATATGCATATTACCTTTTATCTGGATGTGATTAGTGTCTTTTAATCACTGCAATATAGGGTGTATTTCCCGTACATAAATGTAAATTTGATAATATTAATATTTTCTCAATTCATATAAATTAAGGAGGAAATATAAAGTTGTTGATCCATTAGGACCATCACTATAAAGTTAATGATGAAAGTTCAGTTCAGCTACTTCAACAATGTTAAATGTACATAGCTCCCGAACGTCAAAACTGGATTATTTTTTTGTATATTTCATAGGAGAAATCAGAATACTTATAATTTTCTTATTATTTGTTGTAAAAAAGAATGTTCGTATTATATATTTCATCAATAATAAAAAAACACAATAGTGAGGAGATGATTAGGAGGTAAGTATAATGCGCGTGGGCTGCTAGTATGAGGAAATGTCTCTTTTTCTCAAAGCAAATAATCAAGATGAGACTTATGAATATTTGTGTAGAATACTAGGGGAATATTTGTGTAGAATACTAGGGTTTCGATCGGAAATATTATACTATCGTATAATGACATAACTTACTGAATAAAAATTCACAGAATAAAATTTCATAAAATAAAAAATTACAAAATAAAATTACATAAAAATTATGTTGATTGGATACATTTTGCGGAACCAATTTATACTGATATTTAATAAACAAAATAATATTTTAAAGAAAATTTAATATATTTTAAGTAACATTTGATAATAAAAATATGGGAATATTAAAAGTATATTAAAATTTTTTAAAAAATTGTGAAAGTTTTAAATATTATTCGAAAAGTGATATAATTTTCATTATAAACAATTATTTTCTTATTTTTATAATTGTATTTCGTATAGATAAAACAATAAAAATTCATGCAATTAAGCAACTATATACCCACTTATTTGCATAATGATTTTTTTTGTATTTTGTTAGGCGAAAACATAAATCTTGCGTTTTTGTGTTTTGTAAAATATTATGCAAATTTTCTTAATTGATAAATTTCTCGAATAATCGCATTAAAAATGCTATTATGATATTATGCGTGTTACCAATCGAAATCTAAAATATTTATTTGTGTTTTTGCGTTTTGTAAAACATTATACAAATTTTATTGATTAATAAATTTCTCCCATAATCGCATTAGAAAACGCTATTATGTTGTTATGCGTGTTACCAATCGAACCCTACAATATTTAGGATTCGTCCATGCCTAAAATGTTGCATACATAGATATATTCTTTTCTTTTTTGGCTGAAACATACATAGATATATTCACACATTACCTTATTATATATACGTGTGTATTAAATCATATAATCCTGGATAAGCGAGAAGTATAAATATCAGAGTTGACTTTTTCTTTTGTTTTTGTTGTCAACATCTCCTAGTTGTTTTTTTATCAAAAAAGAAAAACATGTCCTTGTTGTATTTTATCCTATCGTTGGCTTATGTGGCCGACGTTAGGTTTTGAAGAAAGGGTCTTAGTTTGTTCCTCCCTTACCAAATATGGTTTGTTTTTTGGAACTCATGTAATTTAAAAAGTTCTTAAGTGATGTGTATAAGTACAAGTCTTAACACTTTTTTTTGGATGTTAAAATAAAAAAAAAATATGGACCTTTGGTGTATTTTATAAGATATGTTGGACTGAAAATCATTAAGGATCAACCTTATTCATGGAAGTTCTAAAACTTCACTTCTGCCAAAGTTGTGATAAAAAAATTCCAAGCCATTTAAATTTTGAAGATCAGCAATATGGTATTCAGTTTCTTTTAAAAAAATTATTATAATAATCTCGTGCATGGTGTATATTTAAGTAAAATTATTAATTTATTATTGATATATAATAAGTATTATCACAAAAAATATCTAGAGCTCAAAAAAATTACATAAAGAGATAAAATGAGCTAACTTGGAGTTGAACATCAAATAGGCGTCCCCTAATGTATAGACATGTTTCCATGTCGCAACTTAACTACATTTCTAAGTCCACTCACAGCTTCAAGATCCTCCTTTTTATTGTTTTTGTTTTTGCTTTTTTTTTTCATTTCAAATAGATATTTCAATTGTTATGATGTTTTATTTCCTAATAATTTCTTATCTACACCAAGTCAATAGAATGTAATTTTCCAATTAACTTAACAAATTCAATTAATACACAAGAATATATTTTGATATCATAAACAATGGAAGATTCTAAAATATTATAAATAATGAAATTATATCTATTTTTCTTGGTCAAGCCGCAAATTGACAAACGATGTGAAGGTCAACTTTTACATTGACCATAACGATCCAGAAGACTTATTCAACATAACAAGATGATGCCGTTTTGGGCAATCAAGCAAACTTGAAATATGAAGATTCCAACGCCTTGGCTTTCTCACCTGCACTTACAGCTTCTCCCTTGCCTTCCATGGCTTAACTCTTCTCCTGCCACGAAAATGTCAACGTTTCATTAACCATAGTACAAAGATGCATCTATCTCTCCACTGTACACGTTTCTTGAATCAACGATTCTGGTCATATAAATGATTTAAAGTAGATAGATTACCAGCAAACGCCACAAGAAAGGATCACCATCTCTCTGCTTTAACCTCCCCTCCAGTACTTCAATCGCTGCAAATTCGGTGTTTAAAAGGCAGAGTTGGCTGAGTAAACGAAAAACCAAGCTGAAGAATAAAGTTTTTGGGAGTGTACCAGTGGAAGATTGGCCGGTAAGTAACAGCATTTTGTACCACATTTCGTTAAAAAACATCGATTTGTAAACCCGATGCCCCGATCACCTATTTGATCATGAAAGAGGCGCGACAAATTATCGTGTTTAAATTCTTAAATAAGTTTTTGGTTTGACATATATCTTATTTATGCAAGAACATGAATTACCTTATAGTCAGCAGCGTCAAAGTCTGGACCAAGTAGTTGTAGAGCTTCTTTGTAGTTGCCTTTTCCATATTCATAAACAGCTTCAGCAAGCTGATTTTTGAATAAAAGATGTTAAAATAAACAAAAGACTGATCTTAATTCTTATGCTATGATAAATAACTCGAAAGATCGATCAAATGAGAAGAGACCAGAATCGCTTTCTGCATCAGCTGTTGTTTCTTCTCGTTCATATCAGATGTTCTGTTAGAATAATATGAGCCTGATGATATAAGTCAAGAGAAAAAAAAAACTCTCATTTGAAAATGTCACAAAAAGATAAAGTAGTACTAACAGGGACTTGAGGCCCTCGAGCAATGCATGTGCTTCTGAAGTGTTTCCAACTTTACTCAATGCCCAGATTGTCGTAATATCAAAAAGCGACTATTGATACCAAGCGCAACAACAAACCGAGATTATCCATATAAACCTGAAGTTTAATATTGCAAGTACAAGACATCAGATTGTTAATGGAAAGTTCTACATTCCTTTTAAAAGGTGAAGAAAAATGATAAGATAAATTACATCTGTAGCAACAGCATCGTCTTTCTCCAGCTCTTTACACATTTGAAGATCATATATTTTTTGTACTTTACTTATAGGAAACCCTCCTTCCAAGTAGCAAACAGCTACATGATTCTGCAGCACGAGCATAGGAATTGGCTCTGGCAAAGTCAGAAGAGCTAAGGTAATACGCAGCCAAGATGTTGCCCAAAACACAATCTTTATCATACAACGGCGCTTCTAGAATCACCTTCTTCTCTCTTCCATAGCCAAGAACCTTCATCACACGTTGAACAATGTCACAAAATCATAACTTTTAAGCAGATTAAAACAAAAATTATAATCTTTCAGCAAGAAAATTGAATCAGGTGAAGAGGTATTGACCTGGTGAGAATAGGAGTTAATGGCAGCAATGCAATCGTCTGAAGAGGTATTGACCTCAAAGCCCCACCAAGCACATCTCTTTCCTTTCCACTCCTCATCAATTTGGCTTTCATCTTCTTTCTGGGTAGCCAGCAGAGAGATACGAAACAGAGTTCGCGCGTCAGGCTAATCGATAAGAACAGTAATATTGGAATAATTTTCATGGTTTTCATTGATTTTTTTTTCCCCTCTACTCTGTTTTTCTAGTTCCCAAATTTCTAATAAAAGAAGATGGACTGGACTTAGTTATATGCAAAAATTTAATTATACTAATGAAAAATAAACATAAAACACTATGGGAATCAATAAAAGCTATTTGACCCGGACCTGTTCTAAAAAAGTCGAGGCATTTCTAATTGTTTGTTGACACGGACAAAGTCAGGACAGCGATTATGTAATAGTATGGTAAATACTAAATAGCACAACAAGAAGGAAAAAAAAGATAATCAAATAATATGTCAAGCAAATCATCAAATAAATAAGTCGACCATATAAATAAATACACTAAATAAGTATTTTTCTGATGATTTGAAGAATTTGTCTTTTTTTTTTGTTGTTGTTGTTTTCTTTTAATTATCTAAATTAATAGGACCAAAGAGTTTACAGATGTAGGCACTTGGCCTCCAATATGATTTGACACAACCAGAATTTTACAAACAAAAAGGACCATTCCAAAGCTATTGCCTCACTTTTAAGATTTTTAACCGTGAAAATAAATATAAGATGCATTCATCGCGCATTTTCGTACAAGTTACAACCGAAGGTTAAAAGAATAAATGAGAGAAGAAGACAAATGAAATAGCCAAAAAGACATGAACGTAACATATATCACGAAAAAAAGAAGAAGAAACTAATATTGCAAAGAAAGATCTCGAGAGGTTCTCTTCCGAGGAACACTATGAATGGTTCAAGGACTACCTCATTTCCAGCATTTCATTAAATCCAACATCAAAACCTCTTCTTTCTGAATTGTCTCTGCGTCTACACCGAAGCGTTCTCCATCCGGTGGAATCTCAGATTTTATTCTGGTTTAGATTTCTCCATCCATCCCATGGCTTCTCTTCCCGAATCTCCACTGTGTTTGTGCAAGAATCGCTTGTGGAATATGTGACCCAATACCAAAAATCAAGTGGTTGTTGTTCTAGAAGTTGTTGTCGAAGATTCTGCTGCTACAGCTGTTAATGTGAATTCTACAAACGTAGAAGGATCTGTTGTCGTCGATACTGATGCGTTAGGCCCCTCTGAAAAAATTGTGCCTCCATTTCTTCCTAGCTTAGGAGTGTGCGCGAAGCCATTGAAAATTGCTTTGCCTTCCACTCCAACAGCGATATCTATCCTCCAGGAAGCTGATTCCAACCTCTTCCAAAATCCTTTATCACCAACCAATTGGCCTTCTCTCTCATTTCAACGTCGTGAAGGTAAAAACAGAGCCACCAAAGTGACAAACAAAGTCAATGCCAAAGCTCCTATGGTTGAACCAAAGCAACAGGTTCATGAAATCAACACTCCAAAAGTCAAAGAAGATGGGAATTTGGGGTTTCCATGGGCGGCAAATATGAACCCATCTATGAGAAATCTCTATCGCACAATATCACCAACTTACTTGGAAGACGGGACTCCTAAGGTAACAGTTACAAGCAATATTCTTCTCCATGGTCTTGAAAACCAGAAAGAGTATGTTATAGGGCAGTTTTATCGTTGCTCCACTCCGACAGGAGGGCTCGTTCATGCTGTAGTCAATAGGATTTGGGGAAGAAAATATAGAATTTTCACTAGTAAGTTAGGTGAATCTTCTTACTTTTTCATATTCTGGATGAATCAACAAGGTCTTAGATTCTTCAACGTGGACTATAGCATGTGGATGATTGTTTAATGTTTTGTTGTTTCTTGGAGCCCTGCAACCACACTTTCTCTCCCTGAAATCTCCACTGCTCCAGTTTGGATAACACTAAAATATATTCCGAGCCGGCTTTACTCCACACGGGAAATAAGTAGAATTGTTTCAGGTTTAGGTGAACCAATGCTTACCAATAAACCAAGACTTGATTCGACACTCATGGGTGAGGCTAAAATCACAGTCGAAGTTGAGTTGTACAAGCCATTTCCTCAAAATATTGCCTTATTTTCACTTTCTCGATGGAGTTTGACCCCGCGCGGCTGCCGGAGGCTGGAGGGAGTAATAATGATCAACCTTTTCCCAATTCCGACGGAATTTAATTCACAAAAGTGAAAAAAAAATGGCTCTTTTCACAGTTTTGCTGCTCTGAAAAAACATTCTTAAAGAAAAAAGCGATTGTGTGATGGTCCAACCGTGGACCTCCTCCATGTGAAAAAACCATTTCTTTCACTCTTTTATTCAATCTCGAATCGAAGAAAAAAGTTCAAGCTTTTTGAGTAATGGTGGATAGATAAATTCGAATCCATATACGAAAGAGTAACATCTTTATCAGTGGCTGGGAAAGATGCCGGCGACCGGAGATGTAGACCGTCAGATCGATCAGCTAATAAGGTGTAAGCAGCTAACAAAGGCTGAGGTAAAAACGTTGTGCGATCAAGCGAGAGCGATTCTTGTGGAGGAATGGAATGTTCAACCGGTGAAATATCCGGTAACAATCTGTGGCGATATTCATGGCCAATTTTACGATCTCATTGAGCTTTTCCGGATCGGTGGTTCTTCTCCTGATACTAATTATCTTTTCATGGGCGATTATGTAGGTCCGTTCTTTAATTACTTTTTCCGATTTTAACTTCAAAGTTCTTTAATTACATTTTCCGATTTTAACTTCAAAGTTTTATTCTTTCTTCTAATCTATTATTGGGTTAATGATAGATTACATTGAGTTATAATTTCAAAGTTCAATTCTTTCTGCTGATACTTTGGGTTAACGATACATTGCATTGGTAACGTGTATAATATTTTACATGGATAAAATAGCAAATTAATACTTAACCACTACTGTCATCAACATAACTACATTGTCTAAACAACAAGAATCTAATCCATCAGAAGAGCTTGAAGCTTTGCCTTCTCTTGGTTCACTAATCACTATACATCAATGTAAATAATCTAACAGGTGATCTTAGATTCTTTGGAAAGTTCTATGAGAAGACGGGAAAGAGATTTTAAGGCTTCGAAGAATCCAAATCTTTGTCAATTATTTGAGATGGTAATGTCAGAATCTCATAGCACTCTGCATCATTTAGCTTATGATTTAAAAGAAAAAATTAGTTAATTTACTCATAGATACCTTCATTTTTTTGTTGTATTGAGATGACTGATTGTATCAAGAAGCTCACCATGTTTTCAAGATATCTAGAGAAATTCTTAGCCAAACTGTCTAAAAAAATTATTAGTCTGAAGTTTTTTTACCTCTCCAAGATAAGAAGTGTGGTATGGTCAGTAATTTAGATAGATGCGATTGACATCTCTGAAGACTCTTAATATGTATTTGTTCCTAACCAGCCTTAACATTAACTCCTCATCTAATATTCTCTTCGTATGAGTAATCAAACCGATAATTTTCTCTACTTTTTTAAACAGAAAAGAAAAAAAATTAGTAAAAATTGATGTCAAAAAAGAAAATGAAAAAAAGTACATAGTATAACTTATGACTTAAAAAAAAGGTTAATGTACTCATATAATACATTCATATTTGAAAAAATTAATAGCTGAACGAAACCGAGACAAATCTTAAGTAAACTATAACAACAAAGACAAAACCATGATTGGACAAATATTGTCTCCATATCCCCAAAGATGTTGTAAGCACTAGTTCACAAATATGGGACCAATATTTCAGTCAGTAGGGGCCACCTTAAAATAGTTGTAAATTATTTCCCAGTTTCGTTTGGCAGTATTTTTCTGGAAATTAAACTATAAAAATTCTACCAGTTATCATTCAATCTGTCAGAAAAACTTAGTCAACTTTAAAAAATTGGTTGATTATTTACTCATAGTATTACATTACGCTGTGAATTGAATGTTCCCTCTCGACTTTTATCATAATCATATTTTTTGAGACTATTCATTTAAAGACCAATGAGCTCCCAAATTTGATGTATCAAAAATTCTACAAGCCCAACTTTTTGATGGTTGTTGTTTGGTCAACTGTTTCTTGGTTTTAAACCTCAAGCCTAAATTTCATCTCGAAGAAAAACCAAGCAACAAGTCTAAATGATCTATTTTCAAAATTTCTAATTCCCTTAACAGTATCCAATAGATCATTAACTAAGCTGAATCTAGTACCTATGTGTTTGAAAGATGACCCATAATATTATGAGTTGCGCTTCGTATTATAGTTCGAAAATTCAACTATAGTTAAAGCAAACAACTTTTAGCGCATGCTACAGATCTTAAATCATGGGTTATATCCTTCTTACCTAATTAATTTCCCATAGTTCCAGCAAACAAGATTTAAAATAGATCAAGCACTAAATAATTTTAGAGCATATGTAAAACAAAATTTTCAATATTTCACATATTAAAATGTATTTTGTTTATTCTGCGGTAAATGGTCCCATGGAAATGATTTAAAATTTGAATTCCGAAAATCAGTGAAAACGAAACTGAACGACATGGACAACGACTATATATTGGATTTGAAATTAACGTTCACACCGACTTGTCATTGGTCTAAGTCCAAACTGTATAAAATAATGGTTCATATTAAACGAAATTTATAACTTCTGAACTTAAATAAATATATAAAAACAGGTTCCGTTTTAAACATAATTTAGAGAATGTGTGGTGGGTATCCTCTGGAAACCACCTGGCTGTCTTTATTTTAATCATGAAAATATTATTATGATAAACTCAATACTTAACTTTTCTTGTGATATTTCTTAACTTGGAATTTGGGCCAAGAAAAATATATAACCGAAATGATTAATAATAATGTTATTAGCGGTTATTTGTATTTTAATTTGGAGTTTTGCATACACATAACGTCCAATGATCACCGGTTAAGTTTGAATGTGTTTACCGTTCATACTTATCACAAAAATATAAAAGCTTCTTAAGCTTATAAAAAGGGCGTAAACAGAATAAACGCTAAATATAGAGATTGTAATATTTTAAAATATAACTTTCCGCTTTGACTAATTACAAAACGACATAGTTTAAAGAGTAACTGGCTTTCCATTCTTCGTACACGCCGGTTGCCGACCTCGCAAGAACCACTGTTCAAAGCTTTTGTTTTGTTCCCTTATTGTGATTTTTTTTGCTTTAAAGTTGGAATTGTGAATTCTTCTTCTTCTGCTTCTTCTTCTTTTTCTTCTTCATCATCATTTCTCAAATTTATGTTCTAGGGTTTGTTGAATCGAGCAATGAAGAAGTCTAAACTCGATAACTCTGCTTCACAGAGTCGATTCGGACTAGTTCAGTTCCTGTTAGCTGTTCTGCTCTTTTACTTTCTCTGCATGAGCTTTGAGATCCCTTTCGTCTTTAGAACCGGGTCCGGATCCGGGTCTGGGTCTGATGATGGGTCTTCTTCCTTTGCTGACGCATTACCGAGACAGATGGTTGTTGGTAGTAGGGAAGCAAACTTGGTTATTGAAAAAGACCCACATCGACCTCTCAAGTATCCGGGTCGGGTCCCGGAGCGGAAAATGCGGGAATTTAAGTCTATCTCTGAGATTTTCGTCAATGAGAGCTTTTTCGACAATGGCGGATTCAGCGATGAATTCTCAATCTTTCACAAAACGGCGAAACATGCGATTTCAATGGGAAGGAAAATGTGGGATGGGCTTGATTCGGGTTTAATTAAGGTCGACGAAGTTCCGATTAAGAACCGGACTGAGAAATGTCCGGATATGGTTTCAGTTTCTGGGTCGGAGTTTATAAACCGGAGCCGGATCTTGGTTTTGCCGTGTGGATTAACGCTTGGATCTCACATTACCGTTGTAGCTACACCACATTGGGCACAGGCGGAGAAGGATTCGAAGAAGACGGTGATGGTGACACAGTTCATGATGGAATTGCAAGGATTAAAGGCTGTAGATGGTGAAGATCCGCCTCGGATCCTCCATTTTAATCCGAGAATTAAAGGTGATTGGAGTGGGAGACCAGTGATTGAGCAAAATACTTGTTATCGAATGCAATGGGGCTCAGCTTTACGATGTGATGGCCGTCAATCTAGTGATGAAGACGAATCTGGTATTGAGTTATTTAGTAATTTTTATCATTTGATTGTGATTTGTTGATGGACTAGAGTTGACTTTAATCAATTGTTTAATTTGACTTGGATCGTTCAAATGTTTGATTTGTTTTATACTAAATATTCGTTTTTTAATCCTGATGAAAAAGATTAAAACTTTAATTTGGTTTGTTTGTGGGTTTTGTGATAGTTGATGGAGAGGTGAAATGTGAGAAGTGGAAGGGAGATGATGGTAGTAATGGTGATGGTTCTGATGAATCAAAGAAGACATGGTGGTTGAATAGGATTATGGGTAGGAGGAAGAAGATGGTAGCACATGATTGGCCATTTCCTTTTGCTGAAGGGAAGCTCTTTGTTCTTACACTTAGAGCTGGAATGGAAGGTTATCACATTAGTGTTAATGGAAGACATATCACATCTTTCCCTTATAGAACTGTAAGTAACTGAGAGTAACCGGTTAATAATTTCTAGATTTCCGTTGATGGAATGGTTTAACATTGACCGGTAATAATGGTTTTTTCTTCAGGGGTTTGTTCTAGAGGATGCCACTGGACTAGCAGTCAAGGGAAACATTGATGTGCATTCTGTATATGCTGCCTCGTTACCCTCTACAAATCCGAGTTTTGCACCACAAAAGCATCTTGAGATGCAAAGCATATGGAAAGCTCCTTCGTTACCTCAAAAGCCTGTAGAGTTGTTCATTGGAATTCTCTCTGCTGGTAACCATTTTGCAGAAAGAATGGCAGTGAGGAAGTCATGGATGCAGCAAAAGCTAGTCAGATCATCGAAAGTTGTTGCCCGGTTCTTTGTGGCATTGGTAAGCACAACTCTTGAAAGAGAAAAAATCACCTAAATATAGTCATTGGTTTAACTTCATTTGTTTATTATGTTAATTCATCTTGCAGCACGCAAGAAAGGAAGTCAATGTGGATCTAAAGAAAGAAGCTGAGTACTTTGGTGATATTGTCATTGTACCGTACATGGATCATTATGACCTTGTTGTGCTCAAGACGGTTGCCATCTGCGAATATGGGGTAACAAAGCCAACTAATTTCTTCGTCTCTCTTTGTTCTCCTTACGTTTGATTACTTTTCTGATTATTTATCCTGGAAACTGTAGGTTAGCACAGTGGCGGCAAAGTATATAATGAAATGTGACGATGATACATTTGTACGAGTGGATGCTGTGATCCAGGAAGCAGAAAAGGTTAAAGGAAGAGAGAGCCTTTATATTGGAAACATTAATTTCTACCATAAGCCTCTGCGCACCGGGAAATGGGCTGTGACTTACGAGGTATAGGTTTTGTAATAGACCCGAAACTCAAGTAACAGAAAACTTGTAATGTTTAGACTTTATGTTGATTGTTCTGAATTGTGAAACCAGGAATGGCCAGAAGAGTATTATCCTCCATATGCAAATGGTCCGGGTTACATCTTATCATATGACATAGCTAAGTTCATCGTCGACGATTTTGAACAGAAGAGACTAAGAGTAAGTTATCCTTTACGCATATACGAGATTTTGAGGTGATCTATCCAAGAAACATGAATTGTTTCCTTTTATGGAAGTTAGCATCTGTTGATATGATATTGTACTTCTTGGCTATTTTGCAGTTATTCAAGATGGAAGATGTTAGCATGGGAATGTGGGTGGAAAAGTTCAACGAGACGAGACCGGTGGCAGTGGTTCACAGTTTCAAGTTCTGCCAATTTGGCTGCATAGAAGACTACTTCACGGCTCATTATCAGTCGCCTCGGCAGATGATTTGTATGTGGGATAAGCTGCAGAGACTCGGGAAGCCCCAATGCTGCAACATGAGATGACCTAACATTGTTTTTTGCCAGATTCTGGAAATATTCGTTAGAAAAGAAAATGAAGAAGCAGATGGGAGGTTATGGAGCTAACTGTTTTAGATCTCTGTATATATAGAACAATATATCATGTATCTATATATATAATATAATGAAGGGCTCTTGAAAAGTCAAATAGTTTTTGCAGTGTTTACAAAATATATATAATCTAGAGGTACTGCAAGTAATCAGGTAAGAACGTAAATTCTCTTGTACCGTAAGTACTGTGCGTAAGACAAGCCAGGATGGTCTGGTATCTCTTAAACATCCTTATCGAGATAAGGATTTTGAATCCTTTCAGTTTCAGGTCACTGGTTTTTAACAGGGAACTTCTTTTGTCAAGACGCTAAACAAGTGTCTGGCTTAGGACCTTGTTTTTAAAGACCTAGAAGCGGCCCATTATCTCTTAAGTAGTTTTTGAGAGAGACCAAAAGATGAAAGCTACCCATACTTTTTTTTGGTCAAACAAACGCTACAGATACTTTTAAGTTTAAACGCATTTTTGTGTGTAAATTGTAATAGATGCCTATTGCCTAGTGCAAAAGCAAGGGATAAAGCCAAGACTCAGGAGATTTTGAGGAGGGCTAAAAGCTACTGTAGTCTTGTCTTGTCACATTCAACGTCCTACTGCCTTTTGCTTTGCATAGGATGTTGGAAGATAATGAAAAGCTTCTAAAGATGTATGCAATAAAGTATAGCACGTACGTATCGCAACCAAACACAAGTCTCTCATGCAACAAAAACTGCAATACATTATTGTGAAATGTAACTATGATACAACTGTAGTGCAATTTTTGTTACTTAAAAATCAAATTAGACCACGTTGGAGTTGGGCTAATGGTAATTCTTTGTGAGTCAAAACCAAAGAGATTTTGATTTCTGTTGGAATGGATACTTTTCCGAATAAGAGTTAATTTAACATTGATTTGGGCTCGGCAAAGAGAAACTAAGGGTCCATGGATTCTTAATTGATTATTAAAAAAAAAAAAATCAAATTAGCCTTTCAGTAAAAACTTGAATGGCCAGAAGAGTACTACACTTTTAAAGAGGAGTATCAATTGTGATTTCTTATTTGGATTTATGTAGCTGAATTATGCGGTTTCGAAAACTACGATCTTGTGGGTAGTTTCTGTTGTGTTTTCTCTGGCTTACTCTTCTTAAAGTTTCGATCTTTGTTATTTATCTTTGGGATTCTTGTTGATTTTGTTCTGCGGTTGATGGAAGGTTCTGAGTTATGGGAGGAATAGGAAAGTGATTCTAGAAGCACCACTTCACGACAAAGATTGTGTTTTGGGAAACATTTTTAGCTGCTCATTACCTTTCCTCATCTAATCCTTCCAGAGCTAATTCCCACCTTGAAGCTATGGCATTGAATCTTGTCGGTCTTATTATATCCATTGCTCTGTACTTTATATCATACTTTGGTTTTGGGGAAATTTCCTGAGTTTAATTTGTTGGCTTCAGGAACAATCTACACCTTATATGAAAGCGGTTTATGAGGCTGTTCATTACCTGATATCGGAGGACAGGGATGATGACTTGGCTTTTGAAATGCACACTGAGGTTGGTCCTCACTTTCATTGTTAGTTTATCTGAAATATAATTCTAGAGTCTAGTTTTATCTGGCATTTTTACAACGGTTATGGTTTGGAATGCGTAGTTCTGTGGCTGTCTGATGATTCTCAGGTCCTAAGTACTCATGCATATTCTCTGAAGGTTTCTGTAGTTAGTTTGCTATGTCATTTTGAGTCCCTTATTTGAATCCAAATTGTGGTTTGCAGCTACTTAAAAGATTCCCAAAGGATTTGGCCTCTTTGAAGAGAGCACAGCTTTTATGTTTCTACACGGGTCAACCTGGTCCCTTTTTGGGTCTTGTTCACCAGGTACTTTAGTTCTCATCGAATTGACGGTCACTGAATGATTCACCGGTCTAAGGCTTGTATCTGTTTATTATTGTAGGTTCTGCCTATGAATCAAGAAGAAAGTTAAATACACGGCACATTGCCTTTTCCATTGTTAGAACTTGGTCGAATGGAAGAAGCTGCGGCAGCTTCAAGAAAAGGCTATGAGATAAACAAAGAAGACGCCTGGGCACATCACTGTGTGAGTTTCTCTAAAAATTTACATGATACTGAGTATTTACATCCTTTATTCTCAGTTTCCATGTACGGCTTATCACTCAGTAGTTCTTTGCCCGATAATTTTTTTTCTATCTATCTTACTCAGCTGTGTCATGTTCTTCAACATGAATGTCGGTTTAAAGAAGCAGTGGAATTTATGGAAGGACTTGCAGAATCTTGGCAGTCATGCTCATCCTTCATGTAAAGCATTTTTCATTTACCTGGCTCTCACATATTATCAAGCTCTTCTCTTATCATTTAGAATCCCTGATCTTTTTTTTTTAACATGTATAAAATTGTCAGGTATACACACAATTGGTGGCATGTTGCTCTATGTTACTTGGAAGGAGGGTCACCAATGAGCAAAGTAGAGGAGATGTATGATCATCACATTTGGAAAGAATTGGAGAAAGATGATGCCGTTCCCCCTGAAGTAATCCTCTTTTCGATTTAGAAAGTTATGCTTTTGCTTCCTCTATCTAATATTCAATTGTCTGCAACTCTTTTAGGTTTATCTCAAAGTGCTGGGCTTGTTGTTGCGTTTGGATGTAAGAGATGCTCTTGATGGTTTTGAAGATCGTCTCAAAATCCTTGCAGTTAGTTTAACTGGTCAGGTAAGCCATGCACTAGTGGTATAAGTATAACATCTCATATCGTTTGTAGTTAAGCGTTCTCCTGTTTGATAGGGTTTTATTTCTCAGCCAGTAGCTTTAACATTTCAGGCAAACTGGTATTTAGAGTGGCACCTCGATATATTGATAGTTTGGGCATTAGCAAAGGGTGGAGAGATTTCAAAGGCTCATGCATTACTAGAGGGTCTAATTGATACTGGATTTGTTTTGAACAGAATATCGAAGATGGACAAGAAGAAACAACAAGTGATGCAGAAAGGGATTCAGGTTTTTTTGTTCGCCCCTCTTTGATTGTCTTTTTCTTTGTAACTACTCCTCAATATCAGTCTTGTTTTCATATCAGCTCGGGGAAGCTGTGTATGAATACGCAAAGGTTAACTACAAACAGACTCTAGAACTACTCGGTTCAGAGTTTAACGCCGCTGGTTGCAAGGTAAAACAAATCTCATGCAACTAACTCAAAATTTCTCTTGATCAAACACCTTTTTATGGTTCTTTTTGAACTGTTTGATGATTAATAATAGATGATCGGGGCATCAGATGAACAGATAGATGTTTTCAATGATATGTGGTGCCAGCTGCTGCTAAAGACAGCCCAATCCTCCACTGGTACAGGCTTGTTGTAGAGTCTAATTCTGTTTAGTTAGATATTCATCTTGTTTAGTATAATAAACGCTCTTGGCTCTGATCTAATACAGCCAAAGAAGTGATCAGAGAGAGGATAAAAATCAGAGATGGTGTTCCTTTCATGTGGCGTTTGCCGGTAATATAATATGCATTCGGAAGCTAAGATTCTCACTTTGTGTTTTATCATATGTAAATTGGGTTTTGCGATGACAGAACGATGTGTTTCTGGTGGCAGGAGAAGAGTTACGCCATGGAAGGCAATGTAGAGGGTGGGAGTGCAGGAGAGAGAGCTAAGAAACTGGAATTTTTTTATGTTTAACTCTGCTTCAAAAATCAAAATAATGGCTCTTATTATATATGTTTTTCAATAAGTATAGATGGAATAAAAGTCCTTTGCAACTAATGTGTTTGTACAGTAAAGGAATAAATGCGTTTCAGAATAAAACCCACTATTTTCTACTTGAAACAAGCCCAGCCCAATAGCGAATTTATGAGTAGTGTTATGTATTTAGGTGTAAAGGATTCGGCATTGATCAGTTTAAATATGTCAAGGCTAGAGAGAAAGCTCTGAAGAAACAAAAGGGTTTGGAGAAACCAAGGCTGAAAGAAGTGAAGGCAAACCCTAAAAAGAACGCTGAGAAGAAGAGTGGCAAAGGAGAAGAGAATCCTGAGGATTTCGTGGTGAGAAGAAAATGATATTTCCACAGATGGCCAAACATTACAGTCCTGCTGTAGAGAAAACATTGACCCTCCTTACTTTATTTGGATGAGGAACAGTTTCTATCAAATTGTGAAAAACATTCGTCTTTTGGAGACTCTGAAGCGTAAAGGATCAGATGGTATAATCAATTTCCATTTGATCTGCCATATTAAATTAATCGATGCAAAAATTAGACTTACACAGCTTGTTACAGTAACAAAGAGAGTAACAAATTGTCAAAGGTAATGGTGACAAGACGATGGAATTATTCAAAGATGAGAAGTGGGGTCGAAGTTCATGTGTCTATGCTCAGGCGAGACGTAGACATCTCTAGAGTTACCTCCAACATAACGTTTCTTTTTAACTCTCTTGTCTTATTACGAGACCAAACCCCACATCTCATGCTTTCTCATATCCAAAAGTGATAATCAAAACAAAACACAACAAACTATGTTTTGACCCTTTTGACCATCGAAGACATAACTTCAAAGATGAAAATCAAGAGTCAAAAAAGCTTCTCCAATGATTCAACCCCAAGGCCTAGAGCCATTTGGAACCTAAGGCATTAGACTCAACGCCAAGAGTAAGAACTCGTTAGCTTTGTACATACAATTATGAAACTAGACAGAAATCTTCTCATTTCATCAGAAGAGGTTACATTCCAAAGAGTTCATTGATGACCCAAACAAATGTACAGAACTATACGGCAGGAGGACAGAATACAAACACGAACACTGACACGGTTAAAAGTAAGAACAGTAGGAGAAGGAACAATGAATGAGATATAAAGTAAAAAAAAAAAAGGGTTTGTTGTGTTTCTGATAAGATACACTCAAGCTTATTGTTTGTTGAAGACCAGTGGAAATTCATCATAATGCTCAGAAACACCATGTTTATCCGCCATGTTCTTCAAAGATTCATAAACCTGGATCATAGTTGGCCTTTCCTTAGGCCTGGACACAACACAGCTACATGCGATTTTCAAGAACTGCAATATTTCCTCATCGTGTCCTTTACCACATATGCTTCTATCAATAGCGTCTTTGCTTCTATCCGTACCCAAATACTGACTCACCCAGTCTACCAAACTCCCTTTAAACCCTTCCACGCCGTTAATAACAGACAAAGGCTTTTGCCCTGTAACCAATTCAAGAAGCACAATCCCAAACCCATACACATCTCCTTTCAAAGATGCAACCATGGTGCTCGCATACTCAGGCGCCACATAACCTAACTCCCCCAAATCTCCATTATTGAATGAGCTATCGTTTGAACCTCGAGATCCAGCTAGCCTCGCCAAACCGTAATCCGTAATCCGAGCATCAAAATCATCATCAAGAAGTATAACAAAGGAACTAATGAACTGATGCAAATACGGGGGTTGGCATCCATGATGCAACCAAGCTAACCCTTTAGCAGCTCCCATGCCAATCGTAAGCCGAGTTGGCCAATCCAAAACAGCATCACACAATCCACCATTGTGCAACTGAGAAAACAATGTACCATTAGGCATATGCTTATACACCAACAGTCTCTCATCTTCCACAACACAATAACCTAAAAGCGGAACCAAATTCGGATGTCTAAGCTCTCCTAACCTATTCATCTCCGACCTGAACTGTTTCTCATCAATCCCACAAGCACTCAGCCTCTTCACCGAAAGCGCAGATCCATCAGGTAAATCCGCTTTGTACGAAACCACAGTTCTTGACGAAACATCGATATTCCCTGAACTAAAATTGTTTGTAGCAGCCATTAAATCACCCAATTTGATCTTCACAATAGGTTTCTCAAACAAAGTCACCTGAACAAGCTTATGTGACCTCAACAAACCAATCCAATCACTATCATCCTTAGATTTTCGAGCACCATAACCTTTCTTCTTCCTACTACCTTCTCTGATAAAGAACCACCAAAATATCACTAAACCAACACACAAAGATCCAACAGCACCAATAACTCCAGCCACTATAATAATACTTAGATTTCTTCCATTCAACGTGCCACATCTCGATAAAGGCTTCCCACAAAGTCCATTATTGCCACTAAAATCGTCTTCTCCAAACCGAGACAGCTCAGAGGGAATCGAACCTGAGAGATCGTTACCGGCGAGTGAAAGACGACTAAGCCGATCTAATCGACTCAACTGAGAAGGAATCGAACCAGAAAGCTTGTTATCACTAAGAATCAATGCGTTTAAGAACTTACACTCCACGATCTGAGTCGGAATCGATCCACCAAGCTTATTCCCAGACAGATCTAACGTAACGAGATACGGAAGCCACGAACAGATTTGAGAAGGAATCGAACCGGAGAGATCGTTTCCGGAGAGATCCAGTGACTGTAAACTATGACAAAGCTTAAGCGACTCAGGAATCTCACGAGCGAGTTGCATCGATTGAAGCTGAAGAGAAATAATCCGATTTTCTTTCTCGTTCCAGCAGGAAACACCAGTGAGCTTACAAATCGATGAAGCTGAAGAGTTTGGGAAAGACCAGCTACTGAGTCTACCTGAAGGATCTTTGAGTGAATTTTTCAAACCTTGAAGACAAAGAACGTCATCTTCAGCAGAAGAGCACATAAACGAGCTAATGAAGAGAAGCCATAGAAGTGTAATAAAGATCTTCTTCATGATAAAGCTGGATCTATGTTCTTCTAGGGTTTTTTTTTGCTCAGAGAAAGTTGAAGCAGAGCTTCTATGGCAGAAGAATGGTCATTGACTGTGTGTGAAACTGAGGCAAAGAAGAGAGACTTTTTTCCTTCTTTTTTTGCTCTTTGGACTATTTCTTTTTATAGTAATATTGCGGGAACTATTGTTATCTTTCGTTTTTTTGTTTGTTTAGTTTGGGAAAAAGAATCTTTTAACAAAACGACGCCGTTAGGGAAGGGGGAAAAGCCTGTTAGTAATTTTGTTTGTTTGAGTCTAAGTCTTCATGTTCCAATCGAAAGGGGGGGGGGGAAAGCTGATTTTATTCAAACTACTATAACAGATTTCATTTTTTTTGTATTTTTTACATTGTCTAAAATCAGCCATGTAGTGTTTTATACTATGATTCTTTACTCAACATATCAGTTGATCAAATTAAATTTTCCTTAATTAATAATATGACTTAAATGAGATTCTTTATTTCTAAAAAAATTGGCTGTTAATAAATCACTAAGTTTGAAGTTGTCATAAAGAAAAGGACAAAAATATTAATAAGAGAACCAAAAAAAGAGTGTAGATCCTATATTCGCTCATGGGCTTTGATAGCCCAAAAGAGGTCAGGGTTGTTCTTTAAGTTTCCTCCACTTGCTCTAAAAGCCACGAATGTCAGCGATCACCAAACAAGGATCGAAAGACTTAAAACTCATATAAGAACCAAAAAAGAGATTTTGCAGTGTTACCGAAATTTACATATGTGGTAAACTCTAAGAAACAAATGATTAGAAACCATTTAAACTCTCCCCCACCAACTAAAAAAATTAAAGTAACAAAAGAAGAAACGTACTAATGTAGATTTGGTATGTATCCTCGTCAAATGTAAATAAATATACAGCTGCTTAAATTATCTCAGAAACCAACCAACTAATAAAAGTCATTCTTGTTGTTGCCTCTGCCAAGGTAAATACCCAGTCACTTGATCAGCAAAATTCGACAAAACCAAATCTTTCAATTCCGTATCCCACACTTCACAAAACCGTCGTTTCCAATCCGGCGGCTCGATGGCCTCAGTCCCGAGCCCTGGAGCTCGATCTTTAGACCCTTGATTCTGATTCTCTTGCCAGTCCACAACATAAGTAGCCACTCTTCTGTAAAACTTAGCTTTAAAAGTCTCCCAGACTTGGTACTTGTAATGGTTCACCACCGCAACACTCTCCACCAAACTCATATGCCCGATTCCTTCTCTCAAATGAAAATGATGAACTTCATTTAGCAATGAACTTGTGAGCAACTCCGGTCGGATTATCGACTTATGTCTCTCGGGATTCGCTTGTCTACAAGTGTACCCTATGGTCACGCCTTGTGATGGAACCGAGGTTAGACCGGATGGACCATAGCTATGACATTCTGTTCTGATCTCTCCAACAAGTTCCCAAGAAGTGTAGTTCGATACAAGCGATTTCAAAGCGTTTTTGCTCGGTAAGCCTTGCGAGCGATGCGTTGGGAAGTAGTAGAACTCGTCAACATCGAAGAATCCAACCCAATTGCATTCTTCTTTCGCTCTAAGCACACAATGCGAAAACCCGGCTTCTTGAGTCTTGATCCAAGGCCAAACATGTCGACTCACATTGTAATTCGCCGAACTGAGGAATTCAATCTCGTCTTCTATAGCATCATCACTGTTGTTGTCATATATAAACCAGCGTTCGACACCGAGCCACGAGTGATACATGATCCATTCACGCAAGAACGGAGCTTGATTCCACAGCATTGTACAAACACAAAGCTCATGCTTAACCCCACTCTTCTCATTCTTCTTCTCAATCGAATCTGAACCATAGATTCTCGCAACAGAAGGCAAAGCAGGCGTAGATCTTCCTCTAGGATCAATGTGGATTACACTCACTCGAAACATCATCTCTGGATTTAGCTTCAAACTCTCAGGCAAAACACACCTCACAACTTCTTGCGCAGCAGACACAGCTTGTGTCACCAACACTTCAACATCATCTTTCTTCTCAGAATTCCCAATCTTAAATTGGCATTTGTAGTAAGAAGGATCTGATTCCTTGTGAGGCCTTCGAGTCAATCCTTTGACAAATACAACCACCGTGTCGCCATCAATCACCGCCTCGTAACTAACCTTTTCCCAATTATGAACACGACTGCTCTGCTTCTGCCTCTTCTTCTTCACCAAATCTCCACGAAATTGCAAATCAACCGATGAAGAATAGTTCGAAGGAGCATTAGGGCACCGAACAATCGATCTAAACTCATCGAATTCATCACTAGATATCGATGGCAACACCAAAGTCTCTTCCCTTACTCCATGATAAACACAAATTAGGTTTTTTTCACCTTTCCTGATTCTAGTCGAAAGAATCAGCAACAGATGGTCGGGGAATTGGACTATGTCCTCAACTCTGAACGGAGAGAATCTTCCGTGAAACGAACGGTGAATCGAGTCCATGGATGATAAAACGGAAAGAGCAGGAACACGAAGAGACGGTCTCAGAGAATCGGAACGAACAGAGAGTGTAGAGATTCGGTCGGAAGATAAGAAGAAGAGCAAGATGAAGAAACAACAAAAGCATACGATTAGATACCTTTGAGACAAGAACTGGAGTTTTAGTTGCTGTTTGTTCCGTACTTTCCTCTTCTTCCCATTCTCATACTCTGTCATCTTCTTCTTCTTCTTCGACAAAACTGAAACTTTTGTTTTCTTCTTCTGGTTAGAAGAGAAAAAGGTGCTTAATAAACTGAGCTGGAGAAGGATTTACTCGGGGTCGGGGATAAGAGATCTGGTTTTTGCGCCGGCCGACAAAAGTATCTTCTCCGCTTGTGTTTTGAAGAAATTAAGAAAGGAATATTTATAATTTGATTTAATTTTGATTCTTTTGGGAAATAATTCGTTGTGATGAAGAAGGGAAGAAACAAGGGAGACGCGGAGAGAGTCACGTTTCTTATTCAGTCGCGTTAGGCGTCTTTCTCATTTCTCATAATTTTGCAAAGCCACCGGATTAGTACTAATGACTTCCTCACTTTTAGGTTAGTTAAATTAATTAAGGAGTTTAAGGAGGGGGTATTCAATCATTGAATTTAGAAGAAATTAAATTGAGTAAAAATATAACAGATTTCAAAATATTTGAAAGCTTTTATCAAATTCTATCCAAATGACAACATAAAAGCTGAGAATTGGTTCTTCACAATTTTAAACCAAATTTCTATTAAATTCTAATCAAATGACATATTATCAAAACAATCATAATATCAAATAACACTAACATTTAATAGAATTCAGTAGAATTTAAAAGAATGCATAAATTATATAATTGAATAACACTAGATTTTTATAGAATGTTAAATTCTTTCAAATTCAATAAAATTCTTAAGTTGAATAACCCTCCTAAGTCATTTTTTGTGGCTTAATGATTTCTGTCAAGGCGAGAAAGATGCCAGTAGTTGTGTCCAAAGATGCTACGATGAGGTCGACCATTTTCTCGCTTTGTTTTCATCTTTTTATTTTATTTTAAAGTTTTGAGTTGAAAAAGAGTAACCTATGATTTTGTGACAGTTGTGCTGCGTTGCGTGGTCTTTTACTTTTAGGGCAAATAATCATTGTTTTTATTCTTCAAGATTCGTCGGAGGACCAAACCTATTGGTACCAAGCATGATTGGATTAACTAATCAAGGATTCAAGTTTGCTAATGTGTGTAGCAAACCAATTGGTCGGTGTTGAATAAGTATGGTTGACGAGTTTAATTTCGCTGAACATAATGTAATAATAACGTTGAATGGTGACCTAAATGAATTGAACCTAACTATCTATATTTGGATAAAACATTATTGTTTAGAAAATGACCTAATGATCATGCATACTTGCATAGTTCAACAGGTAATAAAAAAAAATCTGGTGAAGAACACGTTTTGTCACAAACAAGTATGTTCGACGACGAACTCATTTCAATATTTTAAAATTTTTAATTAGTGATATATATTTTTCAAATGATTAGTTAATTTACTGTAACATAAAATATCTATTAGTATATTACAAAATTGTAGGTCTTGATGTATGTGACGCTGAGGGCGATTGCTTCTCATCCATATTGCGTTGCCGACCTCAAAAGTTGGTTCATTCAATCCGTGAGTTTGAAGAACATAATATTTTCCTAAGGGTAGAGTAGTAATTAGTAAATAATTTTGTTTGTATCTTTTTGATTTTGAGATATTTTTAATTGTTTAGTTTGTCCTTTATAACCGACTTCCAGTATTTAATTTCATTTTTTGAATCTATTATTGAGTTTGATAACTGCGTTTTGTGAAATTATTGTGCTTGTTATGGATTTTTTAAGTGATAGAGATATTTTTAAGTAATAGGAGTACATGATTAAATTTTAAATAAACAAACAAACAAAAAGCGAGTGTAATGAATTATGTGTTGAGCCCAACTAGCAAGAGATGTTTTTGGTTTAAGCTAATTGGATACGTTGCAAAGTAAACACGGTTCGTATAATTGGAGTTGGGTTTTTTTTTATAAGAAAAATCGTATATTGATCAATGTTGGAGCCATGTTCCTTTGTTCTTGCCCTCATTTTCTATTTATTTATTTCTTTATAACTAATGATTAATGATGAATAAGAAAAAAAGAAAAAAAAGAAAGAAAGGAATGTGGCTTCCATTACAATTCCTAATGATCCATCTTGTATTCCCCTTCATGTTTGTTATTTCTGTTTGGCTCTTTTCTGAATGATTACAATAAAACCAGCATCATTCTTCTTTCCGTTTTCCATACTTTATTTTTGTTTTTTTTTCATCATTTCTTATATATTCCTAGCATACAAAACTTCAAACTTTTCATCTACCATATACACATGTTATTATCTACTATGAGTCATACAACTTCCTCAGGGCATCTTCAAGATTATACACCATTTTAGTATTGATACTACACTATTTTAATATAGTTTTAACAATAAAATGTTTTTTTTTCTCCAACAACAAGAACAAATATTGCACTTATAAAATATTATCTATTATTATATTATTAAGTTAAATATGTTTTTTTATTATTTAACATTTTTATTATATAAAATACCTAGTTGCACTTAGGTTCAGTTAGGATCATTTAGATTCAGTTAAGTTTATTTAGATTCAGTTAGGTTTAATTTTTGTTGTCTATTAACTGATTGACATATAGTTAGGTTCAGTTTTGTCTGCTTAACCTAAGTTTCAATGTGTAATGATTAATGTTCATGAGTAAAGGAAAAAATTACTATATAATATACCTTGTCAAGTTTGTTTGTAAGGTTTGTTGTTTCAGAATTCTGATTAGCTAGCTCATCACGTATTCGACTATGAGTAACAAGAAAATCAAACCAGATTACCAAATTATTAAATCTCATGCCTCCACTTGCTATCATATAGTTATGTTGGTAAATGATCATAGAAGGAGAGTCATTTGCAAAATGTTTGTTGTTTGTATTTTCAGATTAGGAAAGGATGTTGGATAAACCTCCACCTCTTAAACAAAACTCAAATGATGTCGGATGGGAATATGGAGTCTTGTGTGATTTAAGAATTTCAGACAAAGTGAAATGTAAATTGTGTAGAAAAGAATTCACTACTTCACTTTAGTTTTTTTTTTCTTGATGGTGTTTGGCCGTGATTATGAGATAACATGACGAACTTGTTGTTTTTGTTTTTGTGTTTGTTTAAGGTTAGTTTCAAATTGATGTCTTTGCTTTTGTTTAAAGTTAGTTTTAATTTCAAACTTGGCATTTTAGGTGTATGTTACAAGATACTAAGTCTAACACAACTCGTAATGGTGATTATTTGATTTTTATGATGAAAATGATGAAGACTTACTATCCTTTTATTATTTTTTTTATGTTCTCAAGATCAAGATAATGTATTTTTTTAATTCCGTGAATGAAATTTAACTTTTCGTATTTTAAATTAGATATGTATTGAAAAAATGTTTATGTATTGAATTAGATGTGTATTGGAAGAAGAAGTTTTTTTATGTATTATAGGAATGTAATGTTTTATAGATAAACATGAGTAAAAAACTAGTTCTCGAGTACTCCCTAATGAATATCCGATTTTTTGGTAACTCGTTAGATCCGGACCAACCGTCCGACTCACGCTTACCGTAATCCCGAACCTTGTAAAATACATTACATTAAAATATATTTATAAAATATATAATAATATTCACTACTTCAATACAATAATTATTATCTTTTAAAACCAAAAATATATACAACAATAAAATAAACCATTTCAATACAAATACTATTTTAGTATATCTATTCATTTTCTTATTTTATAATTATTTAATTCATTTATTTTATTAATAAAACAAACTAGTGTTTCGTGTGACTATAGCAACACACTAAAATAGTGTGATTTTTAGAATACCATTGGAAAGCTTTTGGTGCAAAATAATTAAATCAAAATGGTGTTTTCGAGTTCTATTGGAGTTTCTCTAACAAAATAAAAAATATACTTAGCAAACCCGCTACGTATAAATGTTGATGCCATCGTAAATTATGCATAGTAACTTCCAAAACACTGATCTCAACGTAAGATCAAATAGTGTTTTTAACAAAATGAAAAATCAAATAGTGTTTCGCCGTAACCCAAAACATCGCTGTTTTGACTTTGGTTACCACTAGGGCAAAACCCAATCAATGAATCATGTTTGGATGTCACAAAATTCCATAATGGTTGAGTGACAAGTACCAAAGCCAATCTTCTATCTTGGGCCCTATTGAGGCGGCCTTAAAAATAAAAGAGCGACACGATGGGATATTCTTCTGACTTCAAATCACATGCGGTACATACTTGAGTAACTAGCAGATTTTTAGTTTGACTGAGTCGCTTTTACTTAATAATGTACCGGAATATAGTGAAAGTTAGACTAAATCAAACCGAATTTAAAAGGAAAAAAGAGTTACTGTTTTATTCAACAACTTTAAAGAGTTAAGCATTATGGGGTCTAGTATCTTTAGCATCCACTCTAAGGTTGTTTCTCTTCCTCTACTTTCCGGCCTCCTCAAAAGTCTATTAGTATAATTAGTGTTGTTAGTCAAAAATTATTATTTTCTTACTTTTTTCTTGTCTTTCTCAATTCATTAAATTTCTTCTACAAATTCATTTTACTTGATCATGTCTCTTAATATTTATCAATTGTATTCTTCTATATAATTTGATCTCATATATTTATATTAATATGAGAAACTAATAATATTCTTCTCATTTCATAGTTCTCATCATCTCTACATATTATTAAAGCATGTTTTACTCGAGTTTCGATCTAACGATCAAACTCATATCTTTCTTTTTTTTAAACCTTAGTGCTTCCTTTTATTTTATGTTTACTTTCTTTAAATCTAATGTTTTTTTAAGCCGATGTTTCACTAAACTATCAAATTTTTAAATCATGTTTTTCTCATTGCCAAATCAACTCACTTCTGCAGCAACGTCATGATCCGCGTCATTACACTCACCAAACACATGCTCATTCGTGCTTTTCTAATTCAAGCCTAAGTGTTTTTGAATCCAAACCATCAAACTTCTCATTCTACTCTACCATAAACCTCTGAACCTATTACATATCAAGTTTTTTTCTTTATGTATCATGATAAGACTATGCAACCGTCGGCCATCTTAAAAAGATGTATTAATATAATTAATGTTGTTAGTCAAAGTTAGTACTTTTTTCAATTCATTGAATTATTTCCACAAATTCATATAATCATGTTTCTTACTATTCATAAATTATATTCTCCAGATTTACCATTTCCATCTGGTTAATTATCTCATTAATGTTTATACTTGGTATATTACGCATTGGTTATTTTATGGTACATATATAAACTACATTATTGGAAATCAGATTCGTCCCTTGAAGCGCGGGCCCTAAAGCTGAAAACAATGCAGGACCTTTGTGGTAGTCATACTTTTTACTTACCTTATCTTATCTTCCATTTACTACTATGATATTCGTTTCTTTGTATCAGATTGTCATATGAATAGAAGTGGCATCAATAATTTCTGACGCTGACAAATAGAGACAAGAGTGAAATCAACTCCATTGTCCTAATTCTAATATAGCAAGCAATCATTCCAGAGTAACATAAAACAGTCGCACAACAAAATCTTTACATCCCTCTCTCTCTATTCATGGTGGTTTTGACTTTACTCTAATGACACATTACATAAATATCAGATCTATTCACATGCATTTCATCTTTTGAAACTCTATTGATTCACTCGCTGATTAAATTATTAC
Source organism: Cardamine chenopodiifolia (assembly GCA_963922655.1). Lineage (NCBI taxonomy): Eukaryota > Viridiplantae > Streptophyta > Magnoliopsida > Brassicales > Brassicaceae > Cardamine > Cardamine chenopodiifolia. The sequence goes on along the minus strand of OZ000483.1, from coordinate 5,785,797 downwards.
TTTAAAAAAAGAGAGAAAGCTTACTTAGACATGTGTGAGAGTAGAATTCAAACAGGCGGTTTGAAAGCAAAGCATCGAATCTGAGATTTTGGCTTTCATTTTCAGCTTCTTGAGTTAGTTTGGTCAATCCTCACATCACTTTCTTTCCAAAAAAATGAATCACTCATGTAAACATTCTCTCTTTTGCTTCAAGTTGATAATCTGAATATGCAAAACAAACCTTTAAAAAACAACGCTTTATAAGCAAATATCACCAATAAAAGTAACTAAAACATGGTTTTTACCTGGTTGTTGGTTTCTGTAGAGTTGTATGCATAGAGTCTTGGAACTGGTCTCTTGGCGATCTCTTTTGAAAAACGAAACCGCTCTTTTGAATGTTGTTCGCATCTGTTGATTCTCGTATCCCCTGGTCCTGCGCAGCCATTTCACTGGCTGTGTTTCTCATCTGTGGTATCTCCTCGGTTTTTCTCCAGAACTTGGGACTTAAGAATTCTGTACCAGGTAGTTTGGAACAACTCTCTCCTGTACAGCTACTACTATTCTTAGGGACTCTCCCATTTGAAACCGCAAGATCACATGATATTTCATCCAAAGCCATCTCTAAACCGCTGACACGAGACTCCAGAGACTGGATCCCACTCTCTGAGGTTCCCATGAATTTCTGAATCCAAAATGAAAAGTTATTTTAGAAGTATTGAGCAATCTATAACATCATAATCAAACAAGTCATCAAAGGGACACTAGAATTGTTAAAAGACCAATTATATACCTGAAGTAAGTCTAAGAGACTAGACTGTTGGTTCTCAATCAGAGCAAGCTGTTCCCGTATCAAAGACAGTTCCTCACTGTCTTTTTTACTTTCATCAACATAATCTTCAAAGTTTTTGGCAACAGAATCAAAAGAATCACCATCGTCACTACAAGGTGCAACCCTTGAGCCAGACCTCAAACCACCAAAGCCAGATACTTTACTATCTTCTCGGCTTTTCTCAGAGATAGTATGTTTGATAACATCTGGTCCCCCTGAGTTGGCCTTCTCCTCACTTTTACTACTACTCCGATCATCCAAAGATTGCTTTACCGGTGTAAATTGTGGTCCCTTGTTATCCACACTAGAAGCTGCTGCTGCTGCTAACATGGTCACATTCCCTTGATTTCTTTTTGGAAGATTTTCTTTTTGTCTAGTTGCTACATATGATCTATTCACAGGCATAGATGGGGACCTCTTCACTATACGCGTTACTTTCTTTGGTCTAGAGGATTTAAAGCCAACGTCAATGGTGGAACTTCTCGTGACAGAGGTAAAGCATCCAATATTATCATCATCTGAAACCAAATTTGTATGAATTCCATAAATCAAACTGAAGTTAAAAATGCATATTCACTGAATAGAGAGACAAAAGTAATGGCTCTGCTATATACCTGTTGAAGATCTAGATGGAGACAAAGAAGCTTCGTCATCATATGAAACTTCCTTCCATAGATTCAGTGCTCGATTCATAGTTTCTCTCACACTTTTCACCTGCATTGTGAATCCACTAAGCGTCATAATCGGATTTAGATTCTATTGAACAAAAAACAAAACTGAAGTCTCGTTTTTTTTACCTTATCAAATCTTCTGCTCTCAAGAGCTGCCGTGCAGGCTTTTTTGTATAGTGATGCCAATTCCTCCGCCGTTGCAACTTTACCCAACGCCTCCGCCGCAGATTTTCTCGCCGCCCAATCCTCACTGCTCAGAAATTCAATCAAAACCGGAACTAACCAATCCAACACCGGTTTAGTTCCGGCCCCACCGGCGTTAATTATACTACCTACAGCACTCAACAGCGCTGCTTTAGCCTTAAAACCGTCGCTCTTAAGCAATTTTCCAATTTTAGGCAACGATTTCCTCAATTGTTCCGATTCCGGATCCGTCGCTGCTTCCACAGACGCCGCCAAACACAACGCCGCTCCGATCTGCGCGTTTGAATCACCTTCCTGAAGCAACGTCTCAATCAACGGTTTAGCAACGGAGGCGAAAGGTTGCCTCGTGACATGAGCGGACATATCCGCAGTAGCAACGGTGCAAGCAGAACGAACGGCGGAGTCCGGATCTCGGAGGCGGCGGATAACGGTGGAAACCATCTTCGCAAGGTGAGGAGTGAGAGAATCACCGTGGTAACGAGAGAGAATCGATAAGAGAGCAACGCACTGTTTCCTCACCGGAGATTTAACGGAAGAGTCAGTATTGTGGATACAGTTGAGAAACGAAGAGAATGAATCGTGAGTGAGATTTCTAGCGATTGAGTCAAGCTCAGCTGAAGCGAGAGCTAAAGTGTCACGATCAGCGAGCTTGTTGAGGCAAGAGATGACACGCTGTTTCAGATCGGGAGGAGTTGACGGAGACTGTGACGGCGATGAGGAAGAAGACGCCGGAGATAATGAAATCGGTGGACTCGCCGAAAATCGTCCGTGAACCGACATTTTAAAAATGTTTTTGGGGTTCCGATATGAGATTTTTTCAGAAAAACGTGTTCACATAAAATGTGAAAGTGCTTGAATATGGCGGCAGAGGGAGAGACTCCGATTATGAGTAGACGGTTGGGTAATGTGTTTTTAAATGCTAAAACAAAGAGAGGGAGTCGTGTAAAAATTAAATAATATTATTATTTTCATAATCTTGCTTTTGTTAAGAAATAAAATGTCTTTTATATAACAATAAATAAATACACTTTGCAATATTCGCATGCTATTTTCTATGACAAATTTTTTTTGATGATACTTCATATTCATAGTATCTACTATCTATAAATTTATAATCTATTTCGGGAAAATAATGCTTTTTTAAGTCTTAAAGAGAATATTGGAATATTTTATCCAATTATAAACGTAGACAACTCTAAGCTAGTTTTTTTTTTTTTGTTAAAAGCTCTGGCTAGTGTATTTAAAATTTTAAACACTCTCTTTCATTTCCTTTTCTTTATATTTGTAATACCAAACAAAAAATCGAAATCTTATAGTCCAATTTCATATTTCGGGCCAAATGTTTTTCCAAAATAGAATATCGTACTTAATATATGCTTTTTTGTTGTTGCAGATTTCTCTAATTAACTGAACTAAGTGTTTTCAGTTTGTACTAGATTTCTTTGCTCTCAGTGCTCGTCTCATGGCAAAATAATTTTGTTAGATTGAGTTTCTCTGTCGCCAAAAATTACAATAATATTTTATATGGGTGTTTTCATACAGATATAGTGTAGGTCAGAAAGATTATGTCCTTTTTGATGCCGTGTTAAATCTCACAGAACAAAGTTATAGTATCTAATATTTAAAATTCAAATGAAATGTTGGCAGAAAATATTTAAATCTTTTATTCAGCAATGGCAATGTATTTATTATCACCTCACCATTATCAAATAATATGTTAGAATACGCCAATACGACAAGAAAATTTCAAAAAAAAATTAAAACTGACAGGCAATGGAATATCCTAACTGGCGAACCACAGAACAGTTCCAAAATTTACAGTAATTTATTAATTAATTAATAAAGCAATTAAGACAAAAAAAGAAAAGAATAATATGTTGTTGTGCTACGGTGCTGATGCTGTATAAATCTGTTTTGACATTTGACTTGTTCAGAGAATCAATGATGCATATCAGTTTAAATCTTATTTTATGTTTTTCTTAATTAATTTTTAGGGCCAAAATGATTTGACTTAAGTTTATAAAAATGTGAAAAATGGCAACCACCACATTTAATTTCGGATGGAGGGATATATTTGTGAGTTAATGAATAGATGATCTGATGACGTGATTATATGATTTTTTGAATAATCAAAATCGAGAGAAAAATCATGGTAAATCAAAAAACAAGAATGGCATAGAAGTAAATATGAAGAGAAAGAGGGAGAGAGACATTAATGAGGAAGCACGTGAAGGGGTAATGGAGAGAGCAGGCAGACAGCACGTGACTCGATGTTACTGATTTACCAAGTTTGAACATCCAAAATTTAATTCGAACCTTTATTTTTGGAATTATTTTACTTTTGGTCCATATTGTCTGCAAAACTAAGGTGTTCGACTGTTCATTCACGTTTAAAAAGTCCCAAAAATAAAAATTTATAAATTAATAAATACAAAATATACAAGATTCCAAATAACGACTCATTTAGCTCTAAACTTCAAATCCATTTAAATTAAGAGAAACAATAAAAAAAACGTTTATTAATCATAGAAAATTAAGAATCATGGATACTCATTGAAAAGAGAGGATTAAACTGAGACTATGGAGGAACAAAGGAATGATCACTTTCACGAATATTATAGTTTCCATCAAGACGGGGACGTTTCAACACGTTGGGATACTCCATGTGACTTTTGTTCGTCCGACTATTCTTTTATGGTTTCATTATTTCTGGCCTTTTCCCGCATTCGTCTTGTTTTGTTCATGTTTAACCGAACCGGTACGAGACCAAAAATCCAAGTTCCATACCGGTTCTTGCGACAAGAAGTTCACTGTTGTAATATTAAAACGTCAAATCATCTTAAATAAATAGCTTAACAATGAAGGCCCAGCTAACTAAGGTGGCAGATATTATATTAAAACTTTGGTTCCTATTATGACATGTAATTAAGTTCAAATCAATTGCCTCCATCAATGCTAGAATGTCTTTTTCTTCTTCTTCTTGGATTCTTATGAGATGTCGACCATTCTACCTCATTTAATTTGAAATAAATCAAACCTTAATATTTGACTTAGTAAAAATTGAACTACTACTAAAATTTACTAGATTCAAAGCCATGTTACATACAATATATATTTAATTTCTATTATTTATAAATATTATCAAATTACTTTTAGTATTATTCATATAACTTATTTTTTTGTTTTCACGATCATATAGAAGAAACTAGTGATAAACTATACATAGTTTTACATACTTGCGTACCATCCTTGTCATCAACCATGCCAATAGATCAAGATTATTTAAGAAATGTATTTGCGTATAGGGTCAATGAACTAATAGCCCCACTCATATGACTTTGGAATATATATATATATATATATATAGGAAGTTTGATGCATGGACCCTTCATCTTTAGGTCTGAGACCAACCTTTAAATGTTGTATTCTTACGAGAAAAAAAAAAATGTTCTGTCACAAATGGCTCGAGCAAGGGCTCATGAGTACGCTTCCTTTCGGTATATGACCATAACGAGACCACCTACTTGGTAGGATACATCATACATGGATAAAAAAGTTCTCTTGGTTTTATTTTTGAAAGAAATGAAGAAAACCATGGTATTGTTGAAATATAACAACATTTCATACATTTTCGAAACACCAATTAAATCACCATATATAATTCTCTAACGTGCAGAATAAGGTGCAAGAATTGAAAGACGGGCAGAGGGGCAAAAAGGGAATTTTTTTGGATCAAGGACCAAAGGGTGGAGGTTGATGTTAGTAATGTTGTTTGACCAAGTGGCAAAGCTAAACTAAAAATACAAATACAAGTTATGGAAAGATAAGAGAAGAGCTTTCACATGGACATACTTCAAATAGTGACAACAAACTCCCACATTTAATAGTTATTTCTCACATTTTCGCATCTAGGTTTTTCCTTGCAAGGGAGCAGTTGCACATGTTCTTCTTTTCGTCTTGTTTTAAAAAATAAAATAAATTGAATTTATCTTTTTTTTTGGATGAGATGAGAGACGCCTCTACCAATGGAATTGTGTTGTGGGTAATGTTTATAGAGTTAGGTTCATGTACAAGGAATCGTCCATGTGTGTCCCATTATGACCCCAAGACCAAATCTATATAGCTTGATCAATCCGCCCCAAGCACTTATTTTTTTTTGATGAAATTACGTAAGAGGAATTACAAAATATCAATTTTCTGTTTGTCATCACAATTAAATAAAATATGAACTGTATGTAGTTGATTGGACACAGCCCCTGCCCCAACCATTTTAGATTATGCAGAATTAGTCGTAGAGAGACCAATTGAATTTTGATATATCATGAAGTAATTATTATGTAGCCCTAATCCATTTCTCAGTATGTAGAGAATATATAAAAGTTCATGGTATGCGACACATTCAATTAATTAGTTTTGGTGGCTGATTCAATAATAGCCACCGAAGCTGATCAAATACTACATTTGTTTAAAATGACATGTTCGATATATGTGTTCATCATTTATATTCTCAGGATTATTATTACCATCAGATCACATGCTCAATCATTATATTGTGCAACAATTGTAATTCTTTGTTTGTCTACAACTTAAAATCTAGTTATGTAGACATTTGTTTTATCTATAATTATTTTTGTGCAACAAAAACCATATTTTCCAACATCTCCTAATCCTAGCTAGTGAAAATTAGAAGGTATCGTTCTAATTTCTTTGATGTACATAAATGGCAAATGGGTGCATGAGAAACTGAGAATAACTGCTAATTTTTTTTGTTAGAGAAAACTGATAAGTTAAATTAGAGTATTACCGTAAATTCATTGATTTATATTTGAAATGAAACTAGTGACTGATATCAATGAGTAAATGTTTTGCCTAATGTATATCAAACAAAAACTGATCCATACAAACTTTTGGTTAATTTACCACAAAACGTGATGTTATTAGTAAACTTGTTGGTTATATATAATTTTGAATTGGTAGAAATTGGTTATGAGTGTGGTTTTGCAAATTACAAAGGATGGGTCCAAGCCTTGCTTGGAATTTTGTTATTATCATTTGTAAACATTAGCACAAGAACCAATCATAAGCATTTTCCACATGGAAGCTGCTCCTCTACCATGGCTGATTTTTGGATTCTTATATATACTTACATACATTTTTTCATTATTAACTCATCATATACGTTTTGAACCCAAAAAAAGAACACATCATATACGTAAACGCACATGCACAACTTTATTTCATTAGTCAGTTTTCTCTAGCCTATTTTTGACATGGCATTTTATTCTATACTCTAAGAATATTTTGTATGTCAAACGGATTGAATGAGTTTCGTATACTTCTTCATAAACAGTTACATTTACATATGCTACATTCATATTAGACCTTAAATATGGTTTGATTGAAGATTATATATTAGAAATGCTGGCAGTCAATTAAAAGTACATACATAGGATTTATGTATAAAATATATCTGTGTTACATTTTTCAACTTTGCCTTTCAATTCTTGAAATTTCTTTAAATATTCTAACCCACCAACAAAACATCTAGCGTATTAATCATTGCATCATTAATTGATCATAATCATTACTAATCATAGTTAGAATATTGGGCACAATTAGGAAAATTTGGTAGGTCTTTATTGCAGACAATTGCCAGCACACCAACTCAAGCTTCATAAAAGAAAAAGGAAGAAAGAAAGAGAGGATTGGGTTTGCATAATGATTCCAAATGTTTGGGGTTAGATATGAAACTAAGAGTATCTTATACCGAAAATTCGTATTTCAACGAGTTTGAGAAATTTATGAAATTATTTCACAGGCTTGCTCACAGGCTTGACACATTACTAATGTGACATTGTACTAAGGGTTCGCTTCTCCCCAAATATTGGTAAAATGGTCGATAAAAAAAAGGTAGCATAATGTGAATGAATTCAAAGTCAAGTAGTTCATATAAAATTTGTCAGTACCGATTTGCGTGGGTTCGTAGTGGGCAAAAGAAAAATCAATTGGGCCAAGTCCATACACCGGATCTAGTATGCCATTGGTCTGAGTTGAAAAAATTGTTTTTAAATAATTATATAAATTAAATTTACTATATATATATATATATATATATACAGCCTTCTCGTTCATGTTGAAAGCTATAGCGAATATCTAAACTTGGTCTTATTTTTAGATTTTATGAAACTAATACTTTTCACAAATGTTATCTATTTATTTGATTTCACCTAAATCTATACTATTAATTGGGAAGCATTCACTATTAAAGAATCTTTAAAATGTAAAATATTACATGTAATGCCATTGATATAATTGCAAGAGTAAATTTTTTTTTCACACATTAGCAATTTCTTCAAAGTATTTAATCAGATTTTCACAGATTTTGTAGTTAATAGAATATTTTCAAAAATAATTCTTTCTAATTTAACTGTAAATTGCCAAAAATAATTTCTAATTAATTATGAATTTAAATATGATTTTAGTAATATATTTACATTAATTAATTTCATATTTTGAAAATTTTGTTGAGATTTCTTATCTTATATTTTTCTGATATTTTTAAATATAAATTTGAATCATTACATAATCAATATAATAATTAAAAATTTAGAATTTTTTTGGCACATATTATGATTTAACCAATGAAAAAAATATGTGTGATTTGAACATCCTACATCGCTTAAAATTTTTTTTGGTGGTTATTCAAAACATATTATAAATATGACCAAAATAAACAAAATCTGAATGAGCAAGAAACTTGATTAAATAGACATTTAAATTAAAATAAATTTTTTAATGCAGTTTATTAATTGAACCGTTTAGTTAGACCATATATAATAAATTATAAACTTTTCAAAAAATTTAAATATCATAAATAGATTTAAGCTTTATACAAAAAACTATTATGAAAATTCTAAAATGGTATATATACTTAAAATATACTTTAAAAGTTTAAAATATTATAAATATAAGTTTGTGAACTTCCTTAAAGAATATAGTTTTTTAACTTATAAAAATTTAAAATGTTATCAATTTTAATGTCAAAAGTATTTATATATTTTAATATTTTATCAAGGAGTATATAAATATAGTTTCAACTGATCCAATAATTTATCATTAAGATTTGAATTACGATATAGATCTTCAAATATTTTAATTTTTACTATGAGTCAGAAAAAGTATGGATAAAGACGGGTCATGATGGGCATGACATATCTCGGATGGAATTTCTAATCGTTGATAATAATTGATACAGGACTAAATAAAATTGTTATAATTTTTTTTGACTAATATGAAAATATATACATAACACCACTTAACTTTTACAACTAAAATATGTTATGATATAAATTATCAAATAATTTTTCTATAAACATAATACTACACATACGTGCGGATCTCGAATTACTTTTTTCAAACTCAAATTTCTATTATAAATTTATAAATATAATACACCAAACTTATCCAAAAAAAATTATGTACAAAACTATTCATAAAACTCAAAACATAATTATTATGTTAAATTTATAATATTATATATTACTATACAATTCACTAACTCAACAAAGTAATATATTATTTTAAAATTTGTTCAAATAAATTTCTATAAAAATTTTCTTGCTGGTACGTACAGGTAAAGTATAGTAATATTTTTTTAATTTTCTTTTGCAGAAATAAATGCCACTATGTAACAAAAGTAATTTATACTTATGTTAACTAAGTTTGACAGATGCATGCTTAATGATGGTTTCAATTTTAAATCATTTATTACTAACTATACATAAAAGTCTGTAAATTAATTGTCTCATTGTTTATGTAATCAGTAATTAGTGTGAAATTTCGTTTACACATTATATTGACATGTCTTTAGTTTATTAAATATTATTATACATTTTCTATCTCATTGCTACAAAGATGTTAAATGCATTTAGCCTAAAAACAAAGATTTTAAATGAAAATGGACTGCTTTGATCAAACTTTTCAATATATAAAGAACATACATGCATCTCAGAACCATTCATAAGCTGTTAGTGCTACAAAGGTGAAGCTTACTCGTAGTAATATTTCTGGTTTGTTAACTGCTTTATGAACTATGCTCCACAATTCTACTTCGATCTTTCTTTTTATCAATGTAAAGAAGATTTCTTATATAAACATTTGTTTCTCCACATTGGACCAACCAAAGAGTAGCTTTTAAATTAATATATGGTTTAAAAAACAGAAGTTGATTATAATTGTCATGTTCTCGTGCTCGGCTTGGTTCAATGCATACACTTTTTATTTCTAGTAATTTTTGATTAATACCCTTGATGCAAAATTCTGTTTTTTGTTTCAAAGATATTAAGTGATTTTTAAAAGACAAAGGTTAAGTGTTCAAGATGATAGAAAATTAAACAAATGCAAAATAATAATTTAAACGTGCATTCTTTTTGTTTGGAAAATGAAGTTTTTCGGCCAACTTCAAACCATTGTTAAAGGAGAAGGAAGTAAAGCGAAGACAACTCTAGATGATGCATATGCATATCTTAGGAATGTGAAGAATAAAGTTGAATTTGATCATGAATAATTTTAAAGCTCGAAGTTATGCATATATATGAAAAGAAATGTTTGGTTTTCTCTTTAGTTCTATCAGTAACACCTTATAATTTCTAATAACTTGATTAATTTTGATTTATAATTTTGTTGTAGAATTGACCAAGAAGGTTGCATAAGTGAGGTGAAAGGCTTGTTCAGAGGAAACCGAGACTTGATTTCGGGTTTTAATGTATTTTTGCCAAAGCCTTTGGAGATCATTGATTGGTATTTCGTCGGGCAAATGAGGGTAGGTGATGTTTTGAGATTTCTTCGTTTATCTAAGTCGAAGAATCTCTTTGTGATCGTTCTTTCATTATTTAGGAATCATATTTTGGTTTAGTCATTTTGTCTTATAAATAAGGTTCTTTTGTGATTTTTTATCTTTCTTCATTTAGCAATCATGCATTCGATTTACCAATTTTATCTTATAAATAAGGCTCTAAAAACTTTGTTATTTCAAGGTTATTTATATTAATCTCCTCTCAACTCTTTACATATATAATTCAACAAATGGTGCAACAATTTCGTGTATTAGAGGATTCAACGAATTTATCATATTCTCTATATACTAAGTGTTATTGTGATATTGAATTTAATTTTGCCACTTTTCCAGTAACACTTAAATGAATGATAAAAATATAATTCAGAAAATATTAATTTTTATTACTATTTATTAAGAACATACAAAAATTAACTATATAATAGTGTTTTTATAATATATATATATATATATATATATATATTGATAATTTGTTGTATGCTCGATAAAAACTCCAAACTAATATGATGGTGTATAGGGCTTACTGGAGCTGCTAACTAATAATCATATCAAAGTACTTAAATATAAAGAAAATATCAAATAAAAAAGTTAACTTACATATACATATTTGAACTTTTAATATTTTATTTAGCATATACATATTTATCGAAATAAATATATCTAAAATAGATTAACATATGAAATAAACATTAAAATTAGTTAAAAGTAACCTTTAAGATTAGAATTAATTAATATGGATAGGATCTCTGCTATATATTTAAACCCAAAATAACGAAAATATTCTCCAAAACACACTTTCTCTTTTTTTTTTCTTTGCAGATAATGCTCAAGACAAGTGTTCCTAATTTTCATTAGATCTCTCTATTAAAACTCACATTTTGTGTTTTTGAAACTGAAGAAACTATATGTTTTCAGAAACTCTGCATTAAAAGAAAAGAAGGTTGTATTGAAAAAGAGAGTGGGACAAAACAATTTAATGTACAATTTAATTTTGGCCTTTTTTCATTAGTTGTTTAGTATTAATTTTATAATTATTTTCTCAAAAGAAAAGTTTTTTTCTTTTCTTTGTTTTTGTCTGCCAACTCATCGTTGACTATTGAGTTAATTTTTCGAATCTAATTTTGGCCTTTTTAACAGTACTTTTTATGTAATTAATTATTTAATTTAAAACGTAGTATCGGAAACAAAACCGTAGAGAGATTTCTTCTAGTTGTCTCCTCCTTCGTGATCTTGGAGTATAAGAGAAAAGCTTTTTCTCAAAATCTATCGCCTTCGATCGAAATTTGGTATCTATACAATTATCTCGTTTCCCTTTTTGTTTTTCATTTTGTTTTCAGCGAATTTCGTTTCGCCTTCTACAATTTGTGTGTTCTCTGATTCATTTCTTCGTAATTTCCTTCAGGATTGTATTTAATTGCTTTTGTAGTTGATGGGTTGGTTTCGATTTGGGGTATTTGAATATATATTTTTGTAGCTGTGATGAAATTTTTTACCTGAATCATCAAATCTGAGAGATATGAAGTTTAATTAACTTGGACCCTCAAAATTTGGTGAATTGAGTTTTTTTTTTTATTATGGTTGAGAATGAGATTAAGACATATCTAATGCGGTATTTGATTGCTTTGCTTTGTTTGAATTGATTGCTCACGTGTGTAGTTTATGTGCCCTGTTGTCCTTAAAACAAATGAATTAGTTTTTGTTGTTTGGGAAGAGCAAACTAATCGTTTTTTTGTTGAGAATTAGCGTATTATAATGGCTTATACATTTTTCAAGGATTCAAAATCAGTGTTGGGGAATGATTCTATATCTTGCAGGTCATTGACACTCTCTATTATCATGAAGATCAACGACTTTTCCAGACTTTTCACAAAGAGTGATCATGTAGCAACTTCATCTCTACTACTATAAGTATAAACGAAAAGATAATGTATAGTTATTAACGATAATGGAGTGTATAGTTTAAACTTTTATGAAGTTTTAGTTCAGTTCCTAACATATATTAAATCTTTGCGTTTCACCAAGAAGACATGAGAGTCGATTGTTTCAACTTTCAATTATATTGAGTCATTAAAAATCGAATTATAATACCAAAATATCAGAAAAAGTTGCTCATGCCTTTAGTTTTTATGTCGAATTTAACTTTTTTGTACGAATATTTGTTAATAAATTAAACTATTGATTGTCAGTGGTATATTCCTTTTGCTATCTTTTTCTCTGGGCCAAATGCACTTCTTTTTTTGGGTCAAACCTATGGCCCAAATGTATTCTATGGTCCATAAAATCCTCAAAATTTTATTTTATTTGATATATAGTACATCTTCATCGAATGATTATCTAAACTCGACTAGTCATAGACTCATAGTGTTGACTGTTGACATTAAATGAAAATCTGATTAACAGTAAATTAAATTTCAAATACGAGTGTTCCTTATTTTTGAAGAAATGTTATATTCTTTTCTTTTTTTTGTTATTGATTGTTAAAGAGAAGAACTTAATTTGTTGATGCGATCTCTCTATAGTCTATGCCCCTTGTAAGGAAAAAAAAACAAAGTCAAACGTTTTTAATTTGTGCATTTTTTTTTCTTTTCTGGTCAAACCAATAGCATTTTCATTTATACTAAAACGAAGTGAATGTTGAGGTTTGGAGCCTCACAAGTAAAGAAAGAGAGCTTAGGCATAGCATCAGTCTCATGGTTTTCAATATGTGAAATAAAAGAAAAACTAACAGAAGCAAAGAAGGATGGTTTGAGAATCCGATAGAATCGTTAGCTCCCGTCTGCCCAAAAACAGAGCATGAGATAAGGATTGCTTGATCGACCAAGCTTCTGCCATTAAAGGTGATGTGAGGTGGCATCTCGGTGCCATGAACGCCTCAGGTGCTCCTCCAGCGCTGGTTTATAAACCCAGCCGAAGCCTCCCATTGCCGGCTGATCCTTCCAAGCTGCATCTACGTACATGTAGTGTTCATTTTGGATTTCTGGGGTCGCCTTAGGGATTGCTGCATTGCATTGTTTTGGTTGGGGGGAGGAGCTCATGTGCTTCTTGCCAAGCTAAGGCTTCTTGAATTGATTTGGTAACCGTCTCCATAGCGGAGTAATTTTTTCCTTCAAAAGTTAGTTGATTCCTTGCTATCCATATGTACCAGACTATCCAGCTTGATAATGCTGCTGAATAGATCCTAGTTGGAGGCAGAAGGGTTGTGTTTTTTGCAAGCTTCAAGTAATCCAAAACAGAATGTCCTTGTGGAACAGAACAGGCTCTGATCAGTGCTAGTCGCCAAACTTCCTGTGCAAACTCACAATGGAACAGAGTATGAGTGATTGATTCCGGCATACCACAACGTTTGCATCCAAAGTCTTCAATCACTCCTCTTCTAACCAATTGGATACGTAGAGGTAGTGCATCTGCAGCAGCTTTCCACAGTAGTTTCTTTATCTTTGGGCTTGTTTTTGTCTTCCAGAGTAATCCTTGCCAGTTAAAATTACGATTATTTGGCTGGACAACATCCACAGAGGTTACTCCATACCCAAATTTTGATGTATAGGAACCAGAGCGCATTGGTAACCAAGCCAACCTTTGAAGGAGGAGGAAGAGTCTTAATTGCCTGTTCATAATCAGGGAGCACTTCTCGGTTCATACTCCAGTTCCATTCTTTCTTTTCATGATTTACAAGGCTTGAGACTTTCATGTGTTGACTGCATTCTGTTCGAGGACCCATTGGGCGTAACGGAGTCGTGAGAGACAACCCAAGGATCGTTCCAAATATTAATCTCCTCACCATTTCCTACCATCCAGCCTACTCCTTTTTTTGAGAATCTCCCTGCCAGCTAGGATGCTTCGCCTACCATGTGATGGTCACGAATGTTCTCCACACTCCATGAAGGAGGAATCATGGCAATACTTGGCCTATAGAACACGTGCCAATAAGGAGTTAGGTTTTGTTTGAATTCGCCATTCCACCTTTGCAATTAGAGAATCATTGAATTTTTCAATACCCCTAAATCGAAAACCACCCGCATTTAACGGTAACGTAACTTTGGACCACGCCACCCAACTCATTCGTCTCTTGTCCGGAGAGCTATCCCACCAAAACCTAGTGAGTATAGATTGAATCTTTTTGCACAAGGAGATAGATATTTTGAAACACGACATGGAGTAAGATGACATAGATAATAAGACGGTTTTTAGCATAACTTGTTTACCGGCCGTAGATAGGAATCGGGAAGTCCAACTATGTGATTTTTGCCGGATCCTATCAACAAGTGAGCTAAAGATATCCCATTTCTTTCTTCCGAAATGTTCGGGGAGGCATAAATATTTTTCGGTGCCACTTTTCTTAGTGATTTGGAGGTCCCTCTTGACTCAGTTTCGGATTGCTCTTGGAGTCTTTGCCGCGAATACTATAGATGATTTCTTGCGATTTATGCACTACCCAGAAGCTTTACCATACTTCTCAAGAATTTCCTTGAGTATTGCGCAATGTCTAGGACTAGGAGTAGTATTTATGCTTTTTAACCTTACTTTTATGTACTTGAATAATTTTTGTTGAAAAATGAACTTATAATCAAAATGCACATAACCAAAAAAGGAAGAGAATCTAATGCAACCTTAGGAATTGGAAACAAAATCCTGAAAAGCTGACCTTATTAAAAAGACATCATCATCACCAAATTCGGGAGATTCCGTGATCGTGTGTTGCAAGGGAGAAGCCTTCTTCTTCTTCTCTACACATTTTCTGGTTGGTTGATTGGGGACTCTCTGTTTCAGTCTTGTATTTGATTGCTTTTGTAGTTGCCTGATCTGTTGCTTGTTGTATTCGTGTGATGATTTCTAAATTGTTGTTCTTTGAATATATATATATATATATATTTGTATATGTGATGAAATTTACCTGAATCATTAAATCCTAGAGATTAAGTTTTGATTAACATGAACTCTGAAATTAGAGACGATGTTTGTTTTGTTCCCATCATCCCATGAGAAGCGTTAAAGCTCATCTCTAAATCCTATCAGACTTAATACTCTGGCAAGCTATCTTAAATGGTGATATGAGTTCTTCTATCTTTAGGTGAGAATGAGATTAAGACATATCTAGTTCAGTGTTTGATTGGTTTGCATTGACTGATTCACAAGTGGTCCTTAAATAGAAAAAGAAATGGGATTTTGAGAATAAATTTATCATGGCTTATGTTTTTTTCAAGGATTCAAATTCAGTGTTGGGTAAAATAAAATCCATATCATATTGTCTTTTGAGATGCTGTTTAAAACTTTCAATGAAATATAGTTTCGATGCTAAATGTTATTTTATATTTTTTTTGATTGGAAGAGAAAATGCACATAATAAGGTAACTATAGCTGAAGCGCGTGCATTCATTCTAGCTGTGAAGAATACATTTAAGAACGAAAATACAATGTATGTAGGGAATATTAATTGATAAAGTCTAACAATTAGTATAAAACTCCATGGTTTCTAAGAACTTATCAATACGATTTTTGTAGAATCGACATATCCGGTGCTACAACGAGCGTGATAGAAGTGTTCAAAGGTCATCAAGAGTTGATTTTGGGTTTTGCTATTTTCTTGTCCTCTGGTTATAAAATGCCATCGAGTAATAATTCTCCAAAAATGATATACCAGAAAAAAAAAAGGAAGTAACAAACGAGAAAATACAACTTTATAATACTCTTCGTATAACATAAAAAAGGAAATATATTTTTGTCAACAGAAAAAAAAAACACAAAATAATTTAGCAAAAGGAGAAAATATTGTAAAATAACTTTAGAAGACGTAAAACTCCATAGAGAAGAAATCTCAATCTTTCATAAAACTCGTTTTGTTCAGAGTGTCTTTCTGTCTGAAAATTGTTGAATAGTTTTGTCTCCGGGAAGCTTCTGCTTCTACATTTCTTCTTCGTCTTCTCTAAAATTCGGTAACTATTACAATACGATGATCTTCTTTCGTTTTATCCTTTCTTCTTTCATTTGAATTTCATTTTTGGGCATTATAATTTTCATCCTCAAGTTAGGTTAGGATCAAATTTTTCCAACTCCTTTTGCGTTATTAAAATAAAAATAAAAATTGTGTTTGTAGTTGCTAGATCTGCAGGTGCTTCTTATTAGGATGAGCTCTAGCTCGATTCTTTGATTTTTTTTTTCTGTATTTGTTATTGATTATAGTGTTATGTGTTATTAAGATGTGATTTGTGGATGATGATTAATGAATTTGTTCTCGGCTTTGTTAAGTGATGATGACCAAATTTACTTGAATCCTTAAATTCGTCGAATGAATTATATTTTGTTAAGACTTTGGTAATATAAGCAAATAATGAGCTTATGGGTAATTAGTTCTTCAAGGATTCAGTCATATATTGAAGAAACGTTGTAACGTATTTAGAGATGTTTAATGACTTTCAATGATCTATTTTTTTTTTTTTATGGTATGAAGCTTTGTTCAACTTCAAACCATGGTTGGAGGAGGAAATGCACAGAAGCTAACTACAAATGATGCGCTTGCTTACCTTAAAGCTGTCAAGGATAAATTTCTGGATAAACGCGAAAAATATGATGAATTTCTTGAGGTCATGAAGAATTTTAAATCTCAGAGGTATAGTTTTTTTTTCTCCTTGTTATGTTTTGGTTTTGGTCTTGGTCCTGATGAAATTCCATGGTTTCTGAATTTTATTTCTTCACTGTAGAGTTGATACGGCTGGTGTCATAATAAAGGTAAAAGAACTCTTCAAAGGACACCAAGAGTTAATTTTGGGTTTCAATACCTTCTTGCCAAAGGGTTTTGAGATCACACTCCAACCCGAGGATGGACAACCTCCATTAAAGAAACGCGTTGAGTTTGAGGAAGCTATTAGTTTTGTTAACAAAATTAAGGTAAAACATAATTTATTTGCTAAACTGTCCAAGAAGAAATTACTGATTTTCCCCTTTCTAGTCTCTTAGATATTCATTCATTTTGCAGACAAGGTTTCAGGGCGATGATCGTGTTTACAAATCATTTTTAGACATTTTAAACATGTATAGAAAGGATAGCAAGTCCATCACTGAGGTCTACCAGGAGGTAGGCTCATTGATTGCTACTATGTGTATTTTTCTTTTGTCCTTTGTTGCTATTATGTACATAGTTTTACATGCCTATCCCAGGTTGCTATCCTATTTCGGGATCATACGGATTTGCTTGGAGAGTTTACGCACTTTCTACCTGATACTTCAGCAACAGCCTCTATTCATTCTGTTAAAACTTCAGTTCGTGACAGAGGGTTTTCTCTGACTGATAAGGTTCTTCTTAGACATTTGTTTTATTCAAGAAATGCTAATGCTCTTATGTTTACTCTATTATCAAACATCATATGTTTGGGCATTGTTGTAGAAGGACCAGATAATTACTCCACATCCGGATCATGACATTGGTACCGAACATACTGATGCGGACTGGGAGAGACATTTAATGAAAGAAAATAAAGATAACATGAGAGGTAAAAACAAAGAACATGAGCATAGGGATGCCAGAGATTTCGAACCTGATAGCCAAAAAGAGCAGTTTCTCAACAAGAAGCAGAAACTACAAATTAGAGGCAATGATTCGGCTGAATTTTCCAATCAAGTCAGGGAAGGAGATAAATTTTCTGGAGTGGTTCCTAGTTCGTCTACTTATGATGAAAAAGGTGCCAGGAAAAGTGAGTTCTTGCTTTAGGACAACTTATTTGAAAGATGATAAGGAGTGAGTTTGTTGGTTGCTATTCCGTGTGTGCTCAAAATTGTCTTATGTGATTACAGGTTATAGTCGAGAGCTAGCTATTGTCGATAGAGTAAAGGAAAAGCTTAATACCTCAAAGTACCAGGAGTTTTTACGTTGTCTTAATCTCTTTTCAAAAGAAATAATCAGCCAACCAGAACTGCAATCTTTGGTATGCATATATAGAATGCTTCAATTTTCACTGTGGCATTTGTTTACAATGATATATGAACATTTATGCTTGCATCAGGTAGGAGATTTAATTGGAGTCTATCCTGACCTCATGGATTCCTTTATGGAGTTTTTGGTGCAATGTCAAAAGAATGGTAACGAGGCAAAACTATGATTCTCTCTTCCTACTTTCTTCAATTTCAGAAAAAAAAAAAAAATTCTTGAGGTTTTCATTCTTGTTGCAGAAGGATTGCTTTCTAGTATTCTAACTAAGAGTAAGTCTACCTATGTTTCCAGATATTTCTATTTCTAGTGCTGAAAAGAAAACAAATCCATTTTAAACTATGACTGCAGAATCCTTGTGGAGTGAAGGCAAATATCCTCAACCATCACTGGACAATGATAAAGACCAAGAACATAAGAGAGATGAAGGGTTTACAGACAGAGATCATGATAAGGAGAGGCTTGAAAAAGCAGCAGCAAATCACAAATGGGCAAAGCCGATCAATGAACTAGATCTCTCGAACTGTGAACAATGCACTCCTAGTTATCGGTTACTTCCAAAGAATGTATGTGGCTGTAGCTTGTCTTGCGTGGATCTGCTTTTCTTGGCTTCATCTTTTGTTTCATAAGTTTAACGTAAGATATTTTGCTTTCTGCAGTACCCAATTTCTATTGCAAGCCACAAGACAGAGCTTGGTAACCTGGTGCTCAACGATCACTGGGTCTCCGTCACATCAGGAAGTGAAGATTATTCGTTTAGCCACATGCGCAAGAACCAGTATGAAGAGAGCCTTTTCAAATGTGAAGATGACAGGTTGGTTTATTAACTTCTAATAATGAAACCCTCTATGAAAAATGGTTACTATCCTGTTATTGTGAGCCATTATCTTTGATTTTCATGAATATATATCAATCTTTTTGCTTTAGGTTTGAGCTAGACATGCTATTAGAGTCGGTGAATTCAACTACAAATCATGTGGAAGAATTATTGGCAAAGCTTAACAGTAGTGAACTGAAAGCCAACAGCCCCATCCGTGTCGAGGACCACCTCACAGGTATAGATATATAAGAGGTGTAAAAGAACTGTTGACCAAAAAGAAAAAATTGTAAAAGAAAAATCAGCATGAATGTTAATAAATTAGTAGCTGAGTTGTTTATTTATTTATTTTTTGATGGATTCCTTTGTTACTGTCTTTGTAGCTCTAAACTTAAGATGCATAGAACGGTTATATGGTGATCACGGGCTCGATGTGATGGATGTGCTAAAGAAGAACGTTTCTCTTGCTTTACCTGTTATCCTAACCCGTTTGAAACAGAAGCAAGAAGAGTGGGCAAGGTGTCGTTCTGATTTCGACAAAGTCTGGGCTGGCATATATGCCAAGAACTACTACAAGTCACTTGATCATAGAAGTTTCTACTTCAAACAGCAGGATTCAAAGAATAGGAGCATGAAAGGTGTTGTCCATAACCTGTTAACACACATTATTCTATTTTGTCAGTCGTGAAGTGTTTACCAAATCTCGTGTGTACTTTATTTTGTTTCTGCAGCATTGTTGGCAGAGATAAAAGTGATTACTGAAAAGAAGCGAAAGGATGATTCACTTCTTGCTTTTGCGGCCGGAAATAGACTATCGATTTCCCCCAGTTTGGAGTATGACTATCCAGATTCTGACCTTCATGAAGATCTTTACCAGCTGATCAAGTATTCGTGTGGAGAAATGTGCTCTACTGAACAGTTAGATAAGGTCATGAAGATTTGGTCAACCTTCGTGGAACAAATATTTGGTGTTCCTTCTCGCCCTCAAGGTGCTGAAGACCGAGAAGATGTTTTCAAGTCCACGAACCAGAATGTAAAAAGTGGTAGTGCAAGTGGTGGAGAGAGTGAGGGAAGTCCCCACAATTGCGTTTGTGTTGCTGACTCTAAATGCGCAAACGCATCTCGAAAAATTAATGAACGTAACCTGGGGCAAACTAGTAATCCAGGTAGGGATGGCGCTGGTGGTAGGACCTCAGATGCCTGTGAGACTTCTCATAATGAGAAAATGCCGAAGAATGAAACTATGCCTGATGAAAACCCTGAAAGAAAACAAGCTGTTTCAATGGAGCATGTACATCATTCAACTGCACCTGTTGTGGATGGATTTTTAGGCCAAAGTAATGGAGGAAGCAACATACTACACACAGCGGGTAACATTATGAAACCTTGCTTCAATACAAGGTCTCTCTGAATTTTTCATTTTCCTTGTCCAAGGGATGAATAGTGTCATTTTTACTCGGACAGGGCTTTCCAATAATAGTCTGAAGCCTAGTGGTGTGACAAGGGGCACAGATTTGGAGTTGAAGATGAATGATGGAAATGGGCCAAAACTAGAGGTATAATGTTACTGATGGACTTTTGGCTCCATCATCATATAAGTTTTTTTTTATCTGAAACTGTCTAAGTAGACCGGTTTTTGTTGATTTGGAACATTGTTCCCCATTGTTTACACTTGTGCTTAGGTATTTCTTATGAAATTTATATAGGTTGAAAATTTTAAGTTAACAGTTAACACCCTTAGTCCTGTGTTTACCAAGAGGTGGTATTGATACACTATTTGTCCCATAGGTCGGTAACAAGAAAGTATTGACAAATGGGATCTCGGTAGAAATAACAAGTAATCAAGAGTTGGCGGGGACATCTAAAGTTGAAAGAGAAGAAGGTGAACTTTCTTCTACCGGAGACTTTGAGGAAGATAATTTTGCAGTTTATGCAAACAGTGGTTTAGAGGCCACCAGCAATGTGAATGATAATGCTGGAAACAACTTAAGCCGAGAGATAAGTAGAGAAGATGAACCATGTAGCCTTGAGAAAGGGGCTGAGAATGATGCTGAAGGTGATGAACTAGCCGCAAGATCATCAGAGGACAGCAGAAATGCATATGAGAACGGTGATGTTTCTGGAACAGAGTCTGGTGGTGGTGAAGATCTGGAGGTTGATATAGATCCCAATAACAAGGGAGAAAGCAAAGGCGAGGCTGAAGGTATGGCTGATGCACATGATGCTGAAGAAGATGGGTCTACCTTACCCTTTTCAGCACGATTCTTGCTGCATGTAAAGCCCTTAGCAAAGTATGTTCCTTCAGCTTTAGCTCTGCCGGACAAGGACAAAGAGTCTATGAAAAACTCTCAAGTCTTCTATGGGAATGATTCGTTTTACGTGCTTTTCAGGCTTCACCAGGTAAGAACAATGATCATATACAGTTTTTTAAAAATCGATATAATCTAAAGTACAGAGAGTTTTCACTTGTCACTAGCTAACTTTACACAGTTACTTATGACAGATGTTGTATGAGAGAATACTATCAGCAAAAATTAACTCAGCATCCCCGGAAGGAAAGTGGAAGACCACAAATACCAAAACTCCTACCGATTCCTATGCCAGGTGAAGTTTGCTTTTTGTAGCAGTGATTGTTTTTGTTTTTGGCATTCATTCTTATATAAATTTCTTTAATGTTAGAACAGATTCATGACAGCTCTCTACAACTTACTTGATGGTACATCTGATAATGCAAAATTTGAAGATGACTGCCGAGCGATAATAGGGACTCAGTCTTATGTTCTCTTCACATTGGACAAACTGATCCATAAATTCATCAAGCATGTGGGTTTTGGTCTATGGTGTTTTCTCTATTTGTATCTTTACTTACTTTTTAACTAACCGCCGTGCGGTCATTCTTCAGCTCCAAGGAGTAGCAGCTGATGAGATGGACAACAAACTTCTTCAGCTTTATGCATATGAGAAATCCAGAAAGCCAGAAAAGATTTCTGATGGTGTTTATTACGATAATGCCCATATCCTCCTCCCCGATGAGAATATTTATCGTATTGAATGTGTAAGCTTTTGCTCCATCATACATAAGCTTATATATTGTCAGTACACTGCTGATCAAGCTTTTGGACTATGAAACTTCATGTGTATGCAGAAATTACCAACACCAGCCAAACTCTCTATTCAGCTTATTTGCAACGGTCTTGATAAGCCAGATGTGACATCTGTATCCATAGACCCGAATTTTGCAGCTTATCTCCACAATGACTTCCTCTCCATACAACCGAATGCAAGGGAGAATCGCAGAATCTATTTAAAGAGGTAACTCTAGAACATGAACAAATGACTATCCCTTATCTCTATAAAGTTAAATGGGTTACTCAGATGCAATGTTTGTTTTTTGTTTTCGCCAGGAACAAGCGCAAAATTGGTGGGGAAGATGAAGAGTTATACAGCACAGATGGAGTTAAGTTTAAAAATGGGTTGGAATGTAAGATAGCCTGCAATTCTTCAAAGGTAACTTTTTCCTCTTCTTTTTACGCTTACCGTTTTCGAGTTTCAATGAGACCAACACTTGAGAGCGCGTTTCTGAAATCTCCTGCAGGTCTCGTATGTACTAGAAACAGAAGATTTATTGGTGCGTGTTAAAAAGAGAAGAAAAACTTTAAGCCAGAATCAGGATTCCATTTCCAATTGTTGTTTAATTAGGCAAAGAAGGTTACAAAGATACCAAAGACTTGTGACTAGCCTGTAACAACAATCTGGAAGAAGGATACACAATGATACCAAAAGCAACTCAACTTGTTCATTCTCCAACTTAACAGAGACAACAAAAGAAAATGTCACTTCTCCATTGTTGACTTCACCGGATAGAGCCAAATTGCAATCTTTAACTTGTTCATGAGAGGAGCAACAGAGGATTTGGCTTTTTGTTGTCTAAAAGGATGATGATCTTTGTTACATGTGTAAAGCTGGTCTTTTTAACTCTGTTGTTGTAAAATTTTGTATCTTGTTGTAACATTTAATATAAAATTTCGTTTTCTTTTTATAAATGTATTGTACAAATGAGTCAATTACCATAAAAGGGTTTTGACATTTTCTCTTCTCTATAACTTTCCCTCACTTTTAACAAAGATTCGATCTTCGACTGCAAATTGCAAAATCGTAGAGCTCCGGAGATGGCCCTATCACGACTTTCTTCACGATCCAACATTTTCCTTAAGCCGGTGACCACCGCTTTACCCTCCGCAATTCGCCGTCATGTTTCCACAGACACATCGCCGATCACAATCGAAACCGCCGTCCCTTTCACGCCGCATCTATGTGAAGCGCCGTCACGCTCCGTCGAGACTTCAACGGAGGAGATCCTTTCGTTTTTCCGTGACATGGCTCGGATGAGGAGGATGGAGATCGCAGCAGATTCACTCTACAAGGCGAAGCTGATCCGTGGATTTTGCCATTTATACGATGGTCAAGAGGCTTTAGCTGTGGGAATGGAAGCAGCGATTACAAAGAAAGATGCGATTATCACATCGTATAGAGATCACTGTACTTTCATAGGTCGTGGTGGGACGCTTGTTGATGCTTTCTCTGAGCTTATGGGAAGAAAAACTGGTTGTTCTCATGGTAAAGGAGGATCTATGCATTTCTATAAGAAAGATGCTTCCTTTTACGGTGGTCATGGGATTGTTGGAGCTCAGATCCCATTGGGATGTGGTTTGGCTTTTGCTCAGAAGTATAATAAGGATGAAGCTGTGACGTTTGCCTTGTATGGTGATGGTGCTGCCAACCAGGGACAGTTGTTTGAGGCTTTGAATATTTCTGCTTTGTGGGATTTGCCTGCGATTCTTGTTTGCGAGAATAACCATTGTGAGAGTTTTTTTTTTTTGTTGCTTGTGTTTGTTTGATTGGAAGTTTGAGTCTTGAGTGAGTTTGTGTTGATTTGGATGGTTTGATGTTTAGATGGAATGGGAACCGCTACGTGGAGGTCGGCTAAGTCTCCAGCTTATTTCAAGCGTGGAGATTATGTTCCTGGCTTGAAGGTGAGACTGAATTGTTTAATCTCATGATCTTGAGTGTTGCAATTGTTTTCACATTGAGTGAAGTTTATTATTGTTTCCTTCATTCTTAGGCGTGTAGCTATAGCGTGCTTTTGGTTGATATAGGGTTGCTTAGATTGCTGGTCGCATATGGGACAGTTATGTAGTGAGGATAGGGCTTTAGGCACAAAGTTAATGATGGTAAACCTTTACCGTTAACTTCATGAGAACTACCAACTGCATTGTCTTCAAAGATCTGTTGTTTGACAGTAGTTGTTTCAGTGTTTCTTATGGTTTAACCAATTGAATTGTATCTTTTGTTTTTCTGATTGGTGAGAATGTGACCTTAAAGCTAACTACTAATGATCATCTTCTGAGTTCTGTACAAGGTGGATGGTATGGATGCACTAGCTGTGAAACAGGCATGCAAGTTTGCCAAGGAGCATGCGCTCAAGAATGGACCTTTTGTAAGTTTGCACATTGCTTTATCGGTCAACAAGTATTACTATTACAGCTTATATGAAGTCTTCTTTCTTTTATTTTGCACTCTTAGCTGCACCTATAGTTTCTTCAAAACCGAACCTAATAAATATGACTCTCTGAGCATGTTAGTTAAATAAAGAAGTCATGGAATCATTCAATGCTTGCATGTACGGTGCTTCTGTGTTAGGGGAGAATGGCTTGCTGGTAACTTCAACTGCGTGTACTTAGCCTATATTTTTGATTGTTCGAGGTTTATTTGGGTAAATTGTTTGGAGAAACCTAAGTTTTATAGGTACTACTCTCTATTTAGTATGTAATACTTTTGTATAGGTCATTAGAAACGTTTTTGTTTGCTGATTTCGCGAGATCATGACATGTCGTGCTTGAAAAACTCCCACAATTTCTAATCAAAAGTAGAAGTCACTAATATTCTTTTGGAGTTTTTTTGGTGTGTAACTACTTATGAAGTGAAACTACATGTCGAGTTCAGCTTCCAACCAAATTTTCTTTATTGCATTCTTGTTACCAACACATCTGGGACAAGCGTTTTGGATCTTGTGAATCTGGTCACATAGCTTTTGGTATGATTTTGCGCAGATCCTTGAGATGGACACCTACAGATACCACGGTCACTCTATGTCTGATCCAGGAAGCACCTACCGTACACGTGATGAAGTCTCCGGTGTGAGACAGGTTAGTTCTCTGTTCAGTTTTAAAAATACTGCTGAAAACGTTAGAAAATTTGTAACTTTTAAACATGTAAATTTTTCATCCGTGTTACCTATAGGTGCGTGATCCAATTGAAAGGGTTCGAAAGTTGCTCTTATCTCATGACATAGCTACTGAAAAAGAGCTTAAGGTACTTTTGTTGTCTAGACAAATAGCTTGAAATATAATGCACACAAATACAGTTATCATTTGCTTTGCAAATGACAATTTGCTCTTGACTTTAAAGGACATGGAGAAAGAGATAAGGAAAGAAGTAGATGACGCCGTAGCTCAGGCCAAGGTAATAAAATCTTATAGCTTTGTCTTTGTTATGTATATCAAAGCATTTTACTAATTCATTCCTGTTTAACTTGTTTCAGGAGAGCCCGGTACCAGATGCATCCGAGCTATTCACAAACATGTACGTGAAAGACTGCGGGGTTGAGGTACTATATCTCTCCCACTCTTTCATATTCTTTTAACAGAACATCTATTAATTTATAAACATTGTAGTTCTTTGCATATGAATCTAGAAAGATTTACACATTTACTCTGTCGCAATTTGCAGTCTTTTGGAGCAGACAGAAAAGAACTCAAAGTAACACTTCCATAAATCTTGCTTCCCAAGAGATGATTCAATAAATCCAAAGGCAAGGCTACACAAATCTTTGATCTTGCTACCAAAATATATCTGGTTTTTTAAATTTTCATCTCAAGGGTAAAGCCATTGCTTCAGTTTGCCAACTTTTGTTTTTGCCCCACACAACATTGTTGTTGACACCAAACAAGAAGCTTTGAAGATCACTCTCTATGAGAAAGATAGAGAAATAACAAGAGAGCAGTTAAGAAAAGACCATCAGCTTCTTTGTCTGAAATAAAGAATGTGGACATGTGAGTAACAAAATCATCAAGAACCCGTGTTTAATTCGTTATCTACAACTACAAATTACACATTTTAAAATCAAAATAAATAAAAAGCCAAAAGAGTGAGAAAAAAAAACCAACTTCTCAGTCGGTACCAATAAAACCACAAGAATAGTTATGTCCCCACCATCTAACTTCAATTTATATTTGCTTCTACTACAAGTCCCTTTCTCATCAACACCAAATCCGATTGAACAGGTAAACTCTATGACGCACTCACTCATTTTTCTTAATATTTTATTTAGATTTCTTGTAACTTCTAATCACTACTAACTAACAAGTAAGAACGTTGATTCCTTCTTTCCTTAACCAAACATTTGGTTCTCCTTATTTAAGCCAATGGAAACCAAATATTGCTTATCTTTACTCTCCAAAATATTAGTTTTGACAGGTTTATATAGCGTTCAGTGTCTAACTATTTCAAGAATATTCTCCAAATTAAATATAAAGATTGTATATCATGTTCAACGGAAATCTTCATCGTGTTCTCGTCTCATCCCCGTGGAAAAGTCCAACATTGCATCACGGAGAAAGTGATTGTATATAATTGGGTTATTATTTAAAAACGTTTTTATATTATTATGTTACGTCTGAGCATGAGCTGCACTACCCAACGGGAATATTCGAATTAATTGGCTACCAACAGCCCAATAATATACAAACAAGACAACAACAAAATTTAAATTTAATATCCTAATGAAATTTGCCGACAACTAAAACATATATATCCTAATGAAATTTCAGTGAAACAAATCATGAATGATAGCCACGAGTCAATTCGTCGGTGAAACGCATGAAACAAGTCTATACGATAGTAACATTTGATCGGATATATACGATATTTTAGAAATTGTTGTACTGTTTTCTAAGATGCATTAACTTTATAAATCATTGTTAAATGATTGCGACTTGTGAAATAATATATAGTTTCTTTATTTGGTTGTACAGAGCTAATGCTTTTTATTTACCGTTTTGATTCCGGGGAGGATCACGAGCGTCGGTGGCGGCGGAGGAAGTAATGTTTTTAATAAACTTGGTCCGTTCATGGAAGCTCCGGAATACAGAAACGGCAAGGAATGTGCGTCGTCATCAGTGAACAAAGAGAACTTCGTGTCGTCTTCTAATGATCCTTCGCTCGTACACATAGCTATGACTTTAGACTCAGAGTACCTCCGTGGATCAATCGCAGCCGTTCATTCCGTTCTCCGCCACGCGTCGTGTCCAGAGAACGTCTTCTTTCATTTCATCGCTGCTGAGTTTGACTCGGCAAGTCCACGTGTACTGAGTCAACTCGTCCGGTCGACTTTTCCCTCGCTGAACTTTAAAGTTTACATTTTCAGGGAAGATAGAGTGATCAATCTCATATCGTCGTCGATTAGACAAGCTTTGGAGAATCCGTTGAACTATGCTCGGAATTATCTCGGAGATATACTCGATCAAAGCGTGGACCGAGTTATCTATCTTGACTCAGATGTTATAGTAGTCGACGATATCACAAAGCTTTGGTATACGGTGTTGACTGGGTCACGTGTCATCGGAGCTCCGGAATATTGTCACGCAAACTTCACGCAATACTTCACTTCAGGGTTTTGGTCAGACCCGGCTTTACCGGGTCTAATCTCGGGTCGAACACCATGCTATTTCAACACAGGAGTGATGGTGATGGATATGGTTAGATGGAGAGAAGGAAATTACAGAGAGAAGCTTGAGCAATGGATGCAATTGCAGAAGAAACGAAGAATCTACGATCTTGGATCTTTGCCACCGTTTCTGTTGGTATTCGCCGGAAATGTTGAAGCTATTGATCATAGATGGAACCAACATGGTCTAGGAGGAGACAACATACGAGGAAGTTGTCGGTCTTTGCATCCTGGTCCTGTGAGTTTGTTGCATTGGAGTGGGAAAGGGAAGCCATGGGTGAGACTTGATGAGAAGAGACCTTGTCCGTTGGACCATCTTTGGGAGCCATATGAGTTGTATAAGCATAAGATTGAGAGAGTTAAGGATCAGTCACTGCTTGGGTTTGCTTCTTTATCGGAGTTGACTGATGATTCAAGCTTTTTGTGAGAGTTTTAAAAAGTTATATTCTTTTTTCATCCTCTGTTGTATTACAGAGTTTACAATATCATTGTTCAGGTGAGTGATTTTTTTGATTTTGTGGTGTACAATTAGATTTAGAGAGGGAGAGAGATATAGAGGCTGTTGAAAAGCCATTGATGATTACCCTATTTTGAAAATTCTTTTGTCATTGTTTTCAATCTTTTCTTCTTAATAAAACTCATCTTGAAGTTCCTATTACGATTATGCAGTCTAATAGTTTGTTACCAGTTAAGTTAAGAACTTGTATATGTTCATAACAATCTCTCGTTCGTAATGTTGAAAGATACTTTTTCATTCAAACCATTATAGTTTGTCAGCACTCAATTGCATCTCATCAAGTCTTTTCAATGGTTAGTAAACCTGGTCAAGGATTATAAATGTTTCGTTTCAAAACCATGAGTCATTGAGTATATAAACAGTGTCGTTTTCAGAAACTACTAATGGGCTGAGCTGTTAAAGCCCAAATACGCTTTATCTGTGGGTCAGATTCAAATAACGGTGTTCATAACTTTTCGTTGTAGCTGAATTTCACTGATCACCGATGCGAAGAATCTATGGGTCCCCCACATCCCCAGGTGTCCTCAGAAGAGGAGGCAAACATTTATTACAACCAATTTAGTCTTTTAATTAATTACACTTAGTCACTCTATTAAATGTATTTTAGATAAACAAACTCGTAAATAGTACTTATAACGCAAGTAGTACAGTGTTAATTGTATCTGATCTCTTCGCTTGATCGCTTTGAAGTCCATATTACTATTACTGGTCCCACCGACTCTTGTCTTCATTGCCGATCTGAGTTGGATCTAATCTCTTCTTCTTCTTCCTTTTGCTTTTCATTTCCTTCTTGTTAAATCTGCATTTAAGATTTTTTCAGCTGAGTGACCACAATTATTTAGTAATTTTATTCCTGACAAGTCTTCCTTGTTTTTTTCAAAGTCTTCAACTTTGAAAGACATTAGTTTTAAACTTTAGAGAACCGTTTCAACTTTTTTGTGTGTGTATGTGTCCATTCGGAGCAGAAATCCAAACTTGAAAAAGTTTTATCATCATTGAGAATTATACAACAATTTTGTTTTGTGGGTTATCTTCACTTTTGTGGTAAGATTTGGATCCTCATTTCACTTTCTCTTAGATTCTCTCTCTCCTTCAAAGTAAATTTTGGTACTTTTAATCATTGATGAAGATTTGGGTCTTTCTTGTTGCTTAATTATTTGAAAGTTGGTTCATTTTAAGTACACACTGTCCACAAGAATCTGAGTTTGCTCACAAAGAGGGTTTAGAGAGTTACAAAAAGAAGAAAGTGAAAGTAGCAACTAGATCCTTCTTTACTTCACATGGATTACAAAATGATACAAATGTTTCTTCGATTTTCTGTGAATTAGGGTTCTTCTGCTGAGCATTAATGGGGGATATGCAAGTTGGAGTTGCCAATATTGACGATAAGGTTTTCACTCATGTGACTAGTCTCTGTGTTTCTTTCTTTTAGATTTCTGCTTAATTTGCTCTGTTTTTGTGAGATCTTCCAAGTTCTTGACTTTGATTGTCTATTTCTTATGATTTTTGGGTTCTTGATTTTCACATGGTTTAGGGTGGTTTTTATGGCTTTATGGAGAATAATCCAGTAAAGGCGGCAATTTCATTGAACCCGAGCCTGCAAGTGTCGGTGTCATTTGGCAGGTTTGAGAATGATTCACTTTCTTGGGAGAAATTCTCAGCTTTTTCTCCAAACAAGTACTTGAAGTGTTGGAAAGTGTGCAACTCCAGGATCAGTAGCTCAGAAGAAGGCTTATTTTGAAGCTCATTACAAGACGATTGTCTTACACATGAAGAGCAGCACCTCCTATTCTATATCAATACAAGAGAAGAGGGAAAGCCCAAAAGACCTGAGAAGATCTTCATGGACTTTGGACTGATGAGAAAAGCTACAAGAGCTACAAACATAGTTAAGGAAGAATAAACCACAGTTTAATTATGTAACCAACTTGGCACATGTAGTCTAACGAATCACGTGGGTAAAGAAGAGAATATAAGAAAGAGTGAAAGGAGAAAGATAGGGGATATCGAGAATAGGAAGAAAGTTGTAAGGGGAGGGGAGACTCCACTAAACCATTCTCTCAAACAATGTTTTCTTACATTCAGCATTTATGTTTCTTCATTTTTGTTGAGTAACACGTAACAAATTGGTATCAGAGCACTCGAAACTGGGAGAAGAAAATGGCATTAAAGATAGATACCTTGAAAAATCAGGAAGCATTGGAGAAGGCATTGGAGAAGGCAGTGGAGAGTTTCCAACAAGATAGGGAGAGACTCGCCGAGCTTGAATCCAATGTGAGAGAGATACGCCAGCAGATGACGAAGTTGGACATCCTCGAGCGTTTCGAAAAGAGGTGGAAAGAGAAGGAGAAACGCACACAGGTTATGGAGAAACAGCTGGAGAAGGAAACACAAACCTCGAAAGCTTCATATACGCAGATTGAGGGCTCACGATTGAACCCCCAGCGCGAAAACGAAAGAGAAAAGGGATTTGGTCATCAGCGTTACTCATCGCCGGTGGATCATGACTCACTCTTGCGGAAAATGGAGATATCCATTTTTTACGGTGACAACGCATAGAGTTGGATCGCGAATGTCGAGCAATATTTCGAACTCAGTGATTTCACTGAGGGAGAGAAGCTGAGTGCGGATCGAATGTGCTTTGATGGGGAAGCTATGTCATGGTATCGCTGGGAAAGGGACAAAAATCCTTTTCTGAGCTGGGGCCAGATGAAACAGAGAGTCCTATAGAACTTCACCACGACCCACAATTTGACTCCAGGGGAGAGACTCCTTACCCTACGGCAAGAGGACACAACGACGAGTACTGTAAAGAGTTCATAGCCATGGCGTCGAATGCTCCCGATGTACCGGAAAATATCCTGGAGATGGCATTCATGTCAGGATTAAAACCAAAAACGAGGGTCGGAGTAAAGATGTTCGACCCGAGAGCTTGGCAAAAATGGTGGAGGAATAGACTGACCCGAGAGAAAAAATGTTGGAAGAAGTACATGAAGGATCGACGAAGATTCGTTTCGCAGGAGGGAGAATGTCGACAACTTTGCCACGTGGGGAACCGTACTCCAACTTAGGGGTAAATTTGTCACGCCAAAAAAACCTAAGGGTTAATGCAAGACAAACGACACCGTTTCTTACGCGCAGATATTATTTTGGGCATCCAATGGCTGGAGACACTAGGGGATATGAAAGTAAACTGGAAGGAGCATGTCATGGGGTTCCATGTATAAGGAGTTACAGTCACTCTGCGGGAAAACAAAAGCTTGTGCAACCAGGTCGTGTCTCTCAAGACCTTGTGGAAAACCCTCCAGCAAGAGGGTGAGGGAATGGTGGTGGAATTTGGTGGGTTACAGACGGAGATAAAATACAACTCACTAAGGACACCGAAGGAGTTGCAGGGTATCTTGGAAGAGTATGCACAGGTTTTCGTAGAACCTCAAGGCCTGCCACTTTCCCCAGGAAAGGAACACTCCATAATCCTCAAGCCATGCACCGAACGATCAATGTAAGACCATTTCGTTATCCGCAAGTACAAAAAGAAGAGATAGAAAGGCAGATTGGAGTCATGTTGGCAGCTGGAATTATACAAGAGAGTGGCAGCCCGTTTTCTAGTCATTTCTTACTAGTCCGGAAAAAGGATCAAAGCTGGAGGTTTTATATTGATTATCGTGCGCTCAACAAAGCCACAGTTTCGGATTGCTACCCTATTCCAATGATCGATCAGCTATTAGATGAGCTATGAGGAGCTGAGATATTCTTAAAGCTTGATATAAAGTCAGGGTACCATAAGATCAAAGTCAGATCCGAGGACGTTCCAAAGACAGCCTTTCGAACTCATGATGGGCATTACGAGTTCCTAGTGATGCCCTTCGGGTTGACCAACACACCGACTATGTTTCAGTCTCTAATGTACCAGATTTTCCGACCTTTCCTCTGGAGGTTTGTTCTCGTCTTTTTTGACAACATCCTAGTTTACAGCCGGAGTATGACTGAGCATAAGGGACACTTGCAAATAGTCCTGCACATCCTGAGCTAGCAACAATTATTTGCAAACTTGAAAAAGTGTGAATTTGGTAGTAGAAA
The DNA here is from genome assembly GCA_963922655.1 of Cardamine chenopodiifolia. Classification (NCBI taxonomy): domain Eukaryota; kingdom Viridiplantae; phylum Streptophyta; class Magnoliopsida; order Brassicales; family Brassicaceae; genus Cardamine; species Cardamine chenopodiifolia. The sequence continues at coordinate 5,753,143 of OZ000483.1, read as the reverse complement.
AATTGAGTATCTAGGTCATGTCATCTCCGCAGAAGGGGTAGCTGCAGAGGAAAAGAAAATTCAAGTGATGGTCGAATGGCCTCAGCCATCTAATGTGAAGGAGCTCCGGGGCTTCTTGGGGTTAACCAGATATTATCGGCGATTTGTCAAAGGCTATGGGGCAGTGGCAAGGCCTCTAACTGATTTATTGAAGAAAGATAATTTTCAGTGGAATGCGCAGGCAGGAGAAGCATTTAATCAAAGGTGGTTAACCAAGTTGTTGGGGTTTAAATTTGACATACAATACAAACAAGGTCCTGAGAATAAGGCAGCGGATGCACTATCCCGACGAGGAGCGACACCTATGCTCTATGCCCTCACGGTACCAGCTGCCATACAATTGGAAGAAATCTGTTGTGAAGTGGATAAAGATGAGGAGCTCCAGACCATAATCACCGAGCTACATGCAGATAAAACATCACACCCAGAATACTCTTTGGTACAAGGACGACTGCTGCGTCGAGGAAAGTTGTGTAATCTGAGGGGCTCGGGTCCGGTAGGGGTGATTTTAAAAGAATTTTATGATGGTAAGATATGAGGTCATGGGGGAGTGTTGAAGACTCAGAAAAGGATAAGTGACTTGTTCTACTGGGGGGATGATGACTGACATTCGGAGGTACGTAGCCGCTTGTCAGGTCTGTCAAAGACACAAGTACTCTATAATGGCACCCGAGGGGCTGCTACAACCTTTACCAGTTCCAAACAGCATATGGGAGGATACTTCAATGGATTTTATAGAAGGTCTACCTAAGTCAGGGGGTATAATGTCGTGCTGGTTGTTGTGGACAAGCTGTCGAAATATGCCCACTTTCTAGCCCTGCAACACCCCTTCACCACTACCGAAGTAGCCAACTTGTTCATTCAAGAGGTAATCAAACTCCATGGCTTCCCTAAAACTATTATCTCAGACAGGGATAAGGTCTTCCTCAGTATGTTTTGGCGGAAATTGTTTCGTCTAGCAGGGACCAGTCTGTGTTTTAGCACAGTCTACCACCCTAAGACCGACGGTCAAACAGAAGTCACTAACAGGGGCCTTGAAACTTACCTCCGGTGCTTTTCCAGTGACAAACCGACATAGTGGGCTCTGTACCTTCCTTGGGCAGAATTAAGTTATAATTCTTCCTTCCACTCCGCTATTCAGATGACACCTTTTAGTGCAATTTACGGAAGGGAGCCTCCAGAGCTGATCACATATGAGAATGGATCTACGACAAATGCAAGTTTAGAGGAAAAGTTGATAGAAAGGGATATGGTGTTGAAACTCCTCAAAGAACAACTTCACAAGGCTCAGCAAAGGATGAAAAAAGGGTCGATGGGCATCAAAGAGAGGTCGAGTTTGAAGTAGGGGATAAAGTTTTTTTGAAACTACGACCTTATAGACAGAGTTCGTTGGCTAGAAGGAAGAATGAGAAGTTGGCAGCTAGATTCTATGGGCCTTATGAGGTTGAAGCACGAGTAGGAAAAGTGGCTTATAAGTTAAAATTGCCACCAAGAACCAAGATCCATCCTACGTTTCATGTCTCACAGCTCAAGAAGACTGTCGGCAATGTGGCCGAGCCTACTGAAATTCCAACACAGTTAACGAAGCAAGGCATATTGATGGGGGAACCAGAGAGAGTATTGAGACATAGGAAGAATCCTACTACATGTTAGGAGGAAATATTGATTAACTAGAAGCACTTATCGGATTTTGACAGTTCCTGGGAATGGGAGAAGATCATACGAATACAGTTTCCATACTTCAACCTTGAGGACAAGGTTAGTTTTAAAGGAGGGGTAATGTTACATATGAAGAGCAGCACCCTCCTATTCTATATTAATACAAGAGAAGAGGGAAAGCCCAAAAGGCCTGAGAAGATCTTCATGGACTTGTGGACTGATGAGAAGAGCTACAAAATATAGTTAAGGAAGAATAAACCATATTTTAGTTATGTAACCAACCTGGCACATGTAGCCTAACGAATCACGTGGGTAGGGAATGGAGTATAAGAAAGAGTGAAAGGAGAAGGAGAGGGGATATCGAGAATAAGAAGAAAGTTGTAAAGGGAGGGGAGAGACTCCATTAAACCGTTCTCTCAAACTCTGTTTTCTTACTATCATTATTAAGGAAATATTACATTCAGTATCTCTGTTTTTTCATTTTTGTTGAGTAACACGTAACAGATTGCTGAGAGGAAAGCTAAGATTATGGATCAGGAGAAACAAATGGACAAGAATGCGACTTTTAGATCGATTGTTACTGATCAGGAGAGTGTAGAACACCAAAATGTTGGGTTGGTGGAAGAGTCTAGAGTTGTGGATGGATCTAATGGGAAATTCACATGTGATGTAGATAAGCATGTGACTGACATTGCTGCTGAAGTGAATGAACCGAGTCTTGATGAGATTAATGAAGAAACTATCATTGTCAAAGAATGTCAAAGCTCGGTTGATCAAGTGCAAGAAGAAGTCTAGGACAGTATGGATAGTCCAAAATTGGAGAAATCAGAAGAGATTGCTTTTGTGGAAGAGAATTCAGAAGTGGTCGTCCATATGGAGGAGAAACCAGAAGAGGTTTCACAAGTGGAGGATATAGAAGAGATTGAAGTAAGAGAAGAAGTGACAGAGGAGATTCCATTAAAAGATGATACCGAGGATACGAATGAAACGCCAATGAAGGAGGTGAAGAAAGAGAAAAAGCATAATCTAATCAAGAAGAATGATGGAAATGTGAGGATTAATCCTACAAGAAGCTCTCCCAAGGTAAAATTTTCAAGTTCTTCGGATGTGCTTACTTCTTGTGTGTTATTGTGTCTTCATTTCGGTTTTCTAAAACGCTCTATTACTTTTTTGCCTACAGCCTAATCAGGTGACCAAAAAACCGACAACAAACAAGATTGTAACAAGTAAGAAAACTCCACCGAGCAAGGAGATTAAAAACATGATGAAGGCAACAAAGAAACCAGCAGCACCAATCTCAAAAGCCCCACCAGGATTCTCAACTCCAAGAGTGTACAAGCCAGCTTCACAAACCATTTCATTATCTACATCCCAGTCTTCGGTCAAGAAGGTAAATGGCTCGAGTTTACTAAGAAAGAAACAAACCGCTCCAAAGTCATTGCATATCTCTATGAATCTGGACCTATCTGCCTCCGATCCTACTTCTCTTACAAGCACTAGAAAATCATTGATTATGGAGCGAATGGGAGATAAAGACATTGTCAAACGTGCATTTAAATCATTTCAAAAGAGTTTTGACTTCAAAACTTCTGTTGATGGGAAAAACACAGCTCTAAAGCAGGTATATTAGTATTTTAGTAATGTTCTGTATAAACACCGATTGTGAAAGATTGTCCACTCATTAGCAACTCAAACAGCAGAATCCTACAAAGGCAACTAGTTTTCCATCAGTAGCTACTCGTCAGAAGGAAAAGGGCAGGTATATATACTCATGGGACCTGTGGTTTCCTTGGTTTACTGTAACTTATCATCTCATGTTTTGAGTCCTAAAGTTTGGTTTCTTGACAGCAGGCCTACAAAATCAAGTAGCATGGAGAAGAGAAGTGGTAGTAGCGCTCATCGTTCTTCATCTTATGGATTGAAAAGCAACGAGACCACTGAGAAACAACAAAAGGAGGTAATATCTCTTTCATGATCAAACTAAACATGGAGGTATACTCTAACCAATCTCTGCGTATTCACGCCAATACTACTTTCTTCACGCTGTTCAGCTTTCAAAGTCTGGTGCAAAAGCTGTAGAGAAGACACGCTTGCAAAAGAACCCAAAGGTTTTTCACTTTTTAAATCTCTGAAGATATATTATGGTCTCATTACTTTCCATGCTTAGCAGGCAGGAGTGATTGATACCAAAACACGAAAGGACTCTCTTAAACTGAAAGTAAAATCCATGCAGGGTTCTCTTCTAGTGCGGACTGCACCAAAAGGCTCTTTAGAAAAGGTGTTATAATAGTTATATCCATTTGATGATTATAGTCTAATCTTCTGGCAAAGATCATAACCAAATTTTGTTCCATCAGTCCTGAGGTAGAGGAGTCAATGATCTTTTTGTTATATACAGAAGTCTCTAGTTGGAAGTATTTAGTTGTGGAAGGAGCAATAAGAGTAATGGATAGTTATAATTTACAAGTTTCCTGTGTATATGTATAATAGACTCCAATGATTATGTTGCTATATGAGTAAGAACAATAGATATTAATCGAATTAATCTTGTTAACGTTCAGCAGATAATTACACAGTTTTTTTTTTTGTCATCACACAGTTATTTATTTATAATTGCAAGTTCTGCTGTTTCTTTGAGGATGATTCAGAGTAAACATCATGTGTTTGATCTTTTATCAGTTGTAGAACTCTTTGACCGTACACGAAATTATAATTTACTTTCCTTGTTTGTTCTTTTTTTATCTAAAGATTGGTTGAGACTTGAGGTTGATGGCGAAAGAAGTTACTTGTTTTTTTCGGAGTGTGTCAATAAGGCAAATCAAGCACCTTAAAAATTATTTGTCAAGTATTAAAACTCTTGACTTCTTCGTCTGTCTTAATCAACTCTAGACCTAAACATTCAGGAATTTCAGACACGACAAGAAAATAAAAGAACATTCATGAATAACAATGACCTTTGTCTGTTTCGGAGAATTTTGTACGACTGAAATTGTTACTGGTAAAAGTGTAACCAAAGTTTTATTCATAAGAAAAAAAATTCAAAGAACGCTGGTCCATAATAAGTAGTGTCAAACTGTAAAACTCTGTTCTTATAATATGGGATGAACTTTATGCAGAACTATTAATCTTATCACATTTCAAATAGTTTTTCAGGCAAAAAATATAATCAGATAGCCAAGCAATTCTATTATTTACAACCAAACAAATCTAAGGCTCTCCTCTAACAATATGATCAATCATCAAGATGGCATTTTCAAGCTCACATATCAGAATCTGATCCACCAGAATCAGTTCTAGATCTATCCGACATGAAATTTGGAGGCAAAACCGGAAACTTAACCGAGTTCCTCTGCTGCGGACTTCCCATTGTCGTCGTCCTCCTCTGCAAATTCCTTGCGATCTCTACGCATACTTTATCAACCATACCAAGAAAATCCCTAACAATAACAAACAAATGAAGTGGATTCTTTCCCTTTATAGCTCCTGCTTGGTAATACTCCGTTGTTCTCTTCACATGCTCCATTACTTTCTTCTCTTGTTCTCTTGCTAACTTCACTTCTTCCTCAACCGAATCAAGAAACTCATTCATCTTCTTCACAAACCTCTCTCCTTCTTTGTTATCTCCTTCGCTCTGCGTTAACACTCGTCTAGCTTCTTTAGCTCTAGACGTAAGAGTCAAGGATGTTGCGGAAACTGTATCATAGTCTATAGCTGCAGCTTTCTTAACATTCGAGAACTCAGCACTTAACCCTCCAACAACAGGTAAGCCAAGTCTTAAATACTCCTTCTCTTGTTCTTCCTTTGATATCACCTCCGATATCAAACTGCTACTGCTTCGGTTAAAGCTGCCGCTCCTTCGGTTAATCACGCATCGCTTCCCCTCGGATCTAATCACCTCTTCCACCACAAAGTTAAGCAATGTCGTCTTCCCATCAACACTCTTCACATCAGAGAGTTTCAAAAGCGCAGTGAGATTAAAAGCTTGAGCATCTCCTCTCGCTGTTCCTGCATTCATTCTGTTTCCAGATTTCAATATCGCTTCTAAAAGCTTAACGAACAAGCCACGTGATCTAAGCTCTGTACAAGCTAAGTCCAACGTCTGGAGAGATTTGTTATGGTTTGAGATCTCTGGATAGTAATTAGCTCTGAAGAGTAATGCGTTAAGATGAGTGAAGGCACAAGGCACAGCCTTTAGAAGATGAAACAGAAACGATTCAGCGTCTGCCAGCATTTTCGTGTCGCCGTCGAATTGGAGAATCGCTGATTGTTCTTCTTTCGTCGGAGCTATTCTGGAGAGTCTCTCAAGTGTGTCTGGATGAAAATCGTGACCTTCCATTAACGATTCCACAAGCTCGTCGCGTGTCATTCCTAGAGATTTGAGCACAATAGCTGTGTTCTGAGATTTTCTCGGGTCGAGTATGAAAATTTGGGCGGGTGAGGTTGAGTTAGGTTTTTTATAGCCGCCGTGATCTGGAGATTTCTTTCCGACCGCCACGTAGCCGAAGAGTGCCTCCATTAGATCGCCATCGAAACTGAGGAAGACGAAACCAAATTTGCAAAGTTGGGATTTTTATCGATTTAACCCTAAAACAGTCTAAACGATTGAGTGATGCGTGTACCTGAATGAGCCACGATCGATTTTGTCCCAAACCATGGAATGATCAGAATCAGGATTGACTTTATCCCAATGTAAAGGCTTGAGCTTCACCTGACCATTTCCTCCACTTGAACCTTCCCCTGCAGATGCAGATGATCCTCTAGGAGCTGGTGGTGGTTTTGAAGTCGATGATGACAAAGCCGCCGTCTTTTTCAACGGCGGAGGTGGCGGCGGTGAAGGACCACTCTTAGGCTTAGGAGGAGGAGGAGGGGCTGGTGCAGTCTTCTTCACCAGAATTGGCGGAGGCGGAGGTGGAGGTGGAGACGGATCTGATTTGGCAAATTCGAAAGATTCGCTCTTGACATGAAGAGGACTAGTGGTGGTGGCATTCTGGTAATTATCATTGTGAATTACACTGTGAGAAGTCGATGATCTTCCTCTGAGAAGAGGAATCTCCGTCACCGGTTCCGATTTCTTCTTATTCTTTAAATAAATCACATTCTTCTCTTCATTTTCTCCGTGCACGATCTCTTTTCTAAAGCTTCCGCTTTTATTGTGTCTCTGACTCTGCGACTTTCTCCAATACAACACATCAAGACCATTTTCGTCAAGGATCAAACCCTGTACGTTTCCGCCGAATCGAGTAAACCCCTCGCGAGCTAACGCTGCTTCTGCCAATGGAGGAACCAGTGGAGGGAGGGTGTTTTCGACTCCGACTCTGTCTCTCCGTTGTCGTCGTCGCCGCCATTTTTGGACGAAGAAGAAGAACACAGCTGCTACAAGTAAAGTGCTTGCCGCAGTTATGAGCACAGCCTTTATGATCTTTCCTCTATCCGAGGAAGATGGTGGGTTTTGCGGCGTCGGAGATGGAACCGGAGCAGAGAGGGTGTCATTTGGGAAAAATGTTTCGATGTTTTGGGGAGAATCAGATTGAGAAAAGGAATGATTAGGGAAAAGGAAGATTAAAGAGAGTAAAATTAGGGTTAAATGAGGAAGAAACGGTGTCCATGGCTGCTTCAACATGGCAGCCATGGAAAATTAACTCATTTGCAGAGAATTGAGAATCAAGGAAAAGATAACGTCTTTTTGTTTCTTTGTTTCAATTTTTCAGAAAATCTGGAAGAAGTAATTGACGAATCATTTTAGAATTTGTTATTTCTTTTTCTATGGGTTTTGAGTTTCCTTTTGGGACTTTTGGGGTTTTTGGTATCTTGGGTTGTTGACGTCGTCGCCTGCAAGCAGAGTAGTTGATCTGTTCTACAGAAAATGACGTAAATACCCTTCATAGTTGTATGGACGGATACATAGCAAAGAAGGATGTTCTGGTCATTGCACTTGATTTTCAAAATCTTCCTTTTAAAGACTCTGCTTAAGGTCTTGTTGTGCCGTGAACGAAGTTTTGGCTGGTCGGGTTGACCTTATCTTTGACTTGGTCTGAAGGATTGATAGGTCTTTTTCTTTTCCTTTCTTTAAATGGTTTATGGGCCCTTTTTGGGGGTTTGGTGTCAAAATAATTACACCTTATGGGCCCTTTTTGGTGATTTTTATGTAAAACAAAAAAAATGGATTCCCATTTGATTTTCTTTGGAAACGGTAACTACGCTTCCGAAGTTAGGATGTGCCAACAACTTCGGAACATTATTTTGAAACAAAAAGTCACCATTTATAGAATAAACAATCAATTCCATGCATAATTTTCCTATCAGAAAGAAAAATTCAAAAAAAGCCAAGATCCCAAATAGTAATAGCTTTATCTTTTAAAATGTATTATTTTGTCAAAACCAACCGCTTTTGCCTTTTGCAATAGTATTTAAATATGATAGTGGGTTTCCAAATTGGTAACAAATTTTGAAAATAGTACCACAAAACGTATGGAAAAAGAAGATACGAACGAGTTTTTTTTCTTGGAAAAGTGTGTGAACGTGTGGGTGGGTAACCAAAGGTATTATCAGAGAATTTAAAATTTTTATTTTCATTTGATAAGTTAAAATGAAATAACTCTAATATAAGTAATTAATATATGGTAGTATGGCCCGTTGCAACGCGGTATCACCTCCGTTAACAACTCTTCTATTAGACCGAAATTGCAAAATTGACCCGAATTGGTTTTTGTTCCGCGAAATTTGTCTACCGGTCAACTCCACCATTTCCAAGCAAACCGTTTTCTTCGCCAAAGCGGACGTGTCTGCTTCTTCTTAGTCAAACTTGTAGACTTTTTGTTCCTTCTGGTTTCGCAGAAATTTTAAATTAACTTTAGACTCTATATTATAATTTTTTGTTATTTGAATTTGTGACTATAAACTTTAAATTATTATGTCATTATAAGCGAGATAACGTATCGTTTTTCGTCAATTATAATTTATACTTTAGGCACACCAACTATATATTCGATCAGAAATTCCTAAAGTAATTCTCTCTAATTCTTTTTCTTTTTGCAATATTCTCTATGAGCTTTATATAGATAAATAAATAAAAATTCTTTAGGAGAAAATAACAATTATTTCTTTATCAAAAAGTAAAAGTTAAAAAATTAGTGTTTTGTAAAATTTTCTGAAAATAGGTTTATATCTTTTTCCAAAATGTTAAAGAATATTTGAACGGTCTGAGTCGCTAGGGATTCGTCATGATTTAATTGGTGTCATGCGAGACCGAAAGTTTCATAACCTAATTGGAGTCATGGAAGGTTCCACATCGATAAGTTTTGTTTCCTCAATTCATTTTCAATCAATATCTTCATTACCGTCTTCGTCTTGTACACAAAACATAATTGGGCCACAACAATAAGCTCATATACAGTTTGAGTTTAAGCCCAAATTGGTTCTACGCACATTCATGACAAAACGTTCCAAATTCTAAAATCAAAAATTTAATCTTTGACTGTCCATTATTACTTTTCCGACTCACGAGGAGAAAGAATTTCAATTGTAAGGTTTTAGTTCAATTAGTGTATCTTGTTAATGGGATTAACTAATTAATAAACACACGAAAATTTAACGAGTTTTTCTCAAACTAGAGAGTACGTCTTGTGTGAGCCGAAGTCACAAACATCTACTAAAAAATAACTTGTAGGATTATTCTTTTACAACCTCTCTTAAGTCTCTCTCTCACCAATCTTGTGTTCTTGTGATAACGAAGAAACAAACTACTCTGATGATATACTACGAAATCGAGATTCCGGTGCCCAAACCCGAAACTAAGAAGAAAAACAAGAAACAGAAACCCACCCGCAAAACATCTCTTAGAAACTAGAACATCCGAGAACCTTAAATCTTAAGATTCTTTCTATGTTTTTTCCTTGTATTTACTTTGTTTTCTGGATGATGAATTATGAACCATTGCCTCTCTTTATATAGTGTCTTGAGACCACCTATTCCAAGTAGAAAGAGGATTTGACTCTTTTTTTTCTTTTGGAAATTATAAAACATCTTGTAAGTTTTATCTTATAGATTTTTCTTATGATCCAACTGATGCGACAATCCAGTTTCTGGCCCAAACCGATTCTCTGATCCATGACAAATATCCACAAGTCTGATATCATTTATGCATGGTTCAACTATAAACTGATCACCCATGCTAGCATTTCATCCTCACTGAAAAATAAGAAAGTTATTTCGAAGTAATTTGTAGTTGAAGCTGATTTTGTAAGAATCGTGAAGATGTTGGGATGGGGATGCTTCATATTGATCGTTTTTTGTTTGTTAACAATAATTCAGGTTGGCATTAATATTGCTTATTCTTTAGGAAACATTTAGGAGGTAAAATAGTATATTTTCTGCTATAATAGTATTGATCGGGCTTATAAGTCAGATCGCATAATGGATTATTAAATAAATCTTGCTTCTTATTACCTATATCTATTTACTCATTTTCATATATTTCTCATTCCGATTGACGCCTATTCTACATTCTGTATTATGTACGTTTTGTCATTTTGTAGATTATTGTTTCTTACGCTCTTCCGAACTTACAACTATACCTGTCAAAATATGATTCAATTTGTGGGTTTCGCGGGTTTTGATCTGCCGTATGGCTAATGCGGATGCAGGTTAAAGATTTCGATTGCCGGGATGGGGGAGCGGATTGTTGGTTTAAAATCTGTAGATTGGCGGGTAATCCGCAAATATGGTTTTTTTTAATAGATATTTGGCGGGTTAAAAAACAGTTTGACGGATCGTCAACCCAAAAAATCGTAATAATTTGAAATTTTTTTTTAAAAAAAGCGGGTTTTGCGGATTTTGATCCGTGAATCAAACGGATTGAAGATTTGCGGGTAAACTTTTTAGACTAACCCACGCGTGAATCATTTGACAAACCTACTTACAACATTAAAACTATGTGTCCGGATATCCTCAACGCATTCTGGTTTCTCTGTTTATGATTAGTGCGGAAATTTCAAAATTTGTGGAACCAGTTTTAAACAATTGTTCTTATTCACATGACATTGCTTAACCGGCCAAAACAAATTATAGTGGGTAATCACGTTTCGTACACAATCTCTCAATTTTGTATTTCCATTTGTGAAGTGTTCGTACGGGTTTAACACTCTTACCATAAATTTGATATAAATCAAGAATTGACATGTTAAAGCGTAAATAGCTCGGTTTATGAAAATTGATGCCAATTTATCTGCAAAACTCCACAAAAAAAAATTATTCGGAAAAGAAAAAGTTAAATAGAAAGAAAATTCAAACTCAAAAAAGGAAAAGAAATTAGCTTCTCAAACAAGTATAAATAAGGAGTTAATTTTTCTTCACAAATCATCCAAAAACCAAAAGAAACACATCCAGACAATCTCTGCAGAAAAACTAAAAACTCAAAATTCATTATTCTTTGAAGTTTTTTTGTTAAAAAAACTCTAATTTTCTTCTTATAATCGTCAATCTTAAACATCAATAAAACCAACAATTCTCTAAACCATAAATCTTTATTTGATCTAACCCTAAATACAACATTAAACATATTAAATCATTTAGCTCTAAACGTATTCAGAAAACCATGTGTGTTCTCTGGTTTGTAAATACGAAAATAGCTTATCAAAACAAACCACTTATGGCATCATGTCACAAGGCCAGCGTTTCTTATTGCTATGTAATTATGCAAGTTTTTTACGCCAGATCTTTGTCGAAGTCGAACTTCCGATATTACAACATCTATGATGTTTACATGTTTGTGTAAACGAGAAAATATCTTCTAGAATGCCCAACATATGTTCGTACATACCTTGTCGAATTGTTGTTTGATCATTCTATTTTCTCTCCCTCTTCGATTATGTCCTTCACGCAATCAATCAATTCAAAATCTATCTTGCTCAAAGCTGGAAATTGCAAAAACGTGTAGATCCTCAAACACTAACATTATTATTAATTCAACCAATTCTGCTTTATAATTTACAGACTTTTTCTTTTTCCTTTTTTAACAAGAAATTTTCTTTTTTCTTGCATTTCTTCCCATTTTCGTCGTTTATATCAAGCTCGATTTAGAAGTTTATATATATATATATATATAAAGAAAAATAATTAAAGAAGAATTACAGAGGATATGATGAAAAATTAGAAGAGTTGGGATGGAACATTTCGAGAAATCGTACAGGATAACAGGGCGATCGAGTTTCCTAAATTGTTTTATTATTGTACCAAAGAAAAACATTGCATATTTGAATGAAGGACCACACAAATGACAAATCAACCACGGTATACATGCAACATGTATATAAGTGCATTCAACTTATAACCAGAAACGCAAATGCAGACGTAAACACAAAGAAACAAACAGTCATCCATGTACCTTAGGAACGACTAATTTTCTTGAACGGCGTAGAAGGAGGAGGAGACGGAGCTGAGCTTATGAGATATTATCCGCGACGTTTACATCGGTTGTACGACGTGCATTTTCTGTTATTCATAGTTCCGAGTCTTCCGACACCATTTTTTGGCGACAGATATTTAGTTGGCTTGTTTTGAGCCGGTTGGTTTTGCGCTGGCTGCTGTTTAGCAGTTTTCGACCCGTCATGTTCCGTGGCGCTTGGTGTAGCGCCAATTTTGGATTGTTCTCCCCCAGCGCCTTTCAAGTTCCTCCTCATTGTCTCTTATGTGTCATATACAAAATACTCATTATATGTACATCAAGCTTTAGTGTATATATATATAAAAGTTAAAAACATATCAATATTTTTATATCAAAATAAGAGTTGTCTACGTAAACATAATGTTGATTTATTTATTTTCAATAAAAAAAATTCCTTGATATATAGTGATAGAAATTTGGGGTCAGCGATCAGACTAGAATCAAAGTCCATTTGTAGAAAAAAAGTTCTAAAATAAAAACATATTTTAATATGGTTTAAGCAGATTCATTATTTTTATATTTAAAATTGTATTTTTATCTAATGGAACAAAAGTTAATCTAAAATTTAATTTTGTTTAAAAATTAAGAATATATTTAATTAAAATATGAATCCAAATCGAAACCAACACCATATCAAATCATTTATTAGAGTACATTGTATTTTCAATACTAAAAATTCAAATTTGTATTAAACACTACTTGCAATCTTCAAAAATAAATTAAAATTTTATAATATTTAATATTTAGAAATTAGAATGATACTTAACCACGCACATGATGGAGTAAATCATCTAGACCAATAACATAATATTACTTGTTTTCTTAACCAATAAAATAAATATTATTTTTAAGAGATATTGTAGATACTTAATATTGGATCCAACCTTTTCATGTTTCCTCAACTAATAGAATAAATACATTTAAAAAGTATAATATGAAAAAATATGATTGGATCAAATCTTTATACTATCTCCATATCTTTTACTAGTAATTAAACATGAATATCGGATAGGTATAAAGATTTAAAAAATGAAAAGAAAGAAAAAATTGCTCACCAAGTTTTCGGTTTTCAGTTTGAACACCAAGAGCTTCATCCATATGAAGTGAAAACACGAGGAGAAGAAGAAATAGCATGGAACAGACTGTAGAATACGTCATCTTAATGATTCTATCTGTTATTTATCACTAATACTGAATCTGACCTAATCAAGTCTCTATTTCTCTCTACTTAAACACTATGACTGACGTTTATGCATTTATATAGATATATAGGCGAAGAGAAAAGAGAGTAAAACATACGGCAGAGACTTAAGCCAAAAAAAAACACAGAAGAAGGTGGTCGAGATAAGAAAGAGAGAGAGTGAGAGTTGACGCTATGGACGACTTTAGTTTGTCACTTGTGGGTTTTGGGTTTTAATGGTTTACCCACACCGTGTTATTGTAACTCGGTCAAATGGGTTTCATTGTTCTATTTTCGTGGGACAGCTTTGTACATTCCCTTTCCGATGGGGAATCTTTTTTTTCTTAATAACAAAATAAAAGAGTTGACACTTGACTTGAGAATAATTACGTATGAACATAAACCTTGAGAATACTTAGCTTTTGTTCAAGGCCGGACTGCTTTTTGGCTTTTTAGTGGTCATCGCTCGCCTTGTTTTCGTTTACTCGGTCAAGTGGGTTGACATTAAGCTATTTTGTTATCTGTCTCCCAAGGATTATACATTCTTTGTGGTTTGTGGAATAGATTTTGTAGCCTTACCCAACATCTCGAGCTCCGCTCTTTATATTAATAATATACAGTTAAACATTCAAATACAACAAATGTAATATGTTGTGCTAAAGGAAGTTGGTTGATGTGGTATCTAGTTTTACCCTTTCAGTTCACAGAAATTCATAATAACATTTAGGGATCAAATCCAAAGAAATTGAATGTTACGCGATAAGTTTTAACGTGTGGGTGTGTAACCAAAGGTATTATCAGAGAATTCTGATATTTTCTTTTTATTGATTTCATTTCAATCAATTTCTTCGTTAACGTCTTCGCCTTGTATTGATACGGTCCAATTAAACATACCATTTAAATTTACGCGGCAAGTAAGAATAGTCGTCCCACGTTCATATTTACATATTTACTATCGAAGAGCGATGTATATTTAAATTCATGACACAAGTTTCAGATTTCAAATAAAAAAATAAATATTTAAATTTGACTGTCCATTATTACTTTCCGATTCACGGAAAGAGAAACAATTTCAACAGTCTGATATCATTTATGCATGGTTCAACTATAAATTGGTCACCCATGCTAGCTTTTCATCCTCACTCATAGTCATATTAAGAAGGCTTTTTGAAATTATTTTTGTAGTGTAGAATCTCATTTTATAAATATCGTGAAGGTGTTGGGATCGAGATGTTGTTTGGTTAAAGTTAATTAATTAGTTAGAGTTTATGGAAAAAAAAGAGATACTCATGTTTTTTTAAGAGTGTTATTTTGACATTTTCACACAAATTAAGAAAAATATAGAAATTTTGTTTGTACCATTTATTAATATACTAAATAAATTTATTTCTCTAATTAATAAACTGAAGTAATAGGAACAAAACTTATATTTTATTTGAAAATATGCATTAAAAACATAAAATGACATTCTTTGTGAAACAAAATTTAAGTTTTAAAATGACACTTTTAAAAAAATGGAGGGAATAGAATATTGATAGCAAAGAATAAATTACATCACTTATCACTTATCAAAGTGATGTACAGGATCATTCACGCGTGGTTTATACAAATAACTTGATACCATATAAAATCGTAAATTAGTGATGTACTGCAGGAGACCATACGTGATTACGATAAACTACTTCACTTAACTACGCTTTTGCCACCCTGTTTTACAAATTTTGGCATTCAAATAGTCATCCACCTTAATCACCCAATTTTTAATGATTTCATACAATTATAATTATATGCTCAAACCGAAAACTATTAGATCCATTGGCTATATAGATAAGAGAGAGTCCACGCTATGGTAGAGAACAAGCCAATTTAAAGAGGAAAAGAACAAGAAAGCGGTCGAGCCACTTAAGAGAGATAGAGTTGAAGTTATATGGACGACTTAATTAGTTGGATTTTGGGTTTTTAGTGGTCTCGGGCCACCATGTTTTCGTTTACTCGATCAAGAAGGGTGACATTGCACTATTTTATCATCTGTGCATGATCTGTCCCCAAACCCTTCAATGGGACTCATTATTTGTTATTTGTGAAATAGTTTTTGTAGCCTTAGCCAAACATTTCAATCTCAGGTACTACAAGAAACATAGTAGAACTGACAGTCATTTCTATTGGAAATGGTCATTTTCGACGAATTTATGAAGGATAGTTTTTCGACGAATTTTCGACAGATTTGATCGTCGATAATACTGTCGGTAATCCGTCAAAAACAGAACTCTCAGAAATCTTTCGGAAAAATATACCCTTATGACAATTGTATGTTCCAACGGTCAAATTTCTGAGAGATTTTCAATGGTCATTTTTATGGATTTTCGACTGATTTTTGACAAATTTTCCACGAATTTAATATTTATTTTTAAATTAATATTAATAGTTTTTGTATTTATTTATAGGTATATTAATAAATTTATAATTTCAAATAAAATTCAAATTTAAATTTAAATATTTCAAATTAAAAACAAAATATTTTAAAAATATAAAAAAATTATAGCCAAGAAGCTCAGAATTTGACCATGACATTTTTCATCATCTTCTTCTACGCTTTTATCTGAGATTTAGTCGCTTTCATTTCGGTCTTTGTCAATGTGTTTGTAGCAGTCAATTCTTCATAACGTCAATCATTTTTATATTGGTTTTTTTTATGGTTTCAATATTATCCTTCAAACCCATAATTTCAATGGTCCTTTTTGCACAAATGCATGACAAAGAACTTTGTGCTCTGATACTAATTTGTTAACCGATGTGAGAAAGATAACATAAATGTAAAGAATACAACACAAAATTAATTGTTCACTAATGACAAAAATTAGATTTTATTAATAAAGAATACCAGTTTCAGAATATATATATATATATATATAAATATAAAGACTATACTAAAAAGAGTGTTTGTAGGAAAAAAAAAGCTAATTAATGAGTGATTGAACTTAATATCATGGGCCAATCCAATTTAAGTCATATCACGATGAGTGTGACTAAATTTTGACTCATCTATATAATGTAGAGGAGAGAGACGACTAAGTTTGTGTGGGTCGTCGGCTAGTGATCTCTTCTAAGTCTTCCCTTTACTCCGTCTCATCGGTTGCGTTATTATATTATTGGTATTTTTTTCCAATTGTGTTGCATTATTTATGTTGGGCAACTTTCGTGTTTCCAATATATAAATTAGAATCGCTATTACTTTTTAAATTTTTGGTAACAGAATCGCTATTGTTTTGTCATTCCTTGTATTCCTAATATTATATTCATACATGTGTAAATCAAGTTGATCAGTTTAATCTCCAATAAAAAGATGTCGTTTCACAGACGGATCGGAATCCCTAAAACAGAAATGCAAAACCAATAAGGATGGCCTAGGTGATGCATGGGACACCAAAATTAATTCATAAAGACAGAAACTCAATCCTAAAAGTAATTCACAAAATTTTATAGCAAATAAATTTTGTATAGCTCAGTTGATGGCTTGATGCATGAGGTACCAAAACTTGGAAAGCGTTAATAGATTTAAACTGATACCAGCAATAATCAAACTATAAAAACCTAAAATTAATTCTAAATCCCAAATAGCATATATAGTCCAATACAGGAGAAAGAAAACATCCGATAAATATGTAAGATCAGTTAAGCGAATTTTCTTATGTTGGAGACCTCAAATAGAATTTGATTTTCAATGGTAGTTTAATTGAGATATATATAGTTATTCATAACGTGGGTAGGGTGGATGAAGAAGACAAATTTGTGCAGAAAGAAAAAAAACGAAAAAGATAAAAGTAAGCAACTCTTCTAGCTTGTAAAACATGATCTATGGGTTGAAAGTATTTTTATTTCTTTTAATAGATATATACAATGGAATATCAACGAAAAGGATTACAATATTGATGATATGATAAACTAATACCATCTTTATTGGTAAAAATCTTTTGTTAGAGTTTTACCAATATTTTTATTATAAACTATTTTGGTAAATGTGTTTTAAGAAATTTTTGTTAAGAACCGGTTCTAAAACCTCTTATTTAAAAACTGGTTCTAAAAACTCTTATTTAAAAACCGGTTCTTAAAAAAAGGTTCTTAAAACACGTTTACCGATACAATTTATATTTTTCTAATTTTAAGAACTTTTTTAAAAATTCCTCTAAAACCTTAAATGGAAGTGTTCTAAATGGTTATACTTTTCCTAGTAACTTATTCCATCAATATAAACACCAAGCATGGAACGAAGAACCACATCAAGAGAAAACCCACGAACAGTATACATCCAAAGTTATAGCCAGTTCAGTGGCCAGATCCGCCTAGGGCTGACGCTTACATCTCCTGAAGTTCAAACATGGTTCTGGTTTTGTAGCTCTCTGTGCTGTGCAAATTATAAATAAAACTCATATTTTATAGGGCTTCTTTGATAGATAACCTTAACCATAAAAAGAGCCAAAACTGACACACACACAAGTTGCAATTTTGGTGGGGCTTTGGTGCCCATTTTCTTGCAATTTCCTCCTCATGGTCATTGTCTCTTTTGCCTCACCTGCACATATACACAAGTAGACCTGGTCCTGAAGTAAATCCTAACAAACAAAAGTTTTAGATGCCAAAATATAATAAAATTTTAGAAACATTAATTTTGTTAAAAAATTTTAGTAGTGGTTAATAATTGTGTTATTAATATTAGAGTTGTTAGCTTCGCCCTCTACACCAGCATGAACCCTTGGTAATTTTTATTTTTTTATAAAGCCAAACCTTTAGTATTTGCAATGATAATTTGTCCGTGAAAGCTATATTGAACTACTGTAACTAATAAAATAAAATTAAAGTAAATGACTTAAAACTAATCGATATATGTGTAGAAGACTCACCGAGTTTGCGATGTTCCATTTGGGCAGCAAAAACTCTTACATCTACAGAAAGTGAGAGTATCATAAAAAGAAGAAAGAAAATGATGGAAGAAACTATAGACGCGGCCATCTTACAATTTTTTGTAAGCGATATGATTCATGATTCAAAAGCTAACCGTCTGTGAAAAATTTAACTTTGTGCAGATATCAACCCACCGCACATTCACAGGAAACGTAAATTTAGTCCGAAATGATAAACACTGTCAGAAATATCATAACATGCCAAAATAAACACAGTAAGTGAACTGATAAAGTTAGTTAGAAATATCAAAACATGGCAAAATACATGAGCACTAAATAAGGTCAAACATTCCATAGTTAGATTGTACCAAGCAAAGCTGATTCATTTACAAGGTTCTAATGTCACTGGTCGAGCTAAATCTGAAAACAATTTTTAGCCCGAACGGATCTAACCTGAAAAAACCTAAATATTCCGGTTTAGGTATGTATCCTAACGCTGTTTTGTTTGGACGGGCTTCAAAGTTTTGGCCCAAATTTATATGCATGGATGACGATGATGATATCGAAATATCTTACCGATGGAGACTTACATGTTGGACCCACTAGGAAATAATTAGATAGCCTAACAAAACAAGTCATGTGACTCATGTCGTTACTCGTGTAACTTTGAATGGAGGAGATTGTACGTTGATTATTTAGACCAATAACAAATACCTCAGAAAAAATTAAAAAGAATGACTAATTCAAACTTTCAACCAATTTAGTTGATTCTGCCGCCTTCAACTATTTTATTAGCGTGTTTCTTTTTCGAACTAACTTAACCGGTTCTCTACCATCGGTCAATCGTAATTCCTAGTCACCCCTAGACAAAACCGGAGTCTGATCTATACACCAATTAATTTAGTTATCTACACAAACGACACCATTTATTGGCAGAACCCCAGAAGCTTCTTTAGTCTTGTTCCTTGCGAGATCTTTGAACGTGCCCGATGACGGACGTTTGAATATTTCAGATTTTTCAGCAAAGAAAATTCGTCAAACGTAAACGATGGCTTCGACGACCAATTACAAACAAGCTTCGACGATTCTATTTGTTTTAGCTTTAATTTCTCCAACGCAAACCTCTTCTTAAAATTACAAACAAGCTTCGACGATTCTATTTGATTTAGCTTTATCTACGTCCTCTCTCTAACTCTCTCGTAAATCCCAATATTACCTCTGCATTTTTTATTTTTTATAGAGATTTGTATCCTTTTTTTTTTCTGGTGTCTATAATCTGAAAACCATGACCATGATGAGGTTTTGGGTTTTCGGAGTTTTCTTGTTGTACCTTGTTCCTTCTCCAATCTCCGCCGGCTTTTATCCCAACTCCACAGCCATTCCACCGGAGCTCCTCCGTAACGCCACCGGAAACCTATGGAACTCATTCTTGAATTTCACCGGATGTCATGCCGGCGAGAAATACGATGGTCTCTACAAGCTTAAACAATATTTCCAACATTTTGGCTACATCCCCGAAACTCTCTCCGGAAACTTCACCGACGACTTCGACGATATCCTCAAGATCGCCGTGGAAATGTACCAGAGGAATTTCCGCCTAAACGTCACCGGAGTACTCGACGAGCTCACTCTAAAACACGTTGTGATCCCACGTTGCGGCAACCCCGACGTAGTTAACGGCACCTCAACTATGCATAGCGGTAGAAGAACATACGAGGTCTCTTTCGCCGGACGGGGCCCACGTTTCCACGCCGTCAAACGCTACTCATTCTTCCCCGGAGAGCCACGGTGGCCTAGCCATCGCCGCGACCTAACCTATGCGTTCGAGCCGCGAAACGCGTTGACCGAAGAGGTCAAGAGCGTGTTCGAACGCGCGTTCGTTCGTTGGGCAGAGGTGACTCCACTAACATTCACGCGCGTGGAGACGTTCGCCACCTCTGACATCAGCATCGGATTCTACTCCGGTGATCACGGTGACGGAGAACCGTTCGATGGCGCAATGAGAACGTTGGCCCACGCGTTCTCGCCGCCAAACGGACGCTTCCACCTCGACAGAGACGAGAACTGGATCATCTCCAACGGTGGCGATGGTTTTCTCTCTGTGACTCAGGCGATTGATCTGGAATCGGTGGCTGTTCATGAGATCGGACATATTCTAGGGCTAGGTCACTCCTCGGTCGAAGGTTCGATCATGTATCCAACCATCACGACGGGGAGGCGTAAGGTTGATTTGACGAGCGATGACGTGGAAGGAGTCCAGTATTTGTATGGTGCGAATCCTAACTTCAATGGTTCTAGATCTCCACCGTCGACTCAGGCGCGTGACACTGGCGATTCCGGTGCTGCTAGTAGAATTGACGGCTCTAGATCGGTTTTGAATAGTCTACTTCTGTTGACCGTTGGATTATTTTTGTAAATAGTGTAGATAATTAATCTCTTATTTGATTGGATTAGCTACGTAATTTACAGCTTTTGACACGATTTATTCTTTTCTTTATATATTTTCTTTCTTAGATTGGTTCTTCAGTCATGGATATATACTTTCTATTTTTGCCCAATTAAGAATTTTGAGATGAGTCAGTTCACACTTTTTTTAGGGTAAAGTTCAAACTATTAATTTAAGTTTTAAACAATTAAGCTGAAATTGATAGCCATTTTAAATGGTAATCTATGGGAACCACTGAAACAGCAAATAATGATGACAATTTGACCATGGTGAGGAAATTTATCATAACTTTGGAAGCATCGAGTTTGGTCTCTTAATTCAAGGAAAATAATTTAATACTACTATTATGTCAAAACAGATTATAAGGAAAATACAATAATTACAAAAAGGTAAGTTAGGAACATAAAGATATGTTAATTTAATATAAACACATCATCACGCTATCACACTAACGACACATGGGTCGATTAGTCCCCCCACCCTAGACTACCCTAAACATTTTCTTTTAATTATCTTTTACCTTTCTATAAAATTCTACATTAACGCCCAAATTTTACTGTTTATGGTTAAATCAATATATTATAAACTCCCCAAATCTTCCCTACCTCGGGATACGTCTCATCGTATTAAGAAAGCATATATATGTGCACGATCATTCCCGACAAGAAAACAAACAAATAAAAACCTATCTAGCTCGCTCAAGGACAATGAGTTTGCTCCCATGTTCTTGTCATCTGCCTTGCAGTAAAACCAAATCAGAATGTCAAAAAAAATCTACTCATCACCAATCAGAATCCTCCACATCATCATCATTGTTGTCTCAGCCAAGTCTCCCATTGGTTCCGTCGCTGTCTTTTCCGCCGCAGAGTTCTAGCGTCGATCACCAGTGCTTAGCTACACTCAAAGGTCATTCCTCATACGTCTCTTCTCTCGCCGTCTCCGAGAAATTACTCTACATCGGCTCTTCCAACAGTGAAACACGTGTATGGCCCCGAGAACCGCCGTTCTCGGCAGAATATTCCACCGGCGCCGACCATGACCGTAACATAATTGCCACTGGGAACGGAGGAGTTAAATCGTTGGTGATTCTCGGTGACAAGCTAATAAGTGCTCATCAGGATCACAAGATTCGTGTTTGGAAGATCATCGACGAGAACAGTCGCAGAGATCAAAAGTACAAGTGCGTAGCGACTCTTCCGACGATGAACGACCGTTTCACGATTCTCTTCAGTCGTAAAAGCTACGTTGAAGTCCGACGGCACAAGAAGTGCACGTGGGTTCACCACGTGGACGCCGTGTCATCTCTGGCCTTGTCAGATGACGGCTCTCTGCTTTACTCTGCTTCGTGGGACAGGAGTTTCAAGATATGGAGAACCTCTGATTTCAAATGCTTAGAGTCTATCGAAAAGGCTCACGACGACGCTATTAACGCAATCGTGGTGTCTCGAGACGGGTTTATCTACACTGCTTCGGCAGATAAGAAGATCAAAGCGTGGAACAAAAACGACAAGAGACACTCTCTGGTCGCTACTCTAACCAAACATCTCTCGGCAGTGAACGCGTTGGCGGTTAGTGAAGACGGGAAGGTTCTTTACTCAGGAGTGTGTGATAAATCGATCCTTGTGTGGGAGAGATTAAACAAAGAAGAAGATGGTGTTGCTGAGGAATTACTACATATGTCTCTGGTGGGAGCTTTAAGAGGACACACGAAAGCGATTCTGTGTTTAGCGGTTGCGTATGATTTGGTGTTGAGTGGATCAGCTGATAAGAGCTTGAGAGTTTGGAGGAGAGGATTAATGGAGAACGAGGGTTATTCTTGTTTAGCGGTTTTGGAAGGACATACTAAACCTGTTAAATGTTTGGCCGTCTCAGTTTCTGATTCCAATTCTGATACCAGTTATTCTTGTATGGTTTATAGTGGGAGTCTTGATCTTTCTGTTAAAGTTTGGAATTTAAGGGTCTCGTCTATTTAACTACTTTTTTTAACAATCTTTGTCGTGACCATTGATTAATCTCTCTTAATCTATATATTTATGAATCTGTTATATGATAATGGAGCTAGCTAGGGTTAGTCATAAACCTTCCACACTCGGTCTTATTGCATTACACTCTAATACTACGATTTACATGTTGGTTCTCCTCCGTAGACAATTTCATGTATAGTCCAAATCCAAATATATGAGATTTTCAGTTTTGATAGTTAGCTATGTGCCTATGTTATTCAAAATGACCTTCACGGCTTCACACGAACTTATATATTATACACACTATATATTTTAATAAATATTTTGATATTTTTTCTTTTTTAAAATATAATGTTAAAGTAAAATGATTACAAAGAATTATAAATCATATGTCTACAACGTGAAAGTGGATCACCAAGACCATGTGGTCTGGTGGTTTTGTAATTTGTGTTTGGTAGAAGTTATTAATATGGAAATTGTGTGTGACAATTGACAAAAAAACAGTGATAAAGAAGTGTGGAACTTTTCAATAACGAATCACGTAGCTTTGTCTTCCACTATGACTGGATTCATATGTTAATTATAATATAGTGATAGAAATTTATATTGCATCATTCACGTGAAGTATGGGGAAAGAAGAACTTTCTCCACTATCAATAATAAACATTGTTAAATTCAATCTGCATATAAATTATATAAACGTGACATTGATGTAGGTTTCCGGTTTTGTTTTATATCCGGTCGGATCTTTGAGAGATCTTTGGAGAGAATCAGAGAATTGATCTTTGGAGAATAAATTATCATGCGTGAAATGACCATCGGTTAGGATTTACTAGGACGTTGCAATGTTTACACTTTACAGACTATGCCGCTCAAGTCAGTAAACTAACGGCTAAGTTGGAAGAAATATTAGTTTTCGTAATAAAAACTCAAAGGATATTCTATTAGTAACGTGGGTTTAATTCACATTCAAAAGATAGCTTAGTTCACATTTTAAAAGGTAGTTAAAGAATGGTCGATTGTCACGCACTTATATATTAGTTCACATTTTTTTCAAATTTCGATGTAGATATTTTGATTCTAACATATTTCCCTCACACTCAGGATTAGACATCTGAAACGTGAAGTTTGTGAAATTAAACATTCACGGATGGATCCTACAATCGAGAGATTAGATATGCTCTAACACCATATTAGTAAATATGGTCTAACTCACATTCAAAATGTAACTCAATAGTGGATGATTACCACACTTTTTACATATTAGTCCACACCTTTTCAAATCTTGATGTGAGACATTTTGATTATAACACACTCCAATTTTTAGAAGTATTTTGCTAAACAATCCTTTCTATGTAAGATCTTTATCCTCTTCTCAATATGCGGATGAATTTTACACCTTCTTTTGTTCTTTCTTTGGTCAGTATTTGAACACTATACTATGTTTGTGATTTGAATCATATGTCATTCTTGGATCCAAATAATCTTTTAATGCCTTGGATAATTACAATCATTGTGTGCAAGTAAATAAACCACTTCTTATTGCTTGTTTATGCCTTGGATGTTTAACATTTTGGGCCGTTATGGTTCAGTCATGGGCTTCCAGTTGTAGGGCCCATAAATAATTTGTAGATTTTAGTACGATGATACAATTAAACCTCACCAATGTCAACAATCCTAGCTCTTAAGCATATGACGTTTTGTTGTATCATTTATGTAAGAGCAGGGGTCCATTTCCAATTATTTTCGTAGTAGGAATCTGGTGATACTTTTAATTATTTATGTAATGCGTCTCGATCTCGTGAAGTGAAAGCAGCATTTTGAAAACTGCAAATATCTCGTTATCCGATGTCTTCTATCTATAATAATCAAAGTTGGTAATGTATTTCTTAGACTATCGATCGTTTTAAACAAAAAATCTTCGTTACAAACTAATCTTTAGTTTAATCTTTAGTTTAAAGCGATCCTCGATAAAGCCCGACAAAATATTTGGAAAGGTCACTATTTTTATTAGAAAATGAACCCAACATGATGATGAGTCTCTGATTGCGTTGAAATGTCCTCGTCTTTGTATTTTCATTTATTTTTCAAAATATTCAAGCAATAATCTCATGTGGACCGTTTTTATGATAATTTGGTAAAATATTCCTGAAAAATTGTACACTGATGCAAGCCAGCATCACAGCCTTTTTGTGAGGATAGGACAGAAAATAAAATAATTTTTTTTAAGAATTTGACATTGTATGAGATTGTCCTTTATCCATCGGCTAGTAAAATTCAGTAACACCTAAAACCAGCACTGAATCAAAATTTCTTTTGTTATAGTCAACAACACTGTTAATATTCAACCCTCCTATATAGTAAATTCCTTTATATTTATTATTACCATGTAAGATTATTTTATTTTATTGTTAGTTGTTTTCTTTTATTTTTACTATATAATGTTAATTTTTTTTTCTTTTTACTAAATATGGTTATTTATTTTATTTGACCATATAAGGTTTATTATGTTTTAAAACATTCCAAACATATAGGTAACATCCTTTTTTAAATTAAAATCTTAGATGTTGCTTAGTGTATACCGAAACGTATAAAAAAGTTAATAAACGGATTTGTCTATTTTGCTATGTTAAGATTAGCAACATATATTTTCTTATGGTTAAAAGACCATTTAACAAAATTTTGTTTTATTTAAGGTTAAATTTAAAACCACTTTTTAAATATTGTTGAAAATCATGTTGTAGGTTGTAACTAAAACAATCCAAACAGAAACAAACATGATTAAAAAAAAGGTCATAAATAACTCATATGAGTTGGATTATTAATCAACATATATTTAAAATTTAATATTAATTGAACAAATATATCTGGAAACCTACTGCTCCGCCTGAACACTACGCGCTTCTAAAAAAAGATGCCCAAACAAGAAACAACCTGCGGACCTCAAATCTAATACCTCCACGCGCCGATACCACGCGCCGAACAGCGCACTGTAGTGTGGAATATCCACAGTTTTAAATTTCGTCTTCTCTCTACGGAACCAAAACTACTTCTCTCACCTAAAATTTTCCCCTCCGATTTCTCCTTTGAATCTCTCGGAGAGGACTAGTCGCGTGGTGGCTCGCTTCCGCCGTCGTCTAGGGTTTCGTGGTGTTGTTCCAGTTTGAATTTTCCAGTGGAAAGAACTGCAGAAATGAAGGAATAATCGAGAAGATTATTCTCTCGCTGAGATTATTTTCGTTAAAGTGGGATTGATTCTTACGTTTTCTGGTGAGGATATTTGTTAAGGTTTGAAATGCCAGCTCATAGATCCAAGTCGGAAAAGAAGGATGCTGAGAAGCAGCTCCGTCGAGACCCCTACGAGGTTCTTGGAGTCTTAAGGAACTCAACGGATCAGGAAATTAAGAGCGCTTACCGGAAATTGGCTCTCAAGTAAGTTTATATTAGTTTCTAATGTCTTTGTTCTAGTTTGAGCTTTGAAACGTTGCAATTCGAAAAGCCTTGTCAATAATCTAGGGTTTGGCTACGAAGAAGAACCTTGAATTGAATCAATTTAGGTTACAGAGAAGACTCTTGAATTGAATTTACCGTTAACTCTGGGATTCAGTTAATTGCTACTTGTTAATCTGTGATTTACTCAGCTAAGCCTTAATCCGGATTATCATTGGGGAAGGTGATGGTCTGGTTTAGGCTAATTCTCTTTGGAGATTTAATATGCTCTGCACAGAGGTTTAGTACTCTTCCTGCAATCTTTGCACAAACTAATGATTGGTGTTTCAGGTACCATCCTGATAAGACTGCAAATGATCCGGTTGCAGCTGACATGTTTAAGGAGGTCACGTTTTCCTACAACATCTTGTCTGATCCGGAGAAACGTTGCCAGTTTGATACTGCTGGTTTTGAGGTGAGATTCGTTGGTGTTTGGTATTTTAGATTTACTCTGACCTCTACATGAGGCAGGAGTTAAGTTGTTTTGTCTTCTGTATAATTATAGTTATCATGCTACTAGTTGAGGTTAAGACGCTGTTCTGGGTTGAAATCAAGAATCTATAGGATCCTCGTCTCTAGTAATACTGTTCTTTAGGGACGTTCTTGATGTGTGATGTGCTTCAAAATTCTTCCAGCAGCTAATGCTGCGAGAGCATCAATTTTCAGACTTTGCTAATTGCAAAGAGCTTCTCTTTCACAGGCTGTTGAAGCAGAAAGCCAAGAGCTGGAGCTAGATCTCTCAAGTTTAGGAGCTGTGAATACTGTGTTTGCAGCTTTGTTTAGGTTCGTCTTCTAAGTCCTTTTTTAGAGTTGGACACAGATTTATATAAATGCAAGCTCAATACGTGTTCTGAAACTTCTGATGAAATAGCAAACTTGGTGTGCCAATAAAAACATCTGTATCTGCAACTATTTTGGAGGAGGCTCTTAATGGTAGAGTTTCAGTTGATCCTCTTGTACTTGGACAAGCTTTGTGTAAAAAGGTGCGTTCTTTTAGCCGATGCTTGGTTATGATCTCATCTGTGTGTAATATGTGTCTATCTCCATATAAGTCTCATATGTGCTATGATTCTTACAGGTTGAAAAGCAATGTGCACACTTTTATGCTGTCACAATAACAGAGGAGGAAGTAAGATCTGGGTTGGTCTGCAGAGTAGAATCATCTAGCAAAAGCAAATTCAAGGTTGGCTCGACGGAGTCTTTCCCGTCAAACTGATATAGAAATACCGAAGTATTGATTAACTAACATATGTATCTGCTTGTGCAGTTACTGTATTTTGATCAAGAGGCCAACAGCGGATTGAGCTTAGCCCTGCAGGTATTGTTCTTATTAATTGAATTGAAAATAGTCTTTTTTCAAAGGGCTTTCATATATGTATCAATGGAATGAATGTGGTGTTACATGTAATAATATAACTAATTCAAATGGTTGTTTTCTTCTTATACTCTGAATCCCATGTGGATACAGGAGGACAGCAGAAGAACCGGTAAGATAACATCTGCTGGAATGTACTTTCTCGGTTTCCCTGTCTACCGGTTGGATCACACAATTAATTCGGTAGGTTCACTTCACTATGTGCTAATGAGTTTCTTTTGCTTCTTATCCTATTCTTCCAACGTGACTTTCCCTTTATTGCTCTAGATGGCTCAAGCAAAGGATCCAGAAACTGCCTTCTTTAAAAAGCTTGATGGATTTCAGCAATGTGAAGTTACCGAGCTTAAGGCTGGTACTCATGTCTTTGCTGTCTATGGTCAGTTTTCCCGTCTTGTAATCTGATTACAAATTCACTTATCTTCTCCCTTTTATATCTTTTTGGATTCAGTACTCGATTGATCCTACTTGGCGGTCATTTCAAGACATGTTCCTCTTTCAGGTGATAACTTTTTTAAAAGCGTGAGCTACACAGTCCAAGTTCTTTGTGCTGCCTCTTTTACGCAAGAAAAAGAGGACCTTAGGTCTGTAGAAGCTCAGATCCTCAGTAAAAGGGCAGAACTGGCAAAGTTTGAGACAGAGTACAGGGAAGTACTTGTGCAGTTCACCGATATGACAAGTCGATACGCTCAGGAAATGCAATCGGTTAGTCTTTTATTCATAACGAGTGATAGAGGTGTCATGACGAGTAAATTAGACCAAATTCTATGTCTAAGTTTGTCCTTAAGTATGATTTTATTATGCGCATTTTTACAGATCGATGAGCTTTTAAAGCAGAGAAATGAAATTCACTCAGCCTACACAACGATTCCATTGTTGAAGCGGAGCTCGAGCAAGAGCAAGAACAGGCTGAGAAAGAGTAGGTTCAAGAAGGCGGCGGCTGAGGCGCCTGCTCCAACTGAACAGGAAGAAGATGAAGAGGAAAAAGAAGAAGAAGAAGAAGAAGAAGAAGAAGAAGAAGAAGAAAGCAGCAGACAGAATAACAAGAAACCAAGTACTTATGATAAGTCTGAGACACTTAAGAAGAAGAGCAAATGGTTTAATTTACATTTGAAATTGGGCAAGAAAAAACCTTGTTAGTTGTTCATCTCTTTCATAAAAGATAAATTCTTATCCATTATTTTTCTCCCTTACCTTAGGGATCGGTGTATCTGTAAATCTTTTGTTGTTTTTCTCCTTAAACTCATCATTAGTATTAATCAACAATTTATTTCGATAATTATCTGAGAAAGTTCTCTTAAACAAAGCGTGTCTGACAAATGGATCACAAATATTAAATGTTGTCTCCAGGGAGAGAACGGTTGATGTCGGCGTCACGGTCGGAGGTTTTACGTGGAGTTGAAGCGACGAGAATTGAGGCGTCGCAGCCATCCACCATACAATCGTGGAAAAAGAGACGGGAGTGTTCCGGCGCTTGTTGTTGGAGCAGCAATTTGTTTCTCGGTGACGATTTGGACAAGTGTTTGGTCGACTTATGGCATGTTTTTCTGTAATAATCAGCTGAGAGATTGGCTTGAAGGAAAGATAGAAGAAACAGGAGAATGAATAGACATAAAGACGAAAGATTTCATCGAATATAGAGGAACCTAATATATATATATATTTGTTTTTTCTGGATGTTGTGATTTTCCCTTTATTTTCAATTTCTCTTATTGGTTGATTGTTCCCTCTTCTTATGTTTTCTCCTCTTCTTTGTGGGGTGCGTGTGTTCTTTTTTAGCTGTTTTTGTTGATGTTAAATTTTTTGTTTAGAAAATTTAAGGAAGAGAGAGTTTCAAGGAGAAACAGAAAAACAAACTTTTACCTAATTGTAAAACCCTTTTTTAGTTTCCACAATTATTAGAAAAATGAAGGAGAAAACATAAGCCACATAGTTCAGGTTTTATTGTTTTACCAACGAAAGATCTTACCGCCAAGTTTTATTTTACCACTACAAGGCAAAAGCCTAAAAATAATTAAAACAAAATTACATTACTTTACTAAAACTTTTATAAAAATATTTCTTACAGTTATTTCACAAAATATCATCACTGAGTTACAAATACTTGATGATTTTGTTCTACTACACAGTTTAAAAGAGTATATTATCCAACTACACTTAGTTAGGTGCCACCAACACCAAACGTGAACAATGCGTTCGACTACATATATATAACCCAAATCAATATTCTTCGAAACATCAACGTATTTCTATTTCTCTTCTTCTTTATCGTCTTCAACTAAAAACCAAACACAGTATCAAAGCTCAGCTTCTTTGACCTCACAACAATGGCAGAAACAACTAACAAACTCAAACGCCACGTCCTGATCTTACCTTACCCAGTTCAAGGCCACCTTAACCCTATGGTTCAATTCGCTAAACGTCTAGTCTCCAAAAACGTCAAAGTCACAATCGCCACCACTACCTACACAGTCTTCTCAATCACAACTCCATCAGTCTCCGTCGAACCAATCTCCGACGGATTTGATTCGATCCCTCTAGCTATTCCCGGTTTCAGCGTCGATATCTTCTCAGAATCCTTCAAACTCCATGGATCCGAAACACTAACTCGCTTAATCGAGAAATTCAAATCCACTGATTCACCTATTGATTGTTTAGTCTACGATTCGTTTCTTCCTTGGGGACTTGAAGTAGCTAGATCTATGGACGTTTCAGCTGCTTCTTTCTTCACTAATAATCTCACTGTTTGTTCTGTGTTGCGTAAATTCTCTAACGGAACTTTTCCACTTCCCGCCGATCCTAATTCGGCGCCGTTTTTGACACGTGGCTTGCCGTCGTTGCGTTACGATGAGTTGCCTTCGTTTGTGGGACGTCATTGGTTTAGTCATCCTGAGCATGGACGAGTTCTTCTGAATCAGTTTCCTAATCATGAAAATGCTGACTGGCTTTTCGTTAATGGCTTTGAAGGCTTAGAATCACAAGTAAGAGTTTCAATTATACTCTTAAAGTTTTAAAATTTATGTGATATTGTTGAAATTGAAATTATAAAAATGATGTTTTGCTCTGTGTTTGGATTAGGATTGTGAAATTGGTGAATCAGAAGCAATGAGGGCAACGTTGATCGGACCGATGATTCCATCGGCATATCTTGATGATCGTATTAAATATGATAAAGACTATGGTGCGAGTCTCATGAAACTGGTTTCAGAGGAATGTATGAAGTGGCTCGGGACTAAGCCGACTCAGTCAGTAGTATTCGTCTCATTTGGTTCCTTCGGGGTTCTCTTTGAGAAACAACTCGTAGAGGTGGCAGTGGCTTTGCAAGAATCGAACTTGAACTTCTTGTGGGTGATTAAAGAAGCTCATATAGCGAAATTGCCAGAAGGGTTTGTGGAATCGACTAAAGACAGAGCGTTGTTGGTTTCTTGGGTTAACCAGCTTGAGGTTTTAGCTCATGAATCTATCGGTTGTTTTTTGACTCATTGTGGTTGGAACTCTACATTAGAAGGGTTGAGTTTGGGTGTTCCAATGGTGGGTGTGCCTCAGTGGAGTGATCAGATGAATGATGCTAAGTTTGTGGAGGAAGTTTGGAAAGTTGGGTATAGAGCGAAAGAAGAAGATGGTGAAGCAATAGTGAAGAGTAAAGAGGTGGTGAGGTGTTTGAAAGGAGTGATGGAAGGAGAGAGTAGTGTGAAGATTAGAGAGAGTTCTAAGAAGTGGAAAGATCTGGCTGTGAAGGCGATGAGTGAAGGAGGTAGCTCTGATCGGAGCATTAACGAGTTTATAGAGAGTTTAGAGAAGAAACATTGATTCAAGATTGTAAATCACGGAATGTGTTTTGTTGTTGTATGAGAGCATTGTACTAAGATGATTTGTGATTCAATAAACCAATTGTGATTGTGAACAAGTATGTCAAAGAATTGAATAAGCTAGCTGAAGTTGTCAACACTAGAAGGATGTTGGTGAGATTAGTTTTGTTTTAGTCGAAAAAGTATTTGGTTATTAAAAGTGTAGGTTAGGAGATGTACAAAAGGAAAGGAAACGAAAAAAAAATGAAGAATCCAAAACTACTAAATGTTGGGCCTTCAATATCCATTACCCACAACCTTAAAGCCTTTCAGAAAGGAACTTCACATATCCCACATCGGAAGATTGAGAGAGTTTGGTAGTGGGAAATTTCATATAAATAGACTTCAGTCTCCCTAGTTGCTAATCACGCAGCTATGTGGTGAGTACAAAGCGAACTATTCTTTCGCCTTTTACTAAAGAATACCGTGTGCTCTCCACGCTAAGTAGCATACGCCTATTTTTGGAGGGTCCTGCCTATTGGTGGGCCCAACATTTTCGAGTCTTAAGGCTTATCTCTAATCCAGAGATCAAATCATGTGTCTGTCGTGATCTCAGCCTCTCTAACTTTCGTAACTCAGGTAAAGTTTGTCGAATCCTCAATCGAAAGATAAAAATAATTAAATGCTCAATTACTACTTTCTCGTTTTTTCCATATTTCCTCAGTTTTATTTAACAGTTGGCAAAAATTTATTAAACGTTTGTTCTTTTTTAATTTTTCGAATAGCGTCCAGAAGTCATCTATTTGGATTTATTTTGTCGCCAAAGCTTTCAAAGGGTTAAGTTAATGCTTGTTTGTCCGAAGTAATTAGACAAGTAGGAACGAAAATTACGCTCGATTAGCTTTGGAAGTTCCTTTGTGATCACTGTTCAGAAACCTAGCATACACCTTGTAAACTTTGGTCCATTCGAAACCTCTAGTTATATTCGCTTGTATTTATATGCAGACGAGTGTCTTCATTAGCTTCGATCAATTAGTTCATCTCGGTCTATAAACCGCTCCAACAGCTCTTTGTCTTTCAGAACCAAGCAATCATCAGCCTTTCCAAACCAGTCATACCGATGCTTCGCCACATAGTCATACACTGAGTCTCTTAGAGGAGTGGGAACTATGACGAAAGCGTTCAATGCGGAATAAGGCAGAGGTAAGTATGAAACCACTCGAAGTGCCGCTGCAGAGTCAATAGATGTAGAATCAAAATGTCAATTCCATGCTTTAGTTACTGAGCTATTGATTATAGTAACATGTTAATCATGAAATCAACTATTTAGTTAGACTGACTATAGCTCAAAACTTATACTATATGGAACCCATCTACCATAAATAATCAGCCAGGCGCTTAAACTGGGCTCAGTGCAGATGTTTTCAGCTAATTATCAAACTCTTTAACTGTGAAACTTGAAAGCATTGCGTCAAAAGAAGATTTACATACCGGTCGATGCTTGATGGTAATACCCGAGACCTTCAATGAAGAGAAATCGCTTCTGAACATCTTCTTTAGTGACTCCACTCACTTCTAGTTAATGCTCAGCTGCTTTAGATTGAAGGCAGCAGAACTTTATCTTTCTGTACTTATCCGCTTTGATTAACCACTTCACACCTACACTGAACACAATTACTCAGATACAAATTAACAATTCAATCTAGAGATCACAATCCTTCTTAGATTACTAAAATCCTCTAGCACAATGATTCCAACAAACGTAAATTAGAAAAGTGATTCCTACATTTTTTCTTCAAGCTGTTTCAGACTTGCTACTACAATATCTCTGGTTCAAGTCGACTCAATGAGACCAAAAAAAAAAAAGAATCACAAAAATTGATATAATCTTCTTCTTCCAGAACTCGCAACCAAAAACCCCAGACTCAGTTTTTTCTCCATTTCGCATAACAAGACTAAAAATCAATCAAGGCGCGACCAGACCAGCTCAATAGATTGAATCGATCAATAAGACTAAACGATCCTTGAGAACTCGGTTTGTTCTATGCTAAAGAGGGAAATAGAAAGCATTGGTACCTCCATGACAAAGATGGCAGACTCGGTCGTATACGACGACTCGTGGCTGAAGGTTATCAGGCATAATCACCGGAATCGCAGTCGGTGATTCAGTTGGGTCTGAGTACGCTACAGCTTCATCGGCGTCAATTTGAGCAGCATCAGCCGTCGTAAGGGAAAGAGCTCCGAAAGTCAAGGTCGGCGACGGAGTAGAAAAGTAAACCGATCGACGCTGGAGAAAACCTCCCAGAATAGAGCTGGGTTTCAAAATCCGAAGCGCCTTCATCAACATTTTGGAAATTTTCTTAGCATTTTGTTGAACAGAGAAGAAACGTTTCAATTGCGTTTTCTGAGTTAAAAAAAAAACAGTTTTCAACGAAGAACTGTGCTTTGCTTGAGCTCCAAGTCGGCGAAAGGTTCAAAGCAATGGGCTCATAATATCATAATAGGCCCAACCGATTGGAATCTAAGCTCGATAACTTAATATAACGAACGTGCCAACTCCTAAATGTACCAAACAATTCTCAAGAACTGGTCAAGTGTAAATTCTTGAAAGATTGAGAGAGGCAGCAAAAGAAAAAGTTAGAACGACGGCAAAATGACGAGTCAGTTTCCACTGTTCTCTCCGATGATTGCATCATTGTCGAAGAATACTCTGTGCTCATTTTGGGTATTCACCAGTTTCTAGTGGCTTCGTTTAACTGCAAGATAACAGAGAGGTTTTAACCCAAGATATAGTTGTTTTTATAACGAAAAATGAATCCTTTTGTCAGGCTATTCTGATTTGGATGTAGCGTGGAACAACGAAACGAACCTGAATCTCTATATTCGTTCACTGATAATAAGTATTTTAGTCTTCAAGCCACTTCAACTTTTCCTTCTGTCTATAATGCAACACAAATTTGGTTAGTTTTCTGTAATATATTGATCCAATATTATCAAAATGCAATGAAAAGGGAGACTAGGTTGTCTAACCGGAAAGACGGACAGCCAAATTTGCCTGTTCATCCGCATCAGAGTTCATATTCTATAAAAGGAAAATGCCCACAATGTCAGATACTTGCATGACCATGTAGGAATCTTGCGCTCAAGCGTAAGACGTGAAGTATACGATATCATTCATTTACAGAGAAAGAGATACACATAGAAACACAACCTTAGTACATGACTGATCTCGAAAGAGTCACATTTGTCGCAAAGTTGTTTTGCTTCCTTGTGGAGCTTCGCAAGTACCTCTTGGTTTACCTTCCATTGACCTTTCAACTGTTGTTTCTCAGAAAGAGTTGAAAAGGTGAGAAAAGAGAAGCATATATGATTCATTAAATTACCTAATTGAACAAAGATATATATATATATATATATATATATAAATACTGACGAACCTGCATACAGACCAGCTTGGAGTCACCTTTCCCTTTAATGTTCTTGTAAACATAATCACAACTCACGTCTAACGTATCAGCAGATGGCTCCAGCTTAGCAAGCTTCGCCAAAGGATCAACTGACATGGAAGCTGAAGGAAGTTGATCCTGAGAAAATGTATACGTAAGCAATGAGCTTAATCGCTTTGTCTTATAATTAATCATAAAACTTTCGCTATTTCTTCAAACAACAATCTAAAAGTCTATTCTCATAGTTTACTATTTTTTTTTGTCTTTACATATATCTTTTGACTTCATCTCTGAGGTATCCTTTATAAACACTAACTGGAGGATCAAATACCTGTGATTATAAAGCTGTTATATTCCCATCATAGAGAAAGTATACATAGCTACAGCAGATTATAAAGCGAGATGTATTAACCGAAGATCCAACTTGAGCTTGACAATGATTTAAATCCTTATAAATTCCAACAAATGTCACCCTTCCGAACAACGAAAAACGCGTCCTTCTCTTTATCCGCAACAGGAACAACGGTTGACGACATCTTTGATTTACCAGCCTTTGATCTCGAGGAATAAGGGTGAACACTAGACAGTCCAAAAGCACTCACATTAGCAAGCTTTAAACAAGATTTTGAAGGCATAAAGAAGCATTGATTCCATGTAATCTGAGAACTGACATAGCTGGATCTCTTAAGCAGTCCCAAGGATATGTATGAACGCGCATGAGACAAGCAGTTCATTACAAAGTAGTTACCACACTGAGATTTATGAAATAAAAACAAAATCAAAGTTGAAAACTTCAACAGTTATTGCTTTAGTATTGTTCACTATGGAATCGTTTTTGGATACAATTCAACCCAAAAAAAAATGTTAGATAAATGATAATTCAAGGCTAGTCACTCGTCGTTACTGAAAACGTTTTTTTTTTTAAATAGTAATCTGTCTGCAATTTGAGAATTGTTAATCTATAATAGAAGCGGATAAAATAAATTTCTCCATGAGAGCTTCTGGTGAACCAAATATGAGCAGGTGTGAGCAAAAAATGTAATTTAAAGTGTCAAATTGATATCTTACCAAGCAGAGGAATGTGAATCTCTCGATTAATTGCTCGTCGCAGGTGCGAAAACTGTCACTGAGCTCTTCTTTCCGGAGAGGGGAATAAGGAATACGAACTTGGTGGGTTTAAGCCGGGTTTTGGACTGCGTCGGGTCGTCGCCAGTTAGGTCTAGGGACGGTTCGGGTACGGCTCATATAAAAACTCTTAACCGAGATTTATCCGGTTAAGAGTCGTGTTTTGTTTAGAATTCTTGTCGATGTTACAACACAGTTATATAAATTTTAATTATTGATGTTGAACAATAAGGTTTCGTGGTGTAGTTGGTTATCACGTCAGTCTAACACACTGAAGGTCTCCGGTTCGAACCCGGGCGAAGCCATTCCATTTTTCGATCTTTAATTTTTTTTAATAATCGAAAGGGCTTAGTGGACGTCAACAAAAAGGGCTTAAGGGCTAAGGCCCAATACAAATCCATCTGCTTTGGTTCTGATTTCTATTTTTTCTGGTTATTATCATTGTCGACGTCAAGAAACCGGTACAAATGCTAAATACACGTTATAATTTTTTTATTATACACAAAAAACATCCACTTTGACCAAAAAAGAAAAAGATCCTCTTTTACGTCTAAAGCTCTAAAACTGTAAAGTGCTTTGTTCAGCCCAACATAAGAACTATAATTATCTGCATCTTAAGGCAACGAGTATCCCTTTAAAGGCTAACCAGATGACCAAATACCTATCGTTGAAAAAAGTTGAATAAATAAAAAAAGTGTATTCATATTTCTAGTATGATTTTTATTTTACTTTTATCCACATGCGACTTTGACAATTGTTTCCCATGCAAGAGAGGATATGGCTTTAGACGTGGCTAAGCTTCGTAGGCAGTCTAACTGAGCGTATTAATCGTATTAAACTGAAAAGGCATAGAAACAATGTAGCTTGGTTAAAGGTAAATGATGGAGACATCTTAACGTACAATATATAAATTATAAGGACAACGGATGAAAATTGGAGAAAATTTCAGAAACTCTAATAAAACAAATAAAAGATTATGAAAAAAAATTGGAGAAAATAAAAAGGATTAATCGCGAGATTTCAAATTTCATTACCAAGAATACTGCAAAATTGGATTAATTGCTTAATTCCTCGCCACATCAGCTATTTCTTAATCTCAGCCGTATAATATATTATGAATCTAACGGCGTTTCATTTCTTTTATCATTACTACTATAACGGTTTAAACCATCACTATATCAAATCTCCTCCTTTGACTTCATTTACGACTCTCTGCAATCGCAATAACTTAGCTATTTTTTTGTCTTGTGGTTAGTTATAGTTCAAAGTTTGTTCGAAATTTATACTTTAATCTTTTCTTTTCTCTTTGGATCGTCTTAAGTTTTTTATGAGGAATTATTGGATCTCTATTTTAGATAGAGGTTTTGTGACTTATAAAATTATAGAAAGAAAATAAATTTCAAATATTTTAACAAATTACCAAAGAGTTTTGCAAATTTTCATAGATTAGATTTTGCATATTCTCACATATTCTTACTTAAAAAATAAACTATTAAATTTTAAAGAGTATCTCCAAAATACTATATAACATTTGATGCTATGTTTGTTATTACTTTTCTCCTCTTTTATAAATTATTTCAGACAAAAGTCATACTCAATATTTTTGTCAAAAATTTTAAACTCTAAACTTTCGTAACCTCTTGAACCGTCGTCAAACTTGTGTTTTTGTGTTCATATGTTATTACTTTCTTTGTGTTTGAGAGCTTTTGCTTAGGGAAATAGTTTCCTCATGATGTTTCTTGATTTTGTCACATACCAACTTTTGTTCCCTCTTCTTTGGTTAATGTGTAATACAAAATTTATTGTGGGTATCAATGAGTTTCTAAAGATGCGTCGCTTGAATAGTAGGTATTTTGATTTTTCTCTAATACTATTCCTATATTACTTAAGTTGGTAGATGATGGAGCTTTATAAATATGATGAAATGACTAAAGTTTAGATTTTTTTTATTATAGAAAATAACTTTGAGAATACCTTATGAAGCCACAAGATTTTGATGATCATATTTTGTGAAGAAATATGCATATAATCCATAAATCATAACATAAGATTTGAATTCAATGACAAAGTGTGTTACTTTCAACGTCAACGCTCTCTCATTTACCCGCGTAAACTCCAGGCCTTATATTTAACACGCATCATTCCCACTAAATTCCAATCAACGGAACGTGCTTTAGTTATCCCTGATAGGAAGATTAACAGATAGAATAATTTTTGCATTTAAGACTGAATTCGACAGTTCTAGTGCACACCTGGAGAAGTCACTAAAAAGTTTGTTTTTTTTCCCGTCTCTAAAAAGTTGTTTCTTAAGTGCAACATTCAGAATAGTTTACAGTTCCAGGCAATAAATTAACAAAGACCTGGTAAAAAGTGGACAAGACCTCACTGTTCTTGGCAATAAAAGGGTAAAATTAGTCCAAATTTCAATCCCTCCAACTCAAGAAATCTCTAATCTGCTTATAAGGACAAGCAGATACTAAGTAAAGACGACAACAAGCTAAAAGCGAACATATCTACTTTTCGCTGGTCGATCAGATTTAGATGCTTTTTGGGTTCGTAGCAACAAACCCTTTTCCACTATTTCACTGACCGACTCCTTCCATTGGCCTCATGTGTCAGAGAGTTGCAACCTTCGTCTTTCCAACTCAAGCTGCAATAAAAGGCAACAATGCATTACTATAACACCCAAGGCTTGATCAGCAATACGCGATTGAATGCAAGTGACTAATTTACATTACACAATGAGGTGCAAGTGATGCTTACCACTTTCTTAACTCGGTTGTTGGCAGCATCAGTTCCTCCGACGACACAACCTGAAAGATACGGGCTACGAACACGTACTTCTTTCATCACCAAAATGTCTGAATTTTCCCATTGCACAGGAAGCCTAAAAGGAAAAAAACATTCTCTGCTGTTTAATCTCAACTAAGAAAATATCAGGATATATGTAAATCAAAATCCATGTATCTAGAATGCTTTTTACTTGCGTCACAGAAAAGACTAAAAAATACTTGACACTAGAGCACACAACATATGTAGTCTACAACCATGTTGAATTTGGAAAACAAACACATACAAATCAAAATCAGATATAAGTACATTACTACTAAGAAACAATCTGATTAAGAATCTAGTCCCATCTCTACCATAGCTATCAGCAACAAAACGCAGAAACCAATTGCAAAATCTATATCAACAGTCATAGTCAAGTCAAAGCTTTTTCCTTCTTCAAAAGAGAATTCACAAGTGCTTAAAAACCATAACAAAATCTCTACTTTGTACATAGAAATTAGCTATTTTTCCATTTAGAAACGAATAAAAAGAAAGATCTTTACGTCTTAGACAACGCATCGAAGATGCTCTGTGCCTCTGCAGTAACACCAACTCCCATTCTCTCAGCATCAGCTTCCGCTTGCCTATACTCAATTACGTTTCCAAGTAAAGCTATAAGCAGATCATTAAAAAATTGTAATTCAAAAGGATTCAAAAACAACAATTCACCTAATGGCAAGTGCTTCTTTAGCTCGAAGCCTATCAAGATCAACAGAAAACTCTGGAACAAGTGGATCTTCAGTTTTCCCCAAATACGAAAGCCCTGTAATGAAATTCGCATTCACCATCCGAATATTCTTCGAATGCCCAGTTCTAGGTTTCGATCCCTCTTGTAAAAAACCAAATTTTCGTCAAGGATAATCAAAATCCCTAAATCTCAAATTTTTATGAAAAAATAGATAAACAAATTAAGAAACATCGAAGGATATCAAAAAAGACGAAGTTGGGAATGGGGTCGTAAGCCATAACGATCCCTCGGAACTCATCTCCGGTGATCACCTTCACCGAATAAATATTTCCTATCTCAAATTTTTCTCCTCCAATATCGCTGGCCACCGATGCTCCTGCTGGATCCATGGCGGCTGTCCTCCTCGTTCCTCCTCCTGCTTCTGAGTAGCCGAGATTTGGAAACACTGAAATATATATCACAGTATGGGCAATATGGACTTTAAGCCCGAATACTTAATGGGCTTTTTTAGAAACTAAAGCTAAATAAATTTCTCTAAAATGAATATCAAATGTGTTTATATACAAACTCAATGAAAGATAATAGTAATAAATAAACCATCATTAAACCGGTGAATAAACCACATAATAAACTATAATCCTACTATATCTAATAGCCCTCCTCAAGATGGAGTTTCATAGAGATTTAGAAGATCCATCTTGGATATCAGATTATGAAATTGAGTAGGATACAATGGTTTAATCAAAACGATTCTCAGACCTCACATGAAGTGTTTTTAAAAATTCCAATTCAACCTTTTCATGAACGAAGTGACAATCATTCTCCACATGCTTAGTACGTTCGTGAAAAACAGGATTCTTGGCAATGTAAAGTGCTGCTGTGTTATCTCAAAACATGACTGCTGACTTGGAAGTAGGTAGATGAAACTCAGTCATGATCTTGGCGATCCAAAGCAGCTCTTTAGTGCCATAAGCCATGGCTCTGTATTCTGCCTCTGTAGAACTACAAGAAACAGTTGTTTGTTTCTTAGATTTCCAAGAAACTAATGCATCACCAATGTACATACAATAGCATATGACATATCGTCTTGTGTTTGGGCAAGAATTCCAATCAGAATCAGTGTACCCTTTGAGTGTAAGATCTGGATCAGACGAGTAGAGCAATCCTTTGCCAATGTTCCCTTTAAGATATCGTAAGACTTTGTGAACTGCTTGAAGATGAATTTCTCTAGGAGCAAAAGAGAATTGACAGAGTTTTCCTACAACAAAGGCAATGTCAGGCCTAGTAGTACACATGTACAGTAGTTTACCAATTAATCTTCGGTATAGCTCAGCATTTGGTAAAAGGGGAGTATCATTCTTGTGAAGTGAATGATTGGGTTCCGTGGGGATAGAAGATGGTTTGCTGCCAAGGAAACCTGTATCATCCAATAATTCCAAGACATATTTTCATTGGCAAATAGAAATGCCTATAGATGATCTAGCAACTTCTAAGCCAAGAAAATATTGCAAAGCTCCCAGATTCCTTAGCTTAAATCGAGAACTAAGTCCTTCCACCAATGAGGGAATCACACTATCATCACTGCTTGCTATGATGATATCATCAACATACACCAATATGACAATGAAAATCCCATCACTAAACCAAGTAAACATGTTGGGATCTCCATATGATTTTTGAAATCCAAAAGAACAAATTGTGTCCGAGAATTTTAGAAACCATTGTCGAGAGGCTTGCTTAAGGCCATATATTGATCTCTGCAGTTTACAAACCATTTTCCCATCACATTTAATATCAACAGGAACTTCATAGCCTGGTGGTAGCTCCATATAAAACTCTTCCTCCAAATCACCATTAAGAAATGCATTCGAAATGTCTAATTGAGTAAGATGTCAGTTCAACTTTGCAACAATACTCAAAAGAATCTTAACAGTGGTAAGTATGGTAACTGGAGAAAAGGTATCTACAAAGTCAATTCCCTCCTCTTGTGTGTACCCCTTTGCTACCAATTGAGCTTTATATCTCTCAATGGAGCCATCGGCATTGTGTTTGATTTAAAACACATATTTGCAACCAATAGCCTTCTTTTCTGGTGGTAATGGACAAATCAACCAAGTGTCAGTTCTCTCCATCGCACTAAGCTCCTCACCAATAGCATCACACCACACTGACCATTTCTTAGCCTCAGAGGTACGGGGTTCAGTAGTAAGTGTTATATTTTGAATAAAAGCGCAAAAGGAAACAAACAGTTTATTATAAGAGATATATTTAGTTATAGAATAAAGAATAGTAAGGGAAGCATTGTTTAAGTGATAATCCTGCAGATATGTTGGAAGTTTGGAAGGTCGTCGAGAATCTAATGCAGAAGGCAAAACATTCTCAGAAGATGTCACTTTATGAGAGGAATATGTATCAGAAGATGAATGTGCAAAATGCAAAGATTCATCAAGGTTTGCAGGAGAGGAAGATGAGGAAAGAAAGCCCGAGTTTCTTCTGTCAATGTAGAAGAAACAAACGGAAAAATATCCTCATGGAAAATGACATGTCTAGAAACTGAAATGACATTGCTCTCCAAGTCCAAAATCTTATAACCCTTAAAACCTGATGGATACCCTAAGAATACACATTCTTTAGCCCTTGGTTGAAATTTATGTATGTTTAATGGAAGTGGAGACATAGCAGAGACATCCAAAAGCTCTAAGTTGGCTATAATCAGGGATTTTACTAGTTAGAAGCTCATAAGGTGTTTTATTATCTAAGACTCGAGTAGGTAGTCTATTGATTAAGAACACTGCAGTTAAAACACAATCCCCCCAGTAAACTAAAGGTATTTGTGATTGAAACATTAAAGACCTAGCAACGTTAAGAATGTGTTGATGCTTGCGCTCAACAACAGAATTTTGTTGGGGAGTTTCTGGGCAAGAATGATAGGACACAATCCCCTTAGCTAGAAACAAATTTGTGAATTTTAATTCATGAGCATTGTCAGACCTAACAGCCTTTACTTTGATATTATATTGTGTTTCAATCAATGTCAAGAAATCAGGAAAAACAGTTAATACATCAGATTTTGATTTTAACAAATAAACCCAAGTGGCCTTGCTATGATCATCAACTATGGTTAAGAAATACTCAAAACCATCATGAGTTGGTGTATTAAAGGGACCCCAAGTATCTATATGTAATAAATCAAAAGATGAAGTACTAATATTCTGATTTGCATGAAACGACAAATGCTTTTGTTTGGCAAGGGGGCATATAGTGCAATGTTCATCTTTATTGATTTTATGTACAGGAAGTACATCACTAAGTATCTCAATCCTAGACATAGATGGATGACCTAGACGAGTATGCCATAAGCGAGAATCTACTACAAATGCAGAATAAGATGGAGTGACACTACCTGAAAGTTGGAAAGTAGAATGTTCCTTATTGAATGCCAAAATATAAAGATTTGAAACTTGACTACCCTGACCAAGCATCAATTCCCGAGTAAGATCCTGAATGAAACAAGAATTAGAAGTGAAGCTCACAATTGAATTCAAATGCATGGTCAACATGCTCACACTTAACAAGTTAAAACGAAAAACAGGTATGAACAGAACATCATGCAAAGTTATTTGATCACTCAAAGAAACAGAACCTATTCCGACAATGCTCACAGTAGTTCCATTAGGAAAATTCACAAAAGTGTTAGTTAGATCCTTGAAACTAATAAACCTAGATCTAGTGTTAGACACATGATGAGTAGCACCCGAGTCTATAACCCAAGAATTTGAAGAGATATCAGTTTCAAGAGAAGTAGAATTGAGCATGTTATAATAGGTAGGAGGATAAAGAGTGAGAAATGTACCAGATATCTGTGAGATATTTGGTTCAGAGAGTGAAGTAAAAGCTTGGGAAATAACAAGTGTGGGAATGGTGCCAGGAGTGTGAAGCTGCGTACTAAGATAAGAAATAAGGTCTTGAATTTGATCTGTAGTTAACTTGTCTTTATGCAGAGTGGGTTCTTTGAGCAATGCAGAACCAATTCCTTGGAGTGAAGTCATGTTTGTACTCGGTGATGCTGTAGTAACAGACTTAGTGGTAGGAGTAGAAACAGATTGATTAAATTTCTTCTTTCCTGTCCATCCTGGTGGATAACCATATAATTTGTAACATCTTTCCTTAAGATGGCCTACTGCTCCACAATGAGTATAAACATGTCGAGGTCTTTGTTGATAATTCACTGCATTAACTCCTCATGTATGGTCAATGCCAAATTCTGAATTATTCCTCACTGACACTTGAAATGCAGATGGTGTAACGAATCCTTTAACATTGGAACCAATAGTTCTTTGACTCTGATCTTGATCCAACATATTGTATATGTCACTTAAACTAGGTCGGTTCTTCTTGTTGATAATTTAACCCCGAATGTTGGCATAAGTATCATTTAATCCCATGAGAAATTGTATGATTCAACTTGTTTCAGCGTCTTCTAACAGTTCTTCAACCTTTCCACAGTTGCATTTACAAATCTTCTGAGATTTGGTGTTTGCTAAACGTTGCCAAAGAGTTTTCATCTTTGTATAATAAGCAGATAAATGCAAAGAGCCTTGACGAAAAGTTAAGATTTCCTGCTCTAGCTGGTACTTGCGAGGTAAATTGCTGATATAAAATCTTTTCATCAAATCAATCCAAATCTCAGATGCATCGTTGTAATACAAGATGCTATCATAAATTTCTTGATTAATTGCATTTAGAATCCATGATTTGACCATACTATTGCAGCGATTCCATATTTTGAATATCAAATCAGATTCATCAGGTCTAGGCAAAGATCCATCAACAAAGCTCCACTTATCTTTGGAAACTAAAGCTATATTCATCGCAACACTCCAGCTATTATAATTTGTTCCATCTAAGCTTTGAGAAACGAGAGACAAACCAGGATAATCCGAAGCATGCAAGAAGTAAGGACTCTGAGAGTTATCGAACGATTCAGGACCTGGACGATTCTTTATAGCTGAGCCGTGAATGTGAAAAGTTTCGGTATGACTTTGATTGACAGAAACAACTCGAGAATCATCACTTTCATGTGATGGAGTTGTTCTGGAAGCAATCAGTGACTCTGGCTCTAAAGATACAATCCGATTCC
Source organism: Cardamine chenopodiifolia (assembly GCA_963922655.1). NCBI lineage: Eukaryota > Viridiplantae > Streptophyta > Magnoliopsida > Brassicales > Brassicaceae > Cardamine > Cardamine chenopodiifolia. The sequence goes on along the minus strand of OZ000483.1, from coordinate 5,708,636 downwards.
GTGATTTGACACCTTTTTCGCCATGTAATCAAGAAATCTAAGCTAGAAAGAGAACAATTTTTTTTTTTGGGTAGATTGAAGAATTATCAACGATCCGATGTGAAGAAATCGAATCGAAATGATTCAATCAACGAAGAAGATGAATGAAAAAAGCTCATCAGAAGAACGATCGGAAAAGGAGATTGGAAAAGATGACGGAAAAGTTTGTTATAGATCGTTGAAGATGAAGCTCTGATACCATTTTAGAAACTAAAGCTAAATAAAGTTTCTCTCTCATTATCTGTAAAATGGATATCAAATGTGTTTATATACAGACTCAGTGAAAGATAACCGTAATAAATAAACCATCACTAAACCGGTGAATAAACCACAGAATAAACCACAATCCTACTATATCTAATAGGGTTATGTCGGATTTTAAAACGCTGCGTACTTTCGTTCCAATCCGAACTGAAGTATTAATGTCTTAATATGTTTTAATATATACATATTTACATTTTTTTCTCTTAATATACCAAAGAAACTGAATCCGAAACAGAATGCTAAAAAGACCTTAAAAAAATCTGATCTAAAAATTTAACTTAAAAAAGAAGGATTTATTTAACATTTTAACTAAAACCTGAATTTGAACTGAAATACTAATTACTAAACTATCCATAATAATAAGTTAGTTTTAGTTAGGAAACCATTAATTCATTAACAGAAAATCTCAAATAAGGTCAATTTCTGATTTCTGATTTAATTAATAAAAATTAGATTTAACAATTTTAGTTTGTAGTTTTTTTTCTTGTATTTTTAAAATTATCTTTTTTTTTTAGAGTTGTTGTCTGGAAATTTTAACATTTTCCCCGGCTTAGTTTTCAGAAATATTTTTTTGGTTTGTATTTCATTTATTTTGATATATTTAAGCAGAAAAAAAATCTCAAATCAAAATTAAACCGGTTGATCCCAATATGGGCCATTCGGGTAATAATTAATAAGCTTATGGTGGATTTAAATGATGAGTTTTAAAGATATCCATTTTAATTCGTTATAACGATTCAGTGGAAACTGAACCACCAGCAAATCGGAGAAGATAGTCAGTCGTGTGTCAATGGCGGCCGTAAGCATCTCACTTGCTTTCTCTCTTGATTCTCTTAAACCAAGCCAATCGACAAAGTTCGGTTTCTCGTCTTCTCCTTCTTCTTCGCCTAGATATCCTTCACTATATTCGTGCAGATCTCACCGCTCCAATCTCAGATTCGCTTTCCCTCCTTGTTCACATTCCTCGTCACTTTCGACGGCTACAAAAACGGGAAAAGAATCAATAAAATCAACCGGAAGCTACGCGTTTCTCGAGGAATCGTTTTGTACTGGGAGATTTTTGAGTAACAGAGGAGCTAGAGAAGCTCAAAACTCTTGCAGGATTTGCGTATTTTTAGGAGCTCGAATTTGGATCCATGTGGGTTCGGGCTATGAGACTTAACGAAATGGACTCAACGGTGAAGCTCTTAGCTGAGTCATTCGGCGAATCGATGTTATTGCCTTCTGGTTATCAATATGTGTTACAGTTCTTAGTGAAGCAATATCTGATTGAGAGAAGAGAAGTGTTGCCACACGCAGTAACCTTAGTTGGATTCTACAGGAAAAAAAACGGATGGGTACAGTTATGGAGAAGAGGCTGAGATGGCTGGTACTGTAGAGGCTTGGTTAGAGAAACGAGGCGCTAATGCTTCGCCTCCTTCTCCTACTCCTCCCAAGGAATCACCTTATATCTGCAACATGACTGTGAAAGAGGTCTTAGAGTATTTGGAATTGGCAAAGCTCTCTGTATGCTTTCAAGAAGCTCTTTGTGTTGTTCTTGTAGATTTCGTTTATAAGAAAGTTTGTGTTGTGTTTGTGTGATGATTGTCTAGGAGGGGAATTGGGTGGCATTTGTTGAAGGCGAGTGAAGAACTGATGTCTCAGATTAGTCCTTCAAAAGATGTCTACTTGCATTGTAGGATGGTTGATGAGGCCCCTTTCAGTATGTATATAAAAGCAGGATACGAGGTTGTTAAGACAGATACCATTTGGTACTTTTGATGTTACAGCGGCGTAAGCATTTGATGTGTAAGAAGCTTCCACCGTGTATCAGCCCTTCAGAGACTGTAGATATGGTGAGGTCTGATAATGAGCTGACCTCCTCTGCCAATGCGTGAACATGGGTATGGTTTTCTCCATCAGTTTACCATATAGCTTTTAATGTTTGTCTACCTTGTTTGAATTTATAACAAAAATTGTGATTGGCTCCACCATGCAGGAGCTAAATGTGACTTGACCAATGGTACAGGTTGATACTCCCGATTGCTTCAACTTGCTGTTTATATGATCTTAGTAGAGGTACTTCACACATACTCTTATCTTTGTCAGACGTATTTTTGAAGCATTACCTGTTGTTATCTGCTTCAGTATTGGCAGAGATTGTCTTTCTAGTTCATATACATGTGGTCAAATCTTTAGGCATCAGGAGAAAAGAGGAAAAATAGGCTACACCCCTGAATATATAACGAATACATCATACTATATAAATATATGTGTTGGATGATCCGATTTGCTTAGTGACTTTATAGTATATACATCCAAATAATATTTGCTTGATCAAAGTTTAGTTGCTGGAAGTTGAATATAAATTTTCCGGTATTTATAATTAGGATTGTTTGTTTTATATTTATTAAGTTTCACCAATGACCTCTCATTTTAGGAATAATGACAGTAATCCAAATTACTGGTTTCAAAGAATTCAGTGTCTAGAGCCTTCTGAACGTAGGAATTGTCCCACCCAAACCACCCTTCGAGTTTGTGTAGATAATTAGTTGCAGTTCCTTAACACAATCCATCACCGAAGGTCGCTCACTGCTCTCTATACGGATGCAACGTGATGCGAGATCAGCAAACATAGCTATAGCTTCCATGCTGTTTGAGTTCCGAGGCAGCTCGGCATCTATAACCTTACGCAATTTCTTTCTATCATTCAGTATACTCTTAACCTGAAACGTAGAGAACAGTGAGCAGCTTATTCCTGTTTCTAAATTTGCTCATCTGTTGATATTTTGTGTATGTCAATCTTAGAACCTAGGAGGGCCATTTTACCTGTAGCACCAGGTTCTGTTCATTTGGGCCCTGAGTTAAGTCAACTGCTCTGCGTCCAGTAAGTAGTTCTAACAGCACAACCCCAAATGCATAAATGTCGCTTTGTAGAGTAAGCTTACCTGTCTGTCACAGAAAAAATAGGAAAAAGTTATGCTAAAAGATGTCCTTCCTTGATATGTGAGTATGATTAAAGTTCCTTTTCCTGGCCATTTCATTTTAGTTTAAATTTAGTTAAGTAGCGACTAGTTTACCCTTTGCCATCTCATCCTTATTTATAGGAGTAGAATCATGTGAAGATATAAGTAAGAATCTTTACCGATGTATATTCTGGATCAAAATAGCCGAATGTTCCTAGAACTCTTGCTGTCACACAAGTATCCTTTCCTTCTGGCATCAGCTTTGCTAGTCCAAAATCAGATATCTGCAAGGATTACACTCACCTCTTAGTTTTAGTGTATGTGTGATATTGGTGTTGCGTTACTATCCATTTCAATGTACTTTATAAACACCTTTGCGTTATAGTTGGAGTCTAGTAGAACATTGGTGGACTTGAAATCTCTGTGAACAATTGGAATCCCAACAGAAGAACTTGAATGGAGATATGCGAGTCCTTTTGCTGCTCCAAGTGCAATTCGGAGCCTTATTGGCCAACTTATTTTTGCTTCTTTTATTCCTGTGATAAAGACACGGTTTAGTCGTCAATTACCTCTAGTGGACTTGACTCTTATTTCACTGACTTACCATTCAAATGATCTTGCAGGTTTCCATTTTGCATATATTCATATACTAGGAACCGGTGTTTTCCATCTGCACAATAGCCGATCAAAGAGACCAGATTTGGATGGTCGAGTCTGCTCAAAATATCCACCTCCACACGAAATTCTCTTTCTCCCTCAGCCTTTTTCAACGGAGGTAAATCCATCTTCTTGATTGCAACAACCTTCAAAGAGCAAGGGATCAAGATAATTGTGTGTCCTATTCTAATAGCTCCTCTTACATAGAAAAATGTTTCTAACATTACAAAGCCTGTAAAACACAAATAAAACAATGTAGTTCCTACCTCTCCTGTTTTTAGAGTGCCTTTGTAAACTCGGCCAAAGCCTCCTTTACCGAGGAGATTCTCATCACTAAAGGAGCTTGTGGCCTCCTCCATTTCTTTGAGGGTATAAACTGATGACCCATATCTTTGTTTCCTTGGCTGAGACGCCTGATCTTCGATTTGCCAGCATTCTGCTGTTCTGTAGACCCCTGAGAAGAAAAGTTAGTTTCACACAGATGATTCAGTTTCACCCTCTTATTCAGTAGTATAGTATCATGTTTGAAAAAACAAATAAGGCAACAAACGTTAACGCCATCTGGCGAAGATGATGGAGAAAAGGAACGTACATGGATCTGTATCATAGGATTTGCTTCTCCTTCTCTTGTTCCAAGCCGAAACAATAGGAAAATGCATAGCTTTAGCTTTGGGCTTTTTTTTTCCTTATGCTTTATAGATGCGAGAGACCATTCCAAAGCCAATAGAAGAAGCTTTTGGTATGTCTTTCTGTAGTGGTGAATCCTTTGTAGTCACAGTTGCTTCCAAAGAAACAGAAAATATTGTTGTGGTTGAAGATGAGATATATAGAGGATTGTAATGAAGTTTCTATTGTTCTTTAAAGAAACTAAATTGATTTCGAGGGTAAAGTTTCTGAAATACTCAACAGCAGTATTTCAACTACCGAAGCCATAGTCAGAGAGAAAGAAAAAGACGGTAGAGCTGAAGAATACGTAGATTACATGTACGTGAAGCAAAAGAAAATGAGAACATGTTGAGAAAGACTTGATGCTTCTTCAACTCTTAATGTTAAATTCTCGGTTCGGTTCTCTTGTCTGAATCTACCACTATATGTGTACGAACGTATCTGTGTCGATCAGAGCGAGAGAGATGGGAAGCTGCTTTCAGAGTATTTCCTTCCACTTTTCGTTTCATTTTTAATCATCTCTATATATTTAATTAATTAATATTGTTGTTTCCATGTGTGATGTGTCCCTAGAGAGATAGAGATTATATATAATGATAAATATGTTTTCAGAAGAAAACCTAAAAATTTTCTTAAAAGCCATCTTAGTTTTATAATTAGCTTGTCATATCTTAGGATACTGTAAATTTAACGTATTCAATTATATATATATATATATATATATATATATATATATATTCAAAATTTGGGGTCGGATGAACTTTTGCTTCAAATAGACATGATGACTCATTTTTAGAATTGTTTGTCGTTTCTATTATAAGATTTCAGAGTGATTGCCGTTTTATATTAATGGAAAAACATGCTGTTTTCCTCGCACATATAGGCTCGCCGCAATGGGAAAATAAAATGTTTACTGATTTTAACCGTGATGAAATGTTTTAAAATTTTGTGATGTAAGCATTACTGATTTATTTCATAATACATTACTTTAAACTATTTATTTTGATTAAAAAACCCATTTATTCTTCATCATGTTCACGTTGGTCCACAGTTATTATGAGAGGTAATGAATGAGAACCAATTTGTGTTAAATGTGTTACTTCACTCACTTCTTTGTTGAACAATACAAAATTAAGAAAGTCGGGTTCAATGGTAATCTCACACAATCAACCTCATCATACTACATACCTGATCAAGTGAAGAAAAGATTTACGCGAAATAGAATGCCATGTTGGAATGTTCCTTCAGATTTTGAACCATATCCACATCATTAATCCAGATGTTGCATGAACTAAGATAACAATTTCAATATAATACTAGAAAAGATCTAAAGGTCTCCCAAATACACAAATCTATTAAAAATCTTCTATGATTCTTGGGATCTATTAAGATGGAACCAGAAGCAAATGCTAGTTAGTGACTCTAATCAATAATAGACAATTGAATTAGCCTGATTGTCCTCGCAAAGATATGAAGGGCGCTTTTCCAGGACGGAGACGGATACAGGTGACCCCTTAGGCATGTTGTTAGTTATGATAATCAGGGTCTTTGTACAATTCATGTCCACTTTTTTTAACAAATGTTGTAAACGACATTGGTTCCATGAATTAATAAAGTTTTAGAAGGTAAAAAAAAAAAAGATAAGGTGAACTTGGGCCTCAAGCTCATGGATCCGTTTAAAAAGATTGTTTGGGTTTGTTAGGGCGGAAACGAAAGTGGCAATTACGTTTTATTGTTTTTGAAACGACGTGAATGTCGCCACGAAAATGTAGAAACGGCATAATGTTAGTGAAGGCGAAAATAATGAACGCTCATGTCGCTTTGGATACTGAAGAAGAGAAGAGCCATTTGTGGATGAGTTGGCCAAGCACATGCAAGTTACGGGTTGCATTTTGCATGCGTTTTTCTCAATTAATTTTCGATGATTTGACTAAACAAATAAACAAATGTTTGCAACAAATCCATGACTGATGTACTATCCATACAGAATGGTGATATATATATATTTAATATCAAGAAAATCAGTAATATTTATATCCGAAAGCATAAAATCACAACATATAATATTAATTTTATCTCAAACGTCACTGTGATATTTAAGTTTTGTCTAAGATATTTTTGAGTCGAGTTAACGATACTTAGTCAAAATGGTGATATTAATTAACACTTAATTACATTTTGGTCATTATATTTTGAGATCAGTTTGCAAAATTCTTGCCTTTAATCAGACGAAGTAATTATTGAGATTACTTTGAGATTTATGGAGTGAACAAGTCATACGAAGTAATCTATTTATTAAATAAAACAAAAAATAGAGCCATGAAGATTTAGCTGGAAAGGAACAACGTATGAGTAATAAGTCAATGATCGTACGAAACGGAAATGGGTCGTAGACGCAAGTACGAAGCCTAAGGCTAGATGTGACTACGTGGAGCAATAAGATTTGATCACATCAGCCACGTGGATTAGGCCATGTCACCAAACCCGAGCGTTATTGGTCACTGCCCCTCTGTAACACTTTTGTCTCTGTTAAACTCATCAAACGCGAACGCGAAATATTATGGATTCTAATGAAACTAGCTTCTTCCGGTTTCTTTGAGACATTTATAATAGTTGTTTTATAATTGTTATTTGGTGATAGATAAAGTAATAATATGAAATATATAGTTTTATTTATCCATATAAAAATATGGTTTTATTTTATATTCAATTTAAAGAATTACAATTCTTGTGTTTATTTTATCCTCAAACAAAAAAATTATTTGACGGTGTCATCCACTGTAGGTTATAATTGGCACATATATAGTGAATCAAGAATATAATTTTATGATTTCAAAGACAAACTAATAACCAGTACATTCTATTAAATTTAGCGACAGAGTTTATTATTCTCATATTGGGAACTGTTTCTGTTTCTCACTGCTGACAGCAGAAGGACAAAGAGATATAAACGATCACTGACAACAACCAAAAAAATAAATAACATTTTTTTAAAAATAGATAGAAAATTAAAGAACCATGAAATTAAAAAGATAAATAAAAAGCCTTGGGACTCTATAAATATGGACCACCCTCACGTTCATTGCATCACAACTATGTTTCATAAGCAAAAAGGCAATGGAAGAGTCGCGTTCATACAGGAGGGAGAGGAAGCAGACGAAGAAGAAAACGGGTTGTGGGTCGGGTTCCAGATCCGGGTCGATCCAAATAAAGATGAGGAAGCTCCGAGTGCTTATACAGGGCGGAAGAAGATTGAACCAACCGGATCTGCTTCTATCAAAGACTGCTGATTATATTATGCATTTGGAGTTAAGGATCAGGTTTCTCAAAACCATCTCAAATGTCTATTCGATTTCTCAAAATTGACAATTTTCTCTTTTGTTTATTTTAATCTTCCATTCTTCATCTTCTTCGATTCTGATTATTCTTAACAAATTTATATCAGTTATGTCTTAAACTGTACGTAGAAAATTTATTACTTTGTGTCGAGGTTTTTTTTAACGATTTAATGGTAAAGATTGTTAGTTGGGCCTTGATTATCATATTTGGGTCCTTACGACCCAGGAATTTGTCACGTAGATTCTCTCAAAGTGATGATGACAAGCTTTTTCTTTATTTTACCGATTTCAAATTCCAATGTTCACTGACAAAATTTTTAAAAAATCATTTGTTGACATTACCATGTGGTTAATGCTTTAATCCAAATTCAAAAATTTACTTTTCAAATATTTAATTTTTGTTGGTTTCGTTTGTTTATACAAATAGCACTAGAACGTGGGTATACCACCATCCGAGATTTATAATTCACGATCCGTAAATCACAGATAATATAGAAAATTTTGAAAATTTAAATTTTTTCTCACAAAACAACGGGTATAAGGTACGAAATTCGCGATTGCCCTACCAATTACCGTGGATCCCGTGAATAGACCGCATACAGAAAACAACTATTCACAAATCCGTAGATCCGCAGATCTACAAAACAAAAACGTGTATCTATAACTCTGTAAACATGTGACCCGCAAACAGCATAACTGTAGTGATTGCGTTTTATTAGGCCAATGCTTATTTTTAATTATTAGATCACTCCAAAATTCGAGTTCCACGAATCTCGCGGTCAAAACCCGCCTAATTCATAACAATTTTTTATCTATTTTACTAGACCTACATAAATATAACATTCTTTAAACACGTCCAAATCCGTTATGCCCCATATAAAAACTCAGCAGACTTGCGGATTTTAACTCACATTCCTAACATTATATACAAATCCCTAGATATAACAAAATCCATTGAAAAAAAGAGAGTACAACTGTTTTACTTCACTTTAGCTGAGTGATTATGTTCAGAAATTAATGGCAACGATGGACGATTATCGTGGATTATTCCCTTTTTTCGTTATTATTAACCAACCTTGATGAATTGTGATACGTACCACTGGATAATAAAATGTGGTCTTAGGCTATTAGCTATTGAATAATAACAAAAATTAAGGAAACCAGAACATATTCGGTAAGGTTTTTCTATATTCTTCGAAACAGCAAGGCATCAGATCCCTGAATCAAGCATTGGGCTCCACACCAAAATTGATATTTTCCAATACAATTATTAAAAAAATAAATAAAAATAGGTGACCTAGACCTCTGATCAACTCTATGGTCAATTAAGTGATTAATCATTTAATTAAGCTTAACTAAGTATTTTTCATGTTTAAAGTAATGACGGTAGCTCTCTCTCGTTGTGTCCAAATCTGTTTAGCAATCATTTCAGATTCTCCTACATTTTGACTGTTATATCATCAACTGGAAAATTTCTTGAGTTTCCATGGAAAGAAATTGGGAGGGTTTATGATTAAAATCCAGAGACTTGTCTTAAGTTTGAATGTTGTCTCTGTTCTTCATCACCTGAGGAAAGAAAACCACCCAAAAAATATGTCAGAGAGGATTCATCATTTCCAGCTCAAAAACGAGAATTTGATTCAAATCTCACCTTCATCAGCTCCTTCTCCAGTCACAGTGAATCAATCAAACGATCCATCTTCTTCCAATAGCAATCGAATAAGCCCAATCGTTCTGTTCATCATCGTTCTCTTAGCCCTCATCTTCTTCATCTGTAGCATTCTACATTTGTTGTTGCGATATTACTCAAAGAAGAAAAGATCGAGTCTTTCATCATCAACGAACGAATCTGATCAAAACCCAGAATTTTCCGACTCAGAAACTTACCGAAGACAGCTTCAACAGCTTTTTCATCTCCATGATTCAGGTCTAGATCAAGCTTTAATCGATGCTCTTCCCGTGTTTCTTTACAAAGAAATCAAAGGTACGAAAGAACCATTCGATTGTGCAGTGTGTCTCTGTGAATTCTCAGAGGATGATAAGCTTAGATTGCTTCCTAATTGTAGTCATGCTTTTCATATCGATTGTATCGATACATGGCTACTCTCGAATTCGACTTGTCCACTTTGTAGAGGAACTCTTTTCTCTGTAGGGTATCAATTTGATAACCCGGATTTCAGTTTCGGTTTTTTCGCCGGAGATGATGGAGTTAGGGTTTCTCCGGTGCAGAAACCAGCTGAGAATGAGATTGGGAAGAGAGTTTTCTCAGTGAGGCTTGGCAAGTTTAGGAGTAGTAATAACAATGGTGAAGGAGGAGGAGGAGGAAGAGGAGGAGGAGAGACAAGTGGTGTGAGTAGTAGTGTGAACAGTAATCTTGATAACAGAAGATGTTTCTCAATGGGGTCTTATCAGTACATAGTGACTGAATCAGATCTAGTTGTGGCTTTGTGTCCTAATAATGAAGGTTTGAAGAATGTGAAAGAAGGAGAGAATAGTAATAATAATGTTGAAGGGAAGAAGATTAATATGAGGAGTAAAGGTGAGAGCTTTTCTGTGTCAAAGATTTGGCAATGGTCTAACAAAAGATCAAAGTTTGCTAATCCATCAGAGACCAATCTTGTGGGTGGCTCTTCTTCTTCTTCTTCTTCTTCTTCTTCTTATGCATGTGCTGGATCTGGGAGTACAGTTGCTGCTGGGTTCTCATTGAATGGAAGGAGATTTCAGGGTCCATGATGAGAAAGGGTTAGGTGCAGAAGAATCAAAGGGTAGCTTATTTCTGCCATTGATTTAATTGAATCATTGATTTTGAGTTTCGGAATTCATTTTGTTTAACACAATACTTGTTAGTGTTTCTTTTCTTTTGTGTCCCCTGTAGCTGAATCTCTCTATTGGTGTGTTTGAGGGGAATAAGCTTTGTTCTTTGATGATGTTATTATAGTGGGATGTTTTTAGTTCTAATCATACTATGTTCATGAATCAGTCACAAATTTTGAGAAACCTAAATCTGAGTTTCTAAGTTTGAATAAGGTGAGATTCTGAGATAATTTGCACAACTTTTGATGAGTTTTTAAAGCTGTGATGTTGGAAGTTTAAAGAATAAATTAGTTACAAAACTTTTCAGATAAAAGAAGATTATAATATTTCTGGGACAAATATATTTTAGAAAAATGGAAATTAAAAAAAAGTGAAGTCAAATATTGTTTCGTTGGTGGGGTTTTAGACTTTTAAAGAGCATCCAAAAATGGGATGGAATCATTATTGGTAGGGGAAAATAATGATGACCCATAATTTGTATTATTCTCCAAAAAAGTGCATTCGAGTGAGGTGGGTTGTGGAACTCTCACGATGATCTCCAAAGTTGTCTTCATAATAATTACGTCACGATGATCTCTCAAGTCACAAATTGTCTTTAAAATCATATCCAAGCAGATCAAATGAACATACATTATTTGGTTATTACTAATCATACACATGTTCAAATATCTTTATGTCAGTACTAAGCAATTTCTATTAAAAAAAAATAGAATTGGCTTCAAATAAGAGAAATGTGTTCATAAGACATGATCCAAAATCCAAAACTTTTTTTGCAAGACGAAGCTGTAACTGGTGGAGATACATCATGGGTTATGAATCACATCTCTTTAAAGTCTTAGACAAAAGACACAAACTCATGTGCTTTCTCGCTCACCTTCCCATTCCAAACATCGGAACTTTGGTGCAAAAAGAAACCCAGCGAACCTCAAATCCCAATCAAAGGCAAAGTAGGAAGAAAAAATTGGAAGGAGAAAAAGCTGCTTTTGCTGCATCAACGGCTTGGGCAAGACTTGTCTTTCTTTTTAAGTTGGGTTGATGAAAATAAACACTCAAGTCCTTCTGATGAGAATACAATCAACCCTCACAAACTGCGAGGGAAGTTGTTGATTTGTCCTTCCTCCAATACATCTTTTCCGTTCACTTTGTACCCAATCCTCATACGCATCACAAGAGATTTCTGTCATAAACACGAAATCCTTCGAGTGTTAGTTAAGTCATTGAATCCACGGGATCAACCAGTCATCATTAGAGCATAGACTAAGTTGTGGATCATGAAGTGTTATACTTCAATGCAGAACGCGTGAAGTTGAAGACATAAATTTAGAAAGAAAACCGAACAGAGAATGTGCATACCTTCCCGTGCTGGCTGTTGTTGACTTTTAGATCCTGCGTGATGGCACCGTTACCGCTAGCCTGGAGGGTGTTACTGCTAGCTGGATCCAAGTGTAGCTGGAGGAACTGGAAGTTGCCCAAAAAAAGTGAGGGTTAAAGAAAAATTTAAAAATTGGACAGTTTTCAAGACATATACTCCTTTCTAGCTACCACACTATCAATTGGGTAGAAGACGAATACACTATCAATTGGGTAGAAGACGAATAAAAGGGAGTAAAAAGCAAAAAAAGAAAACAAGTTAGATGAAATGACCTTTGGAACAGCAGCCTGGAAGATAAAATCTGTGAAAATATTAGGGGATAAATTAATAAAAGTAGCCCCGACATTTGCCGTTTGCGGATTCCCTGGTGGCTTTGAGAAGGTGAACTCAATCTTCAAGGTGCTGCTCTCGTATGCAACAATAGGTGGATATGCTGGACCATTGGTTGCTGCAATGAGGAGGAGAGCCTGTTATTGATCTTCGTGAGAGAGTTTTAATGGTTATATAGATTTTTTACAGGTCAAGACTTTTTCTTACCTTCCTTCGACGGGCTTGGAGAAAGACTATCTAACAAATCAAACATACCAGTAGGCGCAGTCGTTGGTATCTGAGGTGGAGCTGGTGAAGAAAGTGTGTTTAGCACAATAGAGGGATTATTGTTAATGTCAGCTGTTGATAATAAATCAATAGATGATGTGCTGTTTTGTGCAGGAGAAGGTGTTCCAATTGATAGAATATCCAGCAACAGATCTGTGCCGGCTTTTGGAGCCTGGGTTGCACCTGAAACATTGCATAAAGAAAAAGGAAGACCAAACATGAGTTATCCTCTAGCAAGGCGAGAGAGGAAAAGAAATAAAAAAAAGTTGATCATTCAGAGACAAATAGAAAGTGAGCACGCCATGAAAAGAAAGCAACAGCTGTAGAAACGCCAAAGAACTAACCAGATTGTGATGATGAAGATCCTAAGTCAACACCAAGTAGATCCTGAAGAAAATCTGCACCAGATGAACTAGGTGCAGCGAGGATATCGTCAGAATCCAGGTCTAGCAAGTCCACAAGAGGAGCTACAGGAGGTTTCTCAACACCATTTGGAAGACTAACTGAGGGCTTAGCCATTGTTGAAGCTGATGCAGGAAAAGATCCGGCCCTCCTCACATTGAAAGTAGCCTCATCTAATACCGGCATTCTCTCAACCAGAGAAGACCTATATTACAGACCTCGCTTATGAGCTTTGAGGGGAAGAGAATATGAAAATTATACTAGAAGATAAATGAGGAAGAGAGGAACAAGGATTTCATTAACCACCTGATATTTTTATGTCTGTCAACAATAGAATTGTACTCAATAGCTCTTTGCTGCATTTCAAGGAGAAGGCTCCCTTTCTGCTTCACAATTATGCCTTTAATTCTCCTGCCATTAAAACTGTTTAATTACCAAAAGAGAGTTGCGGACATGGATGTATAGGTATAATGTATTTCTAATCATTTTTCAGAAGGTAACACGCAACACTGGCAGACAGCCAAAATTCACTATTCACATACTCGGTGTGCATATTTATCTTGTGTAGAGTTGAAGTTGAATGAATAAGGCAGATATCAGATGAACGAGTTAGGATAAAAACAGATAGTGCAATGAGGTTGAACAAACTTGAACATACTCTGAAACAGAAGGAAAGCGGGATGACAGCTTCAGTAGAGCAACCAATGCCATGGCTTTTGTAGTCGAATCTGAGTTATGGCGAATAATGGCATCCTCGATAACATCCACTGCATCAGATTCCGTCACCTACTCAAGGCAGTCAACTACTCATTGTACATTTTTAAAGTCAACAAGAAATCCCAAGAAAGAGCATCTGCATATTAAAATATGGAGCAGATAATGAATTAAGATTGGGATTGTGATGCTCACCGTTATTGGATCTTCAACACCAAGCATCCCCACATTGTTAACCAACAGATCACCATATTCCCCAATACACCATACCGCCACTCGAACAAGTGTCTCCTGGTTGAAATCTCAAAGAATCCATATTAGGAAGGATTACAAATGATTGAGGATTGAACACAATCAAACATTATAAAAATAAGAGGTACCTGTTCTGAATATGTCAAGACTGCTTTGTATAATGCCCTGACCGTATATCCATGAAGCTCTGATGCATTGCTTATGACAACAATAAGGGCATGCCACACATCATCTTTCACAAACTTTCCAGCCTACTAACATGGAATAGAGGACAACACGGTTACAACAGATACAAAAAATACAGTTAAAAAGAGCTAATGCAGATATAAACTCCCAAAGAACGGTTTCAGAAAATGCTATAAACTCGTAACAAGTTAAATATAGCATAAAATGTTTCGCGTTTGAATCCATACCTCCGAGAGAACCTTGAGCATCTGATCAATATACCAGATCTTCTCTGGAGAAAACCTACAGTATCAAAATTGTTCACAAATCAACATAAAATCACAATCAACTAGACACTCACAGTAACTTTTCCATCTTCCTCAGCCCCAACCCATACTCTCTTTCAGCATGAGAGCAAATGGTCCTTCACTTTCTCAAATAGAATTACTTACTTTTCAACGATAAGACATATTTTTGCACTAAGGTCCTCCTTGAAATCTTCGTCGCTGATTTCCAAATAATCAATTAGCTCCTTTGTCAGCTGTTTGACATTATTCTCATTTATCAAAAGAGAGACGAGCTCAAGAGCTCTTTTCCGGATAGACACATCTGGATCCTAAATTGTTGATGGAAGCAGAAAGCCAAATTAACATATATTCTTTTTCTAAGACAACTACTACTTACAGTTAACATTGTATAAAAGTAGTTTCTGGGTAGTACTAATAAAAACAATACCTTAACACATTCCAAGATTGTAACTCTATGCCTTTGCACTGCTTGATCATCAAAAGTGATTGCTTTCATAAGCATGTTTAATGCAACATATCTGAGAGACCAAGAGTATGAATTTTATAAGGAGAACGCAACAAGTCTGAGAGAACAAGAGTAAGAAAACATGAAATAAAACCAAGACTAAAAATGAAGCGCTGGCTGATAACAAGAGTACAGTATGCTTCCTAGAGTTAAGCAGACCCAAAGAAAGATGGCAGACAGAAAAATACGAGTAAGCTAATTCTCATCAAAACATATAATATCAAATAAAATAATTGAGGTGAAGAGTGTTGAACCTGATATTATTGTCGCGGTTAGATAAGAATCTTCCCAAGATATTGATAGCAAGCACACGCAAGTTACTGGTGTCTTCAATGGCCATGATTGTGTCAACACACTCATAGAGTACGGCATTTCCTGCGTTTTTGTTTGATTCAGTTTTTGTTGCCACCTACAATAGCATGAAACCAGCTAGAATAAAGATATCTCTCAGCATAACAGCAAGGATCAAGGAACCAGGAAACAGAGTAACCCACAGTAGATCCGTGAACTCAAAATATTTCCACAATGGAGCATGTAACAGAAGCGGGGTGCATTCTAAATAAAAAGGATTGGCAAAAACCTACAGACTTATCAGGCCAAGCACTCGCTAAGAAAACAAAGACCGGCATAAAAAATGGTGAATTCATCCAGGCCAAAAGTACAGGGAAAACTCAGTACCCAATAAGGTAATAAGTCTAGTATCTCCCAAAGAGAATGATAGCCTACTACCCCTATTAACTAAACAAAATGCTTTCTCCTTATGCTATAATTGAACAGAATCAGTTCGACCACATGAGACAGAGAACATAGTTATCATTATTTTCTCTCTACAACATTTTTTCGAAAAAGTGTATTTATTGCAACTGAAAAAAGAACAAAAATATTTTTATGTTTAATAAAAAAATATATCGTAAATGTGATAATGATGAACCATATCCAGAATTACTTGCTAAACCATGACTAACCTGGGCAAGTATATCAGTCATCAAATCACTAGCATCAGCATCACCCTGGCCTAAAACACGCAAGAGCTTGAGCAACCGTATGTGAAGAAAAGGGTCTGTGATCCCTGCAACATCATACTCAGGCTGATATGCGCTATTAGTAATGTCCCTCAAAGTTTTTATCAGTCCATCCGTGCATTTCTGCAGAATCAATACAAAGATCAGGTTTGTCAAAACTGACTATCAGATTAAAATAAAAATAAATTAAAAAAAGCTGACTGTCTGCTTATTTTAGCGCAGTGATCTATATAGCCAAAATCACAGATATGAAACTTTATTGCAGGAGAAATATAGTATACAGAAGCATCGTACAAGTAATATAGCAGGCACATGTACGCATGTGCAATGAAGCATATTAAATTACATTATGCCAAGAATTTTGTTGACCTACCTTTCTGAAGTATTCCAAGGCTTCATCATTTATTGTGCATAATTCATAACAAAGTTGAACTCCTGTTATAAGAACTCCATGATGCTTTTCTTTAAGTAAGGAAGCAGCAGCGTTTACAAAGTTTTCTGCGAGATCTGGAACTTTCCTTACTATTCTAGTAGAGCAAAGTGCGGCCTGCATAAAATACAACTCAATGGTAATTCAATGGAGGAACAAAAAAACAGCGACTAAACTCCAGCAGGCCTTGTATAGACACTAGAAAAAACTTCACCTTCTTTCGGATATTAGGGTCACGAAACTGGATTAGTCTTTCTACTTCTGGCGCAAGATCACGAGCCATCTCTGCTGAACAAATGTTCCCTAAAGCACAGAGAGCGAGTCCTACAACATACTGGTTCGTGTGGTTAAGATCTCTGCACGTGAGTTAAGGTTAAACAGGAACAAATCTATTACAATATAATTCATTTCTGAATTCCCATCACAGCTATGCAATACAAAATCAAATGTTCTATCTTTTACCACTAACATTGAAGGAGAATCTACACAAAAGCCAAGGTATTAGAATTTAATACTAGGGGTTAGTAAGGATACTGTTTTAATGAATTTGTGACAAGCATCAACACTTCTTGTCTCTCATCAAGAAGCAACATTAGCCCAAGATATCCAATCCTCTTCTCTGGAAACCCAGGGGATGCAATTAGTTTCAAGCACTCCATCTGCCCGAAATGTGTCGGGTAACCAAGCATGTGTATGAACATGAGTTTTGCAAGGTTCCTGTGCCTATCGTGCGGGTCATTTTCATTAATGGATGCTCGGATATCGGCACACTCTTTTCTTATAACAGCACGCTCCTCCGCAGCCGTTTTGCATGCTCTTATGGCACGGATCATGTCCCTGAATCATATTCACATGTCCACCATTAATTTCAGAATCTAACCTGACTGAACTTCCACAATAAAATCTCAAACAGCAACATGACTAAACCAATATTCAATAAAATAAGCAAAAGGATTACCAAAATCCTTGGTTTAATCATGTTATTAGACTAAAAGGCAAAATTCTAAGGAAAATCAGAAACACCTAAACCAAAATCGAAAAAATTCTAATCCTCAAATGAACGAGCTCAATTACATCATATTAAATACAATTTTCGTCTGGAAGCTGATCAAAAACAGAAACCACTAAGAAACCTGAAACATAAACGAAAAAAGGAAAGAGGAGAGTCCAATTTACCTTAGACGAGTACCGGAAGAAAATGGATTCATGATTGGGATGTTAAAGAGTTGGACCGGCAACTTTAGGAAGAATCTGAAGAAAAATCAAAGTTAGCCGGGAAGAAGAATTTTTCTCCGCCGGGATTTTCCAAACCGGAGTTCCAAGTAGCTGATCAATACGAAGAGAGATGAAAAAGAAACTGAGGATTTGGATCTCGATGGACGATGCTCATTTTTTTTCCCTCAGTCGTCGGAAGCAAATTGCCAAATTAAATACGTGATATAATAAAAAAATTTCTGCAAATAAACCATTAATATTTTATTCTTTTTGTAATATCAACCATCGCTATAAAGTTGATCATGTTCGACGTTGTTTTGAATAAAAAATTTTGTGTTTATATTTTCTCTTTTTTCTGTATCCAAATATTTTTCTGTATCCAAACAACAATGATTAATCTATACGAAATTCGTGCGAAATCAGGTTTTATGCAAAATCCCTGTAAACTTAAATAGTTATTAATAAATGATGTGCGTAAATAGATTTACAGAAATGCAGTTTTCGTGCAAAAATTGATTCACAAAAAATATAGATTGATATTCATGCAAAAATCGTGCGAAAATAAATACAGAAATTAAAAGCAAATAAATTATGCGTAATTCATACATAATAGTTATCTCGATGAGTGATCGAAAGGAAAAAGTGATTGGAAATAATTTTCTTTAACTCGTGTCCTTTCTTTTTGGGTTGGATGATGAGCCTTTTCTCCTAACTCGGTTGATGAGCTTGGTTTTTGTAACTCGATTTGGTGAGTGCTTTTTTTTCTTCTTCTTCTCAAGATTTGATTACTTTTATTTGAGTATGTTTTGTTTATTTTCTTCGTAAATCTTAACAATGGGACAGTCTAGCAATAAATGCACAAATAAAGCGATATATCTCAGATGAATTTGACGATAAAGGACGAAGTTGGTCTCTATAGAAAAATAAATATCAAGGTTTTTCGTGATATGTAGATCTATAGTCTCGTAATTTCTTGTGTCGTTGGAAAATTGGTTTTGAAATTGGTTGATTTGACAGCGGCGAATCTGCGATTTACTATTGTATACCAAAAATCTTAACCCGCTACCAATAGATACCAAGTTTGCTTCCATCTAACACCGTCTCCGCTGAATACCCATTTTCGTATTTCACCATCGATTTCGTTGAAACCGCTGATTATAACCAAAACAAGAAAAGCACAGAAATTAAACTGGCTCAAATTGTCAGACTTTAATCGGTGAACAGAGAAAAATGTCTGAAGAACCTGTTTTAGTGGTGGTTTTGAAGGACCATAACCAATTTATAAAGGAAATACCATAACTGTTGACCAAAACAAAAAAAATTGCCATAATTCGAGATGAAATTATTAACAATCTCTACAAGAATAATGAAATGTGAGCTCGAGAAGACTATAGAATGATTGATCAATAGAGTGTGAGGGTGAAAAATGAAATGTAAGCTAAAAACAGGGTGAAACTAACTCGCAGGTGAAGTTGATGAAGGAGCTGAAGCTACAAACCCAGAGAAGAGCAGAACGAAAATACACAGAAACAGAAAATGCCAACTCATCATTACTTAGTGTCGGGAGAAGAGACGAGAGAAAACCCTAGTTCATATCTAAAAGGCAGAGAAAATGGAGGAGGATGTGTGGATTGTGGTTGCGATGGAGAATAAAAATGGTTATTATGAATTGTGGGAGCAGTGACTATCTGTGGAAAAAGGAAGGAGAAAGGTTGAAGAGAAACAACCAAAAAGAAATAGGTGTAGACAAGTGACACATTTGTCATGCCATTAACGTCGGCGCAACCAATAACAAACTTTTTTTTATGGTTTGGTAATTAATTTTATGATTTTAATTATGTTTTAGCTCTTAATTTTTTTTACCAAATTGATGTTTAGCAGTCTCGGGCATATAATATTAGTGGAATCGAAAATAGAAGAATAGTGAATGAAAATTTTCATATGGGTAAAACATTTGATGTAAAAAAAACGAAAGATAAATAAATCATGAACGACATCTTTGAACTAACGTGAGGTGTCACAAAAAACAAACACATACACTGTATATAATCTAGAACGCTCGAACGACGGTCGTTTTGAAGAACGTAAAGACAACATCTATTCAAACTAGCGTTTCATCCTCCTCCACGCTATAAACTCCCATATCCTATTACTTTAGTACTCACAAGATTAGTCAGTTTTTAACATTGTCACTGTTTAAAGAATTACAAAAACCAACTTGTCCATTTAGTTACTCCTTGTAAATTACAAACACCACCATTGAGACTTCTATACAAAGAGACAAAACCTGCAAATTCTAAAAACCAGAAAGAAAAAAAAATCACACAGACAAGTCCCATCATGTTACCTTCATATACAACCCCTTTCCCCATGCTGGTTATGATTGAAACACTTGAAGATCATTTTTGTAATCAGATGATGCTCTCAAAAGCCACTTGAGAGTGCAAGGAGGACTCTTGTTGATACTCTGGCTTCGAGCTGCTTGATGCAGCAGCCAATCCCCCTAGGAGCTTCAATACATCAGAGACATCATCTAAGAAGTACTTGGCTTTGCTTGGTTTTCTTCCTACAGTGCAAGCAAAGATCTCTGGTGGCATTGGGAGGTCCGGGTTTGTCACTGTGCTCAATATGCTCTCAAACATGTCCTCGTCTGATCTGTCATCTCCTATACACATCACCATGTCTGGTGGATTTCCATCCTCTACCATTCGGTGTATCACCTTTTCCACGGCTAGGCCTTTGCTTATTCCCTGCATCAAGAAAAAGAAACAGATTCCCGCGCTTTACTACCTGTATGTAAGTAAAATAAAAGGGTTTATGTAGATCTCTGAAAGTTACCTGTGGTTTGACCTCTACGATGTGTTGGCCTCTCTTGACGACAACAGGCTCCTTTGCGAGTACACTCTCTAGATGATCCAGAAGCTCTTTTGCTTGGCAGGATCCGAAGTCTGGATCGGCATCTTGATGATGCCAAACCAAAGCACTCTCTTTGAACTCTATTGTAGAACCATCTGTTGCCTCCATGTATGATCTCATTACCGGCTCTACCATTGTCTTCCACTCAGCGTCAGCCGACGAGTAACAGGTTTCCCACTCTTGCTTGCTACTCCGCCTGAATCCAAATATAAAATGGGTCTTGTTCAAATTCTTATTCAAAAACTTAACTGAGAGAATCATTCATAAGCAGATACTGTATTTCCTTTTTCCTACGTGAATAGACTTTCCATGGCTTTAGGTCCTTGGATGAATGGATGCGTATCATAAGCATTCATACCTCATAAAGTATCCATGTTCAGCTGCTATTCCAAGATTTTCACATGGAGATAGCCAGTCGCCCAGAGACTCCCATCCTCTTCCACTGACGACAAACACAGTGTTTTTAGGATCTCCACACAGAGATTTCAGAACAGAGAGGACTTCGGCATTAGGGGTTTTGATAATGGAGCTCTCAGGAACGAGAGTCCCGTCGTAGTCCAAAAATATTGCCCTTCTCTCTGTATTTCTGTACGTCGAGACAATGTGATCAATAGATAGCTTTCTAAAACTCGGAGACAGGGACAAAACTCTGAAACTCAAGCCAAAACCAATACCCCAACAACGTTTATTATAATGTTCCCGGCATGCCCTCTCCAGATCCTGCATAAAGCTCTTAGCCCAATAACCCACATCATGAGTACTAATATAGTGATAGTGCTTCTCGTGCCTTAATTGCTTTTCAGTCTCACCCATGGTGAGGGCCAAGTTTACCGCTTCTGCAACAGCATCTACATCCCATGGGTTCACCCTGATCGCACCACTCAATGAAGGCGAGCAGCCGATAAACTCAGAGACAACAAGCATGCTTGTCCGGGGTGAGTCATGGCTAATGCACATGGCCTTATCCATTCCTGGGGTCCCTTGCCTGCAAATGATATATTTATATGGAACTAAGTTCATACCGTCTCTTACTGCATTCACCAGGCAGCAGTCTGCCATAGCATAATAGGCAGTCTTCTCATAACGAGGAACCAAACGATCAATCAAGATCACTGGCTGATAACCAACGGAACCATAGAGCTCATTGATCCTTTTTGCAGTTGAATATGTCTCCCTCTTTGCTTCTTCCACATCCTTACCGGAGGCCCGTGCTGGGTTCACTATCTGAATCAGGACAAGTTTTCCTCGCATATGCCAATACGTCTCAAAGAGATGTTCCATGGCTATAAGTTTGAGGCTTATGCCTTTAAAGATGTCCATGTCGTCCACACCAAGAATCAACTTTTTACCCTTGAACTGTTCTTGTATCTCCTTCATTTTCGCTGCAGTCGATGGAAGATTCAATACTGATTCCAACCTACCCATATGGATACCAACAGGAAGAATCTTAATAAACACTGTTCGACCAAAGTAATCAAGGCCGATGTGCCCACGCTTAGATTCATAATCAAGGCCAAGCATTCTACTGCAGCATGATAAAAAATGGCGTGCATAATCAAATGTATGGAAACCAATGAGATCACAGTTCAACAATCCTCTCAAAAGGTCATCCCGGACTGGCAAAGTGCGGTATATTTCTGACGATGGAAATGGACTGTGAAGGAAAAATCCAAGCTTGATCCTGTTAAACCGCTTCCTCAAGAATGTAGGAAGAACCATCAGATGATAATCCTGAATCCAAACATAATCTTCCTCAGGGTTAATAACTTCCATCACCCTGTCTGAAAATATCTTGTTTGCAGAAACATACGCTTGCCATAGACGCCGGTCAAAACGATCACCATGGTCAGGGAACATAGGAAGCATGTAGTGAAACAGCGGCCACAAGTGGTGTTTACAAAAACCAAGATAGAATTTTTCTTGCATCTCCTTTGGTAAAAACGTAGGAACACAATTGAAATCCAACAAAAGCTTTTGAGAAACTTCTTCTTGTTCACTCATACAAATATCAGCATTAAGTGAACCTATATAAACCAACTCCGTATCCAAAGAAAAACCATCTCTGAGTTGCAAGAGGAGAGAATCTTCATCCCAGCTAAAGCACCATTGACCAGTTTCTGTATCTTTCTTAGCTTGTAGTGGTAACATGTTAGCCACTATAATCTTCCGCTCATGGGAGCTATTGGAGGAATTAAAATCGGAGAATCCATCACCGTAGTCTCCATCTAACTCAGAGATGATACCAGGAACAGTCATGACACGTGGAAGAGCTCTTTGAGTTTGAGGAAAGTCTAATAAGTCCCAAGATGCTAAATCGAGAAAATTTGCACAAGATCTTGACACCATAGAGAAGCAAAACAAAAGATTGAATTTTGACAAAGCCAGCACGCGTCAAAACACTTCCAAGCGTCGAGTATCTGGAAAAAAAACAAACCCTTCCATTGAAATTTACTTTGATGTCACCAAAACTAATGAAACAATGATCTTACAACACGAATCTTATCATCATCAAAACAAACAATGCCAACAAATAATTAATCATTTGAGACCAAATCAATCCAAAAATTGTGATTCTTGCTACATATAGATCGCCATTAAAACAAAACACAGAAACAGCTCAATAACACGTTTTCACATCAATTAACTTTGTACCCATTAATGGAACAGTTCAAAACTCAACAAAATCAAAAGCTATTTCTCAAAACGCAAAGAAAAATGAAAAAAAAAAAAGGAAACAAAAGTGGTTAACACTGCTACTACTCACCTTCTCCCAAAATTCACTAATCGCCGGCGAAAAAAAACTCAACGGAAACGTTCGATTGTCTTCTTCGTTGAATTGATGAATGAACAATAAAGTTCACGACAAGGATTCGAGACTCTTTGGGACATAAGCATCGAAAGAAATTAAATGCGAGACAAGAAAAAAGAGAGAATAAAACGATAAATACCAAATGCATATATACACGTTTACTACCGATCTATTTATTTGATTTATTTGTTTCTACTTTTGGCTAATATAATAATACGCTCGTTTAACGGAATGACACTATTACCCTTAATCCTCTTATTGTGGATGACTGGATAGTGTGGACCATTTTTTTTTCCTTTAAACAGATTAAATAATAATCCTTAATCCAATACGAAGGTAATGCCATTTATTTATTTAGTAAGATACGACTCCAATATGTGCAGTATTTGTTAGACAAATTTATTGATATTTAAATTTTAAATATAATTTATTTGTAAATGTTAAGTGATATTATATTTATATTTTTAAAACTAATTAACACATTACTAATAGTTTTATTACGAGTATTAAATCAAATTTTTATGCAGTGTTAGTTTGGCTTATTTTAATATATAATCTACATATATTCATTTTGGAATAAAAAATCATCTTGTTCAGTATCAATAAAAAAATTTTCGTCCCATAACTATTTTTTAAAAAATAATTATTTATTAATTTACATGTTAGAAATTTTTTTATAAGAGATTGATTAAAAATTTTATATGGAATACTTTTGTTCCGGTTTGAATATTGAATTTTTATAAAATTAATGAAAATTATCTTAAAATTTTAACAAATTATCTTAAAATTTTATTTTATCAAAAATTCTCTAAATATATTTTAAAATTACCAAAAATACCTAAAATATTTATCTCGGTATGGATACTTACCTGTCTCATAGTCAACTCTTACCAAAATTACTGAAAATTTATCTACCAAAATTTTCCGATCTCGTACCGTTATCCAAAATTATTGTCCCGTTTTTATCAATTCCCATCTCATACCCACTATTTTTCGTCTCAATATCATAAATATACTAGTCTTTAAAATAACATATTGATTTCGTCGAATAAAGATATTAGAGTAACCAAAAATTTAATTATGTTTTTGAAAGTATATGTTGTTAGTCAAATAAATTACTTAAATATACTGGTATTATTTAGATAATCAAATTATATACATACGAAAATATATTTAATGTGATTTTTCTTGGGAATTTTTTTTTGTCAAAAAAGGACATTTAGATGACACTTTTATAGATTTTAAATATTATTAATATTTTAAATTTTTTTATAAAGTTTTAATATTTTTAATATTTGAAACTAAGTATTTAAAATATTTTTTATTTTTTGTATTCAGTAAAATTATGAGTGTAACTAAAGAAGCATATTAAACGAATAAACTTTTTAAATTTGATAAGTCAATGTTTTTGATTTTGAATCATTTTGCACTTTATTATAATCTCACTCAAAACCATTGTTTAAATTTTTTAACCGATGTGGGATGTTGAACATATTTTTTTAGCTATAAGTATTATATGATAATTCAATCTCCGTTTCTAAAAATTCACATTCATAGCATATGTAAAACAAAACTATATTTTTATTAACTATAAGTATTACGTGGTGATTCAAAATATTTAAAAATAAGATCAAACAAAAATGAGAGAAGAACCATAGTTTTATATCTTAACAAAATATTTGAAAAATAATAATTTAAAATAAATAATATGGTATAGTGATATCAAATCTTCATTTTTTAATTTTGATTGGTTAATAATTTAAAAAATTAATTTAATTTTCTTCCATAATTAATAAAAGAGAGAAAGTGAATTTTATTTTTAAAAACGAATAATTATTTAAAATACTTGTAATGATTTTTAATTTAATTAGATTAATTTTATAATTATTATTGTACACTTAATAACTTTATTTTAAAATATTCAAAAACAATAACATTGTATGTAATTATTAATAATTTACAGATTTTTTATAAAATGTACTTCCGAATTAATAGTATAGAGATTACGAGATCTCATCTAACCTACTATCTAGGTCGTATATTGGTACGGATACTTTTTTAAAAATGATGATATTTTTTTGTTGTTTAAATTTGAGCTATCGTTTACGAATTTATCCAAATCGAAGAAGTTTCCGTAAACATTTTTCTATTTTTAAGTTTCGGTAAACATGACTCCTAAGCAAAACTAAATTTCAGTACCAGTTAATTTCTTTTTCACAAAATAAAATGCAAATGCTACAAATCATTTATAGAGTTTGTGGAAGAACCAAGTTTTTTGTTTAAGGAAGAACCAAGTTGTTTTTACCATTGCGGCCAATCATAATTGAAGATCATAGTGGAAAAACTAAGGTTCCTTAACTTTGAGGATAAACCATTCAAACATTATATGTAGGACCATAAATTAGTTTTGTTTAGCATGTTTTTTCCTTCAGCATCTTCTCTCATTGTTTCTATTTCAATTAGCTATATTGAATATATTTCAATTAGCTATATTGAATATATTTCAATTAGCTATATTGAATATATTTCAATTAGACAAGTCTAATTTATATCTAAAAAAAAATTAAAAATGTCCAATTTATATTCAAAGGCGCGGTGTAGCTACATATGGTATACAAGCAATTGTTGACAAGTCGTTTCATTGTAACATAGAGTAGTCACAGCTCTACTAAGTGCCAGTAACGTTTTCTTTTTCTTTTGATAAAATATTTTGAATTAAAAATCGTGGGGAAAAAGTTAAAATAATGGCAATGCATTGGCCAAAAAACCAAACTTCCACACACGATCTCTAAGATTATATCAATATAGATGAGATGAGTTGAACCAATCTTCTTATCTTAATCAAAAAATTATCATTAGAATTATCTTTGTCTTACTAATAAGTCATGGGAAAAAAGACAGAAAATGGAACAAACATCATTGGGAATGTAACATGCATGTTTATGGAAAAAATATCATTTTAAGCATAAACTTTTTGTTCATGTTTTTTTTTATCGAATCAACTAAACTTGGCTATTTATGTTAACAAAAAAATTGGTATTAAAATGATATTTTGTATAAATTATTTTTTTTATTTATCAAAATTAATTTTTATTCTTTTGAGATAATATAAATGAAAATAACTATATTTTTATTCCAATAGTAGATATTAATTATCTTTAAACAAAGCCATATGTGATAAATCTATATCAAATAATTTTTTTCTAAATTAATAACAAATATCTTCTTTCAAATAATTTTTTTATTCGGTCATTAAAATATATTTTTCCATAATGCAACACATTTTAAATAAAATTTAAAAGTTTATAGGTGTTACTAACATTTGGTAAAAATATCAATTTAATTTTCTTTTTCTCCAGTTAAAGTTTATTTTTCTAAATAACGCATTTCATATTTTAAAATTTACAATTGTTTCCATCTTTTATTTTATTTTAAAAACTTTTTACAATTGATACAATTGTTTCCATCTTTTACAATTATTTACAATTATTTCCATCTTTTACAATGTCTTATTTTAAAAACTTTTTACAATTGATACAATTGTTTCCATCTTTTACAATATTTTATTTTAAAATTTTTTTACAATTGATACAGTTGTTTCCATCTTTTATTTCCATAAGATGGAAACAATTGTAAAATGTTTTTAAAATAAAATAAAAGATGGAAACAATTGTAAATTTCAAAATATGAAATACATTATTTATAAAAATAAACTGTAACTGGAAAAAAAGAAAATTAAATTGATATTTTTACCAAATGTTAGTGACACCTATAAAATTTTAATTTTATTTAACATGTATTGCATTACGGAAAAATATGTTTAATGACCAAATTAAAAAATTATGTGAAAGAATATATTTGTTATTAACTTAGAAAAATTTATTTAACATGGATTTATCATATATTGGTTTGTTTAAAGATAATTAATATCTACTATTGGACTAAAAATATAATTATTTCATTTATATTATCTCAAAAAGATTAAAAATAATTTTGATAAATAAAAAAAAATAACTTATACAAAATGTCATTTTAATACTAAATTTTTTTGTTGACTTTCAAATTAAATAGTTAACTCCGTCATCGTATTCTGTAACGACATGCATTTTTTGTTGAGTCAATGAAACTTTGCTATTTAATTTTAGTGTCAACAAAAACTTTAGATTTTAAATAGTATTTCAAAAGTTCATACTTTAAACATTCACTTTTTTAAATTTTATGCCTCAAAGGACATTATGAAATTTAAAACTTGACCAACAAAGATAATTAAACATGTAAGCACACATTATCTTAATGTATTGATATAAAAGGGCACCACGCGAGTGGGAGTGGGGGTGGCCTCTCAAAGTCCCAAAGGGCCAAAGCTGCATCAGGATTGTTACTAAATAGTAACCACGTAATTTACGATAATATCCCCATTTTGTCTCATAGTTCGAATGTAATAACGTTGCTATCTGAGCCGCGTTTTGTTTCCACGTTGATTAGGAACCTAACGAGGATTGGGTGATTGGATCCGAATCAGATAGACACTTTCTTTTCTGCTTTTGCGCTTTTTTATTGTAAAATAAAATAATTTATTATACCTACCCTTTCTCCTCTTCTATTCGATAGGGCCAATTAGAGCTTTGTCAGGTCAAAAAAATAGGCTTCAAATGAAGATTAAATTGGCCAATTAGAGTTTCGTCGGGTAAAGAATACTTAGGCTCCAAGCGGAGACCAAACTGTACAGATGGTACAGTTTTTATTCAGAGTCTTATTATTTCTCTTCAACACATTATTCATTTCAACTAGTTATTTTATTTATTTGTAATTTATCATCCGCAAAAATGGATATGTAGACCGGTATTTTTCAATTTATGCATCGTACTCTGTACCCAAGTTGCAAATATCTGTTATAAAGCATCGATACATTGTAATTATTGATACATTGTAATGTAGCTTTTGACTATTTAAAAGTGGGTTAAATATTTTTCTAAAATATGATTATATAAATAAGAATCAAGTTGCCATTTCTCGAGTCATATAATAGGCATCCATAAAATCGAAAGTACCATCCTCCAATGTCTATTCGCAGGGACAAGCCAAACGCGTGGGTGGAGTGACACGTGTAAATCAATTCTGTAACTGAGAAATATTTGTACAATTTTTCTAGCTTTGGTAAAGGGCACACGTGGGGTAAGTGGGGTCTACATGTGTGGCTTGTAAATAAGCGAATTATAATTTGACACGTCCTCAGGCTCGGTCTTAGAGGCCTTGATATATGTGGGACTCAGAATGATTTATCTGGGTTCAGAATGTTTCCCCGGTGGATAAGTCTTTGCCTCTTTGGGGATGCTATTTCATCGTAACTATAACTAATGACGTATCAACACGTTATGAGAATGAATAAGGGCCTTGCACGTTTGTGTCCTATCTAAAAGCCACCTTACAAGTATCTCTGCAACCTATTCGTTTTCATGCTCTTAAGAACAGTTCAAAGTAACCAACCATTTTAGTTTTGGACCTAATTTATATAAATTTTACTGTTAATGCAAATTTTGATCGAGTTTTGGTTCATTTGATTAATAAGAATATCCAGATTTAGTAGAGTTTTGGTTCATGTGTTTAACTTGAGATGCATTTTTAAATTATTAAGAGCCTTTATGCCCCAAAATTATTAGTGTTTTTACAAATTTGGAGAAACATTATTCATTTCTCTATTCTTAAAATAAGTTATAGAACATTATTATAAATGATTTTGCCTTAAAAATAGATGACCATTGGAGATGCTACGAAACGATGGTTTGGAAAGCTTTATATGAAAAATGAAAGCAAGTCTCCAACAAATCTATATTAAAATCTTATTAAAATAATTGCACGGCTAATATGATACTTTGGGATGCAAAATGATACGAAACATCCAAACTTTAGCAAGCAAAACATTTTATTATTCATAGATTCATCTCATCGTTCTTGACTATGAAAAATGTTCTATACACACAAATTAGTTTAACTCAGCATCTTTGTCTCCACTCATATTTTGTATATAGAACATTATAACATGAGAGCAACAGCCGTCTAGGATTGGTTGTTGGACATGTCATGGTGTAGTGTTGGATTTGGTGAATTCTTCTTCAAGCTGTTCTCCAACAGCCGTCTTGACTTAATTCTCATTTACATGAATTGAACGCGATGGCTTGCTGTCTTCAATCAGCGTGCTTGAACCCCTACACTTGAGGTCGTTTTCCTACACTTTCTTTCATTCGAGTGCAACATAAAAGTTTTTGGTGTGTCTTGTTGAATGCGCTTTCCTTATTATATAATCTGTGTGATGTATCTAAAAGGCTCAACTGTTTCCACTCTTTTTCCCTTGTGACGTATGACTAATCGGGTAAGATACCTGGATCTCTTGGCAGCTGCGCCTGCATCTTACTCTCCCCACAACTTAGATTTTGTCAAGAATCTGCATCATCATCATCTTAACCATCATCAGCTAGATTTTCTTGTTGTTACATTGTGTTACTTTTTGATTGCCTTGCTCTTTACTCATCACCCTTACCTTCCAATCTGCAACCAAGCTTCTAATGAGAAAGACAAAGCTGTTTCTTCACCCTTCCCCTTCCCCTACCTCTCTCTCGGCTGCTCTATCAGCACTTGGGTTCTCTGCTCACTTTTGGTCGTAGTAGTTTTCGGTCATCTTTGTCATACATCTGTTGGTGGATCATACACTTATTTGGATGCTTCTTTTTGTATTGCTTGTGAAAAGTTGTTAGCTTAGTCTTTTGTGATCATGATTTGGTTTTCCACTTACGCTTTTCTTTTCGATATACTCACACATACTTATGAATCTTGACTTTTATAATCTGTTCTTCTTCGGCCGTAACATGCTTTCATATGAATGCTTTTCTAAATTGGTGTTTGAGGCCATTTGGTTTAAAGGCGTACTTGCATCTAATTTTACATGAAAGTGAAATGTAGCCGGCTTTTAATCAAATTTCTGGGTGTACCGAGCCTATGAACCAAGTCCCAAGTCAACGTCAACAAAGAACAACTATATATTTTACACATAACAAACCGTAGATCTGTGATCTTCCTTCTTCTCTTTTGGTGAGAAAGAAGAGAACTGCAAAAAGAGATGAAAATCGAGGAGGATCTTGGTTTCATCAACGTACTCAATCGAGCAACAAAGCTTCTATGCAGTAACATCAATCTCGTTCTCTTCCTCTTCCTTTGCTCTCTCCCTCTCTTTTGTTTCTTGATCTTCTTCGAGCTCTCCCTCCAAACCACTGTGTCACTCGCTTCTCCATACCTCATTCGACAAAATAATTGGGATTACTACTACTACGTTCCTCAAGATTCTGCCTTGTCAAAGAACTGATTCCATTGCTTATCCAGACATTTTTACTCTACTTATTCCCATACAGCCTTCTAGAACTCTTCACCACCACGACAATCGTCTCCGCGTCTTGGATAGTTCACACGTCCTAGGAAGATCCATAAAGGTTCGGTCAATTGGTTCGAAGAACCATAGAGATATGTCAAAACAGACTTGAAGGCTGTCTGATCACATCTCTATACGTCCTTCTCTTGTCAACCCCTGTTTTCTTTGGCTTCTTCTTTGTAGCAACGAACTATTTCCACATCATTTCTCTGATTGGATTTGGCGACCACTCATACTACTATTATATCAACTTTGACGAAGATGGCGGAGGCGGCTATTACAGAAGCAGCAGCTATCCGGTAAGGATGTTGTTTGATGCGCTTATGGCTATTTTTCACGGTGCTATCTTTCTATTTTTTTTGGTGAAGTTTAGCAAGTGGAGTTCAGGATGGAACATGGGTTTGGTTGTCTCGGTGTTCGAAGAAGAAGAAGAAGAGGGCCAAACCATTTATGGAACCGATGCCTTGACTCTGTCTGCTTACTATGGAAAAGGGCATGAGAAGCGTGGTCTCCAAGTGATGCTGGTGTTCTTGGTCTTCGCTATTGCGATGAGGATGCCATGTTTTTACTTCAGATGCACTGAGATTTCGAATGGAAATAGAGTGTTGTACACGAGTCTTTACATGGGTTTGATTTGTATTGGGAATATGATCAAATGGGTGGCTTGTGTAGTGTTTTATGAAGATTGTAGAACTAGGGTTTTGGAGAAGAAAGGTGATGTGGAGATTGGATCAAAAGCTAAGGCTTTTACTCCTCTTTGAAAATTTCTCTATGACCAATTGCTTTGCCTTCTTCTTTTGGTCAGATTGCATTTGCTTTCGTTATAGTAGCTTGTGATTGCTCAGTTTAAGCCCTTAAGGTCATTCCATTTTAATGTATTGTTGTCTGATCTATCAGCCTTCATAGCTTGGCCAAGTAGTTTATGACATCCGTATAAAGTAACATTAACATAATACTAAGACTACACACATAATCAACCTCTAACACAAAAGAGAAATAAAGCCAAAATGTAAATATATTAGTATCAATATAATATTGGAGAGCATCCTCCTAATAGTTCTCCAATACTTAGATCAAGGTTTTTGCTCATTTCAAGATAATTTAATTACAAAACGACTTCTTTGTGGACCAAATCAGAAGTCGCCTTCTGATAAGACTTGAAGCTAATCTACTAATAACATTATCGCATACCGTGACTTCTTTAGATTACTCGAAGACTATTAGATATTACATGAACAGATCTGTAATCTCCCTTCTTCTATTGTGAAAGAGATCAACAAAATGGAGATGAAGAGTGAGGAAAGGCTAAGTGTCATCGAACTACTAAACCGAGCTGCGAAGCTACTCTTAAGTAACATCAATCTCTTCCTCTTCCTCTGCCTCTGCTCTCTCCCTCTATTTTGTTTCTTGATTTTCTTTGAGCTCTCCCTCCAAACCACTGTTTCACTCGCTTCTCAATACCTCTATAAACTACTCAATTCTGCGGAGGACTTGTCATTGTCTGAGGATGAGCTTATTCCATGGCTGATTCAGACATCTCTGCTCTACTTCTTTCCCTACACTATTCTTGACCTCCTTACCACCACCACGATCGTTGCAGCATCTTCGGTTGTTTACACCTCCGAGGAAGAACCCTTGGGATTGCTTTATTTGGTACGGAGATCTTTCAAAATATGTCAGAACAGAGTAAAAGGTTGTCTGATCACATCTCTCTATGTCCTTTTCTTGTCAACCTCTGTTTTCTTCGGTTTCTTCATTGATTCGACCATCTACTTTGTCATTGCTTCTCTCACACGCGAACACCAAATATTCCTCAATGACCAAGCTGTGGTGCCGTTCTACGTGGTGCTGTTCCACGTGGTAGTGGTTCTTATTCACGGTACTGTCTTCATAGTTCTTACTGCAAAGTTCAGCAAGTGGAGCGGGGGATGGAACATTTGTATGGTTGTTTCGGTCCTAGAGGACGATGAAGGCATCTATGGAAGCAATGCTCTGACTCTTTCAGCTTGGTACATTAGAAGACATGAGATGCGTCACCTCTGGATGATGCTGGTGTTCTTGGTAGGAGCTCTTGTGACGAGGATGCCATGTTTATACTTCAAATGCAGTGAGAGTCTGAGTGGGAATGGAGTGGTGTACACTGGTCTCTATGTAGGTTGGATCTGTGTTGGGAATGTTCTTAAATGGGTGTCTTGTGTTGTTTGTTACTATGATTGTAGAGTTAGGCTTTTGGAGAAGAAGAGTGATGTGGAGGTTGGGTCAAAAGCTTAGGCTTTTGTTACATAGAGAGATTGTTTGTGACCAAATAAACAAAAAGCTCTAAATTTGAATCTTCTAAGAATTTATCTCACTAATAGATTTGCTCTGTACTTTTTGGTTAGATCGCATTTGGTTTAAGGCATTCCGTTTTATTTTATTGTTCTTTGATATATCAAGGTTCATAAACTACTAGTCAAACATTACATACGGTGACTTATAGACGAAGTCAAAAAGTCAACGTCAATGAAGTACGCCGACCATTAATTAAGCGAAGGTTAATTATTAACTTATTAAGACTAATTAGTACTTACTTACATGTCCTATTCCGCATACAGATCTGTGATTAGCCTTCTTCTTCTACTTCAGAAAGAAATCAACAAATGGAGACCAAGAGCGAGGAGAAGCTAAGTGTCATCGAGCTACTAAAACGAGCTGCGAAGCTACTCTTAAGTAACATCAATCTCTTCCTCTGCCTCTGCTCTCTACCACTGTTTTGTTTCTTGATCTTCTTTGAGCCTCCCTCCAAACCACAGTCTCTCTCACTTCCCAATTTCTCTTCAGACTACTCATTCTTGGGGAGGACTTGTCGGGGAATGATCTGATTCCATGGCTGATTCAGACATCTCTGCTCTACTTCTTTCCCTACACCTTTATCGACCTTCTTACCACCACCACGATCGTTACAGCATCTTCGATTGTTTACAAGTACGAGGAAGAACCGTTGGGACTGCTTTATTTGGTTCGGAGATCTTTAAAATTATGTCAAAACAGAGTTGGAGGTTGTGTGATCACATCTCTCTATGTCCTCTGGTCAACGTCTGTTTTTCTTTTCTTTTTCTTGTTCTTTTTTCTTCAGTTTCTCCCTGGTTCAACCAACTTTTATTCATTCCTTATCTCTCACGCAAACACAAAAGGTTCCACTACCAACCAGCGGGGCTGTTCGACCCGGTGGTGGTTCTGAATCTTCTGATTCAATGTACTCTCTTTATATTTCTGCCGGCAAAGTTCAGCAAGTGGAGCGCAGGATGGAACATGGGTTTGGTTGTTTCGGTCTTAGAAGATGACGAAGATGGTCAAGGCATCTATGGAAGTGATGCTCTGTCTCTTTCAGCTTGGTTTAGAAGAGGACATGAGCAACGTGACATCTGATTGATGTTGATGTTCTTGGTCCCAGCTCTTGTGATGAGGATGCCATGTTTTTACTCTAAATGCAGCGAGAGTTGGAGTGGAAATGGAGTGATGTACACTGGTCTTTATGTGGGTTTGATATGTGTTAGGAATGTACTTAAATGGGTGACTTGTCTTGTTTGTTACCATGATTGTAGAACTAGGGTTTTGAGGAAGAAGCGTGATGTAGAACAAGCTTAACCTCCTGCTACTAAGAGTGTTTAGCTGAGATCAATTCAAAGTTTGAATCTTTAAATAAATGGTAAAAATGCCGAAAGCTTATTTAATTTTCCCAGCTTCACGCAAAAGCCAAAAACTTTAGATATGCGATGTGAAATGCTATTATGCTAAAAGAAGACATAGTTGCTATTGCAGCTCTTACAGTTGTTGATATGTCACCGAAACATGCTTGAAACAACAGAACATTCTAAAAACTGTAAAAAGCTTTTATTTTGAATATTGATAATTCAACGATCCTCCAGACTAGTTTTCCTTCCCTTCTCAATTGGCTTTCGAATCAATTACCTTCTTGGCGAAAGAAGGCAAGCAGAATGCGGCGGAATGAATCTGAAACACCGAAGAAATGAGAACAATGTAAAGAATTTGAGTGTCTAGACCGCATGAAACGATATATATATTGAGAGGCTTTGTTTTTTACCTCGGCATTGTAAAACTTCAAGGGACCATTTGATTTGCTGGAGCTCTCATCAATTGGGTTCACTGGGTGTTTGAAGTCAACATCAGGTCCCTCAGTTGAACAGAGCATAAATCCAATAACCCCACTGCAAAAAAGTATGAAATGATATACATTCAGCTTAAATTATAATCAATAAAAATGAGAGAGATTGAATGTTATAAGGTCATTAAAACATGCCTAGGGTATGTTGGAACGCTGGTCCATGCATAGTTCACAGAACCCTTGAAGATCTCACGGCAATTGGAAACAATGTCTTCGATAATGTCCATGTGAAGCCACAAGCTTTCAGCCTGAGTGCATACAACTCCACCAGGACGAAGAGCTCTAGACACAGATTGGAAGAAGGGTTTCTCAAACAGCTCTTTTGCAGGACCTGACATCAGCACGCATAATCATAATAAGACGCTGCTTTTAGGTTTGCTCAACATAACAACATAATGTAGTTGCTGATGAAAAATCTGATGGTAGTAGTTACCGATTGGATCAGATGAGTCAACAATAACTGCATCGTATGATCCTTCAGCAGCATTCTTTAAGAAAGCAACACCTGCAATGATTCAGCATCCGATCAGTTTGAAAATATTTTATTTAGAAATGGCAAAATGTGTTCCACCATAACTACATAGTGTTTCAGAAAGAGAGATAGAAGTTGTGGTATTGTACCATCACCAATGATGAGGTTCACACGAGGATCCTCGTATCCAATTGCTACATCAGGGAAAAACTGCTTAGACACCTGAAGATTCCCAGTAGGTGTAAACAAATTAAACTAAAATACGCATCTGATAGTTCCATTTAGTCAGATAACATGGAATTAATCAAAACAGATATGCAGGATAAGTGAACAATTATGTGACCACTCACGTCGACCACCATTTTATCAATTTCACACATGTCAATCTGCTCAACAGAAGCATGGCGTGCCACCTCCCGCAAGACACCTCCATCTCCTCCTCCAATGACCAAGACCTATGGAAGAACTAGAAGGCATTGATCAGATACACTCTGGCTTATAGCTTTACTGGCTAAAAACAAAAACAGCACTTTTAGCTGTTCCACTTAACCAGAGCCCAAAATAATTAGGCTAACCAATTCTGATACTTGGGAGCAAAAACAATTTTGAATGTAAGAAGCTTTTCTCAAACAAGTCCCCAATAACAAGCTAGAAGATAATAATTTAAGCCAGCTGAAAAACAGTTTCTATCATAGCATTATTACCCAATAAAGTTACTTGAGTTCTCTAACTTTGCCAGAATAGGACGTCGGACAATGTATCTTCTTTCTCAGGAAACCATCAAAGTTTGTACATCTAAAAAGCTAAAATATTAATCATCTACCTTTTCTCTAGTGGACATTCCTATCACCACTATGAAGTGTAATCATTTACGCCAGCTCAATTAGTTTCTAATATTCATATCTGATAAAAGGAACTCTAGTTACTCTATTTCTCCATAAATAATGATTTAGTCAATTCTACTTAACCGGGAAGAAAAATGCAAACTTAAAAAACTTTCATTACATTCCAAAGCAATAGACTTTGATTACCCAAACTAACAGACACACAACCCAAAATGCAATAAAGGTTAAAATGGATGTAGAAGGATTGGTATACCTTCTTAGGGTTAGGGATAGAGCACAATGGAAGATGAGTGATCATTTCCTGATAAGCGCATTCATCTCTTTCCGTAAGTTGGATTACTCCATCCAAAACCAAAACTTTTCCATATGTCGCAGACTAACAACAAAAATAACAATCAAAACTGAAAATTCATAAGGATACATAAAACAGAGGAATGATGCAAATTAGTAGCAAAAGAGATTGTTTTTGCTATACCTGGAAAACAATCACATCTTGGTAATCTGATTTTCCTTGAAACAAAATCTTCTCTACCTTCAAAGAGTGTGCTTCACCTGCATATAATAATTAAAATTAAATAAAAATCAACTTTTTGAATTAAGAGAATAGATTGAGCTCAGAAGATTGGAAAAATTCAGAATTTGTTATTCCCCTTTTAATCAAAACAAGAGTGGAAGAGAGAGGACCTGGCCACATAGGACTCATTTCAGAGAACCACCCAGGAATCACAGAGGAGAAACAAGCAGGTTCCTTTATCTGATCTCCGTTCTCCGTCTCCATAGAAGCGACGGCGCCGTTATCATCCTCTTCTCTTGGTCTCTTCAAATCGGTAGCGGAGGCTTCTTTGGCATCCATGGTAACTACACGAGAGAGTGAGAAGAAATGATAAAGAGGGAATTAGGTTTTGGTGGAGTGGTGATTTTAATATAAGGAGGAGAAGAAATTGATATTCGACTCTACATATCATTTTCATTTTATTTTTTATTATTATTTTCAACGTAAAAATTGGGAAATAATTATGTGATGATAATACAACGCTACTTTTGCCTCGATTATATCGTTTCTTAGCTTCTTGGCTTTTTATTCCTGTCTTAATGCTCACTCGCCTTTTGATATGTTCGCACGACGCGCTATCATCTCACGATTCTCACCTGCATAATTCTCATACATCCGTCGGCAAATATTAGATAATTTTTTTGTCTGATATCATTGTAACTTGTAAAAAAACAAAAAAAATATTGTTGAATGCTTCATTTCGACTAAAATATGTTTCTAGTTACACATCCATTTACACCCACAATCTTTTATGAGCATGGCCTTATACATATTAAAAATTACACATGACTCGTCTGGTATGCGAAGGCAGAAATATGTGCAACGTGTGATGGGTTCAAAGCTCAGTCAAAGCACATTGAGAGGATCGTAGCAAAAGACTGAAAGAGTATCTCTATCTGATGCATCCAGTTTTTGTCATACCATATGGTTTTAAGAGTATCTTGTAACAATTTGGGTATAATTAAAGAAGGTGAGTGCATTAATGTCATGTGAGATAGCACTTCTACCATCAAGCTATAAAAAAATGTCAGTTCTACATGGAAAAAGCATGCACATTCGAAAATAATGTATCATATTTCAGAGATATATAACCAAAGAAGGTGTCATATCTCTATCAAATTATTGTAATTAACAGTCAGTATAGTGAAAAAGCCGCTCAAACCATACCCATGTAATGTTCAAGCCACGTTGGTGATTTCTTTTCCTTCAATAGTAGCATAAGAGAACTGGACCGGATGGTTGCGGTCCACTATGATAATAGGCCCAATATAGAACCTATTTTTCGCAAAAACGAACGTAATGCTTGTTTATAACCCATTTTTACCATGGTTTGTTTGTTTTCTAACTAACAAATTGAGTTCATTTTCTCTGGAAAAAAATACATTACTTTTGTAGAGAACTATACGAGGATTGATGCTTGAGAAAAAAATAAACTATTTGCTTATGTTAACTATAATTTGTCCGATCAAAATTATGGTGTGTGTCAGTGTATGAGAGATATTGGATCAGCCAAGGATTCTTAGCTACTTCTCTCATATATGTAAGTGCCGAACATTTATAATGATGTTTCAGTTTCATACGTTTGTTCCTGGTTCTCTTGTTAAGCATTTTAATTGAACAATCTATTAAATATGGTTCTAGTAACTAAGTGTCGTTGGTTCGGCTAAAAAAGACGCTAGACAAATCTTAGAGGTCATATGATCGAGTGCTGTATGAGACGAAACTAATAGTAACATGATATGGTTTCGGGATTGGAGGATTACAGATTTTGGACCAGAACTTCCTAATATTCAAAATATATATATCTATATAGTTCCAGTTAGGCCAAATCTTATAGGGAAACATTATACCAAAACCATTATAACTTGGAAACAAAAGAGAACGTTATATCGCCTTGCTTAAGGTATTAACACAAACATTACTTTCTAAGATTTTGCTCAATGAATCTCTATGGGCCTGAACCATTACACAAAACATAAAAATAGTTCCCTTTCTATCTTCCGAATAAAGGGAAAGTAAAGTATGTTATGTACCTGCTAAGAGAATTTCTAAAAGTCCCCAGATTCCAGCCACTGAGAAACATATAAAGCAAAGAAGAGGTCTGTATTTAGTCTCTAATATTTCAATAGAGGTCTAAAAACAGAATATTATTATCCTTAAACAACTCAATTTGCCATCACAATTTCTTGCGAAAAATCGATTTATGTGGCCTGTATTGAACTTGGCAGGATGATATGCTCATAGCAACAGAAGAGATTTTCGGGCCGGTTCAAACCATACTGAAATTCAAGTACAAATCTAATGCTAAACCAAATAGTTCCTCTTTTGGAGACATATTCTGATTAAACTTTACTAATGGCTTTTGGATGTTTCTTAGGGATCTGGATGAGGTAATTGCTAAGGCGAACAACTCGAGGTACGGTTTAGCTGCAGGAGTGTTCACACATAATCTGAACACAGCGAACCGGCTGATGCGAGCACTCAGAGTTGGGAGCGTTTGGATAAACTGTTTCGATATATTTGATGCCGCAATTCCATTTGGAGGGTATAAGATGAATGGCATTGGAAGAGAGAAAGGTATCTACAGTCTCAACAATTACTTGCAAGTCAAGGCTGTTGTCACTGCCCTCGAGAACCCGGCCTGGCTCTAATAAACCGAACCAGGTATCTCGCCTTTATTTAGCTGGACTTATGCTTATTTCTCAAGGTTTATAATGGCTTAGCATTTTTGCTTTGGGAAACCGAGAGTTTTACGAACTATATGTTTTTCTAGATTATGAGAGGAATCTATTTTCAACACAATGACACATAATTTATGAAAAAACATACTCGTATTAGTTTCATTGATGTGTTAAATCGTTTTAGTTGGCGTATATGAACTTGACTAATAGAATCAATAGAATCAATGAATAGCAGGGAATCTTTTCACTAGAAGTGGGAACAACATTAAATCACAATATCACGCTTATGGTTCAAGGATTCTTCATTTTGATTCTGAGCTTTCTTGTAATATCTGGTGCTTTTGGATGAGCTGGCCGTCTTTTGTTATCAGCAGATTGTTCTGCTTCCATCCAGTTTACAACTTTGAGAATCAGAGACTGTGGAACCTTCTTAACATCTGAATCACTTGTGCTTTTACACTTCTTCATTCCCTTCTCTAGAGCCTTTTCTATAAACTCCATGAACCAATTTGCAGCTTCTTTCTCTATCTCTTTAACCAACCTCGCCGTGTTTCCTAACCCGGAAGATGGAGCTGTTGGGTTCTTGTTCTCATCGTTTGATCTCAATTGCTTCAGGACAATTCTTATCTTTGATGTTGTTTTCTCCTGATCAATAGAGTTATGCTGGATTTCGTGTAGTATCAACGATGATCTATCCTCAGTTTTGTTCTCAGTAGTAGCAGATGAAGCAGCTGCTTCAATGGACGCGATTTCGCTAATGGTTTCGGATATCTGGCTATGAAACTCCAAGAATTTGTCGAAACACGCAGCTGGACAATCAGCTTTTGCTGATTTGCTCAGATTTGCGAATGTCCTGTTTAGTCCCAAAAAAGATTCACAAGAAACTTTATCACATTTCAAACTCAAAAATCCATAAATCATACAATGAAACAGATCAAGAAGAGATTGTTGTGTGTACTTGAGATGACAAACTACTGTTTCTGTGGCTGTAGCTTCTCTCAATGCTTGAAGAGCTATCTTCTGAGCCGTCTCTCGCTGCTGTATAGCTTCCTGTTCAGATACAAAGATATCAAAAATCAGTATCACCACTATATTCTTAAAAGCTTCTTTAACCATTATATTCTAACCAAATCTAAATTGAATTACCTTGCTCAATGTACTGAGTCTTCCTGGTAGACTCGAACTCTTCTCTGGTCTTTCAAGCTTACTATACTTAGAATAATGCTTTGGAGAAGCCATCTTCGAAGTAGAATTTAAAGCATCTCTTTCCTCTTCAATCAAAGCAGCTGCGGTTGCTCTTCTAGTACGCATACTCGGAGGCGGTGAGTCGTTTTTCTTTGCCTACAAAATCAAGATTTAAGTCATTGTTAACACGCTCACATTCTCAAACAATGCTCAAATCAAAAGAGAGACACAGAACCAAAATGTACCTACAGAGGATTTAAAAGGACTAAGAAGAACCGAAGGAACAGAGTTTTTCGCCATTGCCTCTCTATCGCAAACACTTCTACTTCTCGGAAACTTCGAAGTCGGTGGAACAACACAACTCTTCCTCATCATAGCCGCAGGACTCTGATCCGCCATTTTCGCTAAAACCCCTCCTCCATAAGAGCACCTAACTTCACCTGGTGATCTCCCTCTAGTAATCGGAGACGCCGCCGCGAATCTACCCGTACCAAGCCTATCTTTCGCCGGCGTACACTGATCATAATCCAAAGGCGCAGGCTTTAACACAAATGGAGACGAAACATCACCGTTTTGACCCCAAGAACCTCTTCTCGGTCTCGAACCAGACTCCTTCTCATTCTTCCCTCTTGTGCTCATCAATGGCTCAGGAGTTCCGAGCAGAGGATGACGTCCCGGAATTGGTCTAGCGCCTTTGATGATTGGAACAGGGGTTCCTGGATCGAGCCGATCAATGTAGATGAACTGACCTAATTGCATCTTGTTGCTTAGAACGATGTCGTCTTGATCCGAAGGTAGGCTTACGTAGATTGAGTGAGATGAATCAGAGACTTTTATGAAGAAGCCTTGTTTGGGTAAAAGATTCTTCTCGTCAAGATCGACGGGGACGATATCTGTGACCTGTAATAAAGATCTTCTGTGTTCTCCAGTCGGTTTAACACCGGTTTTCATCCCGTCGATTAGCTTTTGAAGGATTCCGGGGGTTAAAGCCGCCATTGTTGTTGAATTTAAGATCGAAAATTGGTGATTCAAACGAGAAAATCACAGAAATTCAAGAACTGGGTATAGATCGGGAAGAACGATATTGCGTGATTGAAGAATTTAGGGTTTTTTCACTTAGTCGTAGAGAGCCAACGGTAAGTTTGTAATGTACTTGAAGAAGAAAGAGGAAGGGGAAGATGGAAAAAATAAAACCTTTTTGAAAGAAAAAGAAAAAATTGGGGATTTTTGGGGAACGTTGTGAGCAACGGTCGAATTTGGTGGTGGGTCTTTATGTATTGTATTCGTAATTATTCTATTTGATTTATATGATTGTATTTATATGGGGGGATCTTCTTCTTTTTATTATACGTTTCCTACGCTAAGTCAATAACACTTATTAAGCTACCATTTTATACCAAATTATTATCAATGGGTTTGGTAACATAATAATACTGAATTTGTTTTCAACATTTGAGTTGACTATGTTACCAAAAACAAAAACATTTGAGTTGACTGGTTTTAAAATAACTATTTTGACTTCTTTTTTTTCTTTTAGGTTCCACCGGATAAACCATATGTTTTCTATTTTTTCGATTAGTCAACTAAATCTAAAAAGTAAAAACATTTAATTTCGTTATTAATGTAAATGTGGAGTATATGTCAATGTGGATTTCGGCACCTTACTAAAAAAATGTGGCAGGTAAGAAATTTGGTGAGTATTTATTATTCATTCTTCAAAATATAGTTACCATTTGTAAGGAATATAAATAGTTAGCATTCAAAATAGTTCTTCAAAAACTGCTTTCGGCTATTTCTCACGATTCTTACTATTTGTATAGATTGTTAGGAATATAATTTTCTATTTATTCCTCATCGTCAAAAGATATGCTTTTTTAATAATTTATTCCTCACTATTGATGAGATTGGTTGAATAACTTTTTTGGTGGTTCTACAAAATATAGAGGTAGTTCAGACAGTTTTAAAGTGAAATTTATGCTGACCAAACCTGAATAAAGTTGGACTTACGTCCAAAACAAAGATTAGTTGAAACCAAACAACTAAGCAAAGCAAAGCTGAGGCATTTTCTTTGATCGCAAAATCTATATAATTATACGGCACAAGGGAGGCTAGAATCAGATGGACTCAGAAGATCAAATGTTTATAAACTATTCGAGTTTTTTTTTTTGGTTTCCGAGCTCAAGTGTTTCCATCTCTCATAATCGGATGCAAC
This sequence comes from Cardamine chenopodiifolia, assembly GCA_963922655.1. NCBI lineage: Eukaryota > Viridiplantae > Streptophyta > Magnoliopsida > Brassicales > Brassicaceae > Cardamine > Cardamine chenopodiifolia. Next base: position 5,665,673 of record OZ000483.1, on the reverse strand, counting down.
CAAACATTAGAAAAAACTACAAAAATACCAAAAAACTATGAATTTCTTGGTTCGGACTAGTAATATACTAATATCAACATGACAACATCTCATCAAAAAAATATATATACTAATATCAAATATTGAACTATCTCTCTTAGGTTTGGGCATTTCGGAGAGGGTAACCCGTCCCGTCCCGTTCTCTTTCCGATTTTCCCGAACTTTTTAGAAAAGAAAAATTATAATTTTCCATTCGGATTCAAAAATAATATTCAAATGGGTAAGGAAAAAAGTCGGGAAGGAATTGGGATTACCCGAACTTCCCTTTGGATAATTACAAATGTAAAATTTTAGGGGTCTTAGATTTATTTAATTATGTATATGATTTGACTTAACTATTTTTTGTAAGTAGCTTATTTTGTCTCGGATGATAACACATTTCTCATAATTATGTTATTATTATAACTTTGAGCAATGTACATATTAACCATATAATTAGTACATTATCAAGGCGTATGTAACGATGTTATTTTTTGTTATATGAAAAATGATGATTCTCAGTTTTTTAACAAAAAATTTGAGTGATTACAAACAAACAATAATAATATCCGAACTTTTACACGTCCCTTACCCATCTTTTATTCAATTTATTTTATTTTGGATATATATTGGAAAGTTATTTTGTCTCCAATTTTTTTTTTATCCATAATTTTTTATCCCATTATTTTATAAGCATAATTTAAATAATAAATCTAAATTTCCAAATTATCCGTTTAGTTCCTTATCCATTCTGTCTCGATTCCCGAATTGAGCAGGCATTCTCTCTTCACAACTCTCAGCAACCTTCGGTTTAGACTTTCCAATTTCTGATTGGGTTGGGCCAAATAATTTAGAAAGTTATTAATGGGCTCAAAAACGGCCCCCATAAACAGTAACCGTCTCTGCCTTTTTATATGTAATTGACGCTTTATATGAGTGTACTTTATATCTTCTGTGTTGCTCATCAGAAGATCATAACAGACTCCTAAAATGAAGCTACGGTTGAGACGTCACGAAACGAGAGTAACCCTAAGATTTGAATTTGCCGATACATGCACTCTCAACGATCTCCGGCGACTGATCAATCCAAAAAAGCCTTCCTCCGTTCATTTATCGCTTAATCGTAAAGACGAGCTTATCGCCCCTTCGCCGGAGGATACACTCCGATCTCTTGGTGTAACATCCGGTGATCTAATTTACTACTCTCTCGATCGCTCTGTTTTTCTTTCATCGATTCAGAGAGGCGAATCTTCGAATTGGAGAATGGGAGATTACGAAACCCTAGCTCCTCAATCGGAGAGGAATCAGGCGTTTGTTCAATATTCGATGGGTATTGGATTCGCAGAGATCGATGTTGTCCACGATCGAGAAAAATCCGATCTGAATTCCGTCGTAGAAGATCTAGCCGAAGGATTCATGGGTCCAGAGCCGATGGATGTGGAGCTCGTTGCTGCTGGAAGTAAAAGGTTAAGCGAACCATTCTTCTTGAAAAAGATATTGCTTGAGAAATCTGGTGATACAAGTGAATTGACGACTTTGGCTATTTCAGTTCATGCTGTTATGTTAGAATCTGGATTCGCTCTGTTCAATTCTGGCTCTGATAAGTTTTCAAAGGAGTTACTTTCGTTATCCCTAAGGTATACACTACCTGAGCTACTTACCTCTAAGGAAATCAATACAATCGAGTCCATTACTGTTAAATTTCAGAACTTAGGCTCTATGGTTGTAGTTTACGGAACTCTTGGTGGGTCTAGTGGGCGAGTGCAAAGGATTCATCTTGAGAAGCGTAGGTTTGTGCCTGTTATCGACTTGGTTATGGATACTTTGAAGTTTGAGAAACAAAGCTCTTCGAGTGCCTACCGCGAGGTGTTCATGTTGTGGAGAATGGTTAAAGATGGGTTTGTTATCCCGTTGTTGATGGGTCTTTGCGATAAAGCTGGCTTGGAACCTCCACCATGCTTGATGCGTTTACCAACTGAGCTTAAACTGAAGATACTAGAGTCACTTCCTGGTATGAGTATTGGAAATATGGCTTGTGCTTGTACTGAAATGCGGTATCTGGCATCAGATAATGATTTGTGGAAACAGAAATTGTTTGAAGAAGCTAAGAGACAAGCTAGCACATTAACAGGCGAGGTTAATTGGAAGAGTGAATTTGGTGCTTTTTGGAGGCAAAAGAAACGACTCGGCCAAGCAAGACGAAACTTGCCCATAAGAAGAAGCAACCCTCAATTTCCTCAGATAATTCGAGACCCTTATGACCCTAAAGACCTTTTTTCATGGTTAAATGGGAACCCCTTGTTTGGATCCATGGGTATTCACCCGGGACAACCGGGACGGGGACTTGGGGGACGAGCATGGGGACAGAGGTTTGGAAGACGCGAGTGATCAAATGGAACCGGGGAAGGTAGGAGAAGTAGGTTGTGTATATGGTTTTCGATTCCTGCAAATAAATCGCTTAAATACTAATATGTTTGAGCTTTAGAATCTTCTTTGCTTTTGGATATTGTTTTCTTGTTTTTGCCATGTTTATGATACTTATTTGGTTGCTCTTTTAGGAGCGATTTCTTTAAAGGTTTCTATCAATATGGCGTCCTATATTTTGCTGTTGCCCTTAGATTTCATATTTGCAAGCCGATTCTGAGCGAAGTTATGTTGCTGTTTACGAAATTTTAGTACATGTTACACAACCTGTTAGTTAACTAATCGATGTTGTGATGATAATGCAATTCAATTTATGTCAGAAGTTGAAGTGGTGGTTTCTAACGAGAAAGAGAGAGAACTTTTTTATTCTTTCTGAAGTTTATATCAGAGATTTATAGGTTCCGATAAAATGAAACTCGCAATTATCCCTATTGTTTTTAGCTATAAAATGTTCAACATTATAATCTATTCATAGTTATTTTATATCGACAAAAAAAGAAAAATCTATTCATAGAATCATAGTTACTGCAACGCGCATTCATATATTTTTTTTCCAACACACCATCATCTTAAAGATGGAGTAACACACCATCATCTCGTCAGATCCATTACCACAAATATATAATGATGTAAATTCCTATAAGTCAAACTAGAGAAGGGACCTTGCTAGTCACTAAGCTACATGTCTTTATGGGCTACATAAACTTGTTGTTTGTCCCCAAAACCCTCACAAATGATGGTTCAGTGAACCTTCATTAAATAAGTTTGGTCTTCCCCATATTCAGTTACTGCATTACATCACTTCTCATTTATCTCATTAAGATAGTTTCGTATCAATAACATTTTGGTAAACCCCAGAATATTGGGAATGTGTCTCTGGTCAGTCTTACACTTCCAGACAAAGAAACATGTTCACCATAACTAGCATTGTTATGATCCGTTGGACCGGATCTATTCTGGTCGAACCAACTTGAAATACATCCTGATTTTTTCAGGTTGAGATATGGTATCGCTTAGATATCCGGTTCACGGACGTACTAAACAGATGAATTATGATGCTTGCTAAACCAAACAATAATTTCGTGAAACATAAAAAGGACATGTGAATGTGGTGTGGTCGGCTCATCGAACATTCCAACAAATCCAAATCTGTATGTTTCACTTTTGCTTAGTGCAAAATGACATCCATAAAGTTTCAATATGAGAGTTGCATTGTCCCTTTTAAACAACCGCCACCTCGTGACTTCTCCCTTTTATCGTTTTTGTGTTGTTTTTAGTTCTTTCCTGATGTTTTATATAATGGTTTTAGTTATAAATTTTTAAAATTGGGTGGTACATAAGAGTCCTCATCTTCTTAACACGAATCATCTAGAATTACAACTTATTGATATTAACAATATAATCATTTGTTATTAAAAATATATGATTTTCCTTTTATTTGATTTTATATATCCGCAGAAATTCGTTATAATTTTTAGAAAAGATACATTCCACCGTAATTAGTAACATAATCCTGGTACAACATATTTTATTTAACATAAACGGCTTGTACGTTACTTGAATATAAGACACAAAAAATTTAACGTTCATTATTCATTTCGCTACGACATGGTTAATTAGCGATGGCCCAATCCACATCAGTCTCAAAGATCCAATGACGGACCTCGATCTGACCTGGCCGGGAACCAAGCAACACGAAGGCTCCATGGCTTGCACCCTAAGCTGACGTATCCATGTGACAGATGGCAATACCGTGGTTAATCTTGGCTTTACTCTTCGGGTCTAAAAGATCCGACTTGTAAACCCGAACTTTAGGCACAGAGTGGCAGTAAGTAAAGATACAAACTTTGATGACAAGACACTGATTTCGTCACTTTTTGTTTCGATCCAGCTACACTCTCCGTCGTCCGAAGTACCACACTCCGTCCAAGCACCATGTGGCGAAATCGATCATATCCTCAGCCGATCCAACGCATCGTTTCGTCTCACTAACGGCCGGCGATCTCTCGCATTCCGTTAACGGCCGGCCAGCTCCTTTACCATAACCTGTGAACAATTCCGAACCGGTATTGAAAGATTTGCCGTAATTTACGAAATCGACCTTCTCTGAGTTCGAGTTCTTGGCATAGGAAGAGAAGGAATCGTCACCGATGTTTGCTTTGTCTCTGTAATTCAAGAATGTGTCGATGGCGGCGTTACCAGAGGCGCCGTAGTTTTTGAAATGATTCTGAGGAACATTTCCGTCAACGCCATAGCCTTTGAAAGTGTCGTTGGCTGCGTTAACGTTTTCGCCATAGTTGGAGAAATCCGATCCGATTACATTGGAGGAGACGCCGTAAGAAGAGAACTCGTTCGGAGCTCCGTTACCGTTTTTGCCATAACTGGTGAAAGATTGACCTGGTCCGGCGTTGGCTTGGTGAGTATATGTCTTGAACGTCCGAGTCCGGCCGTTTCCGCCGTCGGAATACGCTGTGAAGCGGCTGTTTGGATTGTTCTCACCGGCTTGATAGCTTTTGAAATCACCGGAGCCGCCGGTGGCTGCTGTGCCGTAGGAATTTAATTTTTCTTCGACGACGTTGCTGTATCGGTATAGCTTGCGAACTTGTCGTCGTGATCGGCGGCGTCACGGCTGTACCGTCGGAAAGAGTCGGCTACTCCGTTACCGTCCTGTGAATAATTCTTGAACGAGTCTGCTCCGCCGGGACGAATCGTGCCGTAGTTGGTGAAGCTACGTTGGTCGTAGACGGAGAATTTAACGTCGTTGCACTGTTTCTCGAGAGTTGGACCTAAATCGGGGAAACAAAAGAGGTTTGCGGCCAATTTAAATCTTGTTTTATTTTCTTAATCATTGTGTTACCGTCTTGGATTTGAATCTACTATTCACCAACTTCTTTTTTTTTAACCACTAACATACATTACGCCAAATTGAATCTTGATGATAAGGCATTAACGATACCAACGCAAATCACTAAATTTACATGTTTTAGTCTATTCATCAACATATCTGAATACATTGTACTAACCCCAAATTTCTCCATCAAATCTTGATTCGTAGAAGGATAAGGAAACAACTCTAAAAGATCATTAAACGCACTAAACATTGCCCATTTAATAACAATCATGAAAAGATACATTACTTTTTGTTGGCCGAAACTTTTTCTTTACTAAATTTTGGGTATCCATATTATTGTTCATTTATTATTATATATCAAAGTTTCATAACCGAGGCGTGACGAGGACAAAATATATAAAATGTAACTATGTGAGAAGATAAAAAGATTTAAGAAAATTTGTTGACAAAAAAAAAAGAGATTTAAGAAAATAAACAAATTAAAAGACAAAGGAAAACAAGAAGCCATCAGTCATGACACGATGATGACGCTCTCCTCCACACATATTTGAAGTCAACTGCATTTGCCCATCACTTCACACCACAACATTTCTTCTCCAAAATCATTACCCTAACTCAAACGAAGGTCTTATAGTCAAGCCCAGATCTCGTTGCATTTTGGTTATCTTCTACATTTGTATATATAACCCCAAAATGGAAAGATAATCATGATGGCCATTGACCGATAAAACATTTGCATTTTTTTTTCTACAATAAGATTTTCCATTTTGTGAAATGAGGCAAAGAGTTATGATGAAATTGCAAAACAAATAATATAGCACAAAATCCTTAAGAGTAATGATGACATTGTAAAACAAAAGGTTTTACAAAGTAATAACAAGCATAACAACATAAGCCAACGCGCTGCATTCACTTTTAGAGCCATCACTCTTAACATAACTTAGTGGAGATCAATATCAGCTGATCAAGGTTTAAAATCTTTTCTAGATGCCCATTTTAACGATTACGATTGACTTTCTTCATTGTTGAGCCGTCGTTCCTCTAACGGGTTATTCAACAACGTTTACGAGCTCATACTCGATAAGGGACATGTTAGTATCTTCTTTCACTTTGAAGCTCGCAGTCTCTGTGACTTCAACGCGGCCCCATTTGTCTACAGCTAGCCTCATTGATCCTTTATACATGTCTATTTTCGCATTGCGTAGAGTTACAGTGGATCCCTCTTTCATCAAATCCACTACAACACACACAAAACCAAAATCAAATTAACATATGAAAAATTTAATTATTTCACTAGCCTATGGATCACAAACGTTAATGACTAGAATTTTAATTATTCACTAGCTTACCTTGGTCATTTCTTGCGGTAAAGACAATAACTCCTGTCTCATCTCCAAGAATGCATTCAGAAATCCGTAACTGACGAGCCTGAGGACCATCTGCACGACCTTTCTGTAACACCATTTTTGTGCTAATGATCTTTACGTTGACATTGTGTCCGCTAGTCCCTGGACGTAGCTGATCAACCTTAGTGAAAGCTGGTTTCCTCAAACCCGGTTTGGTGTCTGCCATTTTCAATAACAAGAGCCTGTAATAACAAATCATGACTTATTACCAATTCAAATGATCATATTGGATTATAAGCTTTATATAATATATTGAGAAACAGGACACAAGAACTAGAAAGCAGATCAATCAAGGCACATTTCCAGATATACCAAAAGTTTCTAAATCCAATTAGCTTTTTTTCTTGTCCAAACAATATAATCTCTAAAACAACACGAATTTTTCATAAATGTGGTTGTTTCTTGCGCTTACAAAACCAGAAACAAAGGGAAATCGAATTAAACATTAAACAATAGTGCATGCATAATTTACAACCAGCAGAGATTTGAAGCTGGGCAGTTTTTGAAATCCAAATAATATTTCAAATTCTCAGAGAATTAGGGTTTTAATTGGAGCTTTACCTTTGGATAATCGAAGGCGGAGACGACCGAAAGATCTGATAGACGTTTTCTAAAAAAACTCGAGGTCGGAGAAAGCTTATTCTCTTTTTTTAAGCTCTGGGGAAAAATGGACGGTGATCTATAAGCTCGACCAATGACCCAATCAAAATTTGTCACGTGTACACGTCGTGCTTCGTTGTGCGCGGTTTCTATGGTCAATCAATCTCATCGTGCCTAGATGAATGATATTCATCCACTTTCCTTTTGACATCAGTTTCAGGACTACGCTCTCACAACTATTGGGCCTACTATTAAAGTCCAATTTAAGTTTTGTTTTGGTCAAATAGCCCAATTAAAGTTATTAGGCTTCATTAATGTTGTTATGTGTGTCTTCGCTTTGTCACCTAAAGTTTGCACATTGTCAATTTTGGAAAACCAAAATAAAGGTTCGATAGATGACCATGTTCAATGGAGACGGTTCCAAATTTTTGTTTGACGGTTTCTAGAATTCTCTAAAATATTGCTGTTTTTTACAAATTTTCTCTTTCGATTCTTGTCAATTTCCTCTAGATGAATCACAAATCAGCTCCAGACAAAAAAAATTATTATGGGCCCAAAAAATATTGGAAGAATTCGATAACTAAAGTAAAGGAAAGAAAGATAGGGGAAGGTTCTTGTTTTTCATTTTTGTGATATACATTAAAACGACAACCACAGAAAATAGCGACCAACGAGTAAAATCCACGAAACAGAGTGTTTTAAACAGAGGAAACCGAAAGAGATAAGCCGTTTGGACAGTAGATTAGTTGCTGACTAAAAAATGAACGCGGCGCTTGCAACAACCACCGCCTCAACTCCTGCGCTCCGCCGTGAGTCGCCACTTCTTCTTCACTGTTCTCTCACAACAAAATCGCCTGTTTTCAGATTAAACAGAGTTAGATTTGGATCCGCCGTCACCAGGAGATTATTGAGGATTTCGGCGAGCTCTCAGAGCACTTAGGCGGCGGTTAATGTCGCAGCGGATGCAATTCCGAGAGAGATGAAGGCCTGGGTGTATGGTGAGTACGGTGGAGTTGATGTTCTGAAGCTAGAGAGCAACATTGCTGTGCCGGAGATTAAAGAAGATCAGGTTCTGATTAAAGTTGTTGCGGCGGCTCTTAATCCCGTCGACGCCAAAAGACGGCAAGGGAAATTTAAAGCCACCGATTCACCTCTCCCGGTAAATTCAAATCCCCTCTCTCTCTCTCTCTATCAAATTAAGAAGATTTTGTATCCTTTTAACATTTTTTGAAATCTTTCGTCGGAGCAGACAGTTCCGGGATACCATGTTGCCGGAGTAGTGGTGAAAGTGGGAAGTGCGGTTAAGGATTTCAAAGAAGGAGACGAAGTTTACGCAAACGTGAGTGAGAAAGCATTGGAAGGGCCGAAGCAATTCGGTTCTTTGGCAGAGTACACAGCCGTGGAAGAGAAGCTTCTAGCTTTAAAACCTAAAAACATTGATTTCGCGCAAGCCGCTGGGCTTCCATTGGCTGTAGAAACCGCCGATGAAGGTTTAGTTAAAACCGAATTCTCCGCCAGAATGTCAATTCTTGTTCTCAATGGTGCCGGAGGAGTAGGGAGCCTTGTGATTCAGGTTAAAATCTGTGATTTCTTGTAACCTAAGAATTTAGAGATCGATGTTTTTTGATAGATTCCTAATCTTCGTGTGTTCGATACAGCTGGCAAAGCAAGTGTATGGAGCTTCAAAAGTTGCTGCAACCGCGAGTACAGGGAAGCTTGAGCTAGTGAGAAGCTTAGGTGCTGATTTAGCTATTGATTACACAAAGGAGAATATAGAAGACTTGCCTGACAAGTTTGATGTTGTCTTTGACGCCATTGGTAAACAAAAACAAAACACTATATTTTAAAATGATCTTTTGTTTGTCAAAAGGGATGTGTGATAAGGCGGTGAAGGTGATTAAGGAAGGAGGGAAAGTTGTGGCCTTGACCGGAGCTGTCACGCCGCCTGATTTCAGATTCGTTGTGACATCTAACGGCGATGTTTTGAAGAAACTTAATCCATACATTGAGAGTGGGAAGGGGAAGCCTGTGGTTGATCCCAAAGGACCATTCCCATTCTCATGCGTGGCCGATGCTTTCTCATATTTAGAAACGAACCATGCCACAGGGAAGGTCGTTGTTTATCCCATTCCTTGAGGGGTTGGCTTGAGTTTAGTCATATCTATGTGTATGAGCTAAGGACTTGTCAAAAGCGTTAGCTTCTCTTTGTAAATTCAATGAGGGTGGAAATAAAAGAATGCTCTTGAAAGCTTATTCGTTTCTTTTGAAAACAGAAATTGCAAAGATGACATTACAGACGCAACAAAAGAAGATTATAAAGACACACACTTAGAAGCAGTACAGAGAAAAGATTTGAGTAGGAATCTTTTAAGACAAGGCAAAAGCAGGGGTGGTCTTGTAGTCAAGGTCCCAGAGATCAAACGTTCCTTTTACGAAATCGTAGTGAGCTCCTCTGGTGGTGAGCTTTTTCTTCTTTACTCTTTCTCTCACGAATGGGTAAGACAACAGATTCCCCAAGGACACGTTCACTGCTTCCTGCTCACACCGGAGAGACAATCTCAGTTTATACTTATATAAAACAGAGCAAAGATCGTGTCTTTTCTTGTTACGTACCTTCTCACAGTTGTAGCACTGATCTTCAAAGCATAGGTCTTTACATTCCTGCTTGATCCTGTTCTTGGCCGGTGCACAGATCTGGATCCAGTTTTCTTGATATTTCAATTTGGGTGGAAACATGTTTGTAACTTTGTTTTGGTAGGGAAATAGATCAAACTTTTAACTTTGGGGACATACGATGGTATACTATAGTTCCGAAAGGAAAATAGATCTCAAGCCAAAACTTTTAGTGATAAAAACTATTAACTAAATTATAATATTTAAAGTTCACATTGATTAATATTTAAACCAATAAAAATATTACAAGTTGAAATTGATTTTCATGTGATATTTAATATGATAAATAAAATTTAAATAAAGGATATATATATGATAGTATGATACTAAAGAAATACTAGTGGAGAATTTATGAAATTGTGAATGTTTTACAGTGATTTATGCCTTGCAATTTTATTAATCAATGTTTTAGTGAGTTTTAGATTCACTTAACCTAGTTAAGAAAAAATAGTTTATGTAACAGATGTTACAAAAAAATAGTTTACGTAATACCAATTAGAGTTTGAGTATGAGGAAGCAATCATGGAACGTTGCCAAATTAATTTTATTTTCATATGCGTTAAGAGGAACAACATAGTATTTATTTATTTACTGTTATAAATTTCTTATTCTCTGATTTATTTTCAACATTTATTTTAAAATATTATCTCACTAAAGTTTTGTAATGTACATGTTTATATCATTTAGTAAACTTGTATAATTATTTATATCAGATATATAGTGGGCTTGTCTTTTCGAGAGTCTCTCTTGCAAAGCATTTCAAGTTAGCGTGCTTAACTGGCAATCAATTCATAAGTAAGGATAAATCATAGAAAACACAGTCTTAGCTATCTAGAACTTAGCAAAGTGTGGTCTGCTATAAGCTTGTAGCGTTAGGTCTTCAAAATAATAAAATTTGTATTCACTTTTAAAAATATGAAATTGTTTAGTGTTTTAGATTTTATATTTTTTTGAAAGGGTAAAGCGGTATCCATTAAGTCAAGAATAAAATATATAGAATTGCAACAAACTTACAAATATGGATTGCAGCCAACCCTTATACAACCGATCGATTAATAAAACATGAATCCAAATGAAATTTCAATAGCCAAAGAATTCATTCGAACCTTTGAAATTAAAATAGACTAGGCACACGGAGAATAAAAATAGACTATGACAAGACTTGGTATCTTATTTTAAATGTTCATACAACGATTTAGTAATATGAAGGTGGGGGAGGAGATTTGTATTCAGCCTTTGGAGAAGGAGAATATGATGGTGGTGGTGGAGATTGGTAGATATATGGTGGTGGAGGAGATTTGTACTCAATTTTTGGAGATGGAGAGTAATATACCGGTGGAGGTGGAGAGTTGTAGACATATGGAGGTGGAGGAGATTTGTATTCAACCTTTGGAGAAGGAGAGTAATATGGTGGTGGAGGTGGAGAACTGTAGACATAGGGTGGTGGAGGAGATTTGTATTCAACCTTTGGAGAAAGAGAGTAATATGGTGGTGGAGGTGGCGAGCTGTAGACATACGGTGGTGGAGGAGATTTGTACTCAACCTTTGGAGAAGGAGAGTAATATGGTGGTGGAGGTGGGGAACTATAGACATACGGTGGTGGAGGAGATTTGTACTCGACCTTTGGAGAAGGAGAATAATATGGTGGTGGAGGTGGGGAACTGTATACATAGGGTGGTGGAGGAGATTTGTATTCAACCTTTGGAGATGGAGAGTAATATGGTGGTGGAGGTGGAGAACTGTAGACATATGGTGGTGGAGGAGATTTGTACTCAACCTTTGGAGAAGGAGAGTAATATGGTGGTGGAGGTGGGGAGCTATACACATACGGTGGTGGTGGAGATTTATATGTAGGCTTAGGGGAAGGGGAGTAGTATGGTGGTGGCGGAGAGCTGTAAACGTATGGTGGCGGTGAAGATTTGTATGTGGGTTTTGGAGTAGGTGAGTAATATGGTGGGGGTGGAGAACTGTAGACATATGGTGGTGGTGGAGATTTATATGTATACTTAGGGGAAGGCGAGTAGTATGGTGGTGGTGGGGAACTATAGACGTATGGTGGTGGTGGAGATTTGTATGCGGGTTTAGGAGCAGGTGAGTAGTAAGGTGGTGGTGGAGAGTTGTATACATATGGTGGTGGTGGTGATTTGTATGCGGGTTTAGGTGAAGGCGAGTAATAAGGTGGGGGAGGTGGAGAATGGTAAACATATGGTGTTGGTGGAGATTTGTACTCAATCTTTGGAGAAGGATAGTAGCATGGAGGAGGTGGTGGACAAACACATACGTGTGGGTGTGGTGGTGATTTATATACAACCTTGGGTGAAGGAGAGTAGTAAGGTGGAGGAGGAGAGCTGTAGACGTATGGTGGTGGTGGAGATTTGTATGATGGTTTAGGTGAAGGAGAGTGGTATGGTGGTGGTGGAGAGCTGTAGACATACAGTGGTGGTGGAGATTTGTACGCTGGTTTTGGAGAAGGCGAGTAGTAAGGTGGTGGTGGAGAGCTGTAGACGTATGGTGGTGGTGGAGATTTGTATGATGGTTTAGGTGAAGGCGAGTAGTATGGTGGTGGTGGAGATTTGTATGATGGTTTAGGGGAAGGCGAGTAGTATGGTGGTGGTGGAGAGCTGTAGACATATGGTGCAGGTGGAGATTTGTATATTGCCTTAGGCGAAGGAGAATAATATAGAGGTGGTGGAGAGCTGTAGACGTACGGTGGTGGTGGAGATTTGTACGATGGTTTAGGTGAAGGCGAGTAGTATGGTGGTGGTGGAGAGCTGTAGACGTATGGTGGTGGTGGAGATTTGTACGATGGTTTAGGTGAAGGCGAGTAGTATGGTGGTGGTGGAGAGCTATAGACGTACGGTGGTGGTGGAGATTTGTACGATGGTTTAGGTGAAGGCGAGTAGTACGGTGGTGGTGGAGAGCTGTAGACGTACGGTGGTGGTGGAGATTTGTATGATGGTTTAGGGGAAGGCGAGTAGTACGGTGGAGGTGGAGAGGTATAGACGTATGGAGGTGGTGGAGATTTGTATGCGGGCTTAGGAGAAGGCGAGTAGTATGGCGGAGGTGGTGAGCTGTTGACATATGGAGGTGGTGGAGATTTGTATTCAACCTTAGGAGAAGGCGAGTAATATGGCGGTGGTGGAGAATTGTAAACATATGGAGGTGGTGGAGATTTGTCTGCGGGCTTCGGGGAAGGTGAGTAATATGGTGGTGGAGGATAACTATAAACATACGGTGGTGGTGGAGACTTGTACTCTACTTTAGGAGAAGGTGAGTAATATGGTGGTGGTGGTGGAGAATTATAGACGTAAGGAGGTGGAGGAGATTTGTATGGGAGCTTAGGAGAAGGTGAGTAATATGGTGGTGGTGGTGAGCTGTAGACATACGGAGGTGGTGGAGATTTGTATTCAACTTTAGGAGAAGGCGAGTAATATGGTGGTGGTGGTGAATTGTAAACATATGGAGGTGGTGGAGATTTGTATGCGGGCTTCGGCGAAGGTGAGTAGTATGGTGGTGGAGGAGAACTATAGACATACGGCGGTGGTGGAGACTTGTACTCTACTTTAGGAGAAGGTGAGTAATATGGTGGTGGTGGTGGAGAATTATAGATGTAAGGAGGTGGAGGAGATTTGTATTCCACTTTAGGTGAAGGTGAATAATATGGCGGTGGTGGTGGAGAACTGTATACGTAAGGGGGTGGTGGAGATTTGTAATCCACCTTAGGAGAAGGTGAATAGTATGGCCGTGGAAGTGGAGAACTGTATACATATGGAGGTGGTGGAGGAGAACTATAGACGTAAGGAGGTGGTGGAGACTTATAATCTACCTTGGGAGATGGTGAATAGTATGGTGGAGGTGGTGGAGAACTGTATACGTAAGGAGGTGGTGGTGATTTGTAATCAACTTTTGGTGCAGGAGCGTCATACACCGGTGGTGGGGGAGAACTATATGTGTAGGGTTCATAAGAAGCAGCAACCATTGTTGCCATGATAAGAAAACCAAGAGCATAAACGAGATGGGCTGAACGCCCCATCCCGGAAGAAGATATCATTATTATTTTGATTGCTTGTCCAACGCCTCGCTGCGTTGGTTTTGATTTCTGTTGTTTTTCTTTTTTTTTTATCGTTCTACATTACTTGTACATGCCTTTATATAGCCTATGGTTTTAACATTTTCATCTTTGCTTCTCAGTAATCGTGGAAACATGTCTGCACCAAACTATCATGAAACGTGCATGAACGTGCATCAAATGTCAACGACCCATTGTTTATTCTCAAGTTCTTCGTGAAGAAAGATGCAAATCATTGTTCAATTATTTTGTCAACGATCCAATTAATTTGTTTCTTCTTCTTCATCTTCTTTTAATTACTTCCCATATGTCTTTTTTTGGGACAATTATTTGAAATTTTCAAACTGAGAACCAATTTCTGATATTCTATGCTCGTATTTTAAAATTCTTATTGGTTCTCTATGATTGATACGAACATGAGATGAGTGAATGTTCGTATAACCAGATTAGCCCTCATAAAGTTTATCCATATATAAATCAAATGTGACGCCTCTCTTTCGTTTTTGCTTTTATTTCGTTTTTTTTTTTTTTTTTTGTGTTCGTATTCACATACCCGTGAACTAAGTAGTTGAATCAAAACTACATTCATATATATATATATATATATATATATAACATTTAATTTTGTACATAGCACTAGTTAGGGAAGATTTTAGTTAATAAAATGGTGATTTCATATGTTGCTATTACGAAGTAACAAAAACATTCCAACAAAATTCAGGATAAAAATTAGCGCGTTATTGTTTAATTTATTTTTAAAAGTATATTAATAGTTCATAAATGGATATGCAAATATTTAAATCGTACATAATATTATAAAATCCTAACATAATAGATCGTACACTTGTATGACGAGAATATAAGTCTTTTTGATAAAATAGATGTTCACATAGAAAACCATCATGTCAAAGAAATAAGAATAGTTACACCAAATGACAGATATAGATAACACGATAATTGAAGAAACAAAATGTCAATGGAGTTTCTAGTATGACCGATAAATAAAACAGTTAAGATCATGCTGGGGCGGATTAGCCCATGTCATTAATATTTGTGTATTCTAAAGATATAGTAGATAAAGATGATAAATTAAGAAAGGTTGTAAAATTATTCAGTGAATTGATATTTTGTAATCATGGTTCCAGTGAAATGACATTCAAACATCGGTTATATGATCGGGAGCTTCGCCTGAAAATTTAAATTCACTTAATTTAATTATAAAAACAAATTATTATAGATACCAATTAGGGTTTGAAAATGCAGTACAAATCATTGATAATTTTCGAATCAATTTTATTTTCAAATAATTTATTTTGATGAAATCCATAATTATATATTCACAATTACAAATTTAGTATTCTGATTTAATTTCAATCTTTAATTCTTCTTTTTTGGTCAACAATTTTAATCTTTACTTTACAATTTTATGTTACTAATATTTTGTAATATTCTTTTTAACCGAAAAATAATGGGATATGAGAAAAAATAATATGTTTAATTATATCACGTAATGACCTTATCATTTTGGGAGTCTCTCTTGAAGTTTTTTGAGTTCGAGTGACGGTAAATCATAGAAAAAGCCGTCTTAGTTATATAGAGAGTTGTTAATCAATAAACAGGTGGCTTTTTTTTCTCATTTTATAATAAGCAAGTTTTATTAGCTTTCCAAAATAACGGACAAGCAATCGGAAAGGCATGGGCATTGGATCCATGCAGGGCCGGCTTTCTATAGAGGATCGCTTGTACGACCGTCCGGAGTCCAACTTCGGATCCAACAATATCAGAGATTTTGATTTTAGAATATATATTATTATAGATTTGAGTTTTAATAGTGATATTCAATTTCAATTCTAATATATATATATATAAATATATATATATATATTTTTTTTTTCCAACATATATTATATAGAATTTAAATTTGGATAATGAAATTAGACTTGACAATTGGGTATTTGGTTCGATTTTGGGTCTTCTGAGTAAAGGATATTAGGATCCATATAGATAACAAAATGGTTTCAGTTTGGTTCCGGATACATGAAATGTCAAAAACAAGAAAATTGATTAAATTTAAACAAAATTTGGATAAATTTTCACAAATATAGTTAAAAATATATATATATATATATATAGTTTTAGTTATTTTGGATATTTTGGTTGTTTCGATAAAAAATAATTGATATCTTTGGGGTTATAATTATAATTTTAGATAATTATGGTATATCAAATTTAAATATAATTAATATTTTTTGTTATATAATTGTACTTCGGATATTTTCGGGTATCTATTCGTTTTTTGGTTTGGTTCTTGTTCGGTTTCGATTCTTCGGGTATACTAGTTTAGGATCCATCAAGTATTTTGTAAGTGTCAGGTTTGGTTCGGTACCTCTTTTCCGATCAGTTCTAGTTCGATTCTTCTGTTCCGGGTATTTTGCTCATGCCTAATTGCGACAATGACATCATATTATAAATATGACTACATGTATTTGCAAAAATAAACTAAGATATATATATATATATAATTTAAACTAAAATAAATAAATTAATTAAAAGTTATTCAAAATAATTTAACCTTTAAGAAAATTTTAGTTTTAGTTTTATTTTTAGTTATATGTTTTTATTTCAATAAATAAAATATTTTAGTTATAAAGACCTAAATTTTTTGTTTGCCCTAAAATTCTTAATAATATTGTGTCGACTCTCGATCCATGACCCATGAATCAAGAATGGGGCGAGACACATAGAGCCACAAACCTACGACTGCGAGAGCGAGCGATACAATTGTTATCGGTGCAGAACTTAGCCAAGTGCGGTCTGCTATATGCTTGTAGCGTGAGGTTTGCAAAATAATAAAATTTGTATTCACTTTTAAAAATATGAAATTGTTTAGTGTTTTAGATTTTATATTTTTTTGAAAGGGTAAAGCGATATCCATTAAGTCAAGAATAAAATATATAGAATTGCAACAAACTTACAAATATGGATTGCAGCCAACCCTTATACAACCGATCGATAAATAAAACATGAGTCCAAATGAAATTTCAATAGCCAAAGAATTCATTCGAACCTTTGAAATTAAAATAGACTAGTCACACGGAGAATAAAAATAGACTATGACAAGACTTGGTATCTTATTTTAAATGTTCATACAACGATTTAGTAATATGAAGGTGGGGGAGGAGATTTGTATTCAGCCTTTGGAGAAGGAGAATATGATGGTGGTGGTGGAGATTGGTAGATATATGGTGGTGGAGGAGATTTGTACTCAACTTTTGGAGATGGAGAGTAATATACCGGTGGAGGTGGAGAGTTGTAGACATATGGAGGTGGAGGAGATTTGTATTCAACCTTTGGAGAAGGAGAGTAATATGGTGGTGGAGGTGGCGAGCTGTAGACATACGGTGGTGGAGGAGATTTGTACTCAACCTTTGGAGAAGGAGAGTAATATGGTGGTGGAGGTGGGGAACTATAGACATACGGTGGTGGAGGAGATTTGTACTCGACCTTTGGAGAAGGAGAATAATATGGTGGTGGAGGTGGGGAACTGTATACATAGGGTGGTGGAGGAGATTTGTATTCAACCTTTGGAGATGGAGAGTAATATGGTGGTGGAGGTGGAGAACTGTAGACATATGGTGGTGGAGGAGATTTGTACTCGACCCTTGGAGAAGGAGAGTAATATGGTGGTGGAGATGGGGAGCTATAGACATACGGTGGTGGTGGAGATTTATATGTAGGCTTAGGGGAAGGGGAGTAGTATGGTGGTGGCGGAGAGCTGTAAACGTATGGTGGCGGTGAAGATTTGTATGTGGGTTTTGGAGTAGGTGAGTAATATGGTGGGGGTGGAGAACTGTAGACATATGGTGGTGGTGGAGATTTATATGTATACTTAGGGGAAGGCGAGTAGTATGGTGGTGGTGGGGAACTATAGACGTATGGTGGTGGTGGAGATTTGTATGTGGGTTTAGGAGCAGGTGAGTAGTAAGGTGGTGGTGGAGAGTTGTATACATATGGTGGTGGTGGTGATTTGTATGCGGGTTTAGGTGAAGGCGAGTAATAAGGTGGGGGAGGTGGATAATGGTAAACATATGGTGTTGGTGGAGATTTGTACTCAATCTTTGGAGAAGGATAGTAGCATGGAGGAGGTGGTGGACAAACACATACGTGTGGGTGTGGTGGTGATTTATATACAACCTTGGGTGAAGGAGAGTAGTAAGGTGGAGGAGGAGAGCTGTAGATGTATGGTGGTGGTGGAGATTTGTATGATGGTTTAGGTGAAGGAGAGTGGTATGGTGGTGGTGGAGATTTGTACGCTGGTTTTGGAGAAGGCGAGTAGTAAGGTGGTGGTGGAGAGCTGTAGACGTACGGTGGTGGTAGAGATTTGTATGATGGTTTAGGTGAAGGCGAGTAGTATGGTGGTGGTGGAGAGCTGTAGACGTACGGTGGTGGTGGAGATTTGTATGATGGTTTAGGGGAAGACGAGTAGTATGGTGGTGGTGGAGAGCTGTAGACATATGGTGCAGGTGGAGATTTGTATATTGCCTTAGGCGAAGGAGAATAATATGGAGGTGGTGGAAAGCTATAGACGTACGGTGGTGGTGGAGATTTGTACGATGGTTTAGGTGAAGATGATAAAGATGATAAATTAAGAAAGGTTGTAAAATTATTCAGTGAATTGATATTTTGTAATCATGGTTCCAGTGAAATGACATTCAAACATCGGTTATATGATCTGGAGCTTCGCCCTGGTCCTGAAAATTTAAATTAACTTAATTTAATTATAAAAACAAATTATTATAGATACCAATTAGGGTTTGAAAATGCAGTACAAATCATTGATAATTTCCGAATCAATTTTATTTTCAAATAATTTATTTTGATGAAATCCATAATTATATATTCACAATTACAAGACAACATTTTAAATAAAAGTTAGTATTTTCTTTGATTTTTGATTAATTATTTTTTCCAAACATGATGTTTTGTATTTTAAGATGTAAAATTTAATATTTCTTAAACAGTGCAATTTTACTCAAAAAATTTTATATTTTAAAACAAAAGGAGTATTTTAGTTAATAAAATCATAACTCATATGTTGCTATTACAGTATAACAAAAAGGTACTAGCAAAATTTGGGATAAAATGTATAGTTTATTGAATTTTCTATTAAAATAGAATCATTTGATATTCTTGTAAATGGATATGTCAATATTTAACACACTAATTAATAATATTGAAACCCAAAATAATCAGTTATACGCTTATTTGATGAAATAAAAGTCTATTTGATCAATTAGATATCAACAACGACAACAAAAATTGTCACAAAATAAAAATTATGCATTCTGCAATAACGATAGGAGTACAATGTTAAAATGCCTCCAATTGATCAATTAGATATTTACACATAAAAAAGTAACATGATACGGAAAAGATCACGGGTCCTGAATTAGTTAAGTGATGGAAAATTGGCAAAATTATATTCATTGGTTTTACACTAACAAAACTAGTTTGAAACTATCTTAGATAATCCATATCAGAAAATAGAAATTTTCAAAATGTATTTATTTTCGAGAATATACAATTATAATTAAACAATAGTGTTTTCTTTGCTACTCAAGCTAGACACCAACCTTAATTGACTATGATTAAATTGAACTTCCGATGCAGCTAATCTTCTCAGGGCCATCTGAACAAAATTTTAAGGCGTGTTACAGTCAGTTGGAGATACGGCCTAATTATATATGGCAAATCTGCCGTCTAACAAAAACCAAAACTTTAATAATAGGCCTTAAATGATAAGTATCGGCCGACAGAAGCCACAAAACTTAATTCATAAAAATTGCACACGACCTAATATATTTTGATGAACCGGTCCTGGAGTGGAGATTACATGTGAGACGAGATTGCTACTGCGATCGATATTTTTCTTTCTGCGTGCCTTAGTATTTTTGTCAAACTTCAACAAACCTTGCTAAGTTGATTTTATCAAACAGCACATTTTATTTAAAGAAAAATACAAAAAACAAAACTTTTGAACTACCCATCGTTTTTGCTTAAACCATTAAAATCATGCATGTATTATTAGTAAAGGAAGAATCGAACTCTAATCTCTTGCATTAAATGGACTTGTTATTGAATTTTCTTACTACATTACAATCAAACTACTTTATATTACCCACATACTCCGAATTTATCATCACTGCCACCATCATTACCAGTTTACCACTGTCACTGCCATCATCATCTTCACCGTTGTGGCAAGTTTGTAGTTGTAATATACCCTCATTTGTGACTATCAAAAGAACTGCAGCAAGCATTTCAGACAAATTATCTTAGCTCCCGATTGTTGTTTTTTCTTTAACGTTTCATGTCTTGCTTTACTTTTTGTATCGTTGTATGTGTTGAAAGCTATACATTTATAGATTAGAAATGGTTGGATGTGAGTGCTCTTCATTTGGATTACAGCAATTGAATAGCAAATATCTTGAGACAGCAAATATATTGAGACAGAGATCCTAATCCTAAACAGGAAAACATATCAAGAAAAGTTTTGATCGACGAAGGGCTGAAGCAGACCATAGAGGTGAAGCAAGCTGCGACCTGGAAGTTCCTTTGGTGGGCTGGAACTTTCCCTGTACATCTAATCGTCCATGAAAACCGAGAAAATCTCACCGTAAGATATATATTTTATATCTTTTTGTTCTGTCTTCACAAACTCAGTTTAGTTTCTCTCTTTCTTTTTTATTGAGGCCAGTCAAATTATAAGCAAGACAAGACAATGTGCATGAAAGTGTTTGAGGGTTGTTGGAAAGTGGAGCCATTGTTTATAGACGAACATTTATGTGAGACCTCGAAGCCTTAAACTCGAGAAGATTACGATAGCTGTAGCAACGGACGAGGAAGGATGGGGTCGAAAGTGACAATGGATCAGATGTTTCAGCCTTCTGCTATTCTTACTCAGCCGCTGCTTTCTTGGTATATACGTGGGATCACAGTTAAGACCACAGAGAGTATGGTTGAAGATCTTCTCGCTGACGCTGCTAGGCTCAGAGGAGGAGGAGGCCATATCGATGATCAAGGCAAAAACGACGTCATATTGGAGAAAAGCAAAGCTGAGGACATTAAAGAAAAATGGAGATCGCATAGGAGGAGTAAACGGAGGCTAGGACGATGTAATTAAAGAGATTGTGATTTTTGATTTTCTTCAATCACAGAGAAAAAAATATCAATGTTATGTGAAAATGGATCCTCTGTTTGTATAACTAACAGAAACTGTACCTTCCAGTAGTAAAAAAATGCTTTAAAACTCTCATATTCTTCTACACTTGATTGAGCTGTCTATGTAACGTCTAAAACGTGTGTTTTTTTTGTCATATGTCACACGTGTGAAACTACTCTGCAAGGAATAGAAAAAAAGGGTCAATACAAAAATATTCTATAAGTTTAATACAAAAATATTCTATAAGTTTAATACAAAAATATTCAATACAAAAAGAAAAAGAAATTTCTTAATTTCCATAAGTTTAATGAAAGCAAATGAATGGCTTCAAACATTGCATGAGTTGGACCAACCATCAACACACGTATACACCCTAAAAAAGAATAAGAAAAATATCACTTTTCATATATACCCTAAAAAAAGAAAACAATCCTTGCTCTATAAGAAAGAATAAGAACTTCACTTTACATTAATTTGACTAGCTAAAAATAAAGACTTTAGCTTACCCTGTATGACTTTTCTTTAATTCTTGACCTTGTTTATGTCTCTGTGATTCTTAATAATCTCAGCCAAAAGATTATCTCCAGCCACTTCTCTCATCTTCCTAATCAATTGGTCTCTCCTGATCTTTCGTTTTCTGCAATAAACCCACATTGGATCTAAGTTATGAGTTAACATACAATAAGCTATTGGAATGAAATGAAATCTATACCCGAAAATCATCGTAATTTCTGATGATCGAGTTCATTCTTGAGGGTACCATGGATTTGGACAGCAGTGACATGAGGGCGGCAAAACTAACCCAAGGCGAGCTTGGTCTTGCAGCAAAACCACCTCTACTTACTGAAACAACATACACCAAATAACACTATGAATCACACAATACAAGAGACATTGAAGAAAGAAAATGTTTATACCTCTGAGACTTGGAGACCTAAAACTAACGATATAACTTGGGCGAATATACGAATTCATGTTACAGCTCCATACGACATAGTTTTGAGGATTGTGGAGATCATCAACACCATAATCGAATTCATTTGAGCTCGGTACGATTGTTTAGAATCTGAGATGATTAGCTCAGGTTTCCCCAATATTAAACGGCATAGGAGAAGATGCCTTAAACCTTCTTCATCTGGCTCTGTAGACGAAGCCCTGCAAAAACATTTTCAATTACATCACCATACATTTCCAATTCAATCTTCTACAGAAACCAACCCTAATTAAACTTGTGTTGATTCACTAATTGTAAATCAAAATCAAATTCAACAACAAGGATTCGAATCAAATCAAATCTTCTTCTCATGCACGAGTTCACAGATCATGTTCATAACTAAAATCTGACTAATTAACCCAAAATTACGCAGAAATTAGTGAAAATCGGACTTACGCAAGAAAGGAGCACTTAGAAGGAACCAAATGGATTCCGATTCCGTAAGAGCCAGCGTCGTTCTCGAACTTACAGACTTCGCGATTTCTAAATCCGAACGAGATAATCCCTTTGATCTCTTCTTTAGAACCAGCGTACCAACCGTATTTTACATTAGCATCTCCGCCATGTTTCCTCGCCATTGCTTCAGTAAAAATCCTAAACGAAAGATACTTCGCTCTCGTCGTGATTCCTTCCGATGAGTTTTTACGAATCGTCACGATCGTCGTGTCGCTAGAAACAGTACCTAATCCGGAGAGTAAACACGTCTTAATAAAGTCTTGCTCAGGATTTCCTTCACGGAGAAGAATCACTGAGTCGGTGTTGGAGACAGATCTAGAGCGTGAAATCGAGGAATTTGTATCGTCAGAAAGTGAATCGAAGATTTCGCCATTATCAAGTTTACTAACGGACGCTTGGTCCTCAATTTCGACCTGCGCCGCCATTACCAAGGAAGAACAGAGTAGATAACAAAAAAATATGAAAAAAGAAAAAAGAAAAAGAGAGAGGGAAGTTTTATTGGGAAAATGAAGAATGTAGAAGAAGAGGTTAAAGTTTTCTGAGAGTCGTCGTCTGAGAATAAACGGTCTTTTTTAGCGGTGCCGTTACTTTCTGTTTGCACGACAAGAATTTGTTTCCTCTCTTCTCAATCCCAAATGTGTATACTGACCATATTACCCCTGTACTAGATTAACGTTACTGGTTACATTAGGCAATGTTAATGGCATGGTCTTTGTTATCATCTTTACTGACGTCATTTTGTTCTCATCTTAAAATAAAACATTTTCGGTTTCAATCCTAAATTAAAAGTGTTTGAAGAAACAATTTTTTTTGAAATCTTGGTTGAACCCTAATTGTGCTTGAGTTTTAATGGGTCAATGGTAGTAATTGCTATGTGTAAGGACTGAGTTTTTAATGGTTGATTTGAGTTTTAGAGATAAGATTGATATTTGTGCATATAGGCAATGCCTTGCTCAGTTGACCAAGTTTGTTTTTACTTATTTGATAAAAAAAATATCTAGAACGAGAATATTTTATTTTGCTAGAATAACACTAAAAACTCTATTTATTGAAATTAGAATGGTGAATATAAGAAATAAAATTAAAAAAAAGTAGCGAACGTTGTTTTTGACGATGGGCAATAATTACAAGTTAATGACTCACACCAATTGCATGAAATAATATTTGTAGTTATTATTGTTGTTCGACGGTATATTTTAGCGGCATATAAAATACGATCTCATCACTCATTGTTTCTAGCTAGTATCGTACTGAACAAGCCTTGTATCTTTCTTTATTTTTTTATTTTTTCAATATGCCTTGTATGATTGTATCAAACATGTAACATGCTACTTAATTAACAAAAAAAAAATGCTACTGAATTCGAGAAAACGATTTGAAATCACAATGCAGGCTTAATTAGAAATGGGCTTCAGTAACGTATATCTAATAAGGCCCATATACGTTCACAAATTAAAAGGCCCGGTAAAAATGGAAGACTGTAGTCGGTATGGCTGTAGCCGGTTTCGCGATAATGGCGCTAATAACAGTTGTGTTCTTAAAAGAAAAAGAAAAACATTGATAGCTATGGTCACTCACAATACTTGCCACACCCTAACTTCTCTGTAAAATCAGGTTAAAAATCTTAGCTTTATCAATTCTGATCATCTCTGTGCTTGGCTCTTTATCAACATTGTGTTTCTTTGCTTTTGATGTTAGATGGATTCTTATATGGTCAAGATCCTAATAAAGGATACTCCTCTGTTCCTGGTGGTTCAATGTATAACTCACAGCAACAACAAAATTCCGCTATGGGAAACAGCTTTGGGAGCCAAACAGGTTATCCTCATCATCAAATGCAGTCCAGACTCATTTCAGTTACGAAGAGCTCGCAAGCATAACACAAGGCTTTTCTCAACATAATATTCTTGGAGAAGGTGGATTTGGATGTGGTAAAGTTGTTGCAGTTAAGCAGCGTAAAGCTGGAAGTGGACAAGGCGACCGTGAATTTAAGGCAGAGGTTGAGATCATTAGCCATGTTCATCATCGCCATTTGGTCTCTCAAGTTGTTTACTGCATTTATGATCTGCATAGGTTGCTTATCTATGAGTTTGTATCGAATCAAACGTTGGAGCATCCTTTGCACCGTGAGTGGCTTTTACCAGATTCGTTATAGATAAGATTTTTTAGCTTCATGTGTTAGACTGACTTAGTTTATGGTGTTTTATCTTGATAGGAAAGGGATTCCCAGTTTTAGAATGGTCTAAGAGAGTCCGTATCGGTATAGGATCAGCCAAAGGGTTGGCGTATCTGCATGAAGACTGTAAGTAATTCTTCATCCATTTGTTAAGAATTACAACCTTAACATTTTTTTATCTGTGTTTTGGTTAAGCACTTTTGTAGGTCAAAACATAAGCTACAATCACATCCTTGTTTTATTTGACAGGTCATCCAAAAATCATTGACAGGGACATAAAGTCAGCAAATATTCTTCTGGATGATGAATATGAAGCTCAGGCAATATAAAAATTATCCGTTTACTTTATATCCATCCTATGACTCTATAAAGTCTTAGCTGATGAGACTTGTTCTTGTTTAGGTTGCTGATTTTGGAGTTGCTAGACTCAATGATACAACACAAACTCACGTTTCGACTCGGGTTATGGGGACCTTCGGGTAAGCAAATCATTCATCAGAAACTTTACTCCAAAATTGGCCTTTTATCAGTCCCATGCTTGAGGCAATACTTTTCCTAGAATATCATTGGATCAAAACTGAATCTTTATTGATACTATGGCTGTGTTGTATTGACCAAGACTAACATGTTTTTTGTTCAGGTACCTAGCTCCAGATATGCATCAAGTGGAAAATTGACTGATAGATCCGATGTTTTCTCGTTCGGGGTTATTCTCTTAGAGCTTGTAACTGGATGGAAACCAGTTGATCAGAGTCAGCCTCTTGGAGAAGATAGTTTAGTCGAATGGGTAAAAAACCAATCTTCATACATTACAGTAAAATATGTGCCTAATTTACTCATGCAGAACTTATACATGAACTCACAGGCACGCCCACTGCTTCTCAAAGCCATTGAGACCGGAGATTTTAGCGAACTAATTGATAGCCGGCTCGAAAAACATTATGTAGAACATGAAGTCTTCAGAATGATCGAGACAGCCGCTGCATGTGTTAGACATTCTGGTCCAAAACGTCCACGAATGGTTCAGGTAATTCTGACTAACCAAAAGTCCAAAGCTCACATATATAGCAACAAGTGATTGCTCTATACAGTTCTTGATTCCATTTTTATCACATCTGAAAACTTATCTTCTTGGTAAAATAAGGTTGTGAGAGCACTAGACTGCGACGGAGACTCAGGAGATATTAGCAATGGAATCAAAGTTGGGCAAAGCACAACATATGATTCAGGACAATACAACCAAGACATTATGAAGTTCAGAAAAGTGGCGTTTGGTTTTGATAACAACTCAGAGACAGGAATGTACAGTGGAGATTACTCTGTCAAAAGCTCTTCTGATTTCTCAGGGAATGAATCAGAGACTCGACCTTTCAATAACCGATGGTTCTGATCATACAATAGGTGAAAGTAAACATACATCTGCCTCTTTCTTGGGCTCTGTAAAGCCATTCTTTTTGTATACTGTGTGAGATGCATTTCGTGGTAGGTACCTTTAGTTTTTGTTCTCTAATGGCTAAATTCCCTCAGAACAAAAAATAGAACCCAGAAAAGTTGTGAAATAGTTATTTGTATCTTGCTTTACTTTTTCTGCGTTCTGTGTTCTTGATTTTTGTTTGAGTGAGGAGGATAGTGAAGAACTCTGTATTATGATAAAAACGTTCTTCTATAAATTTGTTGATTCTTTTACAAAGATTCTTACAGAATACTTAGAAAACTCTACATATATTATTTAGTTCCTTAGATATGTAGAATATCAACTATATATATCACACAAGCGACTATAAGATGTTTGATAGCTTCAGCTCCAAGTTTCCATACCCATAAGACGGAGAACAATTTAACCCAGAAAAGAAAAAAAAGCATAAAAGAAAGGAAACAATTAAGACATAAACATAAAAGTGGTTTGTTGTTACACCATTAGTGACCTGGTCGGAACTCAAACTCAGGACCTCCACGTCTGATCTCACCTTTACCATGATGGTCTTCCTTTTCCGGTAACTTGAACCTCACTGCATGTTTGATACTCGGTGGAGGTGGTCCTCCTCCGCCTCCGCCTCTTTCTCCTCTCTTGTTATCAAATCCAAATTCTATGTCCTCTCCGTCTCTTCCAGAAGGTTTCTCAATTGGCTCAGGCCGTTTCATGTCGAATCCAAAATCCAAATCACCTCTCTCCCTTGGTTCACGCTCCACAGGCCGAATCTCACGGCTCTTCTTAGATGAAGCTTTTTCATGCTTTGGATGCTTGCTATGCTGCTGCTTATCCACACGGCTTCCACGGTTACATAGCCTCCCAAAGGCACAAGCCAGAGCTGACAAAACAAGGATCACGGCTAGGACTATGAACACGGTCCCAAAGTTTCCGTTTGACGTGGAGGAAGAAGAAGGTTTTGAAGAAGAAGATGGGTCTGGATATTGTTTAGTGTATGTGTTTGGATACACAACAATAGGCTGTTGCATCTGTTGTACTCCTTGATCTCCCATTTTTTCTCCTAGGTTTTGGTTTTGGTTCGGTTATTAGAGATAAACGAACAAGTGTTATAAGAAGATGTTGGAGATGTGAGATGTTGGACAAGATTTGTATTTGGAGTTCCTTGAGTAGAGACTAAGGAGGGTTATTAAGAAGGTACTTGTGGAACAAGAAACGTGAATATGCTTCGTTCCATGTTATATAGGGTAATGTAATTAGCATTTGTGGTGTAATATAAATTTTCTAATTGATATGTATCATAGAAAAGTGACAGGTAATGAAAGGAATAAGACCAATGAGTCTGAAACCAAAGTTTTAAATTGAGAGAACATTCTTTGTTGTTTTTCTTTCTTTTCTTTTTATAAAGAAAGACCATTAAAGATATTCTTTGTGATGTGTAAGTGCATGGAGAGAGATGCACTTTGGAACAAATCTGTTTTCTTTGTGATGAGATAAAGTAGGATTTGGTACAATTTAATCTTTCCCAACAAAATTTAGAAGATTTATGGAGTGGGTTTTACCAATCATTGACTCCTCTATATTCCCATTACTCACTATTTTAACAAAATACGTTCAAAGTTTCATATGACGAAGAAAAATAATACACATCATTTTCATTTTATCTTGAACAAATTTATCTATTTGTCTATTTAACGGAATAAAGATGCTGAAAGGTGATTGTCGATTGGTGAGTGATATAAATTTGAAATTGAATACCAAAACAAAATTACTTTATATTAAAAATATGTATGAAAGAAGAACAATGATATACTAGATAGGCCTAAAATGGTGTAAGCCCCCCGTTTCAATGCCATAATCACTTTATGCTGATTATATATGAAAGAAGAACAAATGTGCCTTTTTTGTATTTTCGTTATGTATGTTGATTGGGTTGATTTTCCTGATTAGTGCAATACATAGACAAAATACGAATTAAATAACATTAAATTTTTTAATATTAACGTTTAACAAAAAGAATTGTATAAATCATGTTACTATGGACACTTCAAATAACAAGAGTAAATGGACAAGGGTCTAATGTTGTGGGGATCCACGAGAGGAAATGGTTTAAAGTTTAAACAAACAAAATAGGGATTAGCGTAAAGCACATTTTTTGTTCTTTCATGCCATTCTTTTTTTCCACTAAATTGTGTCTCTTTAAATAGGTGAATGTTTCTTGAGTTTGTACATAATGGGGTCGTCTTTTGATTTTGATTAGCTTTACTTCTTTATCTTTCCGTTAATGAAGAAAAACATTTCTAACTCTAGCCGCAAACGTTAGATCAACATTTTCTATTACAATCTTTACAAAAAAAATCTTTCATTCTCTCTACAAATCCGACACGCAAAAAAAAAAAGAATTTGGACCAGAATTTTGCGGAGGGATGAAAACAAGATTTGGCGTGCAATCCTATTCCAAGTTGTATAATCATTAATCCTAATGGGCTTGTAGGCCCATTAACATTCCTCGTGTAGCTTTCGCTTGTACGTCAAGAAAGAAGTCACGAGCATTGAGCTTCCAGTTTCTCTTTTTCGCCCTAAGTAAGTGTATCCTACACTCCACCTTGGCTTATTCGGTTATTCTTTTCAATTTCTTACTATATTTGGTCTAAATATGAATCCATCTCTTATCTAAGGTCCCTGAGGCTGAAACTTTATATTGTGCCGTTGACTTCTTTTCCTCGTAAGTCAACCATCTATTTGTCTCTCTATCTATCCATCTCCTCGGACATTCTATGTTGATCGTCATTTTATCTTTGTGGAATAAAGTTTCAGTGATGGAATGGGTAAATTTCCTGGATTTGGTAGCTGGATCAATCAGAACACACAACAACATCCACATGTTAATTAGTTTGATTTCCATCAATTAGAGAATCCGACTAGTGAAATCAATATAAACTAGACTACAATATTGGTTAATATTAGAAAATAGATAATGGTTCTAATTTGTTGTTACAGGCTGAGTCCAAAACATTTGAAAATGTAAAATCTAAGTCATTGTCTGAGATAAATACTCAGATGATGAGATGAAGGAGCAGTTAAAACTTTGGAGAGCTGCAGAGAAGAAGGAACAATGGAATGATGTCCCCGCTAAGGTGAAGGTAAATACCAAATCAGCTAATAAATTCTCAATACTTTGATTATTTTTCCTATAAAGGAAATTTGCTAGAATTAAAAATAAAAGATATCCCAAATTTTTCTTATGTATATGGATCGACACGAAAATTATCGTATAGCATCTCAATACACATATGATCATAATTCGAAACTTTATAATACATAGATTTTGGTTTTTATTGGTTTACTATCAACCAAACAACTATTAACCGGATTGAAAGAAGTAAACCTATATTTTAAACTGGTTCTTCTTCTTTTTTTCTTTCTTCTTCCTAACTCCAGTAAAGAAGCTTAAGATTTTCAATTTCAAAACTGAGTATCTTCTACAATAAATTCTTAACGGATTTAAGGGATAGAAGATCTTCAAGATAACGGTGCCATGATCCGAGGTGTTTGAAATGCCCTCAAATCTATAGTATCGATCGATTATACCGTTTTGGAAAATAATGTTATAAAATCACTTTATTATAAATCCGAATAGCAGAACACTAATATCAAAGTCACATTATTCATCTCAATACTTGTATGCCTTACCAGATTAAGAAGTAGTTTGAAAGAAAAAGATTGTATTACCCTTATCATCATTTGAAGGGAAATTTGGAAAATAACACCCAAAACTAGATCGTTTCACCTAAAATCTAATAAAATATAGTGTGTGTGTTTTTTTTAAAATGAAAATCGTAAGGATGAAGGCAATCTCAATCCAAAGTTGATATTGATCATTCTTGTTACAGTTAGAGAGCTCAAGGGCGTGTTGATCCAAGAAGACAAAGTCAAACAGGAATAAACTAGTGTTTCAGATGGAGGCCAGATGGATTAGTTTAAGACTTTTCTTATTTTTAAAATGTTTTCAGGTTTCTAATTTTCTATTTTTCTAATTAAGATCTAGTTAAAAAAACAAGAATTAAAAAAATAGAATCGACATGTGTTTACTAGGTAATTAATATATAAGTATTATATTTCCAATTTTGTATTGTCTGACCAAAATCTAATAAAAAAATATATAATAATAAGAAAACATATTCGATATGTGCTTATAATATGGAACACTAACATAAATCTTATATGTCCCTTTTTACTTCTAAAATTTGTATTTGGCTAATTAATATTTATGAGCTATGAAAAGTTGGAAACGTGTTTCTAATGTTCTAATGTAAAAATATCAATATTTTTACCAAATCTTGTACAATCAACATTTTTACTAAAATATCAATATATTGAAACAAAGAAATGAGACACAAAAATATTAATATTTAATTATTTATGCATTTAAGTAAAAATAAATAAAAAATTTGTGGGCACTTAAAATGTTTGGACTGGCACTGCATTTTGCATTGGTCTTTTTCAATAAAATCGTCACTATAACCGATCTATGGTCACATCCAATTATGTGAATATATTCTGCATAAAAAGGAAAAAAAGAGTGCCATTCTCCCACTTTTTCTTATGACTGAGGTAACATGAATTTTTCACAGTATGACCAATATGTTCTTCAGCTTTTTAGCGTTTTGATTCTCATACCAAAAAATCCAGTTTTGTTGGATTTCATAAAGTTTCAGTTTAGAAAGCAAATGAAGAAGGTCTCGTCAACATATGAACAATCTCATGCAGTTTGTTATCAACGGAACCACAGCTCAACTTATGAATCAATGTGCAAAAAGTCAAATGTGACAAAAAAAAAAAAAAAAAAAAAACCCATGAAAGCAGTAGATTAAATCTTCGATTACAGTTTTACCAAAACTATATAAAAGGCAGTTTCTACGTCTACGTACAAAGACCCGTCCTTACACAATCAGAACAACAATCACAAAATCCATCCACATATCCAAAAAAGAACAGAACAATAAGAAAAAGCTGGAAAAAAGAAAATTCAGATAATGTTTTCCCCTGCATCCAGATTTGGTCAGCAAATCATAACACGACCACGAACTTTTCCCTCTACGCCTGCACAATCAGCAACAAGAACACAAGAATTACGATTTGCGTGACTATATACTGAGCCAAAATAAATTGCGATTTGTGACATTTTTACCTTGCCGGCAATGTTGTTGGACAACCAGTCAAGACCTTCGTAAAGCCCCTCGCCTGAAGTGGCACATGTGCTCTGGATGTACCTGGAGAGAGGTCATAGACATAAATCAATCAGCTAGTTAATAAATCTTTCAAATCATATCATAAGAAACGTTCTACACAAGAGACAAATTAACATGAGGGAGGCAGCAATTAAGGAAACTTATATGTTTATACTTACCAGTGACGCTGACGGAGAGAGTGGAGACCAAGCTTATCAGTGATTTCAGCTGCGTTCATGGCATTTGGAAGATCCTGTTTGTTAGCAAACACGAGCAAAACAGCATCACGCAGCTCATCCTGTAAAAACCCGATAAGTGTTTGGTAAAATTAACTAGTGTGGTCTTACTACAATCAATAAACGCTGTAACCATCATATATAAATGAATTCAGCACAATAGGCAGATATTACTGGAAACATACCTCATTCAGCATCCTGTGCAATTCATCTCTAGCCTCAACAACACGGTCTCTGTCATTGCTGTCCACCACAAAGATAAGACCTTGAGTGTTCTGGAAGTAGTGTCTCCACAAGGGACGGATCTGACAAAAAGTGCAGGTTTTACGCCATGTCAGTTCATCATCAATAATACCAAAACACAGTAGGCAAAAATCCACAGGTTGTGATGCAAAAAGAACTTCTTAATGCTTTAAAAGTTTGATAATCATATACCTTGTCCTGACCCCCGACATCCCACACTGTGAAACTGATGTTCTTGTACTCCACAGTTTCCACATTGAACCCTGTCCACAATTTGTAGTTTAATCAAAATCATATGAATGGTACGAACATAGCTGACTGAAACTACATTCACCTATTAACCTCTTTGAGGCAATGTTGGAACTAAGCTTTTCTAAAAACTGAATTATGAAAATGACGTTAAAACTTACCAATAGTGGGAATGGTGGTAACAATCTCTCCGAGCTTGAGCTTGTACAAAATGGTGGTCTTACCAGCAGCATCAAGACCAACCATCAGAATCCTCATCTCCTTCTTGGCAAAAAGCCGGCTAAAAAGCTTGGCGAAAGACAAACCCATCTTGCTTCACTGAATAACACCAACACACACAGAAACATAGTACCGTATCAATGCATTAGAAATAACGAAAATGCATAGAGATCACTAAACAATAAGCACAATTTAGATAAGGCAGATCCAAACAGATTCCAAAACCTAAATGCTCTCATTCGTATAGATCGTTCAGAATTCAGAATCTATAAGAAGCAATTGCAGCGATTAGAGTGAAATCGAAGATAGTTTTCATAGATCCAGACTTACATGCTGCAGTTACAGATCGGATCAGAATTTTCAATCAAAAAATCGAAATCAACATATATTAGCATCATCGGAAACCTAAATCGAAGCAAGGTATACAAATCCAAACAATCCAATCACAAAACGGGAATGCAAACTAAGAACACAATGAACAAATCTGCCAATGTATTCGAAAATGTAAAATTGAGAATGTATTAGCTCAGATCTCGATCAAGCGTACCTCTGCGTGAAAGTTTCGTAGCTATCTGAGATCGAGAGAGACGAACAATTTGACAGCGAGAGAGCTTCAAAGCAACGCTAAATACGCGACGCCGTAATTGCAAAAACGGAGCAGATCTTTATAGAGGCAAAGGACGAAAACGTCAATTCACTAAAATATCATTGAATTGCCGAAAATACCCATCGAAGACCAAGTGTAGAATGTTTTCGTGGAGGGGCTTAGCTTACGCGGTTTACATGCGTCATGGGACATTTGGCCGGGATGGCATCTAACCAATCCAGAAACGCCACGTCATCTTATTATTGATGTTGACTTGTTTTTGCATAATTCTCCCAATAATTTTTTCTGAACACAATGAGCATTATACGGATGAGCATAGATGGGATACCCAGCATTGTTATCTATATCTAATTTTGAAAATTTTGGATATCCGAATTTTGGATATCCGTGAAAAAATTAGATATGTAAATCCGTTCTTTGATTTATTTTTTATTATGAATATCATATTTTTCAAAAACAAACTGTGAGGAGTGTCGAGCCGAGTGACCTCCAACGGCTCTCATCTCGGGTGGGCTCAAGCTGGGCCACGGAAAGAGCACTAATGGGTCAACATTAGTAGGCTCAAGTTTAAAGGAATTAAATATCCAATTCCTAATGGGATTAGGTGTGTGTGTTTCTTGGCATAGAAGTTATCCTATTTCAAGTAGGAAAAGGAGTTGATAAGCGGTTTTCCTAATAGGAAATAGAGGTTCCAACAACTATAAATAGAGGCACAGGGTTATCACAATAATCCATCCACAAAAGAGAGAGAAGAAAAGAAGACAAGAGAGAGCTAGTCTTTCGGTAAAGAGAGTATACCTCCTAGGGGTCTTCGGTGAGTGTTTTCTTCTTAAGTTTCTTCTTGTTCTTCATCTTGGGGTCGGGATTAGGAGTAGGTTTCATACTTCCTAGGCATAGCATCACATTGGAGCTCTTCTTGGTGAGGTACCTATCACAAGAAAGCAAGAGAGTAGTGTGAGAGAGAGACCAAAGACTTAAGTGTAATCAAAAGAAACTTACAAGTTATTTAAGTGGAAGTTAGTAAGCTAGGCTTACTCGAGACGTACTCTCAATTGAGAGGAACTCGTTAAATTTTGTTCTTGGTTAACATAACAAAGCATAAACCGAAACTAACCTAAGCTATAATCGAACTCAAAACCTCAACACAAACAAAAAAATAAAATAGTAAAATGATGCAAAATTGTTTTAAAACCAAAATTAATGATTAAAAATGTATTTTTTACTTAGAATTTTAGAGATTTTCAATGAAAAAAATGTTTGTGAAATTAAACATTGAAAAGTTTTTAAAATGATTTTGCCAAATAAATGAATTTATGTACTAAATTTATTTTAGATTTTTAAAATCACCAATAAACTTTATTATAATTATATTTGTTTAAAACTAAAATACATATTATTTAACACATTATCCTAAATCCGAATATTCGTCCCAAAATTTTCATTATGCGGATCCGGATTTGCACGCTTTGAATATCTGAATTTTCGGATCGGATCGGATAACGGATCCCGAGTAATTTGCCCACCCCTAAGGCATACAATACAAACTATAAAAGAGTTAATGATAAAATGTAGCGTATGGTTAATTAGATCTTCATTGGTATAACCAGATATAACCACATTCTTAGATCATAACAACATAAAATTTACATGAGTATAGAAATTGGAAGATAGCAAATTGGTCTAATC
The DNA here is from genome assembly GCA_963922655.1 of Cardamine chenopodiifolia. Lineage (NCBI taxonomy): Eukaryota > Viridiplantae > Streptophyta > Magnoliopsida > Brassicales > Brassicaceae > Cardamine > Cardamine chenopodiifolia. The sequence goes on along the minus strand of OZ000483.1, from coordinate 5,630,887 downwards.
AAATAGCAAATTGTTCTCAAAATAGAATAAGTATTTTCTAAATGGTTGGAACAAAAGTGCCAATGTAACCAACTCCAGCAAGTACGATCCTCTATAGGCGAAATCGTAGCATCCACAGAAGAATATATATAGCCCAATAACGAGTTCCCTCCAATTGATTCTGCAAATGTTAACTAAAAATTAGTTACAACATTCTAAAATGCTTGAATGTTAAATAACTGTAATTGTGTGTTTTTAGTAGGTACCTTTGTCCAAATCTGGTAGAAAGCTTAGTTTAACTTTGGCTATTAACTTAGACTTGAGAGTGTCACCTAATTTTTCAGTAACAACCCATTCGTTAACTCGTCCTGCCTCGAGTAACCCAATGAAAGTAGCCTTTGTGCGATGCATAGACATTACATTCTCGAATAAGATCGAAAAGACAAGAAGATGGAGTGATCTGCACTTGATAATATATGTGTGTATATATATATATATATATATATATAACTTTTTTATGATAAGAAATGAGAAAACAGAGTTTTAATGGAGTATAGAGAGAGTAGAGATGTTAATTACCGAGGTGTAGCGATTGCGTTAAGGAGAGTGATTGTAGTAGGAAAATAAACAGTAGCCCATTTAGGAACTTGGAGCTCAGGGAATAGCACAGTTGTTGGTAAAATCAAACAGTAGAAAACAAATGTGAAGATGTGTACAACAATCTTCCTTATGAAGAAGAAATTGTATATGAGATACAGTTTCTTCCACGCTGACACTTTCTTGTTCTGTAGAATCTCCATTGTCATCTTCCTCCATAGATTTGCTGGTCCACAAGACCATCTATGCTTCTGAAACCTGTATGCTTTGAATGTACTTGGCAATTCATTTTTCACCTGCATTTAGAATATAATCTTTAGTCTATAGTTTTTATGTATTGTTTGAGTTTAAAAGGCTGATAGTAGTACCTCGACATGATGGACATAGACAAATTTTCAACCATGAAGACAAGCTCTTACAGCTAAATCCATGTCTTCTACGTTTGTTCGATCTTTCCATCCCCCAGCTTCATTGGTACTCTCTCGATAGCTTCAATAGTTCACTGAAAGCCTTTGGTGTAATGAACCGCAAGCCCTTCTGAAAGAAAGAATAAGAGAAAGGCTTGGTTGCGGGAACCGACGGTATTGACACCCCAGGGCAAATCACACCTCGACCTGCCTTGGGCAAAAAAGTCTCCGTGCGGATCACCTAGGGGCAACTCGTACATATGCTGGAAATCTCTCAACACCGTCAATCCACTCTCAATATATGCTGCCCAGTATGAAAAGGTGATAAGTAGAACTAGGGGAAGAATCTTCTTTGGCTCGGTAATGGAATCAAAAGTTTGATGCTCCCAGAACAGACCAAGCATTTGCTCACATTGGAGCTTTTCGTTTTCCACGGTTTGTATTTCTTGTTGAATGCTCGCCAGTCTGTTCGCGATATCCATGTCTACTCACTTTCTTGCCGACATTAAAGCTGAGATTCTCCAAACACCTGCGGTTCCATTGAATCCAAAGAAAGAATGGATTGATGATCCAGATTCTTGCTCAGCCAAGAAATGGTAGTTTGGTGGCATCTCTTGCATTCTTGTCATTAAGCATTCGTTTGCATTCACTACATATGTGACATACACACAAAATGCAATTGAATCCCCCATTTGAATCTAAACATAACTATTAATTGCCAAAATATTGATGGTTTACCAAACTTCCAACGGCATTGAACAAGAGAGATTTCATGGTTGTGAATAAGAAAAGGAATGGTTCGTTCTAGAAAGTCAGGATCAGGCTGAAAATCAGCATCGAAAATGGCGACAAATTCGCATTGTTTCACATAGTTGTGCATCATTCCAGCTTTTAATGCTCCTGCTTTGTATCCAATTCTGTTGTCTCGAATCTCTGACATTATGTTTATACCTTTTCTCGCCCATTTATCGCATTCCGCAGTCACCAGTTCCTGTCTTTTCCAAACCATTTCATATATCAAAACTAAGATAAATTTTAAGTGTAATCAAATTCTATATAAACCAAAGATTTTTGGAAGAAAAGAAAATTGAACTTACTAGCTGGATCTGTGGAATCATCAAGAACTTGAACAAATCATTCGACCCAACGGCCAAGATAGCCTACAGGCTGCTCCTATAGATAACTGACAAACCTGTGATAACAAGAATATGATTTCTTCATTAGCAGTATATAAAATTTAGTTTAGTTGGTTACAAGAAAATTAATGAAATTTACCTCTTTTTCATTGTACATTGGGATCTGAATGAGAACCATTGGGTAGTTTGTGTTGGCTAGCTCAGGATCATCATCGTTTAAAGCTTCCCATTTGTGTACTTTCTCAGGTGTTCTTCTAAGCAATTTCACAATCACTACAACTATGCTCATGTAAACTCTTTCTATGAACAACAAAAATGACATTACCAAACATAATGTCACTAAATATTTCAAGATTGGTATAAAGACAAAGATTCTTGTCTGCTTCCAAATGTTGACAGTTTCTCCAATTATGCATGCCACTTCTAACAACCTCATCTGTATCTGATGCTGCTGCTAAGTTGTGTCTTTGGACCTTTTAAACCCCAAAACCAAAAAAAAAAAGATTACATATAATGTGAAAATAAGAATCCAAAAGTATGGGAAACAGAGAGAAGAAATGATTTACCAGAAACCAAGAGGAAGGTTGGAAAGAATCATAGAGAAAGAGAAAGAACTTAATAAATGGTGACATTTTTCTCCAAAGGACATAAAACTCTGTAGAAGCTCAAAACCTGAACATGGAGGAAAAGGGTTTGTTTCTGTAGCAGAGATCTTGGTTTGTGTTCTGTAAGTTTGAAGATTCAAAACAATGTCAGAACCGGATCTTGCTTTTATTCCTCATTTAAATAATGGTTACCTAGCATCATATTCTTTTCATTACCTTTAATTATAGAGATTAAATCTAAACAACTTGAAGAGACAGGAAAAGGATTGGTCTTATATAATTATAAGTATAAGCTATCATTTGGGTTGCATCTTTAGTCAAATTGCATCCAACTTGCTCAATCCCCTCGTAGATAAAGTCGAAGTAAATGTTAGAGTTGTTTGGTCACAGACAATGGGCTTAAATATCAAAAAGAATAATTCTAAAAGCCATAAACCTTTAGAGATTTTACTTGCAATAAAATTAATTGATACAGAAGTAAAGAACTTGAAAGCAAATGGCAATATGAGTCAATTAGATTTCGACAAATGAGAATTCTGAAAAATGGAGAGTTTGTGATTTTACCTCAGAAGCTTTCTCTCTGTCACCACTACTTTCTGCTTCTTCCCCTCTCTTTTATTTTTTGGTCACACTAATAAACAGCAAGGTGGAAATGGAATGAACATGAACATTATTTGTTTTTAATGCTAAACAAAATCATTATTCTTGCACGTCTTAGATTCTCCGGGTCCATCCATACCATATAATTTGGTTATTTCTAAGGTTTTTTTATGGTTCAAAAACTATTTCTAAGTTTTAGGAAAATATTTCTTTATTTGCATTCTTCTGGATATAGACAAACCAATCAACTTATAATTCTATACCATATGAAAGAAAAAATATAATTATATACCATATAAATTTGTCCTTTGATTACAAATGCAAAATCCCTTTCACATTACAATAAAGTAATTGTTTGCAAATTGCAAGCCAAGCCAAGACTAGATCTTAGGTTGTGTATAATGAAAGAGTAAATAAATGGGTTGGCATTGGTCATTGATGTTTACAGCTACATCAATTATGGAATATTTTATAAAACAATAATAATTGTGGAAAGAAAAAAGAGTTTCGCACGTGCCAAACATATCAAACAATTCAGTATCAAATTATGAAATTATCATGTGCGTCCTTTGGAGTCCCAATGTGATGTGTCGATGTTCCTCTAATCCTAGACTCAATTTTTTCCTTTTTCTATTTTCATTTGTGGCCTGTGGGACTAATCCATTTTCACTCACGAAAAGTGAAACTTTCACAAGAAAAAGTTTAAACATTCTTGAACTCTATTATAACTTTTCATATGCAAACAATGATCATATAAATAAGACATTTTATATCTAAAATATATACTCTTTCCGTTCTTTAAAGATGAATATTTTAGAAAAAAAATTGTTTTACAAATATGGATGTTTTGTATTTAAATACAAAAGTTGTTTAATATTTCTTTTTTTACCCTTATTAATTAGAGTTAAAGTAAAAAAAATAATTAATATTTAATTAAAAGATATGGGTATTTTAGGTTATGTAAAAAGGTTTTTAATATGTGTGCAAAACCTAAAAAAATCATCTTTGTGAAACAGAGGAAGTAGTTTATTTTCAATATCAATACGTGTTTAAATTTCACTAACATTAAACTTAAAACTAAATTTTAAGGTTATAATAAAAGGTGCATATAAACTTGTAAAAAATAAAATAAAAACGTGTGATGCAAAAGGTGGACAAATGCTGTTAACAACAACCTTTTACTTATGGTTGATTGTAAAAATAAAAATGAAAGTATTGTTTACTGTAACATATACTTCAGAAAACTATTTCACATATCACCCCTCACTACAACACTTTAGAACATCACCATCAGAGCTCGTCATGGCCAGTCTCGGCTTCCTCTGGCTTGTGACTCTGGTCTAAGCCCTTGTCATCGTGCGAGTAGAGACAATCCGCCGACGGATGAATCACTCCATAACCAAAACCTTCAGCTGAGTTACAGTACGCCTCGACTTGCCCGTCTTTACCTTCAAGATTCACATTGTTGAGAACAATGTGGCTGCAAGGAACTGTGTCGCTGCACGCAAATTTGATGGCTTTTGAACTTTTGGTTGTCCCAGTAATGTTCCGGTACATTATCTGGCTGATTTTAACTGCCGAGGTCTGCGTTTATACCAAAAGAGAAAGAAAACATAACGGAGTTTTCACATCTTTGAGTTTTGTTTTGATAGTCACAACTCACAATCACAAGGTTGTATACCTGGTTTTGACATGTAATTGGAGAATCGCAGTAGAACTGATCAATGAGTATCGGGTTTGCTACATCTTGCATCTCTACGTTTGTGAATCGAACACCTTCAACGTAACCAGAACCTCCCTGTTCGAAAGAGAAACAATGAAATAAAATTGATGCGGATGGAGCCAAAAATCAAAGCTACATTAAAGACTGAAAATTTTAGTTGTTTACCTGATATGTTTTGATTCTGAGTCCATTAGTTGTCTCTCTCAAGACCGCAGTGTCCAACACAACTTGTGTTACAATGCCTGTAGTATTATCCTTTCCAAGACTTCCAATGCTGAGAGAAATTCCAAAGAATTATAATTTGAATTTGAAACAGATGTTATCTAGAAATTTGATGTACCTGATTCCATGTCCAGGTCCACAATAGATGTTCTTCATTTTTATATTCGAGCTCGCATTCACAATCGAGACACAATCATCTCCTGTGCCGATTTTACAGTCTTGAAGGATAACATTGGTAGATCCAGTGATATGGATTCCATCAGTGTTGGGACTATCTCCTGGAGAAGAGACCATAACTTTGTAGACTCGAACTGAAGTTGACCTTGCGATGATGAAATTCATCTGCTGGCTGTTCTGGATCGTTAAGCCACTTACTTTCACACCTGAACTAGATTCTATAGTTAGTGCCTGCAGGGAAAAAAAACAGATTGTTGAACCAAACTAAACAAGCAGAAGAAACTGGAAAATGATGAAGGCAATGGTTTCTTACGGTTGGCGCACTTTTGCAAGGCTGTAAGAGAGCAAGAAAGATGTGTAAGATTCTATTTGAAAAGTCGAGACATTTACTTTTTGAATTAAAAGAATGCTACTTTGGGTATTAAAAGATTTTACATTAGACTTGTTTTTCTTGCAAGAAGCAGCCCACCATTTGCTGCCAGAACCATCTATTACTCCTTTCCCTTGGAACACGACCCCTTTGAGTTTCGAAAACTCTAGCCAAATTCTTTGGAACTTTGAGTCCCAATTGCTGGGCTCATCTGGCGCCACTATTGTTCCGTCAATCTGAAAACAAAGACAAGTTTCTGAATTGTATAAGTCATACCTGTATGTATATATAATAATGGTCTAGTTTCTGTTTTCCTGCTGAAGATAATGAAAATTTAAGACTAAAATGTCAAACTTGACCTGAATGATCAACTTTTGTTCACATGGACCATTGAACTTTGTTGCATTTACTAAATATCGCCGTCCTTCTGGAACCAGAAACACGGATTTTTTTGTACCGCACGCCTTGCTCCATGCGCTTATGAATGCCTGATGTGAGAAGAGCATTGCACAGATTAGTTACACAAGAATATCGACAGGTCAAGTCTACAATGCACACAATTTGTTTATAAATTTTCTCCATGATTTCAAGTTTGGGATATGTTTTATTCCAGACATAGATTTGATAACGTTTTGGTATCTAGACAACCTGTCATTACATGGAATAAGAAAAATGGTGCTCAAACGCACCTGAGTGTCATCAGAAACTCCATCTCCAGAGGCACCAAATGTATCCACATTCACAACATTCTTACCAGAATTATGGCTTGTGAATGACGGCCAATCAAAGACCTTTGTATCATCATCATCATCATCATCTAGCAGTACATCAAAGTTCTCAAGCTCCTCAAGGATGTCAAGATCGGTGTACACCATTTTCCCAGCAGCTCCATAAGCAATAATCAGTAACAGACCCAGAAGGGAAAGAATGAAGAGCTTCTCCATCATATGCCTCAATCAAAACTCCAAGAGAAGAAGATTCCTGTTTGATTATTAAATCCAGTGCCCACTAATGAGATTTCTTTGCTAGAGATTATTGGTTTTGGGTTGAATTTATATGCAGAGTAATTAATGGGGTTTGTGGGGTTTATTGGCTTGGCTTTAAAGTACATGAAGAGAAGGCCTTGTTTTTCTATATATCTACGCTTAAAGCACAAGTCATGTGCTTTTTTACTTCTTTGCTTTACTCCGAAACCTCTACACAAAACCTTTGTGGTCAACTTGTTCTTGATGAATGTTGGTCCCATGGGATCTGAAATAAAAACAAGCCGAGAAAGAAGAACCTGAGAATCTCCCAACTTTTTCACCTGAAGATGCTATATTTAGATTTTTAGACATGATGTGGTTTTGAAGAATGAAGAACAGACATTCTATAGTATATACCAAGAGACAAAAATAAAAGAGGTCAATGAGTTTGTTGCACCAACCTGGCAAATAAAGAATGATATCCTCCTGTGTTGTCTTTGTAGAGTGTCAATCATCTGTTATGGCTTCAAGTAAAAGAACCCATTTCAGTTATATAGAAAAAAGGTGTGAATTTTGCAATCAGTTCGTTCATCTTTTTCATGAAGCTGAAGCAAAAAACTTTCCTGCAATTTTGCTTTATCAGTTTTTCACGATGACTGAACTATAACCAATCTCCCTCATTAGCTCTCGTGAAGCAGCAATCTCTCTGATTCGCTTGGATATTTCAAAGTCACCGATCTCAAAGTAAAATTTTGAAACTTGAACGTAAACAGCAAAACTCTCAGGTTCAAGATCCATCAAGACTTCCGCTGCTCTTCTTCCTATTGTCTCGTTTTTATGAATCCTGCAGCTCTGAAGTAATGAGCTCCACGCGATGCAGTCTGCATCTCCACGTGCCTGAAGAAGCAGCCTTTCGGCTTTTTCCACCAAACCAGCACGCCCTAGCAAATCCACCATGCACGCATAGAGTTTCCTTCCAGGATAAATTCTGTACTTCGATTCCAATGAGTCAAAAATCACCTCACCTTCTTCAACAAGACCAGAATGACTGCAACCTGATAGTACACACAAGATTGTAACTTCGTCTGGTATGAGATTCTTTTCATCCATCTCTCTCAGAATCTCAACACACTCTCTTCCCATGCCATGTCTAGCATAGCCATTGATGATCGACGTCCAGCAGAAGATGTTAGGTGAATCAAGCTCATCAAACACCTTCCGAGATACTTCATTCTGCCCGCTCTTTGAATATGCATCAATTAGAGAACACGAGACTGCAACATCAGATGCATAACCGGATTTGATGGCACAGGAATGTACAAGCGTGCAGCTATGTAAACTTTCTGGTAGAGAGAGTGATAAAGCCTTGAGGACAGTAGAAAGAGTGACTTCGTCAATTCCAGTTCCTTCATCAATCATCAAACCAAACATCTCGATGATATCTTTAGTAATGCCACACTGCATCAGAGAAGTCATCAGCGAGTTACAGCATTCCAGAGTCATGCAAGGCAAACTCTGATAAACCAACACAGAACTCTCAATGTCATTGCATTTGCCATACATGTCAATTAAAGCAGACTGGACATGAAGACTTGAAACGTCAAAACCCATTTTGACTACATAGCAATGGATCTGCTTCCCAGACCGAAGATCGCTGTTTCTGCTAAAGAAATTCAGAAATGACATGAATGACCGTATTGAAGGTCTCTTCCCCCAAAACTGCATCTTTCTAAGCAAATCAAGAGAACGAAGCACAGACCCGTAATCTGCATACACAGAAATAATCGAGTTCCATGATATTACATCCTCTTCTGGGACAGCATTGAATGATTTCTTAGAAGCAGATAAATCGCCACAAGCAGAGTAAAAGTCCACAAGCGCATTAGCAACAAATATATTAGAAATGTCCCACCCAGATTTAATCACTAGGGAATGAAATTGCTTCCCTTCATATAACAACTGATCCTTAGAACAACCACGGATCATATAACAATAAGTTAACCCATTTTCAGTAACACCTTCAAGTTCCATCCTATGATACACTCCAAGCAATCGCTTGAAATCTCCGGTCTCACAAAAACATCTCAACAGCAAATTGCAAACAGCTAAATTTCTCTCAGGCATTTCATCAAACAACTTCAAAGCAACATCAACAAGCCGTAAACTCACATAAAGACCCACAAGTGCAGACCTGACGAACATATTACAACCAAACCCAAGCGAAATCACCCTGCAATGAACTTGCATTCCTTCTCTACAAAACCATTCATCACTACATACATTGAGAACAGAAGGAAACGTGGAAGCACTCTCCTTAAGACCACAAGAGACCATCTCTGCATAGAGTTCTATAGCTCTTATAGAACACCCATTTCGACTATTCCCAGAAATAAGAAGATTATAAGTGACAACATCTCGTACGGACATTCCATCGAATACTTCGTGTGCAGATATCAAGTTCCCGGATTTAATCAATTCATCAATATTTCGATTATGAGTATAAACAAGGTCGTTAGGGTATTTTTGAAGAAACGAACCGAACTCTAAACGAGGCGCCGCAATAAACGGTGCAGGACACAAATGTTGAGCTAACGTCGTTGTTGTTCTGCGAAGAAAGTATAAAGCTTGAGACCCTCGCATGTCACTCCGACACAGTAATATCTCTCCCAGCCGTATTTCGCATTTTAATCAAATATTAGTAGACAAAAACTGAATGCTTTTCGCCTTTTTTTTCTTCCTCCTTCCACGATAAGTATCAGTGTCTTCACAAGAAAACCAATATACTTCACGAATTGGCCAATTCGGTTTGGTTTCGAGTTTGAGCAGTGAATTCGGTAACCAGTAATGTTTGGTTAGGAACCACCAAAACGAAATTACCAAATTTAAGCGATACTATTGAAAAAATCTAGCTTTTCAATATTATTAATCCAAATTCGGTTTTACGTTCCATTTCGACACCAATTTTTTACTTTGAACCCAACTCTAAATTCAGTCTAATTCGGTAAATTTTAGTTTGAAACCGAAATTCCAAAATTCGCGAACCAAAGTGTACCGATTCTTCTGATTGCGAGCGTAAAGTAGGTAAGAAACATCCACAGAAAAAAACATAAAAATCCGACCTCTCACATTTCGAATAAGAGAATCTTTATTACCGAGACGGTCACAAAGAGGCTCTTTGAGAGCCAAAAGCAATTATCTTTTTTATCCCCAAACCGTCCAACAAAAGAACACAAAAGCTTTGTAAAAAGACAAATGGATATACATAAAATACTTACATTAATATGGCTTTAGTGGATAATAAACGCTAACAAGTAGCTGCAACTGCCTCCATGAGAGAAGCTACGAACTGCATTTGAGTATCTTCATCGATTTTGGAGAAGAGAGGAACGTGAACGAACAGAGACTTGTGTCCCTTTTGTTCAGCGAACCTGAGAGAGTGATAGTAGACATAGTTGCATACAAAACGTCCAGCGTCGTCTGACTGAACTACGTCGAAGCCTTTCTTCTTCAATAACTGGAATATTGACTCCGTGGAGCATGAAGTCTTCAGGATACCGAAAATAAACAATTCAAATCCAAATTAAAATGTATTGCAAGAAATATAAGAACAGTGAGCTTTGCGGTGAGGCATGTATATGTATGTATATTACCTCTTTTGCCTTTGAAATGGCTCCATCTTCAACAACTATAGGAAGCCGCTGTGTAAAGAAACGTTTAAAGACAGGCGCGATTAGGGTCTTCCCTCGTATATGAATCTGTTCCTTAATAATAGAAAGTGGATCTTATTGAAGTGAATTCATACGCAATTGCTATGGTTTTTTACCTGTGGTTGCCAGCCTAATTCATCAGGACAACGGAAATGAGCTTCGTTCACTGCCCGTCTTTCAATCGCAAATTTTGTCGCTCCACTGTTCACCCCAAGATGAAGCTAAAGAAGCACCAGAATCAAAGAGAAAATGTGGGTTTTAAAGATCTTTCACCATAGAAAACACAAGAACCATGATGAAGATATAAGTTATTTGAAAATCTAAACATTTCTAAGACCTCAGCAATCTTGAGCTCCTAAACACATCAATCAAGCAAGACGCAGAAACAAAGTGTTTAGATAACAATGGCGCGTTTAACAAAACGTAACAAACAATCAAGAACCATGATGGAGTCAATGTTTAGCCTCATATTTTTCTCTTTACTATCACGCAACATGGAAGAGTAAACACAGCAATATCACACTTCATCAACGGTCTAAGTCTGAACTTGGTTTTAAAATCTATAAGGGTCAGTCTTAAAGTGGAGCAAGTAAACTAGACTGGGACATTAGAGTAGAAAACAGTTTCACAGATAAAAATGAGTAAAGTCTCACCCAAACAACAGTTCCATTGCTGCTCTTATCTGCAGAGACAACACTAGACTCCAAAACCTCGTAAAGATGAGACTTTGCTCCTTCCCCTGCAGTGTCAAGAACAGTGCAGCTACCAAGACTCAATCCAGACGGAAAACCTCGTTTCTCCACATATGATTTCAGATTCTTAGCTATTTTCTCAGTTGGATTCTCAGAAACCCCAAGAAATTTCTTGAAACCAGTCACATGAATCGTAATTGATTTTGGCCCTTCAGAACCCATCTCCACCTTCCATAGTGAAAGAACATATACAATCAAAAATTGAATTCTCAAACACGTAAAATAATACCAATCAAAGATACGAATAAGCAACCAAATCAAGTTCAACCAAAACTATCGATTGATCGTGAATACAGAACGAAAAGAGTTGACCCCAGTTCTTGATTTGATGATTAAAGATCGGATCTTTTTTACCTGAATATCTCGAAAAGATAAATTAAAAAAACCCAAAAATTGAGCTTAGATGGGTTGGTTTTGGCTTCTGGATCGAGGAAAATGGTAACAAAATTGGGTTTTGTTCTTATGTTGTGGCGAATAAAAAGAGACATCGAGCTCTCGCGGTGGACTTAGTATAAAAGCACACCCCAATGAAACACCCACCGATTACGTGTTTATTTACGAAAATGCCACTAGGCCGGGGAATGAAACGTCTCCGACACCATCTGAGGTGGTCGCTATCCAATCGATGACAGGGGAGGATGATGACGTGACGTGTTTCTATTGGGAGAAGATACTAAAGAAATGGGATTTAGGAAGTTGTGATTCCGGCATATTAATAGTTGTTGTTGTGTCGCGGTGCCAACGGACCCACCAATGTATCCCGTATTTTACGAAATTGCCCTTGTTGTTAGATAGGGAAATTTTTGAACATGTATCATAAGAATAACTTATATCAATATCTAAAACATGATATCCAAACTTTCCGATTTTTGTTTAATTTATTATTTCCACGCCGGGACAATACATGAACGAGTTCGTTTAAGCACATGATTTTTCAGATTCATGCAGAGCACTCGCGGTTAATTGCAAAATGACATGTTTAAAGGATTTCGATCGATCAACTCTACTAATTAAGATTTGTCGTATGCAAGGTAGATCGAACTTGAACTGGTTTTCTTTTAAAATAAAATGGCATGTATTAGCTACATACATATATACTTAAGCTGAAGGTCCTATTTACAGTCGATTCGAGTAATTACAAATGTAAATATTTTTGCACTCCATGTTAAGTTGTCCACTAAGAGCCTAAGATCAATCATGGAAATATCGAAAACATTAAATTATAAATTACGATGTCTTTTGTTTTCCCAATCATCCAAAAGCATTAAGCGAAGTTAAAAAAAAATTAAGCGAAGTCAAGAGAAGTATCTTTATTATGATAGGTTAACAAACATTCTTACTAAAGAGTTTCATGGAATGTTAAAAACATTCATGGCATTAGTAGTCATGAATGCAAAACTAGAATTTGGTATAGAGTCAATGTCTCTTCAAACTAAGTTCAAAGTTGAGAAATACGAAAATTACTGAATAAAATCGCTCATTCCCAAGACTCCCCTCGAACACCCAAATCGATCCTACATACTTCAGTTCTTCTTCTCTCTCTCTGTTAAAGCAAACAAACCCTAGAAGAAAATAGTCACCACATTTCATATGCCATTTTTTTTTGTTAAAATTCATATGCCAACTTGTTGTTACTCAAATGGAGATTTCCCCCAAATGGAATGCCTTTGATGAGCCTCTCTCTCTCGGAACCCATTATTGCTTTCTTCATGGTCCTGCAACCCAAACATTTCATTACATTAATTGAAAAATATACATATTCAGCTCGAGTGCTTTAATTAGTTGAATGGGTTTCTATAAAAGTAAACTCTGTGCAGTGTGAGCTTCAATACTATAAAAGGGTTTAGGTAATAAATTTCAGACATTGTAGTAGTTGAGGATCAATGATTCTCACTACCCCTTTCCTTGATTTCACTCTAATAATTACTAGTAAATAATATATTTTTTATAATTACTCTTGCTAGGGTTCTGAAATTTTTACTGATAGTGATGCTATTTGGATCTAGTTAAATTTGCTTTGGAAATGACGCTTTTTGGTGGAGTTTATTAGTCAAGTAGTATATGATCATTGATTTCGAAACAAGATATAACAGTAATATAAAAAAACATAGATAGTTAGCTAGTTACTGAAATTACCTCGAGAGCATTGCACGGTAGTACTTCATTGTTACCATCCTCGCATAAACATTGACCTGAAGCAGCTCTCTTGTTGTGAACTGGAGGGAAATGGGCCCACTTCACCAACCCAAATCAATCAAATTGAAATCACAAAATGTTATCATCAGCTAGCTAGATATCTCTCAACTAAGCTGACTATAAGAGATGAAAACTAATTAGGGTTTTCTTTTAAACTAAGATTAATTAAGCTTTATTACATTTTTGGCAGCTAAGCTGAAAGCTTCCTTGTGAGCCATGCTTGGATTCTGAGCCTTTAACCTCCTGATCTCTTCCCTGATCCAATCCAACCCCCAAGAAAGAAACCATTTTACAAACTCAGAATCTAAGCTAGTTAAAATTTGTTATATACATAACATACACATGTAACTATATGTAAAGTAGTGTGTTGGAATTGATTTCTTACTTGATGAAGCAATTGTAAGCTGAAGGAGCTCTTTGTCGTTTCTCAGGGGCTGTATAAACTCAAAACATCAATTAGACTGATCAAAACCGAGAAATCGCAAAACTAAAATTGTAAGTTAAGAAGAGAGATGGAGAGAGAGGAGGAGGAGAAGTTAAGGTACATTCAAACGTACGTTTATTGACAACTTGGTAAACACGAGACACATCTTCATCTTCATTGTCTGAAGATGAAACCAAAGTCGTTGGACTGTCCTTCTCCTGATTCACCTTCCATGCTTCTTCTTCCACACCATCTGTAGCTGCAACCTCACGCTCCTCTTTCCCCGCCTGTGCATATATGTACATAACTAAGTCCATTGATATATATATATATATATATATAGTAGATGCATGTGTTTCTCCAAGTATAGATTTTATGGGAACCTCGTCGAGATGGGACAGAGAAGCAAGGAGATGGAGAGGAATGAAGGAAGCCTTCATCAAATTGACAGAGAGGAGGCTTGTGCAGTGCCCACATCTCACAGTCACCACCATTGACAGGCTCGTGAAAGGCACACTCACCTACAACACATATATATTCATCAAATCATCATAAATATAAAAAAGAGAAAGAGAGAGAGAGAGGAAGAGGGGAAGTTAAGATGTACCAGCAAAACAGTGGTACAAAAACCACACTGGACATGGCAAATCTGCCCCGGCAGATCAAACAGATGGTTGAGTGTTGTCATGTTGGGCATTCTTGTCATAGAGAGAGAGAATGTGTACGATGAATGATTGGAAATATATGTGTGTGAGTGTGTGTATATATAGATAGAGAGATAGGTATTGTTAAACATTAATGCATTAATATTTTATCTTTCATGTGAAATACTTTGGTTACATGCTAAAATGCACTACTCAATTCCTCTTATATATGTGAGTCTCTATCTCACTTATGATAATTGGAATCTTCATCGTCTCGATGAGCTGTGAGCAGTAAATGATTATCATTCTTTCTATTAATTAATCACATTCCTAACTCTAAAGAAAATTTAAACTACATTTTCTTCTCTAAAGGAAATAAATTATGTATATGAGATATAAGATATTGTTGATGATGGAGTTCTAGTGACAATTCACTTGACTTTTCTCTAATTAATTAACGATCCGGTTCCCGTTTTATAAAAGCATTATTTAAGATTTTTGTAGCTATATTCTTAGGTCACACGCGCACACATACATATATGAAAATGATACATATTGTTTTGAGAGTTTCCGTCAAAACAATTTAGAACACAGACCTTCCTTAACCCATAAAACACACACACATTCCTTCACCTATAAACGCAATTATATAAGATCCCTCCAAAACCATTTCACGTTCCTTTTTCTGTTCTCTGTTTTACAAATCCACGACAGTTAAACGCTACCTATATATATGACCGTGCAATATAATATGATTTACTAAACATTGACTATATAGGTGGAACAATATATAGAATAACAAAAGATATAATCAATGGCTCAATGGTAAAGTGTAGTGTCACAATAAACATGTGAAAGTGGAAAGCCACGTTGTACAAGACCAGATAGACTAGATCGAAGAGAGTTGGTTAATAAATGATGTGTGTGTGGTTTGGTTTGCAAGTTAGAAAGAAAAACACAAGTGAGGTTGAGAAAGAAATGCCTCTTTGTCTCATGTGTAGTTGTCTCTTTAAATGGGATTTAATGAATCTCTCACAAACTCAACCGTCTTTGGAGTATAGGTTGAAGTGAGAGTGAAAGTGAAAGTGCAATGAGTTGAGACTAGTGCGGGTGTTTCTATGAGGCATTACTTTTAGTAACTCGGAATCTTAGGATTTTGTCCTTCTTCTCTCACCATTTGCTAACTGTTTCTTGACCATTTTACCCAAACTCTTCTCTCTCCCTCACTCGGTCTCTCCTCATGTTTCAGTGCTTTGTCTCTCTCTCCATCTCGCCACATGTTATTTCTACTGTCTCTCCCTTTATTGCTCACTCTGTCTCACTTAATCTCATCTCCTATGTTGTGTTCCACTTCCACCACAAGAAAAAGACTTAACATGATATTTACTCAATTTCTTACCAATTTGTATTTTCTTAAGTGGGCAGAATCCCATGCGATGGCCCAAACAGGTACTATACAAGTTTCGACCCATACAACAATAACCCAACACAAAGTCAACAAAATACTATCATTTTTAACAAGCCTTTTGACGAGTAGTAAACGCTTTGAGAGCGTGAGTACTCGCTTAGTAGGTTAAATGCTTTTGGTTTAACAATCTTCTCTACATATACTTTTATTCTAATATTTTACGAATTGTAATTTTCTCAATTGCAAGATAGATAAAAAGAAGCCAACTTTTCTTCACAGCTTATCAAAAATAGAAATCTTTGGACAAAACATACAAATTTTATGGATTGGTCAAATCCCACTGTTAAAATAAAAGAGTAAGCACATTAAGGTCTATCACAGAGGATATCAACACCGATCTTAGCAGACAATTTATCAGAGCCGACCACAGCACAAACTAAGCCATTGCTGTAAGAATATTATCATTCGAATCAACTATGAAAATTAAACATAATGGGTAAATTTTGCCTTGCAAAACTCAGTCCACTGGCGAAAAATAAAGCTATGTGGCAAAACAAAATGATCAAGCAAACACTGATTCACCACAACACCCTAATTTTACATCCACAATTCACCATTTCCAGATCAGTCGAATAATAAACAACCACAAAATCGAATTAATCTCTAAACATCCTATCAGAAATCGCAGAGATAATATAATGACTTCATAAAACGATATAATAAAGTCGAAAATTATCCTTCAAAGCAAAACAAAACCATCTCACAAATCCACAACTGATAATTCAAAAAGATGCAAAAAAAAAACACATAACCTAATAATCATTCATCACTCTTCATCTGGCTTCTTGAAGACATAGGTAGTTCCACACTTCCCACAGTAATGCCTATCGAAATGACTCGCCATGAACGTACCAGGACCACAACTAGCAGATGGACACTCCTTCCTCAACCTCTGAACTTTTCCACTTCCATCAACCTTGTAAAACTGCAAAACTGCTAGCTTCACTTTCTTATGCTTGTGCTTGATCTTCTTCGGCTTCGTGTACGTCTTCTTCTTCCTCTTCTTCGCACCTCCTCTCAGACGGAGCACCAAGTGAAGCGTCGATTCCTTCTGGATGTTGTAATCGGCGAGTGTCCTTCCGTCTTCCAATTGCTTTCCGGCGAAGATCAGACGTTGCTGATCCGGTGGGATTCCTTCCTTGTCTTGGATCTTCGCTTTCACATTGTCGATTGTGTCCGATGATTCAACCTCTAGGGTTATCGTCTTCCCCGTTAGGGTTTTCACGAAGATCTGCATTTTTTTTGCTTCTCTCTTAGCTAGGAGAAAAACGCAGTAAGCTTAGCTAAGAGTTTTTATACTTGGGAAATTAGGGTTGACGCAATTCTTAACCTAATGGGCTTAAAGCCCAAATTAATATGTAAAACCCGTAATGATTTAAAAAAATGTTGTTTACAGCTAAATCACGCATAGATTTTGCAAAATTCTCAAACTAATGGGCCTTTAAGTCGAAATAAGCCCGGAATCTTTAAACGTTGTCGTTTTTAAAGATAACGCTTTAGAAATTCGAACTCTTCATGGTCTCTGAGAGTGAGCAATATCTTCCTAACTGGTTATTTATCCTTTTGGTTGATTTTCATTATCAATGACGATTGTAGCATCACTACGAGATATTAATCTCATTCTCTTCTCTTCTGTACCTTCAACTCCTGCAATGGCGGATTCATCATCAGGAACTTTCCGGCCAGCTCTGCCGATTCCGATTCCCAAATACTCACCATCCCGTAGAAATCGTAATCCGATAACTAACCATCAAACCGATACATAACCGAAACCACAATCAAATCCAGCTCTTAAGCTTCCACATCACGGAACCAGACACTACAAACCGGTTAAGGAAGGAGTTATCTCTTCAGATGGAGAACGCACAATCGTAATCGGCGATTCCGGTGTCTCGTACCAGCTTCCCGGCTCGCCATAATTTTTTTTTATGGAACGTTAATCTCTTGCTTTTTTATCCAATTTAAATTCGATATGAAATCATTAATTAATTGATTAGGTAGTTAATCATATCTCTTGCTTATTAAAAAAAATGAAAGATAGCATCATTTTCACTGGAATGTTTTGAAATTACACTTTTTCTCGAATTTAATCTCCAAAAAGAACACATTTGTCCAGGGAAGAAAAAAGAATGATATCTTTGTCGAAATTGGAAAAGCATATTTTCGTCTGCTTTTAAGCTTTCGCTTTCGACATTATAAATTGGTTGCAACTTATATGGGCTGATACGGGCCCATTTATCTTTCACACTCTCAAACACCACGAAATCATATATATATTAATTTATATATGAATATTCATCACAGTTATGTAGGTTTGGTACAAATTAGTCAAATGTTACATAAAGGTTTAATTGAAAGCTAACTAGTTAAACAGAGAATTATGGATGCCGTTATTATTGCAACTCAGAAAATTAATGGGGGATCTTTATGTCAAAGATAGAGAGCACTCGCCAGTCACCTCTTAGCTATAGAATTGATCAAAAGATGACAACTAAAGTTGGCTATTTAATTAGTTTCCATTGATAGACAAATCAGCACTGCTTAACGTGGCACTATTTCATTTAATGAAGAGGTTGACTTAATAACATATGTTTATATATATACCGAACTTTTGATTCAACAAATGATGAACCAGATGAGAAAAACCTAACTTTTATTCCAAGAAAATACAATAGTATTTGACTTTACATAGAGACCAGAATGGAACGAGCGAAGTGAGAATCCACGGACATAAACGATTGGGGCGTTAGAATACTGTTCATTTTAACATCCATAATTACATAAAATGTTATGACTTTTGCTTAACGTATAACTTATTTTATTTATTAAAAAACATGATCGTTGCATTAAAAGAAGAAGGGATGTGGAAAACAAGATAGGAATTTTCTACAATGACACTGTAAACTAAATAAACTATTAAAGCTATCGAGAAAGTACCAAATGTTGACGATGAGGAAGGTTACTGATTTTCGGTGGACGTGGAGCCAACGAATTTAATCAAAGACCGTAACTTAAGATGTTGTATGAAAATATTATTTCTTTAATTTTTATAAGAGAATGAAAGGATTTTTGATTAAGTACTAGTTTGAAAGGTTCGTCGGATCATATTTGGTAAATCGTTTTTTTAAAGACCTCTAAATTTTATATATTTGAAATGCTCAATTATATATATATATCCTAATAATTTAGAAGATTAGTTCAATTATTTGGTAAAAAATGCACCAACATGAATCACCGAGTTGAAGCTTTCTCAAACGGTCAGGCGCACACAACCACTAGAGGGTCTTTCTCTTCTATCATTTTTAGTGGTTTTAGTTTCTATTCTATTATATATATATATATATATATATATATTTTTGTAAAAGTAGTTTCTCTTATATCTTACTCTTATCTTACGTTTATTTTATTCGTTTCATTTTCGTAAAGTATAAGGACCACAAGGAAGGAAGTAACGTGAAGGAATGATTCAGAGACAGCTTTCTTGTTTCTGGTGGATCGAAACCTTAATTAGTTAACTTTCGAGACTTTTTAAGATTAGCTAGGTAACAAAATTTAAGACAAAGTTTGTATATCATTTGATGGACCACAGACACAAAACTAAGGACCACTTCCAACAAAAGAGAATATAAACTCAACAACCATTTAACACATTGCATCATTTGATGACGATGATGGTTCGCTTATTTCTGTTTCAATGCATGCCCACAACATCACCAGATTTTTGGGGGTTATACTTTATACACAAACACGCACGTGGCAGTTTCGTCTGAAAGAAAAATATTAGTAGTCGACATCAAATAAAACATTTTCTTAGAAATAAATATGAGAATGTTAGAGTAATAGTGATTATGGACGTACAATAGTAAAGTGAAAGCCAATTCTGACTAATAATATGGAACGCATATATTCTCCGACCGCAGTGGACATAACACTACAACAGTGCTGATGAATTTTTTTACTATATTATTTAAAGTACCTTTGCGGATTTGTTAGTTTGTTACATTCTAAGCTTTTTTTTTCCTGTTCAAAAGAAGAATTCCTTTTGTATCTTCATATGTTTATATATGCTATAGATTTAGACCGGATCTCGACTTTGAAATCATGAAGAGTGGAACGATTTAATATCTTAGAAGTAGTTGGCTGATCAATCTAAGTTAAATAAAAAAGATATAAAAATAAATTTTATCTGATGAATTTTCTTATTATTGTTTGGTTGTATACTAAATCATTAATATTGAACTAAATCAATTCTCTGAAGCTACATTCACCATGGGAATAATATGAAGACTTCTGCATCTTAGATCATATTTGGAGACTTCTTGTTTGTGTTTGTGTGTCTGCATGTATATATAATGAATAAATTCACTATTAATAGATCAGACTGAATAAATTATAAGTTTTGACCCCAAAAATATATATGAACAACAACCAATGGTGCATATGGTCGCTAGCATAACACTATGGTTCGTGTGCTACTGAAGCTAAATTCACTAGAGTTATTCCACCACAAATTATAAAACATATCTCATTAGTCATTCATTACATACAATATTTTCTAGCTAATAAAAATAAAATGGATACAGATTGTTTGTCAGGCTTTGTCCACGTCCTGAATTTGGATTGGTTTTTTCTTGTCACGGTTGGATTGGCCAAAGTTGATATTTTTGGTTGGAAATGGAAATTTTATTTAAATATAGTTAGGAAACAAAATTTGGTTTACGTCCATCAAGAGTTGATGGTGTATATAAGGCTTGATTAGGAAACAATAAAGACCGAGATATTAGGTGCTCTAATCAGATATTTTATCCAGAAGTTTTCGGTGCATCGTAGTCCACAGATATATCTATTCTGGGTTACTTTTGTCCCCTTCCTATAATAGCAGGTATGTTCATATTTAACTTTGTTGAATATGAGGTTTTTTTTTCTTTTTCTTACATAAATGAGAGCAATTATTAATCTGTTATGTTCAGTTATGTTCAAGTGGTAATATATAATTCTTTCAAGTAAACCCACAAATCTCCCTAGATGATAAAATTAATTATAATAACATCGATCAAAGATGATATTAACACTGATTCCGAACTTTTATACCAAAAGATTTTCAAATGATTCTTCTAGTCAAAGGAAAAAAAAACGAAAAGAAAAAAAAAGAAGAAGATTCTTATTAGTTAGGAATGGGCATATGCAAACATTGCTCGAATCATATCAATTATTTGTGCTGCATCATATTCCCAAATTAAGATATCCAAGGTTTTTAATAATATATGAGCATTCATATTTCATTGTTAGTAAGTAAAAATAAAATAAATTTGATCATATAGGAATACATACATGCAATATCTTAGATAACCGAAATAACCTGTTCAAACCCGATACTGAATAAAACTAACCACATAAATATCAAAATTCCAAAAATAGCAGCTTAATATACCGACATACCTAACCTAAATGATCCCATTATTTGATGTAAAACACTAGAATACTGGGCAATAAGCCTAAAACCATTGCTACATTCGGAACAGATATAACTATCAATTCAAATATTAAAGCGTACAAGTGGTTTAAGCTGATACAGGGAACTAGTAATTTAACCCTTCATATAAAAAAGAAGAAGTTAGAAACTAGTAATCCTAACATCTATGATCTTGGGTGTTGATAGACGGTCGAGATCCAAAGGAGTGGGATGGAGGGACCAAAGCTATGTTTGTTTTCTATATGGATTCATACGAAACCGTAGCTTTGTGTCAGAAAATTTTCGAATAAACCTTGCCCGAAAATGGAAGGGTCAATCAACCTGTCCATCAACGAAAAGACCCTTTAACACATATTTTTCTTTTGTTTTGGAGGAAATACAGAAACATTCCCGATGAAATATTGGGGGTCATCGGGTAGGATTTTATAAATCATGTTACTTTTTTGTTTACGTTGATGATTTTACGTTCTTGATATTGAAACAAGATTAATAGACAGGATTACTAAAATTTTGTCCAAAAATAAACAAGAAACATTAAAATCATTATATATGGTTTTAGTGTTACTAGTGCACTAATTATAGATTTAGAAACATTATATTCAAAACCAAAATTGTTGGATATCTATTTCTTAAATATTAAAACTTAAAACTACTCATGATGAACTTAGGCTGTAATATTCAAAAGTTTTGATTGTTTATTTTTTGTTAAAAAAGTTTTGATAAAGATGTACAAATGATTGATTGTTTGAAGATTCGAGATTCACAAAAATTAGTAGCTAATTTAAAATCAAAACATAAAACTAGTAAAATAATTATTTTGCTACGAGATTGTTGTGGAAGGCCTGAACCGGTAAATATTGATTACTATATCGGTCAGCAAGGTTCGAGAATATATTAAGCGTAAATCGGGGAGTAAAGATGGACTTAACGTATAACTAATAAAGAGACTAGTTTTTTTTATTAATCTATTTAATTTATTGATAAAATTAAATATATATTATGTTAAATATGTATATATATTATTTTATGTAATTATTTTTTAATTTAATATTAAAATTAATTATATTATGTTGTATATATACACATATATAAGTTATCGTTCATTTATATATATATACAAAAAAATAATTAGACAGATTTAATTCAAATCCAAATCGTTGACCGCTTAATTCAACTGAATTGGAGTAAAACATCACGGAAAATAACTGTGGAGTGTTTAGGCGGCTACTTAAAAGGGTAACTGCAACTTACCAGTAAAAATAATACCAAGCGATGTAATTTTTTTTAGCCAAGTTGATCTACAAATATTAAAAGAAAAAAGAAATATATTTAACTGTTTTGCTAAGACAAATTGGCTGAGACGCTTGGTACATTTCCTCAATAATGTATTTTTGAGCGTAGGTCAAAATTAGAATGGAATGGACCACGAACCGAAATATAAGTTCTGCCCTTTAGCTCATGTAGGCCGTGCCGTAGGCATAGGCGAATTTAATAATACGGCTAAATATTTATGGCATATTGCATTATTTGGTGATAAATTATTGCAATTATATAGAGATAGGTACAGAAAACTGAAACGAATCTATCAAATCACAAAGCCTGAATATGTTGACGGGATATTAATAGAAGAAATCTAGCTAGGCGAACAACCAATGATAACTAAGCTTATTAAGAAAACTTTGCCTGTAGTTCCGAGAGCTAAAATACTCAGCATGCAGCATCCAAGTGGCGCATCGCATGGATCACCAAACAAAGGAAACAACTCTCCTTTTATTTCTTCACCTCATATTTGGAACATTTTGATTGATAACGAATAATACATTTTTAGTAAATCACGATCTACATTCACTCATTTTGTGAATATATACCTTTTTTGTCAACATCATTTTGTGAATCAATAAGATTTATGAAAAACGTTAAAAAGTATGCTCCGAATTCCAAAAGACCAAAATTTTTTGTTATTTGAGTTCTTTTTTTTGTTTTGCTTAATGATTTGAATATCCTATTACATGAATTATATGAGAAGTCAAAAGATACTATGAAAAATTATTCTTTTCTTTTTTTGTTCGATGTTTTTTACACCAAGCTAAATCTAATAAGAAAAGAAAACGAGGTTCTTAAGTTGATTATACGTAAATTGCATTATATGAGAAAATATTAAAATAATTACGAATATAAGAAGTTTAAAAAGAAAAAAAAAACTTTGCGTCATTTAGCATTTTCGTCTGTATTTAACAAAAATACCCCTTGCCTAAAATATTCATCATTCACACATCATCTATTAATGCAACATGTATTTTCCGGTGTCAGTTTTTGTCACATTTTAATATAGAATCATATTTATGAAAATATTACACATAATAAATAATATATTATTTTAAATCATACTGTATTAACATATATTGTAGCTAATATACTCGCACATGTAAATGACATGTTTTTTTTATTATACGTGTGATTTCCGCCAATAACACGTACCATATGGAATGGAATTATTATTTTTTACACACAAAGCTCTGACTTATTTTTTCCTGACTTTCAATCTTCTTTCTCTTTAACCTAATTTCCCCTATTATTATTTAGGGAAAATTTATTATAAAGGAGTTTAAACAAAAAATTTGTCTATCTACATATTTTTTTTTGTAAATTGTCACTTTTTCCTAAACTATCCCATATTAATATCATTTTTCAAAAAAAAAACCATAAAACCATATACATACACACCTATTAATAAGATTTGAAGAATAAAATTTTTTATTTTAGGCAATTTTAAATAGGTTTTAACTTGATAAAATTTGTTCTGAAAATTCTAGAATATGTATTCTGACGAGATAAAATTATTAGATTACATATTCTAACATTTTTTTATGGTATAAAAATATTATATTACGTATTCTAGCAATCATTCATATTCTAAGATTTTTAGAATGAAAATATTAAAATACTTATTCTGAAATATTTAGAATACACATTATGAAGTTTTTAGAATACATATTCTATCAGTTGTACATGATCTAGGAAATTTAGTTTACGTTTTCTAGCAAATAAAATACGTATTATGAAGGTTTTAGAATATCTAAAAAGATAATGATTGAATTTTAAAATTATTTAAAAGAATATCAAAAATAATGACTGAATTTTAAAATTATTTAAAAGAATATCAAAGATAATGACTGAATCTAAAATATGTGTAATCGTAAATAATTTAAAAATAATATCAGTTATTAAATAAAAATGGTATTTAAAAATAATGTTATTAAATAATTTATGTTATTAAATAAAAATCGTATTTATTTTTAAAATAATAATTAATGAGGGTTTAAAAAAAAAATCTCTTATTTCTTTTAATGATATGTATCTTCTAAAATTAATAAAAAATAATTTTTAAAATCAAAATCTTTTTTTAATGAGAAGTTTTGATTTGTTTTATTTTAATTAAAAAAAAATTTGAAGGCAAAAAAGAATTAAATATTTCAAAAGAATTAAATCAATAACTTTTTAAAAAAAGATTTAGATTAATACATTTTTTAAATCTTCTTTTATACTGAATTTCTCCTATTATTATTATGATATGTTAGATGATTTAAAGCAGCCAATAGTTCACAACTACCTTTAAAATGAAAATGACTTTGTCTAGTCTTTTAAAGAGAGGAAAAAAACAGAATCAAAGTTTATATTAAAAGTAGTAATGATAGAACATACCATCTTACTAATTAAAAATTACACGAGGCTTAAAAAGCTGTCGACAAAACTAAAAAATGGTTCCATTCGAAATATTATAGATGCTCCTCGTTGTTGTTTTTCTTTTTGTTAAAGTGCTCCTTTTTTTCTTCATACTCGCTTTATATCACGGCCATTTAAAAAAAAAAAATTATATTAATAAACCAGTCCTAACCAAGAATTGGGTAGAATTACAGAAATTGAAATTGGTTACAGAAAAATCAGGAATAATACCACGGCCAATTTCAAACAAAATATGATAATAAAATCAGGAAATATACCAAACTTCTTATGTCTATTTTTGTAGCTAAGTCATCATGTACTATATCAACATCATAATCACTAACTACATTCAGGATAACCATAACATACCATTACGTATCAAGAAAAGGATTGGGGAAAATACATGTAAGCTAGTAATGAATCTAAGGATATATATAACCAAAAAGATTTAATTCTGGTAAGACCATTGGTTTTGCAGCTCCTACGCCTAAGCCCTCGTTTATCTTATTCTTGTTTTTATCCACAAACTTGCTTTAATCAGAAATTAACAATTCTAAAGTAATTAATACTAGTAGATCACTAGATACTAATTTAATGTTAATTACAACAAAAGAAGAACTATTATCTATTATCTAGGAACGGACAAAAGAAGAATTATTACAAAACCGGTTTTGTTCCGTACAATCGAAATGTCCAACATCATCAGAGGTGGTGCAATCTCCATAATCCAAACTCATCAGTATTCATAACGATATGCTCTTCACATTTGTAATTTGGTTCCAGCCAATCATCATTTACATTTAGACTATTTAGGGTGTCGCAATATGTACATTACCCACTATGTATATACTGGGATTATTGTTCTGTATCTAGCAACAAATTAACAGTGACAAGTTTTCAAATTACATTCATTATTACTTTATTAGGTATCTACCGTTCTTTAGAACGATTTCCGGATGAAACATAATATAGAGTGAACATATTCTGATACGATGATAATTCACTATAGTACTAAGTGTAGCAATATTTATATACTTTTCATAACTAGGTTGATAGAGTAGGCGAGTATTTAGATTTTTTCTTTTGTTCACAACTCGGAGATTTTAAATTACCTCTTTTTTTTCTTTTGCGTTTTCTTCTATATGGCTTCAGTGAGATGATTATAATATGATATTAAAAAAGGAACATGATATTCCATTGATTATAGAAGTGTATAACTTTACATAAAGTTTTTCTCAAGGTTTGGGAATAAGTTACAAGTGACTTGGGGCAGTGAAGATGGCTTAGCGTTTAACTAATAAATCAAAATTAGTTAGAAATTAAGTAGGAACTAGTTTTATTAATTAATTAATTTAATTTATTGTTAAAAATTAAATATATTATGTTAAATATGTATATATATATAAAAAAGTTATTATGTATTTATATATATATATAATTAATTATTTTTTTATAAAAATAATAATTAGACGGGTCTAACTAGAGTTTAAGCTCGGTTTTAATTCGATAATTCAAATTTAACTCGAATTCAAATCATTGATCGTCTAATTCAACCAAATTAAAGTAAAACACCATAGAAAATAACCGTCGAATACTTAGACAGCCGTCCAATGGCCTAAACGGTCTAAACGTCCATGTTTTAGAAAAGTGGTTATTATTTATTTTAACTTAAAACTAGTTAGAAAATAATGGAACAGCAGTAGTCCCGGTCATGATGTTTTCGAGCTAAACAATATTACTTTTGGAAATTGATTATGACAACTAGCGCAAAAAGTATATAAAGCTTATAAAAATATTAAATGTAACCAAATTGATTTTTTTCCAAAGTAAAGCATAAAATATTTATATTTATATGCTTTTTTTTGAAAAAAATCAGTTTGGTTATATATATATATATATATATATATTTGTGAAGATACGTTAGCCTTAATAAGTTATTTATGTTCCAACAATATTTTTTAGTACTAAATTAGTGGTGCATTCGAATATGACTAATTTCGAAAATGTTAAATTTTAGACTTTTTTATGCACCTTACCAGATTTTAACACGGATTATGATAAGACAATGATACTAAAACAAACTACTAGATGGTATTGCGCATGTCTTTGTAAAAGATCTTATAATACATCAGATAAAAGTATAACAAAAGATTCATACTAATAAATATTTATTGTGAATGGTTTAGTGAAATCACTTAGGACTAGGGCAGGGAATTGGGCCGCAGTTTGCGGGTTTTGGTTTGCGTGGGATGGATATGGAATTTTAGTTTTGAATCTATATTTTAGCGGGTTTCGAAAGGTGGATTAGAATTTTTTGCAGGTTTAGCGGATAAATTCCACGGACTCCGCGGATATCCGCATAAAAAAAATGTTGCGGGTTTAAAGTTTACGTGCAAGTTTATACGGATTTATGCGGGTTTATACATTTTGATGCGGGTTTATATGTTTTGGTTTTATGCGAATTTTATGCGAATTTTGGTTTTTATGCCGTTTTTACGCGGGACGGATAACGTGATTTTTTTTTTGCGGATAAACTGCAGAATCCGCATATAATTACGGATTAGATGCAGAGTTGGTTTTAAAACCCGCTACAAGACAAAAGAGATTTAGATTTAAAAAATTTAAGGTAATATCCACAGGTTTTTAGTGGGACTGGGCGAGTTGGCCCGCTAACGCAGCTCTCTACTTAAGACATTGAAAGAAAGAACGATGTGACCATTCATCGTCAAATTTTTTTCTAATGATATTTAAAACCTCATGATATATACATAACACAGCCTTGGACCTTTCTTAGAAATAGTTAGAGTTCGGCCTTATTATACCCGTGAAGCCTAAAGCTCGAGCCTTATAGCATGTGTCTCTTTTCGTAGTTATCCTTCTTTGTTGTTTTTTTAATATCCATTAACTTTTACCAATTTTATTCTGTTAGGCAAAAGAAAATAAAATATGATCTCTGCCTCCACTTCTTGAGCGTTTCTCTCTACACTAAAATTTGTAGAACCAAAAATTTTGTTAAACAGGCGGTTTCATAATCTTCTTCTTCATCGATTCGAGCTTTTTGCAGAAGAAGATTGAAGTAGACAGAGACGGAGGTCTCACCGGCGATTTTACAAATGGATGGAATGTACAATTTCCATTCGGCCGGAGATTATTCAGATAAAGCCGTGATGATGATGTCACCGGAGAGTCTGATGTTTCCTTCTGATTATCAAGCTTTACTATGCTCTTCCGCCGGTGAAAATCGCGTCTCTGATGTTTTCGGATCCGATGAGTTACTCTCAGCAGCCGCCTCCGCTTTATCATCAGAGGCAGCTTCGATTGCTCCGGAGATCCGACGAAATGATGATAAAGTCTCTCTCGGTTTCATCAAAGCCAAAATCGCTTATCATCCATCGTATCCTCGCTTACTCCAAGCGTACATCGATTGTCAGAAGGTGATTTTATACTCCGATCATTGAAAGCAACTTGATGGCTCAAGATTCATGCAATTTGCGTTCTGCATCTAATATCTTATTTTTGTTTTTGTGCTCTCGAAGAGTTTGAGATTATGCTGTGTACTAGAGCATAAAACGTCAATTGCGTAATCACATATATGTATTTGTGTGTAGAGATGACTTAGTTTTGTAACCTCTTTCAAAACTTTGACCATGGCGAAGTTTAGGTTTCTTAAGATTTTTTCATGGGGAAATTCGATTTTTACGGCTATAGATAAGATCGAGAAGCTTGTAAATGATTATATTGGCATCAATTGTTTTATTATTTTATGATAGTTTGATAAGAACATCATAATTCAAAATAACAGTTGTGAGATTTTGGTAACTGTTTATAGGTCGGAGCACCGCCGGAGATAGCGTGTTTACTGGAGGAGATTCAACGGGAGAGTGATGTATATAAGCGAAACGTTGTTCCATCGTCTTACTTCGGAGCTGATCCTGAGCTTGATGAATTCATGGTCTCTCTCTTTTTCTCGATTTTTTCTGATTTTTTATTTGTTTTTTTTTTACTTAATATATTTTTTAGGAAACGTACTGCGATATATTGGTGAAATACAAATCGGATCTGGCAAGGCCGTTTGACGAAGCTACGACCTTCTTGAACAAGATCGAGATGCAACTACGGAACCTATGCACTGGTGTGATGGAGTCTGCCAGAGGACTTTCGGGTATGTCTTTAAATAATCCCTGGTTCGATTTGGTGTTTTAGTATCAGAGTGATATTTTTGATATTTTTGTGATTTTTTACTTTAATTTATGCATTCCTCGATCCCCGTGTCTCTGTTTGACTTAATTTACTACACTAACCCGGAGGATATAACTTTTTGTTTCATAGGTTTGATTCATATGATCAGTTTCTGAAAAAATGGTTGGTAGCTTAGGAATAGAAGAACCCTAGGTTATTCTGTGAGAAAGCAAAATAGGAAAATAAAAGATAAACCCTAGGTTGACGACAAAAAAAAGAAAGATGAACCCTAGGTTTGATGACTCATCCACATCTTGCATCTCCATAGCTACTTTTCTTCTTGTGTTTGTTTGGTGTTATGTCTTTATTTGAGCACTGAGAAACTCGGGAGACAAAGGTTGTGTTTGAAGGTGTTGCGCCGTTATTTTACTATTCATTTAGCCATGGGATTAGGGTGTTGGAGTGGGGTGGTTCTTGGGATATTTTTCTTTCTTGTTGATCTTTGTGCTAATCATACATTTTTTTCTACTTTATATCTTTTTTATCTTCTTTCTCTGTCAGAAAGAAAATGGTCTTCGAAAGCAATAAACTTTTGCGGTAGAGATTCTGATGTTGACGTTTCAGAGTCTTGTTGCGTACTGAATGTTTTTCAACTTGTTGCTTTTTTCTAGTGAGAAAAACCCAATTGACAGAAAAACCTAGTCATAACTTTTTAACAATAAGTGACCAAGTGTAGTTGAGTTTCATGAACTTATTTTACTTGACTTCTCGTTTAACAATAAGTAAGTACTAATAAATACATTGCTCTTGGTTACAGTGTTTGCTATCTTGATTAGTACTTATGGGTAATAAACCTTATTGGATCAGAAGCTCTTCTAGGACTCCAACTTCTCTTGGTCTTTCACGGATACTCTGGACTGGAAAAAAAAAAAGAAATTTTTTTTTTTCATTATAAGTGTATTTAAAGATTTTTACTATTAAAATTTCTATTACACACCTTATTATATCATTTATTTTATCAATTAAAATAATAAGAATAAAACTGAGATTTTGTTTTTAAATCTAGATGGAAAATACAAAAAGACACTCTTTGTCAAATAGTAAAAAATTAAATCCTTGATAAAACCTTTATTATGAAAAACTTTAACTTTGGTATATTTCAAATTCCAATGATCTGAGAACCAAAGTAGGGAGATTTTGGTTGATCATCGGAAATAGTATCAATATTGCCAAATGGCTGGTCTTATCTGCATGTCCTTGTTGGAGTCTTGTTGGACTTACATGTGAGTAATAAACAAAAGCTGGTTCAATTCTATGGGGTTTAGGTTTTATGTTTATACAGTTATATATGAATGAAATGCTTCAGAGAAGTACATCTGTATGAGTTTGCTGATATTTTCTCTTGAGAGACCACACTTAGTTCTAAACATAGCCAAAACGTTATGCCCATAACTAATCAACTGATCATGTTTGCTAGAAATACTGATAATAACTTTTTTATTCTTAATTAATCAACTCCACCTGAAAGAACTAGCTGTAAAGAAATGAAACTCCATAAAGCGGTGGACTTTTTCAGCTGTGCTGGGTTTTCCCTTGTCGTAGTAAATCTCAAATGCAGCTTCCACTTATACTTTGGTAATATTGTTTATTGCGGAAAAAAGCTGCTGATATATAAACATTTAAGGTTGAAAATACTGCAGGTTGTCCATAATGGACGAATGTTTATGATTATTATTTCAAGTTCAACTTACCTTTTGGATGATCTCATCTGGTTGTTATTTTTAAAAATTGTTTGTGAGGTTTAACCATCTTTTTCTTCCACCTGAACGAAACATATGCTAATAAATAAAAAAGAAGCTTACATTGTTGGACTAGATTCACATGGGATGTGATGTCATATACTAGTTTCTCATATCAATCACATGCTACGGTTTCTTTCATGTTAATCTGCTTTAGTTAATATAGTCAGCATTTTAGCCGCCGAAAGAGGATGGTTTCTTATTGACTTTTTTTAGTCAATATTTCTCTTCTATCTGAACCATTTTTCCCAGATTAGTATTATAAGTAATGCTGCATGCAACCTCATAGATGATATCTAGAAGACAAGAATATTGCAATGAGATGAATATGACATAGTGCATGATATGCTTGAATTAGAGGTCCTTTTGGTTTTTGTTTAAAGTAAAGGTTGAAAGTCACATGGACTCCCGTGGATTCCGCTAGTGACCCTACCTACCTTTCTTTCCTAAGATTTTGTTTTTGATTCGGTGAAAAAATAGAAATAAAGTAGAGAAAAAAGGAGACATAGGGTTCTATACACACCACAATCAAATCATGTATAAGACTGTGACTATGCTTCATCTCTATCTTTCTCAACTCTTTTGCATATAGTGGTTGTCATTTCCTCTAGTTGCGTTGCTCCCTTGGTGGGTCGTATTATGTCTCTCTGCGGCACACTATTGCACGTGTCTATTTATTTGCATGTCACCTTCTTCGGTCAACTTTATTTTTCAAACAGTCAACGCATAGCGTAAAATGAAATAATATCATTCCTAACTATCGTTTTTTCGCCATTGAATTATTAACGTAACGACTAATGTGCATGTGTATACAATATGAACGTAAGGGATCCCCTTTCAACGACCAGCTAATGTTCCGTGCGTTTTGAGATGTTTCTTCATTTGTAATTGCCTATTAGTTGTCTCTGGTGATGTGTGGATTTCATTTAAGATGCATGTCCTTACTTGAGTTGTACCGGTTTGGTACAAGTTAATTTCAAGAAACTAGATTTAAAGTAGTTGTTTGATGTGGCATAACACATTGTCTACCTTTATACTTTCGTTAAGACTGTGTGTATGTACTTTGGTAATCCATAATTTAAAATGATCGACGTGTTCTTTTTAATTCGGACTAACCTTGGTTGCTTGGTCCGACTGTATCTTCTGTCACACAGTCAAAACTATTATGAATTCATGAAATGTTCTTGAATCATCTTTGGCTTGAGTTGGTGTCAGTAGAGTCGTTGGGGCATATATAAATGTGCAATTTATAAAAGAGAAGGAGAAATTGGGCTTTGGTGTGTTGTGGAGAGTATAAATGTAAGGTGAAGCGTTATATCCGGGGGATCACACAACCTCGATGTGGTATTAACACGTGTCATAGTGGGATAGGATGATAAGTAGGCCAAGGGGGATGTCTCCTCATGGAGACAATACTATAAGTCCTCTCCTGACAAATGACAATGGAGGTAACTATTCACTGCGGCGGTTTTTTGACTGCGGCACTCAATCGTGTGCGTTCTCCATATTCCCTCTCTCCCCCTCATCTTTCTTCTTTTCCATTTTTACCCTCTCTCTTTTCTTTAGCCAGTTAGCCGTTTAGCCGAGAAAGAAAGCCCATTTTAACCCTTTTTTTTAGTTTACTGTTTCTATGGAAGTGATTTTCCTTTGTTACATTTTCTTTGCTATAACATTCTTTCTACTTGTTTTTTTCTACGTGCATGTGACATATATGTTTAAGCCTAAACGTTGCTGATTTGTTATTTTGGGTACAGAGGATGTTGCAAAATCATTTGACGAGGAACTAAGTGGAGGTGACAATGAGGTAGGACAAGGTGGGAAACAAAGATGCGAGGACCTTGATCTCAAGGACAGGTTGCTTCGCAAATTTGGAAGCCGTATTAGTTCTTTAAAGCTAGAGTTCTCAAAGAAAAAGAAGAAAGGAAAGCTACCAAGAGAAGCAAGACAAGCTCTTCTCGATTGGTGGAATCTCCATTATAAATGGCCTTACCCTACTGTAAGCAAGACATGCTTATCTTCTGCGAGCTAACGAACCGTTGCCGTTTAAGCATATAACCTTTTTTGCATTTGTACACAGGAAGGCGATAAGATAGCTTTAGCTGATGCAACAGGGTTAGACCAGAAACAAATCAACAATTGGTTTATAAACCAAAGGAAACGCCATTGGAATCCGTCAGAGAATATACCTTTCGCTATGATGGACGATTCTAGTGGATCATTCTTTACGGAGGAATGAATTTATTTATATGGTATTTAACGTTGGAAAAAATGATGGGTGTATTTGACATGTATAATGCTGCTTTGTTTACCAACAAAGGAAAGATAGAAGAAGGAAGAGTGAAGCTTGGACGAGACATGAATGTTAATGAATATTACACTCACTTACATGTAGGAAAAGAACAAACAAGGGTCAAATCAAATGCTTTGTAACTATTATTATCGGTGAATAAAACAACTTCTTTGGTCTCTTTTTCTAATGTTTGTCCCCTCGTGATTTCATGATTCGCTCCTCGAGATAAAAACCGATTCAAACCAAAACTAATCAATCATTATAACTCCATTTGTATATATATTTCTATACCAAATCCTAAGTATTTGTATACCTAAACAAAATTAACCGAAATTCATGAAATAAAGAAAAACTTATAACATTAATTTCAATTAAATATTTGTTTTAATTTTTTCATAACTTGCTATTCAATAACGTATTGAAACCCGAACGAAAACCGAGCTTATTTGGAAATTTTCCTTAGAATAGATAGATAATGCAAGTAATTGGAAACTTCTGACGTTATCCAAAGTTTACAAAAATCCACCATCTTCGGCCTCATTTTATCTATGTTGGGCCCAAATTCAGCCCATTATCTAACACACAAACCAGATTTTAACCAATTCGAGTAATCAGAAAAAACGATACGATCGTTAATCAACGGCCGAAAAATGGCGGCTCTACTTGGTATCGTCTTCCCGGTAACCTCCACCGGCAAGCTCCCACTAAATTTCCGATCGCAGCGAAGAATAGTTGTCAAATGCTCGAACGAACGGCGGATTCTCTTCAATAGCATTGCTCCCGTTTATGATAATGTCCAAATCAATCCCTTCTTTTTTCTTATCTCCTTTCCTTTTGCTTCCCTCGAACAAAAATAATCATCTTCTTATATGGTTTTGCAGTTGAATGATCTCTTAAGCTTAGGCCAGCATCGTATTTGGAAGAACATGGCTGTCTCATGGAGCGGGTGAGAGTATTACATCTCTTTGCGTTTATGTTCTGTATATAATTTTACTGATATTTGCCGTTTAATTTGAAAATTAGAGCAAAAACAGGAGATTACGTTCTTGATTTGTGTTGTGGAAGTGGTGATTTAGCGTTTCTATTGTCCGAGAAAGTGGGTTCAACCGGCAAGGTTTGTTTGCTTGTGTTCTTGAAATGTGACATTACTTAATTTGTGAAATTCTTGTTTTAATAAAACTTGATAATATTATTATAGGTGATGGGTTTGGATTTCTCATCTGAACAACTAGCTGCTGCATCAACTAGACAGAAGCGTCGAGCAAGGTCTTGTTACAATTGTATAGAGTGAGCACTGGTAAAATCATGCTTGCTTTTTTATGTGTTCTAAAAATATTCTGTGAAATACTCAAAACTTGAACGTTTTCAATGTTGTGTTGTTAGGTGGATTGAAGATGATGCTCTTGATTTGCCATTTGATGATTGTAAATTCGATGCTATAACTATGGGTTATGGTCTTAGAAACGTTGTTGATCGACTTAGAGCTATGAAGGAGATGTATCGAGTTTTGAAACCAGGTATGCTTTGTTTTATACATATTGAATTTTAGCCAAGGCTTTTGTGTTCTACTTAATAATTGTCGTTTGTTTTCAGGTTCAAGAGTGTCCATTCTTGATTTCAATAAGAGTAACCAATCCGTTACTTCGTTTATGCAGGTGCTTGTTTTTTCTACCATTCCGTTTGATTTGTTAATTATGCTTTGAAGGAAATAATTTGGTTGGTGTCTTTTGGTTTTGCAAGGATTGGATGATCGATAACGTAGTAGTCCCTGTGGCTACTGTTTATGGTCTTGCAAAGGAGTATGAATATCTCAAATCTTCAATCAATGGATACCTAACAGGTTCGTTCTCCATCGATAGCATATATGCCTTTTCGTTACACGGCATTGCTGAATTCGACACATTACAAAATCATGTTGTGTTTTCACCGGATTCCGACATTTCGCCTATTGGATTTTCAAATGGTATTTTGCAGGAGAAGAGCTAGAGATTCTTGCTCTAGAAGCTGGCTTCTCAAGTGCTCGCCATTATGAGATAAGCGGTGGTTTCATGGGGAATTTGGTCGCTGTGAGGTAAAACGTATAGCATCCCAAGGCACTTGTGTACCGGATAGATTCACTATCCTTGTCTTGATTTTCTGATAAAACATTCGTTTTAGGATGATACAGATTGATCTATAAAATGGAGAGGAATTTTTTTTTATCTGTATAACTTAACTTCTGTGATCAAATTGTTTGTATAATCTGAGATTTGCTTCCCGCTACACTAAACCCTTACTTGTTTAAATCTATGATTCAAATTTCTCATAGTCACTGTCTGTTTCAGTATGTGCTTGTGTATCAGGATTTGTATCTTTGACCAAATGAATGCATGAGATGTTCATATGTACAACTTAAAAAATAAAAATCAAAATCAAAACAATATTAATTATACAAAAAAAAAACACAATAATCAGACACGAAAACCACCACAACAAACCTAACTAAACATACCACTACTCTTCTATATAATTCTTTCATTCTTTGTTTGTTAGCCGTTTGATCCAAAA
Organism: Cardamine chenopodiifolia; assembly: GCA_963922655.1. Lineage (NCBI taxonomy): Eukaryota > Viridiplantae > Streptophyta > Magnoliopsida > Brassicales > Brassicaceae > Cardamine > Cardamine chenopodiifolia. Next base: position 5,594,904 of record OZ000483.1, on the reverse strand, counting down.
CGATCCACCTCTTATCTTATCAATTACCCCTTGATTCAAACTTGATCCATTCCTTAATATTCGTTAGCTATTTATGCTGACATACAATATTGTATATATGTAACTGAAATTCACTCAGTTTCACAGTCAAACTCAGAAAATGATGGTTTTAGCCTTACCATTACCCTTAGCGCTGCGTTGACGTACTATGATACTTGTAGCGACGCAATGAAGGAAACTAAGGAGATCAACGTCGTTTATAAATCTGCAGGCGTTTTGTATCAGATGGCTGATAATTGCTTGGCGCTTTCTACCCTCGTTTAACATTGATTTTCTTAGAGGAGAATTGGGGATTTCTAAGGAAAAAATATTTGTTTTTATGGGTTTATTTCTTTGTAATTTTGTTTCTTTAATTTGATTAATTTCACTTCTTGAAAAAAAAAACAAGAAAAAAAGAGAGGAGGGAGATCATGTGTGTGTATGTAGATGGAAAATGTTTGGACACCGGGTTCTAACTTCAAACATGATAATTTCTGTTCCATGTCTTAAAATGTTTTAGTTCGTATCGCAATGTTATAAGTATTAGTTAGATATACTGATCTGGTTCTCTTTTCTTTCTTTTATTTGAGGTTCTGAATCTGTAGGTGTATTTGGGGAGGAAATAAGCATTCAACCACAACCAATATTGTGTTTTCACACAAAAAAAAAACTACAGCCATTGCATTGCATGTAAATATATTCTACAATTTATAGGTTTTCTTTAACTGGAGGTGGGAGATGGTTTAACGATGCGAGTGAAACTTTTGTCACTTTTAATGATTATTCAAGTCTTGAAAGAAAATTATAACTTGTTTTGCTACTTTTGTTTTTTTTAAAGGGAACTAATACTATCTTACAAATATTATTTTTATGACAATTGGGGGATTACCAAATATCCGGAGTCTGGACTTTTGTTGAACAACCGATATTTTTGTTACACCAAGCTAACCATGATGTAAGTCACAAAGAAAATATTATGTATTATTGACGACTTAATTAGTCAAGTTGATGAATTTGGAATTAAATACTTATCATATGAATCCGACTATTAACAGTGCCATGTCATCTCACTGGGGTTAAGTTGTGGTAGTAGGCCATAGATATAAAACAAGGGGTCTAATGCTCCCGTAAAAAAAAAGACGAATCATGATTTGTCGATATTAGCCCAATGTGGCTTAACCAAGGCAATGCAAATTTGATTAAATGAAATTGCAATTCACCTCACCCTGATTTTTCACCTTTGCGGTAAAAAAAAAGATTTATTTCCTCTCGTAACTAACACTTAAAAATCCCTTAATTAAAATGATATTTCTCGCGTGTTCAGTTCAGTGTGTAATTTTTTTTTTCATTTTTAATTAGTAAATGTATTTGAATCTGTGCAGCCTATAATATTTCCATGGTTACATCAATGGACAACTCACAATGAAAAACCATGATGATGTACCCTCAACAAAGTTCATGCATGGTCCGAACATTAACGTCCAACCATTCACGCTGCTTTGTAAATCATGTCTCATCATAACACAGTTAATAGCTCCAACGCCAAGTCGTGCTTTGTTCCAAACAGTATACACAATAGTTCTTAATGATCTTAATTAACTAAGGTACTATCTGATATGTATCGAGATAAATTTGGCAAAAGCTGAGCTCGAGGCTGCTTTCGAGACAGTATCATTGCTCTTACATGAAACTGTTTCCAGTCTCCTTTTGTTAGCTTTAATATTCATCTTTAATTCTCTTCGCCTTTTCCTTTTTCTCTCCCTATCAATTAATTATTAAAGTGGTACTCAAACAATTAATTCTTCCTATATACATTTGATAAAACAGTCGATATTCTGTTTCACTCCCTAAAGTCTAAATCAAAGTCAGATTCGATTCCTTTGAAGGTGGTAAGTCATTCTTTATCGTATGATCTGGTCAACTCTGCTCTGTCATCTTCTTCTTCTCTTTTTTTTTGTTTGGTAAAAAAAATTAATAAGAAAAAGGAAGATTCACAATTAACGCAGCCAATCATGTTTTTCTTAATTATGAAATTAAATATTTAATATCCAAACTTTCAAAGGCAAATATTACATGTTTGCATGCTTTGGTTCTCAATCATTCCCTCTATTTTAAAGACGGGACAATATCATTCTAGCAAACACACTCCCGAGGTCCATTCCACACTTTGTACTTGCTTTATTGACGATTCTTCTAACCAAATTAATGAATTATATAAGATTAAAACTGACTTCTACCATAATCTTATGGTGACTAAACACAATAATCAAACAACTTGATTTTATTTGTTTTGTCTAATGGGAATATCAAGTGGACGAAGAATGGACCCAAATATCTAATATATATCGAGCTGTGCATCTCAAGTAGTACTAGTAGTATACTAACCAAACTTATCTGTCCATCTTTTTGTTATTGAATATACTCACATTGGCCTAAATCAAATGTTTAAACTGTTAATTAACAAACTAATGTGGATACATTTTAGAAATTAAATTTTATATTTTATACATTTTGAGTTTAAAATTTATTTAATAATGAACGGGCTCTTGGAGTGTTGGAGCCATTAAGTATGCATGCATCCCTGTAGTTTTTTTTGGTCACATGAAAATTCATGCTTTGCAAATCATTGTGCCCAATTGCGTGAGATTTATGAGAAATTATATATATCTTCTCCCAAATAGTTAAATAATCCCGGACAAAGGATATAATGTACCCTTTGCTATATTCAAGAGAAATCGAACAACACAGACGTACCAAAATTAATGTGACGAAATATATATCAAAGGAGAGTTAGTTTTCTTTGACACGATGGAATAAATAATTGTTAAAATTAGCTGGCTATTCAAAGTGCCAACAAAGGTTTTAAAGTTTGAGAATAAGATTTTATCAACAAAAAAAAAACGAGAATAAGTGAGAAAATCAAGATTTAAAGTTTTCTACTTTCATCTTTCAAACCATAAATCCAAGTTTGCTTACTACAAAATTAACGTTTTCACATAACGATAAAGCTGCATCAAATATCCTCTCTTCTTTTTAATTTAATCATTAAATATTTAAAACTTCTCCCAAAACCCTAATAAATAAAAAAATTCAACACCGTTCCATGATTTCATCACTACCCGGCAGTATTTATATCACCTTATGTGCAAACCCACATGCTTTCTCAACACAGAATTCTATTACTTTACGCTTCGTATATACTCGGACTATTCTTTTATACTTTTGGGAGTGAGTTGATTCATTAACTCTTGAATCTTAGGGGCTCTAGGTTTTCTTAGAGAAGTAACTTATGTCTTTAATGGGTTTGTTGGAACATGTGTCAGTGACATGAAGAAGACGAACAACAACAACACGTTTTGCAATAAATGTTTTGCCTTCATCTTCATCACACATCAACGCCACACAAAAAGTGTTTTTCATACGCTTCAGAAAGTCAATACGGTGAAAAAGAGGACATTCCTTAGCCACTACGATGTCTTCTTGCTTGATCTTCGCTTTCGTTCTCTTTCTCTGTCTCTTCTCTTCTTCCTTTTCATCCTCTGCTTCACAAAATTCCACATCCGAAAGTGAGACTCTCCGGCCTCAAAAAGAGATTCATAAGCTAAAACTCATCAGAAAACATCTCCAAAAGATCAACAAACCTGCCATCAAGACCATTCAGGCAAATACTCTAAACTCTATATATTCTACACTGATTATTTATTCTATATATAAAACTAAATTAATAATCTTATGAATAATGTTTGTAGAGCTCAGATGGAGATATAATAGATTGTGTACCATCTCATCACCAACCTGCTTTTGATCATTCCTTGTTACAGGGACAAAGACCAATGGTACACCCACATTTCTTGTTCTTCATTTATATTTTTCAATCTCAAATTCTAAATTTTACAGAAAAACATGTTTTAGGATCCACCGGAGATGCCCAACGGGTATAGCCAAGAAAATGAATCCCATGAGGATTTTCAGCTTTGGAGCTTATCCGGAGAGTCTTGCCCGGAAGGTACGATTCCTATCAGAAGAACGACGGAGCAGGACATGTTAAGAGCAAGTTCTGTCCGTAGATTTGGTCGGAAAATCAGGCGCGTAAGAAGGGATTCGAGCAGTAACGGGCACGAGGTACCGTATGATTAAGTTAATTAACTTTATCAAAAAGTCAGAAGTTATATACTTTTCTTAATTTGACTTTAAAAAAAAACACATAGATAATAATACCAAAAATCAACTTTCTCGCAAATCTTTGCAATACCATAAACAGAATTTAACATGTCAGAGATTATTATTCTTTGAACGAATCGAAAAAAAAAGAAAATAAGAATTCTCTAGTTCCAACCTTTTTTCTCGATTTACAAATTGTAATCTTTTAGCATATCGAAATAAAATCGTAGCATGCGGTTGGATACGTATCGGGAAGTCAATATTATGGAGCAAAAGCAAGTATAAACGTATGGACGCCACGTGTCAATAGCCAATACGAGTTTAGTTTATCTCAGATTTGGGTCATCGCCGGTTCTTTCGCTGACGATCTAAATACCATCGAAGCTGGTTGGCAGGCACGTGTCATCCTTCACCTCCTTTTTTGTAGTATTTATTTTTCTATAACTATTTTTATTGTAACTCTTTTTTTTTTTTATCTTTTATTTGCTTAAATAAATGCTTCTAAATTCTTAGCATTTTGATTCTGTCGGACAGATTAGCCCGGAGCTGTACGGAGACACTAACCCAAGATTTTTCACCTATTGGACGGTATAAATTTTCATCCTAACTTCAAAACCTTTAAATAAAATATTTTTCTCTATTTTTCTACAATTTACGAAAGTGCTACATTTTTATTTTATTTTGGTTTCAGTCGGATGCCTACCAGGCAACAGGATGCTATAACCTATTGTGTTCTGGTTTTGTTCAAACAAACAATCGAATTGCGATTGGAGCAGCAATTTCACCGATTTCATCGTATAAAGGCGGACAATTTGATATAAGTTTATTGATATGGAAGGTAATTATTCTCATCAGTATATATATAACTGTTTAGTTTCATCATATACGTTGGTAAATTTGAGATTTATTTCTTTTTATAATCATTTGATTAAGTTTATATTTATCCTTTATCTAGATTCTAATCCCATTTGTTGAGGTGTAAAGAAGGCTTTTTAACTTGAGTTTTAAGCACTCAAGTGCCTACCAAATAATAATTGCATGTTATACTAATTTAATAGAATTGTCTCCTAACAATTTATTTTGGCATTAATTAATTAATGTCTCTTTTATATCAAACTACTATTCTTGATTTAAGCCATGCACATGGCTTCATCAAATGCCTTGCACGGTCTACACAGCTCACTCAACTTTTACATGTGTATTTAATTATGAATTTCATCTTTGATCGTTTGTAATTATTTCAATAACGTAACTCCGTCAAAACCACACGTGTAGGACCCAAAACACGGACACTGGTGGCTCCAATTCGGGTCGGGGACACTAGTCGGGTATTGGCCCATATCTTTGTTCACACACCTGAAGGAGCATGGGAACATGGTCCAGTTCGGTGGCGAGATCGTGAACACACGACCTGATGGTTCACATACTTCGACCCAAATGGGCAGTGGCCATTTTGCCGGTGAAGGTTTTGGAAAAGCGTCTTACTTTAGGAATCTTCAGATGGTAGATTGGGACAATACTCTTATTCCAATTTCTAATCTTAGAGTTCTTGCGGATCATCCGAATTGTTATGACATAAGAGGAGGGGTAAACATGGTTTGGGGTAACTATTTTTATTACGGAGGACCGGGTAAAAACTCGAAATGTCCATAGAGAAAAAAGTTAATAGTGTTTTTGAGCATACGTAGAAGAGATTTTTTTGGCATTGAAGGGCCCAGGACAAAGATCCGGAGATTTGTATTCTGTTTGTAAGAAAAGAAATGTATCGATTGATTAATGTTATCAAATGTGTAAATGTAGAATATATATATGAAGTGTTAAGTGGGGTATATATACTTTCCTACGTATTTCTTTGTCTGTATATTAAAGAAATTATTAGACATAATATACAAACTGGTACTATTGGCTAAACTCTCACATTCCATCAATATTTTCATTTCTGAATTATTTACACTTTACACGACACAAGATAGCTAACGAGATCATATAAACAGGGTACAGCATCCCAAATAATTTCACAAATAAGAGAAATGAGAGTTTTTAAGATAGCTAAGGTAGCTCACCCTTCTACCTGAAATCCTTACATTACTTATTTATTTTGTGGTGGGGTGCATTAGGAGTTTGTTTTTGAATCATTGTCATTTTAATATAATGGAAAGTTATAATTTTTGAAAACAAATTAATATTTCTTGAAGGAATTATAGAGTATTCAATCCCAATCAAATACATAATTTTAAATGTATAGTTTATGTTGTCTTAGTATTATTCACCACTCTGTGCACTTAGACTTTTGGGGACACAATCGCTTGCCATTCATATAGCTTAATAGCCTAAATGAATTTCACAAGTCAATTTTATTTAATTACTTACGAATTCAAATCCCATTAACAATATATATATATATATATATTTATTTTTATTTTTTCTTTCTTTCACCAATGCCATCTGTGGATATGGAACTAAGGCAGTTCTGGTTGCTTCTTCTCTGATGCGTTAAGCTTTGTAGTTTATTTTACTTTTGTAAACTTGAATCTTTTGTTAGGTCTGTTGTATAGTCACAATCCTATTTTAAAGATTTTGGTGGTTTATTTTGCCTTTGTAGTCAAGAATAAGCATCATAACATTTAGTTTGTCAGTGTTTACGTATAAACCAAACTAATTTTTACGATAGTTGAAGTTTACTGTGTTTTAACTTTAAAATATGGATCCAGAGTTAAGGACATAGGATTTTCATACCTATTATGCGCTTAATCATATGGTTTCATAAGGTTTCTTGATTGCCCAAATGTACCTCTTTATACTTCTTCCCAACAGCAACATCCTCGAGCCCAAGAAATTTTTCTTATTCCTATTTTCGTGTTTTTTACGGTTTGCTCTTTATTCCTCTTTATTTGTAATTCAGCTCAAAATGATGTTTCTGTAAGAGAAAACAAATGATGAAATGATAAAGAATATTGTTTTTGTTGTTGTAAATACATTTAACAAGAGATGATATTATTTTATTATTTTTGTATATGAGTTTCAAAAGCATATTGTGCCATTTTTTACATCATATTGTGTCATCTTAGCCACAAGACCGATACAATATAGTGCGTGAATTTTAAAGAGTTTTTATGAAGACAATGGATCTTAAGATATAATTTATGTCGTTCATAAACAATACAACATGAATAATTGAATTGAGGGAATCTTTTAAGAATGAGGTTAATCTACAACAAATGATGTTTAACTCGAGTCCAAGAATTGGAGATGAAGTTATTCAAATATTTATTGTTACTGGTGGAACTACGACGATACTAAGTTAGTGTAATCATTATCACCAAAAGCTTTTGCCAAATTAATCAAAAAGTAGATTTTAATTGATTATTTTTTCCTTTCAAAAACGAAATTGATAGAGGTTAAACAATAAATTTAACAAAAAATGTAATACAAAAGGAGAAAATTATATATTTAATTAAAATAAGGAAATATAGCAAAACAAATTTACATTTAGTTCTAATATAAATTGAATATAATATTTATGAAATTAAGTATTAGTTTTATTTTTCTACTTAATTACTTATCAAATATAATATGAACTCCTTCGGTATCACTCAAATAGATGTTAGTTAGACATGATATAGCTAGCAAAGAAGCTTTCACAATTAAATATTTGTTTCACTAGTGCTATTAAAGTATTAATAGGGTTTAGAGTGTTTTCGTTGCTAAATGATTAGCCAAAATTAGATTTGATGGAATCTGAGATAATGGTACCAGAACTTGTGTTAAGATTGACAGGCAAAATCCCAACAACTCAGTTAATAATTATTGTCTTTATTAAGCTGAGCAATTTTAGAACTACTAGTTTAATGACTTCATTAATTAAAGAGATGTTAATTAGACATGATATAGCTAGCAAACAAGTTTTCACAATCAAGTATTTGCTTCACTACTGCTATAAAAGTATTAATAGGTTTGAAAGCGTTTTCATTTGCTAAATGATTAACCAATATTAGATTTAATGGAATCGGAGATAATAGTACCAGAATTTATGTTAAGATTGACAGTCCAACACCCAACAACTCAAAACCCAACAGCTATTATCGCTTTTAATTAGTTAGAGTTCAAAAAAATCACATAATTGATGAAGTCATTAAACTAGTATTTCCAAAATTGTTCAACTTAATAAAAACAATAATAAAATATTTTATACAATTATTATAATAAGTTTAACATATATTATATAATGTTCTTCAATTTTTTATGCACATATTATGTATGATGTAGTCTGTGTTGTTGATTACACTTATTAAATGCAAATCCAAGCTTTTGCATCAATGAAAAAGTGCTTCATAATATTTACAAGGGGACATCAAGTTAGATAATTTATTTATTATTTATTGCATGATTATAAATAAAGAGTACATGATTGATTTGAAAATGTATAATTATATGATGAATATCGAATTTGGATATTTGATTTGTGTACTTGCACATTATTATCTCATATATATATATATATAATTTAAAAGAAAAATTGTTTAATGGTATATGATACACTTTTCTTAAAGCCACTTAAAAACATATTAAAAAGAGAGTTTATGTTTAAGAAAAATGTTAAAATATTATAAATTATGCATTTATGCAACTTATGCTTAATGTGTACATAGTTCAAGGGTTTCATGATTAACTCTTTAAATTATGAGGATAATGTTCCTTCTGATAAAGCATTAATGATTTTGCTTCAATATGATTCCAATTTAAGCCGATTTGTATCCTTCAACAATAATAAGAGGTACATTAAAAAAATTATGTATATTCTTACCTTTTAACTCATTATTAACTATAATTTTTAATATTTTCAACGTTAGATTTTTTCTTTATTTTAGAGACTACTGATTCAAACCTAAAACATATGCAATAAAAGGACAACATTGGATAGATAAAAAAAAACCAAAAATACTTTTGTTAATAGATGAAAACTTCATATAATATTTTAGGTGTCTAATACATTTAATGATTAACCAATATTTAGAGAGAAAAATAGAATAATAGATGAAAGAAAAATTCAATTTTAAGATGGAGCTACTCTATTTTAATTTTTTTAAAACAATAATATATGAGAGATACTCTTAAACGGACTAATTTTGAACAAGTAAATTATAGTGTACGCAAACAATCTATCAAAAAGTTTCAAGGCAAGATTTTGGCACACACAAGTTGACTAGACTAAATGGAGATTCAGCAGCAATTACAAAAAGACATGCTTAAACAGAAATTGAAAATTAAAGATACACAAATAATCCATATTAAATTATCGACATTTTTAAAAAATTCAAAACGATTTTTTTTATTTTCTGTATAAATGCTATTCATAAAAATATAAGCGTGGACGAGTGTCCGACGTGATTAAAGTGGTCCACAAAAACTTATTGAAAATTTCACGAAACATGATGTATTCATTTCTCATGAAACTTGTATATTGACAGTTAAATAGTTAATCAAACTGCTCCTACTTTTTTTTTGTCACAGTCAAACTGCTCCTACTTATACCAACCAAACGTTACTAATTTATTAAAATTTTAAAATGTTTAAAACAGTTCACCAATATCTCAATGGGACCCACTTTATTTTCCTAAAATATACCACGTTGCATCTACACAGAAGAAAGCATACACGAGCTCGTTTCATGCGTGAGGGCAAAAACGAACGAGAAAGTTGTGTGTTTGCGACGGATAAACCATTTTTCACAGAGACAAGCAAACGAAGAATTAGAAAGAATCGTTTCAATCAACGAACAGTGATTCATAATTTGATAATTCATCTTTGTTTAGGGTTTTGTTTTCATCTTGATTCAATGTTGATACAGAGCATCCTCTGTTTGACTCGGTTTCTTTGTTTCTTTCACCGTATTTGAGAAAAAAAGGAAGATTTTTTCTGGGTTTTAGAAGAGCGGAATCGGAATTCATCTTCCTTGTCTATGAATTTTAGCAAAAGAAAATAAAATCCAGATTTTGTTTACTGGGTTTTAAAAAAGAGAGACGAAAGATCGAGTTTTTGGGGTTAAGGAGGATGATTCCATGGTTGATTGTATCATCTCTTCAGTTAGCAGAACTATCCGTGAGCTCCGCTGTTCATATGCTTTATGGGTTTTACATATTCAGCGCCGCCGTCGCTGGAGATCTCACTCAGACGTTGAGTGAATCCATCTTGAAGCCCAAAACCACCATTGAAGTCAACCAAATTGACCAAGAAAAGTCATCAGACGTCAAGGATTTGCCTCCTATTGTTTTGGTGCATGGGATTTTCGGATTTGGTAAAGGAGTAAGTAAACGTTGTCTTCTCTATTACATTAAATGTTGTTGTTTCTTTTTGTTCTTTTTTCATTAATTGGATTTGCCATTGCAGAGATTAGGTGGATTATCATACTTTGCTGGAGCAGAGAAGAAGGATGAGAGAGTGTTAGTGCCTGATTTGGGATCTTTGACGAGTGTACACGATAGGTGAAAAGAGAAAGTTCCAATCTTTTGTTATGATTTAGAATCTCAGAGTGAATTGCTGATAAAAGATGTGTTAGTGTTTTCTCAGGGCAAGAGAATTGTTTTATTACCTGAAAGGTGGATTAGTTGACTATGGTGAAGATCACAGTAAAGCTTGTGGGCACTCTCAATTTGGTCGTTTCTATGATAAAGGTTTAGTCTTTAAGTGTTTTCTCTATTCGATTTTTAAGTGGCGTTTAAATTCACGCTTGTGCTGATGAATCGTTGATTTAACTTCAGGGGAATACCAAGAATGGGATGAAGATCATCCAATTCACTTTGTTGGTCACTCTGCTGGTGCTCAAGTTGTTCGTGTGATGCAGCAAATGCTAGCTGACAAGGTAAATTGCCTAAAATAACTAAACACCTAATTGATCGAGCGGGATTTGATTGTGTTTTGAACGTTATTGCCTGTGTTGTGTTGTTGTTCAGATGTTTGAGGGTTATGAGAACACGAATGAGAATTGGGTGTTGAGTTTAACATCGTTGTCAGGAGCATTAAACGGGACTACTCGAACTTACCTTGATGGAATACAGTGAGTTTCTCTTCCTTTTTGTGACATCTTAGCTGAATATCGAAGAGCTTATAATCCAAAATGTATAATATTGTTGTCAGGCCGGAAGACGGGAAGTCCCTGAGACCTATTTCTCTGCTTCAAATTTGCAAACTTGGAGTCATAATGTATGACTGGATCGATATTCCTTGGCTCAAATCCTATTACAATTTCGGGTTCGACCATTTCAACATGTCAAGAAAGAAGACAGGTTTACGTGGCCTAGTCAATCTTCTTCTTGGAAACACAGGCCCTTTTGCATCATCTGCAGATTGGATCTTGCCTGACCTCTCAATCCAGGGATCGACGAAGCTCAACACTGGTCTCCAGACTTTTCCAAACACGTTCTACTTCAGCTACGCGACTAAGCGTACTAGAAAACCTCTTGGGATGATGACTGTTCCTTCAGGTATGATGGGAATTCATCCTCTGCTATTTATCCGCGTGTTGCAGATGAGTCAATGGCGATTTCCTCGTGACATTCCTCTGCCTTATAAGGGCTACAGGTAAAAATCACTTGGACTTTGTAATATAACCACTTAAAGTTACACTATAGGATATATACAAATCTCGGTTTAAATTCTGTATTGCAGAGATGAAGATTGGCAAGACAATGATGGAGCACTGAACACTATATCCATGACTCACCCACGAATTCCCGTTGAACATTCTAGTCTCATTGTTCATAGTGACTCGGACTGTCTCCCGCTCCAACCGGGCATTTGGTTAGTCCTCTTCTTGCTATGACCATTACATTTTGGTTGGATTAGAGTTTCTTGAAGAGTCTTATCTGGTTTCTTGAATGTCTCAGGTACTACAAGATTGTGGAGGCAGATCATATTATGTTCGTTGTGAACCGAGAACGAGCAGGTGTGGAGTTTGATTTGGTCTACGACAGTATCTTTGAGCGGTGCAGGAAACATGTATTCAGAAAGACTTTGTCAAACGAAGCTCAACACCAGTAAGGAGGAGACCAAGAGAGACCAAAGTGTGTGATCAAGTAGTAGCTTGTTTGTTACAACCAGAATCGCCTAAGCTCAAGATTGATGACATGGGCTTAGGATTAGGACCAGCGTCTTTTAGGTCCCAACCGAAAAAATATTGGATTAGGATTTGAATTTGCCACTCTTCTTCACTATATTTATGATAAGATCAATTTTCATGGTGCCGCGAATTCTGTTAAAAATCTCAAATCTAGTATGAGCTGGAGCTAAAGTAATGTATAGACTATGAATTAATCTAGTTACTGCCAACTGGATTTAAATTAAAATTCAATAGATTTTGACAGACTTTTAAGAATTTACTACTTAAAATTCAATAAAACCGAGTCCTTCATGGAAAGTGAATTCTTAAAATGTTAAAAAAATTGATGAATTTTGTTAGATTATTAGGATATTGGATTGTCGGATTAAAGCTCACCTAGATACAAGTCAAACATCTGTTTTTCCTATGCTTCAGTAATGTTTCAACATGGTTGTCTATGCTCAGTAATGTTCCATCTATTTCATAAATGTTCAACATAGTTAGTTATGTGAGGTGATGGCGTCCGGGTTTTGTTTTTCGTTGTCTTAAATGTTACTTCGGTGCATGTGTAATGCTATAGTCATATGACTTTTAACAGCTCGTTTGACGCATAATAAACATTGCATTTAATGTATTGTCTTAGATTTTTTTTTGGTTTAGTTAAGTGTGTTGCCTTAGTTTGATGTAGCTGCAGTCAATGTAGGTAGCATTGAAGTTTTATTGGAAGTCTCCGCTTCCCACTTTGGAACTGGAATCGGAAGCTCTAAAAAATTTTTGGAAATTCGTTTTCATGTTGCTTCCAAAAAAATCTATTTGAAAACACGTTGAAAGTTTGAGCTTTCGTTTTGAAAATATTATGTCGTAAATCATCAAAAATTATATCACACATTTTACTTTTGAATAAGAATAACTCTTTTATTTATGTTTAGAAACTCTCTCGAATCTAGAGAAACTAAACACCAAAAGCTTCTACAATTCTTTAACCTATTGTTATAACTCAACAATGTTTCTCTCTATTTTCCTCATGATCAATGTCACAATTCAACATTGATATATATAGTACTAGCACACATTTTCTTAGTAGAATTAGATATCTCCTAATTCGACTTGACTTATTTTATCTAACAATTATTTTACCAACAAATAAATATAAATGGTAAAATTATTTTTGATATGTCTTTCCTTATAAAACAAAATAAAACCAAAAACTAATTTAGTACTTTGATATTTGTGCACACTAATTTTCGTATTTTATCTATAAATTATTTTTTGTCTAACATGTGAGATGTTAGAAGTGATTAATTTGATTAGTTGAATAAAATTATTTTAAAAGATTTGAGTTTGGTGAATACAACATTTAATTTGAAGCAAACTATTTGATGGAGTTGAAAAAATTGAGAATGAAAATGGTGATTTAGATTTAGATTTTAAGTCATATTATTTTGAATTATTAATGTTGAATTATAAAAAAATATATTAAATTTATCTTCTAAATATTTTTAATACAATATAATATTTAATTATATATATATATAATTAAATGTATATATGTATATACGATTCCAACATATTTACTTATACCTTTTTTTTAAATCGTTTTTACGATTTGATGCTCTTCCACTTCTGTATATCCGCTTCCAGTTTCAAGTTTCATGCAACATAGCACTTAACTCGGTTACTGACGTGAGAGTTGCACATTCTATTTCTCTTCTATCTGTCTAAAACTAATAGAATAATGGCTTGTTGAGTGTATTTTTTTGTTAAATATTGTTGAATATTTTTCTTTGAGAGTTGAGATTGAGCATATTTCTATAAAATTCCTTCGTTCCACGACAACGATAATACCTCGAAAAAATCCCAAATTTATCCTAACAGTTATTATCATGATTTGCACTTCAAATAATGATCATCAACACTTCATCTCTTTGGACATAAATTTACATATATATATATATATATATATATATTGGTAATTGGTTCATTGTTAAATTTATTTGAATGTTAGTTTTCATCACTAAAACATTTTAAGAACAATGATATTATATATGATCATAAACTAAACAAAGATTTGATGATTTGGCTTCATAGTGTTACTTACAATTTTGTTTCATGAAAACATACTTTTTATATTTTATCTTTCAAAGATATACATATATATATATATATATCAATTATAGTTTGCAGCGTTCGCGTGGTTGGTTTGTAAAGAATAGAGAGATCTCGGAAGTCTCTTGAAGGGAAAGAAGGTTTTGACGAGAGGAGGCGACAGATTTGGCAGTGACAAGAAGTACGTCCGAGTCAGCATGCTTAGCCGCATCGATGACTTTGATGGCTTTCTCGACCGACTCGCCACCATCAAGGATCTTGAATGCATCGAGCCTTAAGTTTTTTTTTTTGGATATTTTAGTAATGGATTTTTTAAAACATTTAATTAATGTTAGACACTATATGAAGGGTTGTTTTTGTTTATTTTGTGAAAGTTTTAATCTTCTTAAGTTATCTTATATTAAATTTAAAGTTGGCTCTAATTATTAACTATGAAACAAGAAAATTTATTTTTTAACAAATATTTTAATAAACTTTGAAAATAAGTATAACTCAATAAAAAAGATCGTTACAAAAGAGATTTTGTATTATTAGATGAGTTAATGGTGCTACTTTGTTCATTTCTATTTCGAATTGGAAACAACTGAAGTTTACAAATTGATCTATTTTCTTATCGATTTTTTTCAGTTCCACTAAAGAAAACTTAACTGATGAAAAGAGTAAAAACAATTAAGCAAATCGTATTGGTTCAGTTTTCTAAAAATTTGTTTTTCACTTATGATGAAACTCTTGAAAACAATAATTCTCATAAGGCAGAATTGAAGTGTTGACTCAACTCATGAGCACACAACTTACGCCTTTTGAAACTACAAGGAGCCAAGAGGCCCAAGACAGAAGAAAACACAAACCTGCGTCTAAATTAGGATGAATCATGCAACACAAAAAAACAACCGACACGTGGATCAACTCTATTGGTCTTGTACCAAAAGTAAAATTTCTCAGAAGGAACAAGTCCATAACATGACAAAATTTACAAATCTCTCCGTCTGGAATCTCCGCCACATTTTTATTCTCTTCCAAATTATCTGTTTCATATTTTTTCCAAGAACTGTCGTCGTAGCATAGAAACGAGACACGGATAGATTTGTCAAATTGACTTTTGTCTGATAAATAATCTTCGTTGATTTCAGTGGATCTGCTGCTTCCTTTGTTATGATGCCACATGATTGGATTGAGGAATGATCCAAATTCATGTCAGACACACAATTGTAATCTGCTTCCCAAATATTTTAAATTCACACACATACACTATTAAGCTAACTCTCCCCACTATTTTCTCGCCTTAGCTCTGGAACCGAACGTGACTCTCCATTTAGCCTTTGGGGGTCACAAAACATTAAGTTTGAAGGTGTGTGGTGATTGATTTTGTTTTCTCTTGTTTTTGGATTCGATCATTGATCAGTATCTTCTTCTTTTGAATGATTTTCAAAACCCTTTTCAAAAGGCGTCGCCTTTGACGATTACGAATTTGTGTTTCGGGTTCATTGAAATCCAAACGTTAGTCTTTTTTTTCTTGCTATTTGCTTTTCGACCCAATTTAGGTTTGATCTCGATTCATTTATCTAATCTGGCTTTATAAATCCCCCCCCCCCCCCCCCCCCATCCACCGCATCCACTCGAAGCCTTAGACTTGATGACCTGTTTGATTCCGATTGTAGAGGACAGTGTTGATAAGGTTGAAGTGAGCTAAGTGTTTTACTTTAGTGTGAACATAAATGGCTCTCAACTACGATTCTCTGAATGAAAACGTCAAGAAGTGTCAGTATGCTGTAAGAGGTGAACTCTACCTCCGAGCTTATGAGCTTCAGAAAGAAGACAAAAAGGTAAATAGCCTTTACTCTAAATAAGGTGTCATCTTGTGTCCTCTGTATCCAACTTCAAGTATGAAACTTTATGAAAAGTTGAGCAAACTTAACAAGGGTCTTTAGATAGACATGTGGTTCTCTGTTGGGTTTGGACTTGATATGCATTTGCAATTATGATCTTACCACCTGATTTGTCCGTAGTTATTAGTAGTTGCTAACTTGGGCTGAATATTACATAACAGATTATTTTCACAAACGTTGGGAACCCTCATGCTTTAGGACAGAAGCCGTTGACATTTCCTCGTCAGGTATATATACAATGCTCAGACAAACAGACTTCAATCTAGATTGAGGCTAAAATAGTAAACAATTACAGGTGGTTGCGCTTTGTCAAGCTCCGTTTCTACTAGATGATCCAAATGTTGGAATGCTATTTCCAACTGATGCTATTGCAAGAGCTAAACATTATCTTTCCTTGACTTCAGGCGGATTAGGTATTATGTTTAGCCAACTCGTTAATCAGCCAATTATTATAGACTTAGTGTGGAGGTCAGAAAGTTTTATCCTTTTCTGTTTCATTAGGTGCTTACAGTGATTCAAGAGGTCTTCCGGGAGTTAGGAAAGAGGTTGCTGAGTTCATTGAACGGCGTGATGGGTATCCAAGGTGATTGCTTTCATTTCGGCTTTCCTGCAAAATGAAATATACTTTGTTGTAGAGACGAACCCACCTCAGACTTTCGGCTTCTTTCTTTTATAATTACAGTGATCCAGAACTCATATTTCTCACCGATGGAGCTAGCAAAGGTGTGATGCAAATCTTGAATTGTGTTATACGCGGTGATGGAGACGGGGTAAGGCTCTATCTCAAGAGGTCTTTTCTGCTATGATCTTACCTCTGACATTTCATTAATAAGTTTTTTCCCGTTTGGCAGATTCTAGTTCCGGTTCCACAGTATCCACTCTACTCAGCTACCATATCACTTTTAGGTGGTTCTCTTGTTCCTTAGTATCTGGACGAGTCTGAAAACTGGGGACTTGATGTTAATAACCTGCGACAATCCGTTGCTCAAGCTCGCTCTCAAGGGATAACAGTAAGCCCTCTTTTTTCCTTCTTCTCTTGCAATTATCGATGATGCAGTTAGTATAGAAGTGTATGTCTTTCTTTATCCAATTACAAATTCTCTTGAATTGGTATACAGGTAAGGGCAATGGTGATCATTAACCCGGGGAACCCAACTGGTCAGTGTCTAAGCGAAGCTAACTTAAGAGAGATATTGAAGTTCTGTTATAACGAGAAATTAGTTCTTCTGGGAGATGAGGTTTATCAGCAGAACATATACCAGGATGAGCGTCCCTTTATCAGCTCTAAGAAGGTCAGCTTCTACTTCTATTCTTCGCTTTCATGTTTCTGAAACTTGTGCCTGATTTTTTCTCCTTGTTTTAACTTGAACACTCTTTATCAAAGGTTTTGATGGATATGGGTCCACCGTTCAGCAAGGAAGTTCAGCTTGTATCTTTCCACACTGTCTCTAAAGGATATTGGGGAGAATGTGGACAGCGAGGTGGATACTTTGAGATGACTAACATCCCTCCAAGGGTTTGTCAACTCTCTGTTTTAACCTTTGTTTAGTTACTTATATGTTATGTGTCAAACATAACAGAATCATAATATGATTTCTGATTTTGTAGGTTGTTGAGGAGATATACAAGGTTGCATCAATTGCCCTCAGTCCCAATGTCTCTGCGCAAATCTTTGTAAGTCAAAATTCTTAATGTAATGTGGATTTACTTTTGTAGAAATCATCCATATGTTCTGAGAGTGATATGACTTGTGCAGATGGGTTTGATGGTTAGTCCTCCAAAGCCTGGAGACATTTCATTTGAGCAGTTCGCCCGTGAAAGGTATATACATAAGCTTACACGCTCGTGATCCCTAATCATCATCCCCAGATTGAATCATTAATTCCCCTTTTGCACTTTTCTCTAGCAAGGGGATTCTTGAATCTTTGAGAAGAAGAGCAAGGATCATGACTGATGGATTCAACAGCTGCAAAAATGTCGTTTGCAATTTCACAGAAGGTAAACAAAAACCATCCAGTGTGGATATTTGGATATCTTTGTTGTTATTGATTCTTTCTTGAGTAAATGTTAGGTGCAATGTATTCATTTCCTCAAATACGGTTACCACCGGGAGCTATCCAAGCTGCAAAACAAGCCGGAAAAGTTCCAGACGTTTTCTACTGTCTAAAGCTCTTAGAAGCCACAGGAATCTCCACAGTCCCTGGGTCTGGATTTGGACAGAAAGAAGGGTAAAGAATCTCCAAAAATACGGTTTCGTTCTTTCTCTTTTGATTTCTTCTTATAAAACTCACTCTTGTGAATTTTTTACAGTGTTCCATCTGAGGACTACTATCCTACCGGCGGAAGAAGAAATGCCGGAGATCATGGATAGTTTTAAGAAGTTCAATGATGAGTTCATGACTCAGTACGATAATAACTTTGGTTATTCAAGAATGTGATTATTCTTATGATGATGAACATCTATTGTGTTCTGCTACACTCTTTAAAGTCTTTAAAAGCTAAATTTCTGTAGTATACTCTATTTTTTTCTCTTTGTCATATTCTAAAGTCTAAACCCTATCTTTGTCTGTACTTTCTATATTCAATTGGATCTGATTAAGATCTTTATATTGCTTTTTTTGTTGTGTTAATATCAAATTTATAATTATACAATTAAATGAAAGAAAAAAATATATGGAATCCTTGTCCGAGTACGTTTCTGTTATTAAAATAGAATCCATCAAAGTATTTTCATTAATTAAATAATGTAATTATTCAAACGTGATAAAATTCTATAAAAGAAAACCTTTTAAGATCAAAGTCCTAAGCTTATTTTATTTGTACTTGTCCTCTGTTTATTCTTAATCCTTACTTCTCTGTTTCTATATTTTGGTAAGGTACGGATTCTGCGGGAAAAGAGGTGCAGAGTAATAAGAAGGGTAAAGAAGAAAACAGAGAAGGAGCAGAGCTGGGGAATAAGACAAATGGTAATGGAGAGCAACTAATAAGGATTTATCTTTCGCCGGTTAAGTGACGACGGTTGAGAAGCTCAAGATGTTGCCGTCACGCAGGTCCTCGCTGGCCACGTCAAGATGCTGGCTCTAGCTGCCGTCTCCATACAGAACTTCGTCATCGCCGGCGTTATGGTAATAAAGCTTCATTATGCACTCGTTCATTATATATTATATACACTCATCGTCGCGAATCGCAATATATAAAAATTAAATTATTTTTTTGCTAATAAGATTTTTTTTAACAAAAGAATAGTTCATATATTAATAATTTTTAAACTACCCATGTAAAATCATTTGAAGATATAAAAAGTAAACACACATTTTTTGTAAACACTTGTATATTTACCATGTGAAGATAAATTTTAGAATAAGACAGAGAAACTAAGAAGTTTATACCATCCATATTTTTATCAACTCATTGATAAAAATCATAAAATGAAGGACTCAAAATGTTTCTTTGTATTAGATATATTACGTCATTTAGAGGTGACTATTATGTCATTTAGAGGTGACTTTAGAGTTTAGAGCACGGTGATTGTAAAAATGTTCCAATTTCACATTAAATTATATTTCTCATATTAATCAACGTACGAATAGTAATAAAAGTCGTTGATTCTTGTAACCAAGCATATTAGTCAATTAAAAATTTAAATTGATATAAGCTTGGGATGGGAAGTGCACTGGCGACGCTATGTGGTCAAGCGTACGGAGCAGGGCAACTAGAGATGATGGGAATATATCTGCAGAGGTCTTGGATCACCCTTAACTCTTGTGCGCTTCTCCTATGCCTTTTTTACGTTTTTGCTACTCCACTCTTGAGTCTCCTCGGACAGTCGCCGGAGATCTCTAAAGCCGCCGGAAAACTCTCCCTGTGGATGATTCCTCAGCTATTTGCTTACGCTGTCAACCTCGCCACAGCCAACTGGAACACAGAGGTGAGAAACATTTCTTGTTTTTATAAGTACAGTTACGTGTTTGTGTACTAAAGACCGTCAATGTTCAGGCTTCATTTGGTAAAGGCTAGAATAAGAAAATAGGGAGGCGAAACAGGTCAAGGAGATGAAATCGAAGAAATCAAATGCGCGAAATATCAAAGGAGACGGTCGCTGAAGTAATTGATGTAGAACGAAGAAGACAAAAGGGAATCAAACCAAGACAATCTTGACAGAAACAGTTTTCTCAGCTTGATCAGGTAAAACATTAATATTTATATATGAATCCTAACACTTTGTGTAACATTACGGAAGATTTGTACTTTGAATTCGGATCAACCAGTGATTATCTACGGCATCGTTCAACAATACTTAACATCGATACCAAATTAAAACTCAAAATAACACAATCATATAATCGAGTACCATAGATTAAAAGATCTCTCATTCATAAATTCAAAACACCACAAAGCTGAGTTCAAAAACGGGAATATAATTTTTTTTAAAAGAGCAGAGAAATTAACTTAAACCTAAGCAGTGAGCACGACGGCACCACCAGCTTCCTTAATCTTCTTCTCAGCAGTCTTAGAGATAAGCTTAGCCTTTACAACGAAAGGCTTGTTCTCAGGCAAATGACCTTTCCCCAAAACCTTGAAGAAACCATGCTGCGTTACATCGATCAACGGAACATTGTCTTTGGTTGATTTCGCCTTCACATTTTCTGGGACGAGTGACCACAGCCTGTCGAGATTCACGATTGGGCAGAAGAACTTGTTACGAAGCTTGTGGAAGTACCTCATACCGACTTTGCCGAAGTAACCTGGATGGTACTTGTCGAAGAGGATACGGTGGTGATGCATACCTCCGGCGTTACCACGACCTCCGGGATGCTTGCGATGCTTTCCGATACGTCCATGACCGGCGCTGACGTGTCCTCTCTTCTTCCTGTTCTTCTTCAACGCCGTCGCCATTTTTTATCAGATCTAGAGATTGTCTGAGTAGTGAATTAGAATGGTTTTTATATAAAGAGGACTGTGAGCGGCTAGGGTTTTCAGTGTAACAGAAAGAGCTTTATATTTTGGGCTTTTTAATAACGTGGCCTTATGGAGTTTTTTGGCCCAATTATACTACAACGAATTTTAAGAACTCGAAGTTTCATCATCGTTGTCAATTGTCATGATCAATTCCCACCGAGGCCAGTCCTCAAACTATTGTGCTTTAAGATTTGTGTTTTCTTTCGCAATCTTTTATGAATTAATGATGACCATTTAACAAGCACAAACTTAACCGACCATTTAACAGCCATACACAACAACACATTCACTCAATTACATATAAATAAGTAATTTGGGTTTTATTGAGGTTTGACCAAAAAAGAAGAAGTAATTTGGCCTTCAATTATATTGGACTCTGAGGCCTAAATGATAAACCCCTAATATCAAATTGAGCTCTCTCTCCAACAAACCAACTCCTTCAATCTTTTCGACGAGAGTTGATTGATCTCCGCCGTCCTTCACAGCTTCTCCTTCTTCCTTCATAAACCCTAAAACCCAGATTTCAAACTTCACCGTGAAAGATGCAACACGATGAGGTCATATGGCAAGTTATCAGGCACAAGCACTGCAGTTACATGGCCAAGTAATGTCTTTTAATCCTCACTTGTCTCTTTTCAATTTCATCTATACCTCGATTTTGTTAATTGAGTTCTTTTTCTCTTTTGCTTTTGTAGAATCGAAACTGGAATCTTCTGTAGAAACACTTATAATGTCACCGGAATCTGTAATCGAAGCTCTTGTCCTCTTGCCAATAGCCGATACGCCACCATCCGAGACCATGATGGTTAATTTTCTTAAATCTGCTTATCGAATTCAAAAAGATACAATTTTTCTGCTGAGATTTACTTGATGTAGTTAAGAGCAATTGCAAAGATGTTTCTTTTTGTGTGGTCTCTTACAATGGAATTTTCTTTGTTGTTGTTGTTACTTAGGAGTGTTTTATTTATATATGAAGACTATAGAGAGAGCTCACATGCCAAAGAACTTGTGGGAGAGAATTAAGCTGCCTAGAAACTATGAGAAGGCTCTTGAAATGATTGACAAACACTTGGTGAGTTGAGATTTTTTCCTTACAATTTTATCTCTTCCCTCTTCTTTAGGTATGTTAATGTTAAGATTCTGGGGTTTAATTTCTTTTTTCTTATTTGTGGTAGTTGTACTGGCCGAAGTTGTTGCAGCACAAGGTTAAACAAAGACTGACTAAAATGACTCAGATGCGTATTCGTATGAGAAAACTTGCTCTGAAAACAAGGTCGTGTTCTCTTCTGCTTTTGTTCGTGGAGTTTGATTTACACGTGTCTAGTTTTTTCTTGTTCTGATTAATTGTTTGGTGGTTTTTTTTTTGAATCACAGGGAGAAGGTATTGCCTACGCCTAGGAGGCAAATAAAGAGGGAGGCGAGAAGAGAGGAAAAGGCTTTGAAAGCAGCGGTTTTAGATAAGGTCACAATTTGTTGTTTTTGGGGTTTTAGTTTTATTGGCTTCACTTTACTCCTGAGGTTCTCATGATAGTGTTGGTTCTTTTGTACAGCAAATTGAAACCGAGTTGTTGGAACGTTTGAAGAAAGGCATTTACGGTGACATATACAATTATTCAGAGAGTGTGTGGAACAAAGTTCTTGGTGAAGAAGCGAATGTTGAAGAGGTTGAAGAAGAAGAGGAGGAGGTACTTTTGTAGAAGCGTTTAATTTTTGTAGTCCATCAAACCTAGATGCAGCGTCTTTCTACTGATCTTTATTTGTTAAAATTATATCTCAGGAAGGATTGATTGAATATGTTGAAGGCGATGATGAACTAGAGGAGGAAGAAGAAGAAGATATCGAAGATTTCTATGGTCTTCCATCCAAAGAGTCTCACCTTGAGGGTGATGATCATGGTAAATAACTATCATCTTCGTCCTGTTTCTTACTTTTTCACAAATTTAACTCAAGAAGTGTGCATTCATGTATATGCTATTCATCCCTTGTAATATGTTTGAATGCATTTGAGTTGTTGATGATCACTTATAGGTTTTCACTACCATCAACTACATATGTATCTTTGTTTTTCATTAAAAATAATCCCAATTCATGAACAGACTCGGATGATGAAGATGGTGACGATGCTGAAGAGCAAGTTGTGATTCATAAAAAGGGAAGAGCTTTAAAGAAGTTTGATGATAATGGAAAATCAAAGAAGAAATCAAGAGTAATTGTTGAGGTGAGATTCAATAAGCTCGCTTTAATAATCTCGCAAGATGTTGGGCATACTTTGTCTCTGCGATGACTTCGATATTTTCTTACATGTGTATTTCTTTCAGGTTGAGGAAGAAGATGGAGGAGACACAAGGAAAACCCTGAGAAGCCTTAAACTTTGAGAAGGATGAGAAAGTTTTGATACTTCTCGTCTGATTAAAAAGTTAAACTTTGTTCTTCAGTTGAGAGCCTTTGGTTTTGTATAATTTGTTTTTAATCTTGTAAAAGCTAATATGTTCTTACATTTAAGTTATAAACCATTTATTTTTGAAGTTGCACTTTTGTTTTTGAAATGGTTACTGAAAACTTGAAACCAAGAGGCTTTGTATGAATTATTAAATCTGGTTAAATTTTTGACCAAAAAAAGAGATTTTAATAAATGGATAAACGGTGGAATGGTCAGAGAAGACGATGATGAAACATTATTATATGAGCTTTCTTGGTCACAGACTCACATTATTGATGATGAAGTGAACGAGATGGGTATGATTAGATGATTGGATTGTTTCAAAAAAATGATGGGATGATTGTGTGGAAGAAGCATAATTTTTAATAGTCAGGATTTAACTCTGGTAAAGACGATTCAGCTGTTGAGAATCTGATATCAGAAGTCAAGGATCTCTACGTTCTTGAGCAAGTCGCTGCCATCAACTGTGAAGGCTTCACCAACGACTCTGCTCTTCCCACTAATCTCGAGACTAGTTGGAGTTTTGCTTTCACCACTTGTTGCAGTTTTCTCATGATTCTTTTTTAGTTATACAACTAAACATTTTATTGGATCTATATATAATTCAAAGATTTTTTATTTGCATTCTTGTGTTGGATACGCAAAAGTTACTTACTATTTTGCTTTTTAGTAATAGTGGCGGATCTTCAATTCGGCTGAGTTAAAGCTATATGGGATTATTACGTTATTAACAAAATCAAATTGTTTGCAATTTGGAAAATTTCCACCGTCGTCTCTTTTTCGTTGTCAAAAAAAAATTCTTACCGTCATAAAATTAACAATTTTAAATTTTGTTCAACTTCTATAATTTTTCTTTTTAGGTATCTAGTGCACATGATAAACAAAAAAAAATTATAATATAATATAGGGTATAACAAAAGTTTGCATTTTTTTAGTTTATGTGAAATAAATTTTAAACTGAGAACAAATATATTTGGTCTTAATAATATTATTTATTTGTCAACTAGAAGTATTTTTCTTGTGAAATTAAACCAAAAGTCCAAAACTATCAAATATCCCATTTTCCATTTTCTTCCATTATTTTTCTTTTGAAACCCTTCTGGTAAACAGTACTTGAACAGTCTCTCTCTCCCTATCTTCTCTCTCTTTCTGAGATTGGCTTCTTCGCTATCACCTAACCCTAATTATTCTTCCCCAAATTATTATACGATCCGGCGATGACTTCAGAGGAAGCCAAGGTCGTCGGTAAGTCCAATCCATATACGATCTATTTCTCCCTAATTATTTCATCATCGCTCTCTCTCGTCAATTGAATTTGGGATCTAGGGTTATATATCTAATCGATTTACAATTGTTTCCCCAATGTGACCGGATCCAAGGTCTCGATCTAGAAATGATTGATTTGAGCTAGCTCTGCGCGATCTAATGGATTCGATTTTGCATTGTAGTTCCGAGGAATTTTAGATTGTTGGAAGAACTTGAAAGAGGTGAGAAAGGTATCGGAGATGGTAGCGTAAGCTATGGAATGGACGATGCTGATGATATTTATATGCAATCTTGGACTGGCACCATCCTTGGTCCTCCTAATGTATCTATCTCCCTCTCTCTCACGTTGTTTGGTTTACATTAGCTGCGTTTGATTGATTCAAAAGATGTAATTTCAAACATTTTTGGATATGCTTTGGAGTTTTGTTTTCTTCTACTTTTCGTCACTCTGTTTCGGGAAATATCGCTGTGTTTTGCTTCTGTGTGGCTTTTACTTGAATTGATTACATAAGTTTTAGCTGTGTCATCTGTGATCCTTTACTCTGAATGGTCTTTGTTGATTAGAGTACACAAAAAGAAAGAATTTTTTGGTAAGTGCTTTTGGATTTTGAGAAGATTGATGTTTTTTTTTGGTGATGAATGAATATTAGACTGCGTACGAAGGGAAGATCTTTCAGCTGAAGCTCTTCTGTGGCAAGGAATACCCAGAAAGTCCACCAAGTGTGAGGTTTCAGACTCGGATTAATATGGCTTGTGTTAACCCTGAAACTGGAGTGGTAATAACCTGTGACATCATTGTTGGTATATGTGTGGCTATGGATATTTTCTTATTGTAACAAGTTGTATTGAACTATATATAATCAGGTGGAACCGAGTCTCTTCCCTATGCTCACTAACTGGCGGCGAGAATACACTATGGAGGACATACTTGTTAAGCTGAAGAAAGAAATGATGACTTCGCATAACCGCAAGTTAGCTCAACCCCCGGAAGGTAGTTTCTGGAGTTTGCAAAAACCAAACACGGTGTAATACAATTATTGTCGCTGATTGATGAGGATGAGATATCGTTTTCTGCTTTGAACCTTTTTAATAACCTGGTTTAATCGAATCAAGCGTGTTTGTTTTTGAGAAGTTTTAGGACCATCAGGCTCTAATCAAAGTCTTGTTTGTCCAGGTAATGAGGAAGCTAGAGGCGCAGATCCAAAGGGACCAGCTAAATGTTGCGTGATGTGAAGAGAAGGTTGGGGGACATCAGCAATTTGTATTAATAGAAGGGACAGTGTATATAAAACATCATTTGAAGCTTTGAAATTGCGTACAACTTTTTAATGTTATAGTGTTGTTTGAGATTATCTATATATATATATATATATATGTCCACCAAAAACAGGTGACTATGATCCTAATAAACCGTATCAGTTTTTCTCTTCTTAGTTCATAGATGAATCTAAGTTGTTCTTTGGATGCCGCAATTTGTTGTGAAAAATAGGATTAGTTTTTGCTGTTAGTGAGAGACTGATGAAAACAGAAGAAGCAGTTGACTACTGTAAGTCTGTAATTAAAGATAGATTTAGGAATTTATTCATAGGAACAAAATTAAGTAGATGGTACCGTGTAAGCGAAGAAAGGGCTGATAGTGAATTTAAACTTTAAAGGGGGGGGGGGGGGGGAAGGAATCAGTAAGAGTCTCACACTTTCTGA
The DNA here is from genome assembly GCA_963922655.1 of Cardamine chenopodiifolia. Taxonomy (NCBI): domain Eukaryota; kingdom Viridiplantae; phylum Streptophyta; class Magnoliopsida; order Brassicales; family Brassicaceae; genus Cardamine; species Cardamine chenopodiifolia. The sequence goes on along the minus strand of OZ000483.1, from coordinate 5,568,272 downwards.
TCCTTTTTGTAGAAATGAGAATTGCGTCTACGCAAGACACATAAATACAGAGACACACAAATACCTCTATTCAATTTATTCCGGATCGAATCTTTATTTATGAATAAAAAAGAAAAGAATAACCAATAATAGAAAAAACTAACAGCTTCTTCGATCATTTATTTATTTATAATGAACCCAAAGAACGGTCCTATGCTAATAAGAAAGCTTGCGTTAATTTAAGCAAAGATTATATTGTTCGTGCTTCCAGCCTTCCACAAACTGGATATAAGACACTAAACCTTGTCTTGCACTCCTGTTTTGTTTCTTTAACATGATCTTTTTTATCAGTTTATTTTTCTTTCATATTATATGAGATTTTCAGTTTTCTTTGTAACATTTAAATTCTTTTTACTTAGTTATCTCTATAATATTAGATAACTATTGGTAAAAAGGGTTTAATACAAAATGTAGAGATAAATTATATAATTTCTTAATCTATGCACATTCACCCAAAACATCTCATAAAACTCTAAGGGAATGGGAATGAGTATTTGATTCGTTGGTTGGCTTGATTATGCAAACAATCTATGTTAAACTATTATATATACAAGAAAAAATTGATCTTACAGACGATTTTTTCGGTCACTATATATACATATTTTGTCACAATTATTGTGACTAATTGATCCGAATATTCAGATATATCTTAATATTGTATTTGAAACCCATTGTGAATTGTTTCTAGGTTCGATTATGCAAACAATCTATGTTAAAACTACTCGGATACATCTTACTATTGTGTTTGAAGCCATTGTGTGAATGTTAAGTAGGGAAAGGGATTCTCGCCGTTGTTTCCAATAGAAGTGAAAAATATTCGCTTTGGCATTCATGGTAGTGACACCGACGTTTACGACAAGGATGGAAGTTTTTTTCATTTCTTTCTTGACATCTTTTGTTATAACCTATGTAGATGCTATATAGATTAAACAATACTACTATAAAACAATGGATTCATTATCCGTGTGTGTAATTTTCCAACTTTACAAAACGTGATAACTTTTTCCTACTAAATTTTACCGATCTGTGGAAACAAAATTCGAGGAGATGTTCAAGAAGCATGCTCACACACATAAAGATGCTCTCACTCCAAAGGAATTTCAAAATTTGCTTGAGACTAACAGAGAACCTAACGATTACCTAGGAAGGTTCGTTTGTTTCTATCTTAATGAATTATTTCTACCAAATTAAGTTATAGCCACAACGTATCATTCCCATTCTTTTTTTTTTCTTTTAATATACATATGGCACGATGCTTATTTATACCTTATATATATATATATATGCATAGGTTCTCGGCGTGTTTAGAATGGAAAATATTACATGACCTAGGCAAAGACCAAAATGGTTTGTTGACGAAAGATACAGTAAGGCGTCTACGATGGTAGCCTTTTTAAACAACTGGAGAAACAAAGATCTTCTTCTTTTCGTGGCAAGAATCATAAACCACCTTAAATTTTTACAACACATTCCTTACATGTTTATGTTAATCTTCTTATATTATTATATCTTTTGTAATGAATATTTACATAATTTGGAGATCAATGAGTATAATTATTGTGTATACTGTACAATATCGGTTGATATTACGTCAAAAATAGAATGGCCCAAAATCATTAAAAATATTTATCAAAATATATTTCATTTAACAAAAATTTAAGCCGGCTTTATATCATCTAACAATAATTTAAGTTCTAAATTTCGAAAATAAGAGAAACAAAATGTTACCATTGACATATATACACAATATAAACAAGACAAGTTGCAACCATCACCCAAATTAACCGGAACAAGTTGTAGATGAAACAATCTTCTGTGCTTCTACCGCTCTACGACTTTGCTTCCACCAAGGACATACATTATTTGAGTTTTCTATCTAAGAGGTACTGGTCTTTGCAGTATTCTGATGAGCAGCCGCGTATATCGAAGAATTGGGGTCAGTTTTGAGGTGAGAGAGAAGGTGTTGTACATCTGGTCGGAGAGAATCTGCTGCTCTTCCGATTAACGCCAAGATATCTGGTCTCGGCTTGCTGCTAGTTTGGACAGCTCCTCCTTGTCCCTCTCAGTGAATAACATGGTGTCTGCAACAATTCACATATCTAATCACCCAAACATATCCTCTCAAGAAAAAAAGTTATATGATTGTTAATCAATAAAGACAATAGTGAATCCGCGTTCTGCTAGGGTAAGTTAGAAGCTTACAAGAAATCGATAAGATCTGCAATCTTGGATGCTTCAACAGAGGCGGTTGTCTGTGCGTTCTTCCCGAAAACATCGACCATTGTGCTCAAGAGAAGGGTTAGCGTCTGTTGACAAACAGAAAAAGAGTACCAAAGCAAAATTAGACAAGAAACCTTTAGTCGAGTTTTGTGATGTACAAGATCTAGAAATGGAAGATCGTTCCAATTTTCTTACTTGAGAGACTATGTATTAATAAACTCAAAGATGGCAGCTACAGAATCTTCAAATTATATCAAGCCACTGATATAACATTTAACATGTTTAGCATCTGAGTTGTAATTGAGAATCGACCTTTTTAGCATCTGAGTTCAAAGCCGTCATCACAAGCTCCACTCGTATTATTTGTGCAAGCAACCACGTCACATGATTCGTCCGAAGAATATGGTTATCAACACCGTTAAGGCGTAAGACCAACTTATCAATGAAATCAACAAAATCAGTACACCCACTTTTGATTAGAAAGAAGAAAATATCTGAGAAAGCCAGCCACTCTTGCCAGCAATTTGCATCTGCATAGAGAGGGGGAAAAGCAACAAATACCAAAGCAGTCCTAGTATAGTGTATCTCGATCTTACTTTTATCTCTTTTTTTTATCTAAGCCTAACAAATGAACCAGTATAGAACTTTCAAACTTAATCTTAACTCGAATAACGTAAAGAGAATAATTTTTCTACAGATTGTGACAATACGTAAAACAACTTGCCATTTTAAAATCATTTCCACAGATTTAAAAGGAAGTGACAAATCAAAAACATGAAAGATAGGGAAAGACAAGTATTGCCTGAGTTGGTCAGCTTAAGAAGCTCAACAATCCTGTCAATGATTGCCTCACAAATCATGTCAGAAGTGAAAACGGCAACAGGAGTAGGTGTTGCTTGTGCAGAAGGTCTATAACAGGGGGCCACAACAAGAACACGCTTCCACCAGACCGGTGACGGTGTAGTGCGAATAGCATGTCTAATGCAGCGCTCTGCTCTCTTCCAATCCAGGCTTCCTTTTGGAATAGACATCGCCAGATCCTGCCAGTGTACAAAAAGAGGATTGAAGTTCACAAATTCCCTGCCTAATGCAAAGCATATTCATTACGCAATAACACCAATGTCAACTAAGCTATGAAACTAATCTCCATAATTGCATGGGAATCACCTCTCCATATAAAGGTTCCCCAAGCACACTTGGATATGTAATTGGTGAATGTCGAAAGTGAGCCACAGATTCGACTGAAACATTGGCAGTTGTTTGTGACACTATACGATTGGTACCAAATGTTGGACAGTGAAGGTTTTGGTCCAACATGAACATGTGCTTGGCCATCGCATCTCGCCTCCGGTGTATTTCCATGATAAGAGTGAACAAGGCTTCATCATCAGGTATGTTCTCTATAAACTGTAGACCACTGCGCAATAACTCATAAAACGGAATCCGAGATGCACCCTCTTCTACCAACAGCCAGATCACATCCAAACAACTCCGTAACCATTCAGCTAAAGTATTCACAGATCTCCACGACCTTCCTGCAGAGTCCTCAGCTCCCAAATCTCTCTTGTCCCAGTTCACAAGCCAATTCATCATGTACTGGAAAATCTTAGCATGAGTGACGGGTTTGAGATTAAATTCAACCCCAATCAAGATAATCTTACAACTGAGCTGACGCAGACAGTTAATAGTAGTAGCTCTTATCCGCTGACTATCTCTCCTAGCAATCTCTCTTAAAATTTGCCCAGCCCTTGCAATCTGCTGCCCATTCTCTGAAAATTTTACATGTGCTAAAGCAGTTACAGAATCTGGTTCATTCCCTGAAGGTGATGGAGAACCAATACCATGAGCTAAGGCAACAATGAAGTTGGATTGGTGGAATGATTAGAAGGTACAGGAACTAAACACTGTGAAGAAGTAGCAGAAGAATCAGCCGTTGCTACTGCTTGAGCACCTTGGTTTATCGACGCCTCAAAAGCGGAACCCGAAGAGAGAAGAGATGGTAAAAAAGTATCCCAATTAATGTAACTAATTCTACACAGTCGTACGCAATGCAAAGAGAATAAACTCAGCACGAGGTGCATGATTGCTGCATTGCACAACCAGAGATATCAAAACTGATTCCGTAATCGTCCTCAATTGATCAGGATCCTAATAAAGAGAATTCGAAAAAATAAGCAAACTTTATGTTACAAAATCACAAATAGAAGATGAAAGCTAATAACTTTACATTGAATTGGCTCTGAAGCTGCTCAAAATCCAAAATGAATTGCTCGTTTCTTGGTGGTAAGTCTCTTTTAGGAGCATGAACACGCTTCTGTGATTTGTTCCTATCAAATATCATATCGACCAAAATCAATAAGAGCTTGAACCAAAAACTACAATCAAAGCAGGTAGGATCGTAGAAACAACCAACGGAGGCTCTCGGCCGGATTCATCAGGCTTTTGACGGTTTCCTCTCTTTAAAAGAGAAAGGTAACAAAATCAGCAGCGGAAAATTCGAGAAAATCGAAAATTTGGAAGATTGGAAAAACGAAATTAACCCCTAAGTAGAGATTGAAAAGATCGATAATTGCAGGACGAGCTGGATGGAATTGGTACGATCGAGAAGACGAAGGCGTCGCAGCTACTGTTCGCTGTGATTGATCCATTTCTTCTCAGCACTTCACTGAGAGAGGTTATCTTTGTTTCTTTGATTCTCAGATAAAATAATAAACTGGTAAGGAGGTTTGGGTTTAAAAGCTCTTTTTAAAGAGACAAAATGTCAACAAAAACAAAAACAAAAATTGTTGATGCATGTAACGTTTTCTCCCAATTATTTACTTACTCGTTTAATGACCTCAATGGACTTCTTTATGATACTACAAAGCTGTGTTTAAAATTTGTCTCTTTCTCACCTTAATTGTCTCTACACTAATTAATCCGAAAATTAAAATTTTGGAAATTACTTAAATTGAAACAAATGTCTTAATTCCGAATACGACGTTTGTTAGTACCTTGCATCATCTGTATTCAATCCCTTCACCGAAACAATTCCGAGGAGAAAATCACTTGTAATTACACAATAGGAGGAACAAGTATTTTGTCTTAGGTTAGATTAACAATAGGGGAACTCAAGAATTACATAAGAGTGTGAATACAAAGACAGATATCGAAAGGAAGATAGATGCTCAATTTTTTGATGGATTATCAACTTTTTCTCAGTGGTGATCTAATGGCTCCACTGCAGTTTTGAAGAGAAGAACATAAATCTTGTCAATCTGAAAGTATATGAACCCTCCAATGGAATGTGTCACATATGAACCAAAGCTGGTCCCAACAATGCAGTGCCATGCTGGACCATAAGCAGAATCGAAGTCCTGAAATGTTCCACAAATTGTTTCATGAGTAGAGTGGAAGATTAAGTTTATGCACCTGATACAAGTTTCAATTGCGCTGCAACATGTTGTTTGATAAAGGGACAGTAGGACTCACTTCAGTGCCAACATAGCAACTCAAGGTAGGAAGAAATGAAGAAATAAGAAACATATGAAGGTCTATTTCGAGATAAGAGATCCATTATCAGAACAAGAAGAATAAAACAAGTCAAACAGCAGAAACTAACTCATATGCCAAGGCTACGATTGGTAGCCATTATTAAGAGAATACTGAACACTGAGACAAACAATCCGCTAACAGATAAGTGAAACCAATGTAAAGCCTCTCTTCCACTTGGTTTATTAATAGTTTATAACTTTCATCCGCAAGCCCCAATATGCACTTGTATTAATCAATCCCTTTATAAATGCCTTAAGCTAGATCTAATACGAGTTGAATTAGCTCCAAAATCATATCAATAAGCAACAAGAACATCCAGGTTCAAGACTTACCACAAGACAAAAACGACCAAGTCAAGTAGATTAACAGAAGCTACAACTAGAAAAGCCAACAATGGAACAAAGTCAAATGCAACCAAATGAAAGCCAAAAACAGATATGGGACCATCTATGAAGTTCAACAATATGCAAGTACACAACTCAAAAAGTCCAAATTCAAGATTCATCACATAACCACATATCTTCAAAACCAATCAAGAACGAGAAGAAGACAATACCACAGTGTACAAAACTCGAAACCTATCCCTAGGACCCAAGAGTAGCACAAAAATGTCAAATTTCAAAACTCACTCCACAGTACTAGACATCGGTGACGCTAATTTCAAGTCAGAGATAGAAAAAAATCAGAAGAGAAAGACAAAAGATCTACCTTTTTTAGGGCAAGAGCGAGTCTTTTGTTGTCGGCTTTTCCAGGCGTGGCATTCAAAAGCTCGCGCGACAAACTAAAGGCTCTGTTCTGCAGAGCCAGAGGCATATCCGAAGCCCTAACTCGAACATTGAACTCATCTTTCTGATCTTGCTGTTCTTTTGCTTTCTTCTTCTGTATCAAGCTGTTAAAGAACTTGCTTCTTCTCTCAAATTCCAGCTCAACTCCTTCCATCTCTAACTCATCACTCGGCTAAGCCCTCGTTTTCGCTTTTCCTCCTTATCGGAGAAACCAAGCTAGCTCCTAGTTAATTCGTTTGACTGTTTTTCGTAACGAGCACCATCTGTTTGACGAAATGTCTGAAGAGAGGAAAAAAAAAGGATTAGAGGTAATGCGAGGATGAGACAAAATAGCGTTCTTGTGTTAAGCGTAAAGCAGCCGCCCATAACAAAGTTACTAATTTTAATGATTTTTACAACATTATTTATTTTGGTCATAAAATATAAATTACTCTCGTCTCCCCTTACTCCCATGGTTAAAATTGATTATGGTTATAATTAGTCATGGAACGACCAATTAATTAAAACAGTATTTCGTTTATCGATTTATAGAACTGAGGACCTACCAATCCATTCAAAATGATCCTATTCCACAACAAAAATAGCATTCCTGCTACGTTAATCACATAATGCTTCCAATTTAAGACTAATTTTGTGTTTACAAAATTGATGTAGTAAAAATATCTTTGTGAATATATCTTTCGCTTTACTGTATGGCATTCCATTCTTACTACACTTTTGCTTCCAATTTAAAATGTGTTTACACAAATATAACTGAGGTTTAGGGTAACTAGCTTTTAATTATATCCTGTTAAAAAATTGTTTGTATATGAGCACAAAAAGTTTGTGCAACCACTAAGAAAATAGATTTAAGCACCGATTACATCTCTCAGATTACCGACAAGAACATTATGGATGTTGTCGGAAAGATCGAGACTTTGGTCGATTCATTAAGGGATTTGTCCCCGACACGTACCAGATCCTCCTCTGATGAACCTATATCCGAGAACGATAGCGAAATAAGCTCCTGGATTGTACGTTATTACAATTTATAATATCGATTCCTATGTTTGGAATCTACTTATATTAGATATCAGATGTTGGATTATCGTACAACTATCCCCTAGTGTATTCTTTTTAACAAGAACAAAATCTTTAGATTAAATTGAGCTTCTTTAAAATTATCAGTTAAAAGTGCTATTTTGTTATATTTTGGATTTAGGCTCTTCATCCAGCAGCTTTGGATATGTTCGACAAAACAATGAGTGATGCACAAGGCAAACAAAGTATCATGTTTCTTGATTACGACGGAACTCTCTCACTAATCACTGAAGATCATGACAAAGCTTACATAACCGACGAGGTTTTTCTTTATCTTTTTTTTCATGAAATGTTCCATCTTTTCCCCTTTTTTGTTGTGGGTTTAAATAACCGAAAATAGTTCTGACTCAAAAATTTTGAGTTTAGTTCTTGAACTGATGTATATTTAACAGATGCGAGAAGTTGTAAAGGAAGTGGCTATGTATTTCAAGACAGCGATCATCAGCGGAAGAAGCACAGACTAAGTAAATTCCATCAATTAATATATTCGACAATATTTGATTTTGCTATGTGTCTTATAGTTAATATAATAAGTTGTAATTCATGAGATATACTTTTGTGTGTTTTCAGGTACATAGTTTTGTGAAACTCAACGGGATTCATTACGCTGGGAGCCACGGCATGGATATTAAGGGTCCCGACAAATACCGATCAGTTTTTTTTTTTGGTCTATTTTTTTCCAGAAAATTGAGAGAGAAAATTTGTTGCAATATTTTTTTTGATTAATGAGATCATTGCAGAGTAACCAAGAAGTCCTGTTTCAACCTGCAAGTGACTGTTTACCGATGATCGACGAGGTTCATTTTGTACTTTCGTTATAAGTGTTTTTGTTATACCAAAAATTGTGACGAACTAAGAAATAGAATTTAATTTGTTTATTATACATTTTCAGGTGACTAAGATTTTAAAAGAAAAGACAAAATCTATCCCTGGAGCTACGGTGGAGCACAACAAATTTTTTCTTACCGTACATTTCCGTCGTGTTGATGAAAGGATAAAATTAAAAGACTTACATATAGTATATTCTAAGAGGTCGTTTAGTCAATGCTATTTTTACGAAGAAAAAGAAAAAGAAAAAATCACACTTTCAAGAACAAGTATTTTCTGTTTTCTATAACATTTTGTTTTGTGAAAGTTGTTTTCATGTATTATCAATTTAAACGGATGAATGATTTAAAAACAATTGTGGTCGACAGGGATGGGCTGCATTAGCCGAGCAAGTGAAATTGGTTCTCATTGAGGCTGACACAAGGCAGAAAGGTAATATCTGACTATTTACAAAAGCTAATCAAATGTTTATTACGGTGTGAGTTTGGGGTAGTGGTAAATTTTTGTGGGTTATATTCAAGGAGATCACGAGTTCGATTTCCGTTGGAAATGATCTGCTTTCCGAAAAAAAGTTAATTTAAAAAAATTAATCAATAAAATAATTGATTAGTTTATTATCTATTCGGTAAATCAGGTGTTAGAACTCCGACCTTCCATCAAATGGGACAAGGGAACGGCTCTTGAGTTTTTGCTATACTCATTAAATGTGAGTCGTGACTTCTCTTTCTTCATGTTTTCCTCTTAAAATTTGAGTTTGGTAATCATAATTTTTGAGAATGTTATTTAGATCCGTTGATTTGAAAATATGTTTGGTTTAACTAAAATAGGTATAGCAGAATCAAAAGATGTTTTACCGATTTAGATACATTTCAGGTACGTTGAACCTGAATATGTGTGATTTTTTATTTTCTTTTGGTATACTCAAATAGGTTTCATTTCAGTTGGAAATTTTTATGTAAAATATTAGCCGTAGTTTATATAGTACATATATAATATTAATCTAGTTTCGGGTTAAGAAATTATAAGTTTCTGGTGCTAGCTTTAAGAATTACCTAGTATGGTTCTCTATATAACCAAGTAATTCCATGTCTTAATTATTTTCTGAGTGACCAAGTTTTGAACTTTTATTTCATACAACTTTGATCTATTTCCTGTATATTTCAATTTATGAAATTATAAGGTTCTGGTGCTAGATTTAAATAAAAAGATGAGACATGAATTTTAATTGTTACTGTATACATGAAATAGTTGCTGTTGTGAGCTTTAAAAACCTTTTCTTCTCATCCTTCTAATCTACACCATCTCGGACATTTTATTCACGTATATCGTGTTATATACATGTAATTCATTCATATAAATATAGATTTCATTATTTGGTCATATATTTTTTATGTATTTACATATTCTGTTATATATTTCTGTAACATTATTTAGATATTGTGCTATATATTAGTTGATCTAGCTATATATTTACATATTACGTTATATATTAATATATCAAGCTATATGTCATGTTATTTATTTATATTTCAAAATAATAATATTATAGCATGCTATATCATAACGAAATGATATGTCACATAAATATCATCATTACTTGCATATTGTTTCTCATGAAACTCTGATGATGGATTCATCTTTTGCAGATTTGTTTCTTTCAGCAATTTATTATTCCGCTTAAAATTCATGGGCATTTTCATCTATTTTGATATTGCCTCTCTCTTGTTATGCAAAATATTAAAAGCTATTGGTACCCACCTAATTAATTTTCACTATATCTAAACACTGTTACATGACTATATATATATATATATATATATATATATAAAACATAGGTAAATAAATAACGAATTATATGATCATATATGTATATATATATATATATATTTGTATGAGTAGATTTACATGTAAAACACGATATGCATGAACAAAATGTCCGAGATGATTTAGAATTCTAGAGGAGATAGAGGAAAGAGGTTCCTAAGTAAGAGGAAAAAAGCACCAATTACAGAATGTATGTCTTAAAGAAGTAATGAGCAAGGGTCGTTACTTTTTATGTGCAAATTATTATGTCATTATTTATAATTTTCATTTTTCCTTCTCCTTAATTATTTCTTTTTGTTTTCATTGATATGTGGTGCAAATTCTCGTGTTTTAAAAGTATTTAATCATTATTGTTTTTTATATTATAATACTTTCGTGTAATAACTTTCTTTCTGTTCCGAACAAAAGAATGCATGTAGGTTCCTATAAACGACGTGAATTTGGGAACGAGATTGAAACCAGAGTAAGAGTTTTTTCGCTCATCCTGACAATGGCTAAAGGGACATTTAGGTTATAGAGCCTAAATAATAAAGCTTATATATTAAAAACAAAGACCACACAAAGAGTATCTCTCCAAGTACATTTATAAACAATCCGGATGATATGATAAACATTATCATCATCACTATATTACCATACATCATGCATCATCACCATCATCATTCGAAAGATCAGAGGCGCGACGGCAATCCACTCTACGTTGTTTGTCTTGACTGTTGCCGCGTGACACGAAATCAAGGTGAAAAAGAACAAGAATCATCCCCACAACGCTCAAGAACACGAGGATGGGACCAAATATCCATAGCATCAGACAAAAGCCGGCGTAGAACAACCTGTTCCCTAACGTGTTGAGAAGTATACCCTTTTCGAACATCTCGCTGACGTGGTCAGATGTGAGGAAGCAGCGGCCCGAAGGATTAGGTTCTAAATTAGGGATGTTAACGAGAATGGCGACTTGGTTGAGGAAACGGATGGAGAGGGAGTGGAAGAAGAAGGAGAAGATGAAGATTGTGAGAATTGTGAGGTATTTGACGGATATTGCGGAATCTCCATTAGCACCAAAAACGGCATCGTTTAGGGGCTTCTTGATGCCGTAAGTGCTGCTTAAGACTGCAGCTAGACCAGCGCAGAGCAACACGCAGGTCGTGGCCATCAGTGTAGCTCCCATTATTAAGTTACGCAGTGTTTGTACCGTCAATATGTTCAGCTTCTGATTCTCCTGACAAATCAAACAACAAAAATAATCAATCTTATATATTTATGCAAATATATGTACACTTATTGTTTAATTACAAAAAACTTGATTTTATAGAAATTTAATTTTTCATACCATTGAAGCTAATCCTAAGCTCTAATCACTAGATTATACCATACTAATAAAACTTTGTATTTTGGGTAAGAAGACAATGGAGATGAATATAAAACCTTGATCATAGCAGAAATCCAGATCCGGCGGCCGCGAGAGTTAATGCCGAGGAGGGTGGAGAAGGGATGGGTTCGAACCATGAAAGACAAGTAGATGTGGTAAGAAAGCATCATCGCAAGAGCTAAGGGCACAAGAATGGCGTCTAAGTACCAATTCCTCCACTCCATTTTGCGCTCTCTTCTTAGTTTTTTTTTTCTTTTTTTTATTCACCCTCTTCCACTTTATGATTTCTTTTGTCTCCATATATATATATAAATAACTTAATGAAAAAATAATCTTGATTTTTCCCCATAAAACGTAAATACATTATACATATAACCGTATTAGTATGCATTCTCAAAAACTTTCAAAAAATAATTTAATTTATTGGCTAGATATATTCGTTTGATATCTTGCCTTGTATATATTTAGAGTAAAATCTATTTCCTTGTATTTAGCCAATTAATATATGTACGTTTTCGTAACGTAACCATTACAATAAACCATTCAGTTTTTTTATATCGTATCATTTGACAACAGTTGTCAACACCTAAAACCCAAGCAACCCTTTTGTCATTGGTGAATGAATATGTTAAACATGATTAAATTATCCTCTTTGAAACTACCTTAGGAAAAGTATCTTTTATTACGTGGTTAACGGTGTATTTTCGTATAGAATTCAGTTCTAGTAAAATATTATGTTACCACACGAAAATAAAGTGTGGATTATAGATCGAGTCTTATCGATTCAAATGATATATATAAAATAAAAATTATACAAATAGAGTCTCTTCTAAAAACTGTTATGATCTAATCAAATACATTGAAGCATCTGCATCTCCACCTCTGCCAACACTACAGAAGACAAACCCCATATTTCACTTCCTGGGAATGCTGGTGAACTATCTTATTCGATCAATCGATTCACAATCAAATTGTTTCTTTTCACTATTTTGACAACCCGAAGTTACTCGACCTCTCCAACATTGTTTCCGCGCAAGAGGAGTTCACTAAGAATTATTTCATTCTTTAATTCCATTCAAAATTATGTTTTCATTTCATTGGTAGCTTATAAATAACTCTTATTTGTTGATTAATATATATGACACTAGAAAGAATATACTGTCTTTAACAAAAAAAAAAATAGAAAGAATTGCCAATAGTCTCATAGATTATAGATAGTATCGTAATCGGTGCTATTGAGACTCCTCTTTGGCCACTTACCGCAAGTGCAACAACATCCCTTTAAGCATGGCAACCCTCGCCCAATCTAGGAAAAAGCAACGTGAGGACACATTCAGATGCTCATCTAAAGCAGTGTGCAAATATAATATTGCAATATTTTATTTAGTTTTGGTTTCAACTCCAATAATTTTAGTTTTTATTTACATTAATTCTATATGTTGACTCATATCGGAAAAAAAAATCTATATGTTGATATAGTTTGTTCCATATTAATAAATTTTATTAAACTACAGCAATATTAGATACTTTAAAGTATCTAAGAAAAATGAGTTATTTTTGATGGCAATTTCCGACGGGTTGGCAACCGTGACTTCAGGTTTGTAAAGAATATCTCATCTAACTTCAGCTCAAATGTGATTTTATTTACCCCGATCAAATGTGAACTGTTAATGATGATTTCTAACTTTTTTTCCTCATTATAAACGCTGGTATAGATGACAAAAAATGTTGGCATTGATAGTATGGGACTAATAGTATTAGGTAGCAAATTAGAAAGTCCCCATAATTCTGTGGGCAATCGGGTATCGGGTTTGGGTTCGGGTAAAAGCCGATCGGGTTTGGGTATTCGGGTATAGGAAGTTCATACCCAATGAAATAATTTTTTGGGTTCGGGTTAGGTTCGGGTAAAAAGTTTCGGGTTCGAGTCGGGTTCGGGTACAAGACTTGATACCCGAAAAAACCCGAAAATTTCGGGTATTGATTCGGTTCGGGTTCGGGTTTGGGTTTTTTGGGCTTTTCGGGTTTTTTCGTGTTTTCGGGTCGGGGTTTTTGGGTTTTTGGGTCGGATACGGGTCGGGTACAGGTCGGGTTTTCATGTTTTCGGGTTTTTTTTGTTTTCGGGTCGGGTTTTTGGGTCGAATTCTGGGGTTTTTTCTGATTTTTGGGGTTTTTAGATTTTTTGGTTCGCATTCGGCTCGATTTGTGTATATTATACGTAAAAAATTCCACATTTATAGGATCGAGTCCTCGAGTTAGGGTATTTTCTTATGAGTAGTTATGTATTTTCTTATGGGTAATTATGTATTTCGGGTACGCTTTCGGGTTTCGGGTTTTCGGGTTCGGGTTCGGATTTTCGGGTTTAGAGATCTCGTACCCAATGGAATAATTTGGTCGGATACGAAACGGATTCGGGTACGTCTTATCGGTTCGGGTTCGGTTCGGTAATGCAGGTTCGGGTCTTTTGTCCAGCCCTAATTCTAATCATTCATATACCAGGCATCGCATAATAAAACAAACATAGTTATATAGGGAAACCTCAATGCAATAATTCATTGAAGGTAATATCTTAAGTAATTCATTAGAACAATAAATATCGATACCTTTAACAAAGTAAAAAGAAAAAGAAAAGATATCAACCTATTGAGTAAATACCGAAACCGAACAAAAGTAATAAGTAAGCTAGTTCTAGGGTGGGCTGATTAATTAGTAAGTTAACTCTTTTTCTCCGTTTAGTAAGCTAAATTAGCTAAAGACTTAAAGAAACAGAAAAAGACGTGTGAGGAAACAATGCGTATTATTATGGAAACAACATTAGCTCCGGAAGGCGACATGCAATGTGCACGCAGCTTCTTTTGAGTCACTTAGATCGTGTGAGTGTGTGTATATAATTATTGAGTACTCTTACGTAATGTAAAGTTCGTTTAGATCTCTTTGGTGATAAATATATGGCGTACCACTTTCCACACTTTCACGTTATGAAAACGTGACTCTGCTAATTTTTTATTTTTTATTTAGAATACTCATCAAGTTTTCATGTTTTTAAGCTGTTGAAAGTGATTCTGTAACACATTCTAGACGTTGGATATATAACTAACGGAAACAAAATGTCACTAGTCTACTAAAATTAACTTTGTAGCGTTTTATGATTAGTTTGGGAAAACTCGATTCAGCTAAAATGTGTCTGCTATTATATCATTGGACTATTGCGATATTTTACTATTCATCTAAGTTATCACTTATCAGTCAATGATTATCCTGTGCGATTTTAACGTTTCACATGGCGACCAAATCATTTCCGCATCACAATCTTCTACAATATTTAGAAGGTTGACTGCGTAAATATTGTTCGTTGTTTTCTGCAAGTTTAGGATGACGAATATTGAACTCGAGTTCCATGACTAAATAGTTGGTTAATTGATTGTGATGGTACATGCTAGCTAGCTTGTGTAATAGGCTTAATAGCATGTGTCTTGCATAAAACAACTCATGTGTAGAATGAATGATACCGTTGAGAACGTAAGAAACCAATCATCATCTTGGTTACTTCTCGGCCCATTCTTGATATCTTCATCCTTACACAAAAAGAACCTGCAAAGAGATGAAAAGCACACAGTAAAATGAGAAACGATAAAACTCAACTCTCAGGGGAATTATATCGAACAGGTTAATAACATACTCTTTCTCTCCACCTTCCTTAACCAAAATTCCAAGCTCTGTCTCTTGCTCCAGGTCCAACTGCTATCACCTTCCCCGAATTCAACTGCGATCAAATTCCAAAATTTATGTTTTGTCTAATCGAAGAAAGGAGTAAATAGATGAGAGTTTCAGGAAATCTGTCTACCTGAGAAGATTTTTCCGGTAGGAGAGTGCCGGAGACGGTCCTAGACGCTGGACGAATCTTCTCCACCAAGACACGGTTGAGCGTTGGGATCAAACGCTTCGCCATTTCTCTATGATTCGACGATGACGGAGATTGATCGGATTACGAAACGTAGCTCGGCTCGAGTTCCGCAAGATTTAGCTGGTAAAAGAATATTCTAGGGTCTAGGGTTCGAGGTAAGATGAGATTCATAGATTGGATTTGAAAGTCTTAGAAATTGGATTGGAAAGTTTTAGATGATATTTGATGAAATTTTTTAGTTAAAATTACAAAATTCAAAATTTTAATAATTTTAATAACAATTTTTTTAATTCATCCAAATTAATAAAATTATCTTAAAACTCGTTAAAACTCAAATCAATCCAAATTATTACAAAATATTCTTTCAATACATATCCTTACGCGGCCCAGGCCCATTAAGTATTTGACTCGTTCATGTTCAATAATTTCTTTAAAAATTTGCGAATGATTTAAACAAACATGAACATGTTATTTTACCAAATGTCAAGTTATTTAATAAAATCATACAAAATTTTTTTTTGTTAATCTGCACGAAAATATATTTTTCTATATCACAAAAAAATATCTATTATTTTTCTAAAACAATCATTTATTTAATTTCCCCTCCGAATTAAGCTATTACCATGAGTCTTGCGTCTGTGTTTACAATATTACCATACAAAATTTACTGAAAACTGTGGGTTCGTTTCAAAAAGTAGACATTTATAAATACAAACGTAAAATCTAGACGTCAACAGACAATTGATGTCTAAATCGACGAAAAAGTCTAGAAAGACACCATGCACGTATGCAAACATTTTAGACCACATATATAGGTATGAGCCTATCTTGAATATAACAATTACTTTACATAGCGATGTCTGGTTCAGTTCTAAATAAAATGAATTGAGTCAATTGACAACGAAATGGAAAATACTGATTCAAAATATTGGATTCAACAAAAATCAAACCGTGATAAACTTGTCCAATAGTGGATTCGACTTTATTTCCATTCTTGAAATTTTCAAAATAAAAAGCTTAAAAAAAGTTTGAACCAAATATTGTATTGGATGTCTCTACCAAACTATTCAACATTTAAATTTTTAAAAATAAATACGTATATATGTTTAGAAAAGAGAAAACTGACACTTGGAGGTCCCTAAAGTGGGCAAAGATGATAACAAAGCAACACGCGATCAAAAGCTTAGTGTGTCTTTAGGAGGTCCCTAAAGTATAATAAGTATGGGTTTTAGATCTTATGACAATGATGAAGAAACTGATAGGCACTATAGCATAAAGATTCACCTTATCATCTAAGAGTCTAAAGAAAAAAAGGGGATCTTGACACTAACATCGTATCTAACTTCACCATAAACAAAAAGAGAACATTACAAGCCTTGCATCGTGCACCGACTTTTTGTGTGGAAAATTAGGAGAGCATCCATGAAACTTAATAAGACGATGGCCAAAGTTTCAACTTTCAACCATTGGCAGATTTGAAGTTCTTTCATGATGTGCCACGTTATCATCAAATTTTCTTTGATAAGGAAAAGAAATGACTTGTTTCACATTGATGTTTTATTAGGAAACTATAAATCGAAAGTTACCCACCAAACGAATGGCACACGAGTTGCTGTAGAATCTTGTTGTATAATTTCATTGTGTGAGTAATATTCCCTTCTTTTATTATTGTCAATTGCGCTCATGGTTTACGAAAAATAAAATGCTTCGTTTATTTGCTTGAATTTTAAGTTTGTAAACTGTTGATTCACGTTAACGTTTGTAACTTGTAAGTTACAGGAATAGTATGGATTTTAAATCACGAAACGACGTTTTCTGTAAAATATAGCACTAGTGCACATGTAAAATTATACTACTGATTCATCGGATTTTTTGTTGATGAGTTGGTGTATTTTTTTCCTTTTTTTAATATTTGTGTTAAGGTTGGTTATGCTACTCCATTTGCATCTCTGAATACAGATGTTGTGATCTTCTAGTGGTTCTTGTGGATTACTCGAATGACAATGCTTTTTTGGGTCAAAATGATGATAAAATTTTTTTTTAACAATAACATGCATTTTAATGAGTTTAAACCTGAATAATGAGCCTAGTGATACAGCGACAGTGTTTGTACAAACAGTTTGATATATATTCTGCTCAGATGATGAAAAGTTTATGCAATGCAATTTCCAACTTTTCAAAAATAAATCCAAAAAAAAGTATTCGTTTTTACTTGTCTGAGTTTCTGCTATGTTTTGCTAAAACCCCTTTGATTTGGGGGTTATCGGTATGGTTGTGGATATATGAAACAAAGTACAACATCCAAAACTCTAAATGTGTTTTTTCAATATATATATATTGTTAGGACTTCACATTTTTTGTCAACATTTTCATATTCTTTTTACAAAGATATATTTTCAGGAAGATAAGAACATGATGCTAACAAACAAAAACCAAAGTGGCATCATCACATAATGTTAATGAAAAAAGAAAAAACATATCAAAGACAAATCCGTATAAGTTGTTTGATGTACAAGCAAGTTGGTTCAGAAAATGGGTTGAAAGAAGGTTGAAAACAAAAAAAAAAATCCAAAGGACCGATCTTGTCATTTGTTACTATCTCAAGTCGCATTATTATTTTTACTATTGGACGATTGGGTCATCGGTCGCTGCAACTTGCAAGGAGATGGACGTTGACCTCTTCCTTTTCGCCCCACAAATAAAAATCTTAGGTCTTGAATGGGTTCAACGATACAGTACGGTTTATAGGTTGGGTTTTCTTTTTTATATCCCATATAAATATGAATTTATTCCAGTAGAAAAGTTTGAAGATACAAAAAATGCTTTCGAAGCAAAATATATTTTCCCTTGGGCAAAAATAATTAAACGGAGAAAGACAGAATATTTTAGGTTCAGTCAACCAAGATATGGTGGTTTTCGCTTCTCTTTAGTATGTATTTTGCATATTCCGCTTCTATTTTGCCTCAACACAAGAAATATGAAGTAGATTTTTTTCTTTCAAAAAATTGAATAAATTTGTTAGCAATAAAATCGACCAAGACAATTATACTCTTCTTTTGTTTCCATAACTCGAAATTTTAGAAAAAACTAGGTGAAATTATATAATTATTTTACATACACTGTTGTTTTTTGGTCAACACATACACTCCAGTTATCATAGTCATTATATAACTTATGTTTCGCTTATTTTATATCGTTTCTTCTGCCAGTTCCGCACTATCTATACCTATTCCGGTTGCACTGCCCATCCTCTTATCGCCATTCGAACCTAATTTTGAGTTTTAAGTACGTGAACATCAATTTTATTTGGTGTATACTATCAAATTTTAATGACCAAAGGCATTCAACCTCCACATGGAGTGAAATATGCAGTTCAAGCAATAAATTACTTTAAATTTGGATATTACTCCAAAGCTAAAACATTTTACGTGGAGTATTTTCTTCGAAAGCGCTGGAAATAGGAAAAAAAGTTACTAGCTCGGACTATCATGAAAGCATAAACCCTTCCATTTTGGGTAGTTTTGGCGAATTTGGAAATCACAAAAACAACCTACTATTTCAAAAGAAGATGGTTGATCCTGATAATGAGATTGATAAGTTTAGTATAATGTTCAGGGAATTGATTGAAGTTAATTCTATACACGAAGTAAGCAACAGAACGGTCAGGTTCCTTCGAACAATGACTCCATGAATTGGAAATAATCGAATGCGGGATAGATTATCTAATAACAATGGCATAAGTCATCCATGGTTCTCCTTCTGTTTGGTTCGAAGAATAGCTACTGCAGTTTCTAATCGTGTAGCACGCTTGGGATATATTCAAACACTATACTTACCTGATTCTTTGTATTACCTTTGTGGTTTGTATCCATCGTGATTATGTACTCTTCAACGATTAATATTAGTTGATTTTCGAGTAGAAAAAAGGAATGTTTTTTAAACATAGAGCAATTTTTGCGACCATTCATGTATTATTATTGATTATACTATATACAAGATGATCTCTTTATTTCTCTATATACATATATTATTAAATGTGAATACTATAGATTCCTAAAAAAGTCGATGAATTGTCTAGTGGAGGAAGCTAAGATCTTCATGTGTCATGTCTGAAGCATGGGCTGTTAAATGCAATTTTTCATTAAATACATGAATATTTATTATAAGGTGTTATTATATAGCAAAAAATTAAATTATGGACCAAAACAATGGTTCGTGGTTTAACTCGTAACTTATAAAAAAATTATGAAAAAACTAATCCTTTTCCTGTACATAAATTTTTAGGATATTAAAATTTGTTACCTATAATACATCCAGAAGATTTTCAACTAAAATTGTGGATAGATGGGTCAGAAAAAGACACGCGAATACATTCACAAAGTGAGCGATGTGCATAGTGCTCTCACATTCCAAAAGAGTTGGGCATCAGATCCCTTTTTATGAATAACTCCATTCACGTCCCGTTACTTTTCCCATTTGTTTCTTTCTTAGTTTCCTCTGCCATTCTTTTTTATTTTAATTAATTCGATTTGGCCTATCAATGTCCATTATAGTATTCGTTTACTTGTATTATTTGACTTCGTGTTCATTGCCCTCCCATCCCATGTGACGTGGCACACGTTTTCATTGATCATTCTCATTTTTAAATTATTTTCTTTCTACACAACGACTGTTTTTCGCACCCAACTTAAACAACGTTATAAGAAAAAAGCCTAAGCATAACTAGTTAAGGTCTTTAAGGATGACATTGAAACAAAGGGTATGCGCAAATGCATAAATAAATGCTATAAGTAGTATGAAATATTTTGATAAAACTGGTGAACCAAAAATACATGTGATTTTTAAATGGATATTATAACCACATTTTTATATAGCTAATTTTCCGTGTTAAATTGTCTTCCGGTTTCATGAACAAATTTAGTTTTACAATTATACTGCAGTTATCATAAATATAGACTAGCAAGTAGCAACCAAATGCATTTGATACGTTTATACCCCTTCAAAAAAATAAAAATAAAAAACACGATCAGAATTCATACTTTCAAGTATATACAGTTACTGAATCTACACCAATTCTCACTTTTTATTCCACCATTTTTTAGATGGACCCAACAATAATTAGTGGGTCTAGACTGGATTATAACTTATCTAAAACAGTTTGGTATATTGACTCAATTTGGACACTGTAACCAAATTGTAAACAAATTGCATTAACTAATTATAGTTCATTCATTACTATAAAAAACTAATTAGTTAATCTTACCCTTTTGAATATGTGTGTTACAGAAAAAAAAACTGCGTTAACGTAAAGTTTAATTATTATCGAAGAAATCAAACTATATTCTTTAGTTAGTGTTCACTCCTCATTGACAAAAATAATGTGGATTGCAATAATTATGTCTAAGGGTGATTTTGTTCATATAATTATATTATTAGCCGTCTGTACTTAATTCAAATATATATAATAAAGTTGTAGGTTTTTCGTCCATATTATCGACATAGATAGGTTTGGTTGGAAAATTTTCTATTTCTTTTATGAGTTTGGTTAGATTCTTCATGTTATATGAGTATTTCAATAATTCTTATAATTTTGGTCTCTCTTGTTTCTTTCACGGGAAAGAAGGAATGTCCAAGATTCATTAAATAAGTTAATATAACCTTGATCTGGTTCACACGATAGGACAACCTTCAAGTTTCAAACTATTAACTAGCATATCATATCACTTATTAGTTAAACTTACTACCATTTGAGTGGTTAACAAGTTTGAATTCTGATTTTTCAACTCTAAGGTTAATCTTTCGATTATTGGATTACCACGAGTCAGTTGGGTTATATGAATTTGGTTGTGATGGTTTTTCAACCGCAGTTAATTTTAATCAGTTATCTTGGATGATTAACAGCAAACAGTGTATCCATAGTCATATATAGATATTAAATTGACAGTAATATCTTTTACTGTATAGTTTTATTTGTGGGCTCGACTCATTCACCCAAAGACGATAAGTCTAAGCTCTCATCAACTTTTTCTCCTTGTCAGGATTATGTAACAATACCTAGTAGGCTAGTTGGTCGTCTCTCTGTTTGTTAGCGATCTCACGGGCAAGATCAGATAGCATTATGCCATTATTACTTAATGTTGGAGATAAACATACTGCTGGTATATTTTTCTTGTTATGTTTTTAAAATGTTATTCTGGTATCTATATATTTATAGTATAGTTAATTAACTTTGTACTAATAGTTATAAATCATGGAATTTTTACAAATATAACTAGCTAAAGTTAAAACTATCAGTAAAAGTTAACAACACGTAGGTTATTTAACAAAACTATCCATCTAGCATATTGATGATCGATATTATATAAGATCTGTTTACCTTTGGTTCTATATATTATTAAACCATTTTTATAACCAATTATTAAATACGTCATACAGGTACATGCATTATTACAAATTCGTAAGGTGGCGAATGTTTTTTTTTTTGGATAAAAAAAAGGTGGCGAATGTTTATATAGTAGTATTCTATAAGGTTGTTTTTTCTCCAACGCATAGATGATTGTTGAAGATTTAGAGCACAAATTAATCGACATTCGATGTCAAAAGAAAAAAACATACAAATCAACATTAATTGACAGGGTAAATTAATTAATAAATGCCAAAAAGTAAAAACAAATAGAATATGTATTTAATTTTTTAGGGAATAACAGTCCGTGTAAGCGTTTCCAAAATAATTCATTTAAAAAAATACCAAAGAAAAAGGGAGGCTAAGCTATAGTACCATTATAAAATGTTAAAGACCGACCCGAAATTATCATACTCGTTGTTACCTTATCAGCAAAGAGCCAAGAAAGGAAACATAACACGCAGTGGTCACAAAAGTTCTTCGGAAAATAATTAATGGAGGTGCACAAGGTGGTTGCTCCGCCGCGTAAAAGCACGGCGGCGAAGCTTAAGACAAGACTGAAGGAGACTTTCTTCCCGGACGATCCCTTAAGACAGTTCAGGGGACAACCGAACCGTATCAAACTCATACGCGCCGCTCAATACATATTCCCAATCCTCCAATGGTGTCCTGAGTACAGCTTCAAACTCCTCAAATCTGACGTCGTTTCAGGTCTCACCATCGCCAGTTTAGCTATTCCTCAGGTACGTACGTAAGATCAACTTGTAAAATCTTCCGATCAATATCAGACTACCCTTCAATCCAATTCTTGATTTGTTCGCCAAATTTTATTTATTTTGGTTTTAAATAAAAACAGGGGATAAGTTACGCCAAGCTAGCAAATTTGCCTCCAATCGTCGGTTTATGTAAGAATCTAAAGTGAAATTGAATCGAATTATCTTTTTGAAATAAGAAAATAATAGTGTAACTATTACACACGTGTGTGTATGTAACGTATATAGACTCGAGCTTCGTGCCACCATTGGTTTATGCGGTGTTGGGAAGCTCAAGAGATCTAGCAGTGGGACCAGTTTCCATAGCATCGTTGATCTTAGGATCCATGCTAAGGCAACAAGTATCGCCCGTAGACGATCCTCTTCTCTTTCTACAACTCGCCTTCTCTTCTACCTTCTTTGCTGGTCTCTTTCAAGCCTCTCTTGGAATCCTCAGGTATTATTTTATAGATTAACCCTAAAGTTTTCTAGCTTTACATGAACCATGACTTATATCTGTTGAAATTTTATGCTATGAGGTCAATATTGGGCCTGGCCTGGCCTACTGGCAGTCTGTAGGGTTACGTGATATCTAGTAGATTACTAAATGTTAATGGACGTTAATTACTAAATATTAATATTTCAAGAAAAAAATTACTAAATATTGATGGACGGTACTTATGGACGTTAATTGCTTTTAAAGATTAAAAAAGAATTAAGATACTTAGAAGACAATTATCATTATGGACCCTAGCCCAAAATATAATAAAGACTTTTAGTAAAATGTTCAATAGTAAAGCATATACTTTTTATTCAATTTGATATTTAGCATTAGTTAATAACTATGTTCATGATTCATCATGTGTTCTAAGAAAATAATAGTGTATTCCATACTTAGATATAAAATAATCCATGATCAATAAAAAAGAAGCCTTAAATTATTTTTTATTTTTTTACGTGTGTTGAAATTTCAAATTATTACTCAAGAAAAAATAATTATGTACGAACCTTAAATTCACTCTTAGAAAGCCAAATGAAGACTATCTTTTCGTTTTTATATAAAACATTTTAGTTTTTTATTCTTCTACTCTTATATTATTTACATATGAGGCATTGGGTTAACTTATTTTTATTGCTTTGAATGTACAGGCTAGGATTTATAATAGACTTTCTATCAAAAGCGACGCTAATAGGGTTTATGGGTGGAGCAGCCATAATAGTATCACTGCAACAGCTAAAGGCTCTGCTTGGGATAATTCATTTCACAAAGCAAATGAGTGTAGTCCCTGTTCTCTATTCTGTTTTTCACCACACCAACGAGGTTCTCTCCTTATTCTTCTTCTTCTTCTTCTTCCTTATTTCTCTATTTTGGTCAATTTTGTTTAAAATTAATGTGTTTGTTAATGGTACTATGTAGTGGTCATGGCAAACAATAGTGATGGGAGTTTGCTTCTTGCTCTTCTTGCTCGGGACACGTCACCTCGTATGTTGCTTATCTCTCACTATTAATCCCCAATATGCATGTAGAACAGTTGTTTCAATGGAGTGCCATAGTTTCTCTAACATTTTTTTTTTTGGTAAAAAATTCTCTAACATTCTTCCCACCATAAATAACATACAAATGGTGACGGAATAGAAAAATTAACAAGTGTATGTCATTGAAAAGTTAAATTTGATTAATTATCTGCTTAATTTAATCATTTAAAAAAGTTATTACATATATTTGACCCAAAAAATGGTTATTACATACATATTAAGACATACTTTTTTTAGTCATTTGATATAAACAAAGATAAAATGATTTTAGAAACAAAAACATAAGAGATGTTAGTCTAGGTGTTACATGTGGATATTGACTATAAATGTAGCATCCGAAAATCTAGTAATAATAAAGAGAAATGGATGCAGAGCATGAAGAAGCCAAAGCTGTTCTGGGTCTCAGCCGGAGCTCCACTTCTTTCAGTCATCATCTCTACGCTTCTCGTCTTTGTTTTCAGAGCCGACCGTCACGGAGTTAGCGTCGTAAGCTTCACTCTTCCTTTACATATAACCAATCCTCTGTTTTTCGTTTATTCTTTTATTTAGAAATCTTTTAATTTGTTGACAGATCGGGAAATTACAAGAAGGTTTGAATCCACCATCTTGGAACATGCTTCAGTTTCACGGAAGTCATCTCGGGCTCGTCGCTAAAACCGGACTCATCACCGGAATCGTCTCCCTCACTGTAAAGTTTCTTTCAACTTGGATCATCTAACTCTGTTCAATTATTTATGGTCTCGAATTTTTTTTAGTTACATGGTTATTATAGTATTTGATTCATTTAAACGCAAATTTATTTATTTTTACGTTGCCTTTACATGATTTTTTTCCAACCACATTTTTGAAGTGTAAAAACATTTTTCCCTTTTTCATAAAATATTTTTGTTAATTCTTTTGATTGAACAGGAAGGAATCGCAGTGGGAAGAACATTCGCAGCGCTAAAGAACTACCACGTAGACGGAAACAAAGAGATGATCGCCATTGGTCTAATGAACGTAGTCGGCGCTGCCACATCTTGCTACGTCACAACCGGAGCATTCTCTAGATCAGCGGTTAACCACAACGCTGGAGCTAAATCCGCGGTTTCAAACATCGTGATGTCAGTCACGGTTATGGTTACACTTCTCTTCCTAATGCCGCTTTTTGAATACACTCCCAACGTTGTCCTTGGTGCCATCATCGTGACCGCGGTCATCGGTCTTATCGACCTTCCTGCGGCTCGTCAGATATGGAAGATTGATAAATTCGATTTCTTGGTGATGCTTTGTGCGTTCTTTGGTGTCATTTTCCTATCCGTCCAAGATGGTCTAGCCATTGCGGTGGGGCTATCATTGTTCAAGATATTGATGCAAGTAACTAGGCCGAAAACGGTTATAATGGGGAATATTCCGGGGACGGATATATACCGGAATCTTCATCATTACGAAGAAGCACAGAGGATCCCAGGATTCCTTGTCTTAAGCATCGAATCTCCAATCAATTTCGCTAATTCTAATTACCTCACGGAAAGGTTAGTTATATGCTACTAAGTTTTTTCTATATCTTAATAGCTATGTTGCATTGATTGATCATATACTAACATTTTCTGCGTCCGTATTGCATAAAAACTTTGTAGAACATCTCGTTGGATCGAAGAATGCGAAGAAGAGGAAGCTCAAGAGAAGCATTCTAGCCTTCGATTCTTGATTCTTGAAATGTCAGGTTAGTCTTAATCAATCCGATCTATTTTAACCAAATCCTCATATTCAAAGATTAGCTAACTCTGTTTTTATTACTACACATGTTAAAGCCGTGAGCGGTGTGGACACAAATGGAGTCTCCTTCTTTAAGGAATTGAAGAAAACAACCGCGAAGAAGCACATAGAGGTAAAAGAGTTGTTTCTCAAACCGGTTATATTCACTGAACCAAGAAAAACTAATTAAATTTTGATCTAAACCCAATATTTATTTTATATGTGTAGCTTGTGTTTGTGAACCCTTTAAGTGAAGTGATGGAGAAGCTACAAAGAGCTGACGAACAAGAAGACTTCATGAGGCCCGAGTTTCTATTCTTAACCGTCGCTGAGGCCATTGCGTCGCTCTCTCTTAAAGGCCCATCTCTCAATAACGTTTGACTATAATTTTTTTTGACGGTCCAAAAAATGATATTAGACCGATGTTAAAGTTCTCTTTTTTTCTCTCTTTTCATCTTTTAGTTTCAGTACAGGTGTAATGTTACGTTCCTCTCACTTTCTCCATTCTTGAATTTTTGTCAAGATGTACGTTTAGTATGAGTTTTCGTCATTTTGCAGTGTACTTTGCCATGTTTAATCTCCAAGAACAAAATTGATCTATATATTGAATTGATGACTGTTTATGATCATTGGATAAGATCATATATCATTTCATCCCGTGCCAGACATAGATACTATTACTAGTAGGGACCAAAATATGTAAGACTTTACATAAAAGAAAGCAATCATTCTATAGAAGGGAACAACAGAGAAAGAGGGAAACGTGGTCTTGAGCTGCCCATCAATCCACCCACCGCTCTCCTGTTTTGCCTTTTCTTTGTATCAAAATAATTACATTATATATATATATATATAATACGAATTCCTCTCTATATTTATCGCTCAAGACACTTGCAACCTCTTGAAATTGAGATGGGTCCGTCGTTGGAAGAAATCAGAAAGGCACCAGCATGCATCATGGGCATAGGCACCGCTAACCATGCAACCAATTGATCCAGACTACTACTTCCGCATCACCAAGAGTGATCACATGACCGACCTCGACGAGAAGTTCAAGCGCATGTGTACGTCTTAATTCCTACATTGTTTCATTTGGCATATATACGTAATTAGTTAACATAAACTTTATCTTATAGTTCTTCATTGCATTTCATTTTAACTATTACAATAACAGGTGACAAGTCGATGATAAGGAAACGGTACATGCACTTGACGGAGGAGATCCTAAAGGAGAACCCAAATATGTGCGCTTACATGGCTCCTTATCTGGAGGTCCGGCAGGACATTGTGGTGGTCGAGGTCCCTAAGCTAGGGAAAGAGGCGGCAGTGAAGACCATCAGCGAGTGGGGTCAGCCCAAGTCAAAAATCACCCACGTCGTCTTTTGCACCACCTCCGGCGTCGACATGCCTAGCGCAGACTACCGTCTAACCAAGCTCTTCGACTTGTCCTTATCTGTCAAAGTCTCATGATGTACCAGCAGGGTTGCCGAGAACACGGGCGCCCTCGTCGTCTGCTCCGAGATCATCACCTTCCTCTTCCATGGCCCCTCCGACACCCACCTTGACTCTCTCGTCGGCCAAACGCTCTTTGGTGACGGTGCGGCCGCACTCATTGTTTGAGAGAAGCACATCTTCGAGATAGTGTCTGCGGCCCACACCATCATCCCAGATTCGGAGGGAGACATAACTTACACCTGAAGGAGGCGGGACTCACCTTCCACCTGAAAAAATACGTTCCCGGATCATCTCAAAGAACATTGAGAATTGTCAAGAAGAAGCATTTAAACCACTGGGGATAAGCGACTGGAACTCCATTTTCTGGATAACTCACCCTGGAGGTCCGACGATACTAGACCAGATAGAGATAAAGCTAGGTCTAAAGGCAGAGAAGGTGAGAGCGACACGCCAAGTGTTGAGCGAGTACGGCAACATGGCGAGTACATGTGTTCTCTTAGTTCTGGACGAGATGAGGAGGAATTCGGCAGAGGATGGTGCCGCCACGACTGGAGAAGGGGTTGGAGTGGGGTGTCTTGTTTGGTTTCGGACCAGGTGTCACCGTAGAGACCGTCTTTGCGCAGTGTTCCCGTGGATTCAAGGCCTCTTTGAACACAAACCAACCAAACCATCGATTGGAATAATTAGAATCACATGTTGAATTATTAGCCGTACTAGTATAAACTCATGCTATAAACATAGATTGAAGTATTTATAAAAAAAAACATTAGTAAGGGACCAAAAAAATTGCGAATTAGTCTTTGCGCCAATTCAGCTGAGGCCCTTTTAGCCAGGCATTTTCTATTTATTTCCTTGCAGAAGGCTCGGTGTTGGGCTCATTAACGCTAAAGTATATTATGTTTATTTTTAGATGAAACCACAATATTTTAGTCTTTGTTTTTTTTACGGCTATTTTTTCTTCTAATCAAAGATTCAAAGAAAATTATAGAAAAATTGGGTGATATAACCAGAAAACAATCGGAAATAATAGTGTAGCAAAATAGTAGTCTAATAATAGTAGTAAATAGTTTTTGGGTTATATTATCCGATTTTATCCAGAAAATAGTAGTGTAGTAAAAGAAAAACAAAAAAGTAATGTTGTAAATAGTTTCGAGTAAAAATGAAGATGATACAATTAGAATTAGTAGCGGTACCAGATGATCATAATATGGCACAATGATAAATTATCAACACATTGTAAAAAATGTATATTTAACTGATTATAAGTAATAATAGTTAATTTTCCAAAAATTCTACATATCGTTACTTATTAAAATATTTACATTGTAAATGAATATTTTTCTTACTACAATTTAAATTCAATAAATATTGATAAATAACAAAAAGATCTTACAAAATTAATAAAAGATGATATTTCCAATATAGTGGACCAACGAAATTTATCAAACTACTATATGGTACAGAAATTAGGGGAAAGTTTAGATAAACTAATAGGATGGTTGAAACTTGAAAAAGTACAAAAATATATAAATAGGTAAAACAAGTAAAATAAAAATAGGAACTATAATAAGGTCTTCATGTGTTTGCTGTATAAAAAGCTGTAAAGGGACATCTCTCGTAAAACTATAATCATCAAATCTTCTTCTTCTTCTTCTCCTCTCTCTTTCACTCATCAGTAGCTTCTCTGTTAAGCTTCCATCATCACACAGATCATAGAGACACTGACACTCACTTTCACTTCCTAACGGTTTTCCACGCTTCAAAATTACACTTTTGCCACTCCGGCTAAAATGATCACATGGCACGACCTGTACACCGTCCTCACGGCAGTGATTCCACTCTACGTAGCTATGATCCTCGCTTACGGCTCAGTCCGGTGGTGGAAAATCTTCTCACCAGATCAATGCTCCGGCATAAACCGCTTCGTCGCCATATTCGCCGTACCTCTCCTCTCTTTCCACTTCATCTCCACCAACAACCCTTACGCCATGAATCTCCGATTCATCGCCGCCGATACACTCCAGAAACTAATTATGCTCACACTCTTAATCCTCTGGGCTAATTTCACTCGCTCAGGTAGTCTAGAATGGAGCATCACAATCTTCTCACTCTCAACACTTCCCAACACACTCGTTATGGGAATCCCTCTCTTAATCGCCATGTACGGCGAATATTCCGGCTCACTTATGGTTCAGATCGTTGTTCTTCAGTGTATAATCTGGTACACGCTTCTTCTCTTTCTCTTTGAGTATCGTGGAGCTAAGATCTTAATCATGGAGCAATTCCCGGAGACTGGAGCTTCGATCGTTTCATTCAAAGTTGAATCCGACGTCGTTTCATTAGACGGACATGATTTTTTAGAGACTGACGCTGAGATCGGAGATGACGGGAAGCTTCATGTTACGGTGAGGAAATCAAACGCTTCTCGGAGATCTTTTTGCGGTGGTGGTGCTAATATGACTCCTCGTCCGTCGAATCTCACCGGAGCTGAGATTTATAGTCTCAGTACTACTCCGAGAGGTTCTAATTTCAATCATTCTGATTTTTACTCGATGATGGGATTTCCCGGTGGCCGTCTTTCGAATTTTGGTCCGGCGGATATGTATTCTGTTCAGTCGTCGAGGGGGGCCACGCCTGGACCTTCGAATTTTGAGGAAAATTGTGCTATGGTTTCGTCTCCTAGATTCGGGTATTACCCGGGAATAGCTCCCGGGTCGTACCCAGCTCCAAATCCGGAGTTTACCAATGATAGAACCGGTGGCAAAATCCATAAAGAGAATAATCATACCGTTGGAAAATCGAATAGTAATGATGCGAAGGAGCTTCATATGTTCGTTTGGGGATCCAACGGGTCACCCGTTTCGGATAGAGCGGGTCTTCAAGTTGATAATGGAGCTAACGAACAAAGCGGAGCTAAAGAGATTCGAATGTTAATCTCTGATCCTCCTCAGAACGGTGAAACCGAAGGTTTTTAATGTTAATTTTAATTTCTCTGTAACAAATTAGACACAAAATACTTACTTATAATTCTGCGTTGTGACAGTAGCTGATGAATTTGGCGGCGAAGAAGAGTCGGAGAAAGTAAAGGAAGAGCTACACAAGCTTCGGTGTAACTCAACGGCGGAGCTAAACCCTAAAGAAGCAATCGAAACCAGTGAAACTTTACCGGTTAAACATATGCCACCGGCGAGTGTGATGACTCGGCTGATACTTATAATGGTGTGGAGGAAATTGATAAGGAACCCAAACACTTACTCTAGTCTCATTGGTCTTATATGGGCTCTCGTCGCTTTCCGGTAAACTAATAAAAAGTCAATCATTATCATTGTGAGATTATATCAGAGTAATGATTGATTAGAGAAATTTGGATTATGAAGGTGGGATTTGGCAATGCCTAAAATCATTCAACAGTCAATCTCAATTCTCTCTGATGCTGGTCTTGGTATGGCAATGTTCAGTTTAGGTGAGTCATCTTCTTACACTCTGTTTTTTTCTTACGCCAATTAAAATGTCACAGCATACGTAATCGTACGGAAAATGTAGCATTTTTTTAGTTGAAGATTCGAATAGTCGAACTAGTTGGTATTTTAAAAGATTTCTTGGGGTAGCCCGTTACGGTATAGACCTGATCCGACAGGTAGGGTCAATGATTGCGACATCGTATCACATAAGTGGTGGTGATGGAAGAACATAGCTCGTGTTTTGATTGTTGTCGTGGTCCCCATATTTAAGTGGAAGTTGATTGGACTTTACAATGTACATTGTATGCATCATTTATTGGATTTTAGATTACATTTATATATTGCATGATGCATCATCATCATTTATTGTTTTTTTTTTCTTTTGAGTGGAAACGAATAAAACTGAATGTGTGAAAAAAATGGTGAAGGTTTGTTCATGGCATTGCAACCCAAATTAATCGCTTGCGGAAATTCCACGGCGACTTTTGCAATGGCGGTGAGGTTCTTCACAGGACCAGCAGTAATGGCCGTTGCATCAATAGCTATCGGATTACGCGGAGACCTATTGCGTGTGGCCATTGTTCAAGTAAATTAAAATATTTCGATTGTTGTTAACAATCTCTGGTAAAATTCATTATAACAAGCCAGTTAACCAAATCTTGTGGTATGTTTTGTAGGCTGCTTTGCCTCAAGGAATCGTGCCGTTTGTGTTTGCGAAGGAATACAATGTTCATCCCGCAATCTTGAGTACAGGGTAAGTGGTTTTATATTGATCAAAATTAACACTTTTCATGCATAAGGTAAGATTACTAATATTGTTGATGTTTTATGTGAATTGATATTGCAGAGTAATATTCGGAATGCTTATCGCGCTACCGATCACACTAGTTTACTACATTCTACTTGGGCTATAAGCTCTGTATAAGTGGTTGAAGAAGAGAAAGAGAAACAAGAGGGTTCCAAGATAGGGGAACAAAACTAGAGAATGTAATGTAACATGAGGGTTTAGTAAAATTAGAGACCATGATTTGATTTTGAGGATCCAAGAACCCTTTTAATGTCTATATTTTTCTAGAGATTGTTTGATAAAAAGATGGCAATGAGAGAGACAAGGGGAGCAAAACAAGGGAAACCGGACAAAACAGAGGATAAACAGAGGACTAAGATTTGATTTGAGGATCTAAAATGACTTTTATCTTGTTTTTGTTTTGTTTTTTACAATAAGGATAAAACCTTTTATCATATATTTGATTTTCCTATATTTTCTTTTTTACTTTCAGTTTGTATATAATTAGGTTTAGGTATTCAGTTTCTTTGTTACTGTATGTAGGTTTTTTCTTTGGCGGAAAGTGTGTTTTTGTATATTTTCCTTTATCATCTCGTATACATTGTTCTCACAAAAGTAAAGATTGTCTTAATAAATAATAACCATACTAAATTGATAAAAACGTGACCTCTTGGCTCTAAGGTAGCAATTAGGCGCGAAAAGGGCTTTCAAATTTTGCTGTTGTTTGGTGACGTATATGACTACATTATTACATCAACAAATATAAAAATGAAGAAAATCAGTGTAAAACATGAAAACAAAAAGTGAGGTGGTTACTTAATAGAGTTTTCCATAGTATAATATTCGAATAAGCGCAGGAAAGAAGATGATTTTCTATTCTTACAATTCGCCTCTTCATTAAAATACCAAGGGGAAAAGTGAGTCCAAAACATCTCATCCCATTGAAGTTTTATATGAAACTAAACGTGTCCCTTTAACTTTCACTACTTTGTGTTAGACATATTCGTTTTCTAATTTACACGGTGAAATAGTTTTTTAAATGACTGTCTAGTAGAAGTTTGGACGCTGTTTAGAGTAGACAAGTACACAACTTGACAAAGCTCTAGTTACCATTTAGAGTTGCCATAACGAGACTGGTCCCATTGGTGTGGGAAATAATGGGTTGGGCGCTTTTGCAATCAAACCGGTTTGTGTCGTCGTAACGTGATGTAATGCAAGTTATATATATATATATATATATATATATATAAACATAAAATTAAATACACAGGCAAAAAGTTATTTAAAAGTAAAAGAAAAATTGAAGAAAAGTAATTGTTGCTTTTTTGGTGTGTGTAAAGTACTTTACTGCTTTTAGTGTTTTCTTACTCTTAAATATCCGTATTTCTAGGTATGTTCTCAAATATAGGAAAACTATTGAAAATGACCCATTTTTAGGTAACGTAAAGTATTATGTTGTGCTATCGTCAATATGTTAACTAAGAAGTCTCCGGCTATTACTCCTGATTTTGCGGTGAACGAAAGACCAACCCAGGCTATTTAAATTTTATAAAAATAATTCCTTTTGAATTCTGTTAATATTTTGCTTTTTTTTATATATCTTTCGAGCTCGATTCAAGTTGTAATCAAACACCAACATTAATTGTGTTTGGTTCTTGAATTTAGATTCACTTTGAAAATCCACAATTTTCGGTTGAAATAAAAACAAGTAATGGTGGGGGATAGATAATTACAGATAAATATTGGTGGGTGGACGATCTTTGGGTTCCGAAAGTATCTGACCAATTTAAAGATCCATTGAATTGGATGTCGAAGTTGAAGGGAACATACCCAACTCTTGTAAGTACTATTCCTTGTAGAAAATCGAAAAAGTCTTCCAACAAATCACGGATTTAACCTGCCATTGAAAACGGTAACCATTTTGGTTAATCATCGAGATTAGCATATTTCGTTATCTTAAGACCAACATGCCTCGCGCAAAAGCTGTAGTGAACTCTGTGCACCATTTCAACACGAACCTATGAAGATATTTTTTTCTTGTTATTATCGAAATTGTCTTTACGTAATCAGAAATATTTATCGGTATAGTCGTCACATAAACTGGATGGAAGGGGATTGTCTTAATGACATGGGTTGGTATTCTAAAAAGGAAAAAAAAATTATTCGATTTTGATCTGATTAGTTAAGTTTTTCTATCTAAATAATTTCGTCAATCCACTCCGTAATTATTTCATTTTCTTGATTATCTAGTCTCACAGTGGAACAAATCATTGCCATGATATATGTTGAAGTATGACTGTGTGAGTGACTAGCTAGTGAATGTGTACTCATGAGTAAAAAGGAAAGAGCCAATGCTTAAAAGTGTCTGCTTCTGGCTTGTTACCTTCTTCTTCTTTGTTTCTGTCTATTGCCTCTATTATTCTCTCGCCCCATCCCTCATCTCATGTGCTCTCTATTGCTATAGACCTTCCTCTCGTTGTCTCTTTGTGAGTTGTGACGCTCTCTTATTGGAGTTTACCCCCAAGTAATATGTACATTTGCATTCTTATATCAAAATTGATTTAGGCTTCAAAAAGGTTTCACTGTAAATTGATATAACAATCAAAATCGAACGGGCCATACACTCCCCTAAGTTCTTCCTCCACGCTGCGACATCCAATGGGTTTCATGGGGGTGGACCGTGGACAGCACGGACGATACACCTCCTTGATAATGAAATCGAATCACTGAGAGGTGTATGTGTAACAATGGATCGTGTGCATGGATTTGAAATCGAGTAGTAACAAAGAAATGGACCCAAAAGAAGAAAGCAACGTTGTCGATCGATATTTTGAAGTACTAATCCATTTCATATGTGATTTTTTACGAATGATCCTCCCTATCATCTATGAATATAATTTCCGTAAAATGTGAAATATGGGCACAACGAAATAAAACTAAACTACTAACAAGTTATCCACGAACAAATTTAGTATTTTGGAGGTTTTTTGTCACTTTATCAACAGAATTTGAGTTCTTAATTTTCCAACTGTAATATTTGTCCTTGTTTAAAGATTTTTAATTTGAGTTTTTTCTTCTTTTTTTTGAACAGAAAATAGAAATTTTTGCACACATGAATTCCAACAAGAACAAGACTAAAGAGTAAAACAAAGCTGGTAGAACAGTACATCTCGATGAATTGCATAAGTGGACTTAAGTTAGATAAATAAATGGTTACAAAAAGAAAAGTTTAGATAAATAAAATGAAATAAAAATGATTAGGATTGATATGGAATGGTGGTGTCCTCGTGTGCGTGGCTGCATTCTCTCGTGGTACACCACCATACATAATTATTGCTATTCTAATATACATCGTTTTAAGCTTTCTATTAGCAAAAAGAGAAAATAGAATATGTTTTTATGAAGAAAATAAAGAGAGAAATGACAGGTGATGGTGGGTGTCGGCAAAACTACGGACCACCGGTTCGAATTGCCCGACAAGTGAACTATTGGTTAATGGGGCTTTCACACTCTTTTCTGTATTATACATTTATACCCATTCCAACGCTATTCTTCTTCTCTGTTTTTCTTTGTCGAAAAAAATAACAGAAGAAAATACCAAAAACTTAATATATATATATATATATATAGGCCTATGTTTCTTTCACATTGGAATATGTCCACAGAAAAATTGCCAAAATACATCGATGCCTTTAAGAAAAACATAACAGTTTCTCACTCAAAAGTGTAAATTCTGTTTTGTCAGAGCAAAATTTCCTTCGTATTTGATATTTTACCAAGAAATTTGAAGTAAAAAAGTAAACTAAATTTTACAATGCAACTACTATAGAAATGTAGGGGGCTAAATTCATTTATTAGATATTTACCAATCACGACATGACATGTGTGCTTTGCTTTGCGTTAGTAGAAATCTCTCACAAATGCTTTTACCACGTCTATCAATTTAAAGAATGCTCGAATCGGCAAGCGCAAAAGGCCTCCTGTTACGTGATGATAAGACCATCTCGAAACGACACATAAGATATATATATTTTTCTATCTAAAATTCATGTTTGCTTTGACAGAGGGTCAAACTTCTCTCCATGTGGTTCCTACGAAATCGACAAATGGACAACCTATTCGTTCCGTATAGTCTTCAGCCGATATGTGAACAGGGTTTAGGTAAAATCTGTTTCATTTTCAAATTCCTCATAAAAGAGGAGAACTAAATCGACCTCATAAAACATTAAAAACATAGGTTAGATACTTAAAATATAAGAACTACATATAATTTCATGTGGTTACTTCTCTTCTTAAAATTTTGAGTATAAGAAAGTCTTACGAAAATATCATACGAGTGTTTCAAGTGACTCTGATTATCTATTTTGTAGTTTAGTGGTGTATATTTAATCATTCTAGCTACAAGAAAATTGTGATTTATCCACTGTTATATCTGTGATCTCCACCAGTCGCCTCTCAACAATCCTAAATAACAAACACATGATCTGAGTAACCAAGATCTTGCACAAACAATATAAAATTTAATTTACACATATATCAACCGAGAAATCGATCTCTAATTTCAACTAGTTTACCTATCCACATTAATCTTCGGTTTTCGTTCACATGCACTCATTGCATTTGATAGATTTAACACTAAAAATGTAAAAGCCCATCATGACTTTCATGGACTTGGTATTGTGACCAGTTCTTATTTGCTTTTCTTACTCGTCTAATATCCTTACATCGATATATAGTCCACATGACCAATTCCGCTTTCTCTATATACTAGTGGGTCTACTTTTCTTTCGGCC
Source organism: Cardamine chenopodiifolia (assembly GCA_963922655.1). Taxonomy (NCBI): domain Eukaryota; kingdom Viridiplantae; phylum Streptophyta; class Magnoliopsida; order Brassicales; family Brassicaceae; genus Cardamine; species Cardamine chenopodiifolia. Next base: position 5,531,768 of record OZ000483.1, on the reverse strand, counting down.
CACGTTTATTTTTTCAAGTTTTTTCATTTCTTTTAAGAATCTACCAATTTTGTCAATTCGACTAATATCAATATTCTTGAAGTAAGAAAATTTCTAAATACACCACGTGTTACAGAACGCAACTGTGGCGTTTGCGAGCATTGGCCACTTGGACATTACAACCTTAAAACCACGTTGAGATAGAAGCCAGAAAACAAAAAAAAATGATGATGTTGTTGCCTAATGTATTACAAAAATGGGTGTATGATTTTGAGAGAATGAAACTAACGGAGCCAACAAGTACGTATAGAGGTGTACATTGGCCGGCTTATCTCATCGGAGGATCCATCTCCGTTTCTACACCAATCCCGCTGTACGTACAAAACGAATCTGCACTCTCTATTTATTTTACGCTTAGCTTCAATTTACATTTTACATCATCGATTCATGAAGAGTTGAGTTTGCTTACAGGAGCAAAAATGGATTGTTCCTGTTTTGTTTATGGTGCCAGTTTATGCAACTGAATCTGTAAGCCTCTTCTTTCCCTTTCCGGAGTTTGTTAATCTGTTTGTATTTTCAGTTAATTTGGTTTTGGTTAATAGATCATTTCCTTGTCCAATTCGAAATTCTCACTGCCTGGTGACATTCTGAGAAACTGCTATGAGGCTTATGCTTTATATTCCTTTGGAAGCTACTTGTTCGCATGTCTAGGTGAGCTATGTGTTCTCTCTCTCTCTTGTCCCGTTAATATTTGTTATCTTTAAACCAAGATGATATACGGATGCTCTCAGGTGGAGAAAGAAGAGTTGTTGAATACCTCGAAAATGAATCAAACAAACCATTATTAGAAGATGGAACCAATGAGAGCAAGAAGAAGAAGAAGAAGAAGAAGAATTCATTTTGGAAATTCTTGTGTGAACCATATGTCTTGGGACCAGAGCTCTTTGTGATAGAGAAGTTTGGTCTCGTCCAATATGTAAGCCAAGTGAATCGACTTCTTCTTACAACCCAATTGCGTGTTTTTGAAGTTTTTTTGATAATTTTTCTCAGATGATTCTCAAAACCTTTTGTGCTTTCTTGACATTTTTGTTGGAGCTTCATGGTGTCCATGGTGATTGTGAGTTTAAATGGTAAGTATGTGAACACTATTATATCGTGTATATTTTTTTCATCCGATGGAAAGACAAACAAAATGATGCATCTTTGATTGTGTAGATACCCATACATAGTGGTGGTGCCAAACTTTAGCCGGATGTGGGCTCTGTTTTGCTTAGTGCAGTTCTATAACGTGACTCATGAACGGCTTAAAGAAATAAAACCATTGGCTAAGTTCATTAGCTTTAAGGCTATTGTGTTTGCCACTTGGTGGCAAGGCTTTGGAATCGCGTTACTTTGTTATTACGGTATACTTCCAAAAGAAGGAAGATTCCAAAAACGCGTTGCAAGATTTTCTCATTTGCATTGAGGTAACTAAAAGCCCACACATATGTTAATATGAGCTCTTTTTAAAAGAAAAAAAATATACATTGGCAGATGGCAATTGCAGCTGTGGCTCATCTCTTTGTTTTCCCAGCTGAACCTTACCACTACATTCCCATATCAGAGCGTGTTAAAATCACATCTGAAACGAGCAAGACGGAAGTGAAACTAGATGAAGGTGGTCATGTTGAGACAACGGAGACTCAAGTTGAAGCATCTGGCACAAGCATTAAGGAGAGTGTACAAGACATAGTTATATTGATGGTGGCCAACACGTCGTGAAAGATGTGGTTCTTACGATAAACCAAGCTATGGGACCGGAGAAGAAGGGTGTAATGAAGATTCAGGATACGTTTCAACTGAAGCTTTTGGATTCGGATGGTAAAGAAGAAACAGAAGTGACCGTCGAGACATCGGTGGCGCAAAAAGATCGATAAGTTAAAATATTGTACGTTATATTTTAGTTCGTTTTCTTCGTATTAGTGAGTTGTTCATACATGAATATAAAAGCAAAGTTAGTTTGGAAATATAACAAATGGGGAAAAGTTTAGAAATGGGACTATCCCACGGACCGTTGTAAGATCCTTTATTTCAACTTCACGGTATACACAGTGAGCCAAGAAAATTCATGCATCCAACCATTTCTGTAATACACTCACCGACTTATACATAAAGAGGAGATATGTTAATGAAATGTCTGATCCAGTTCTAACAAAAAGGGCTTAGACAGATCTGAATCACTTGATCACCGATTTAGTACAGCATCACGAAAAATGTATTTGGCGAAATAAACCAGGGGAATTTAAGTGTCATCGTCATCATGAAAAATTGTTCAAGGGTCTATCACTTATAAACTGGGCTTCTACGAAAGAGAAGAGCCTTAAGAGCCTTAAGAGGTCTCAATTATTATGTTTTCTTGGTTACTCTCCATGGTATTGGTATAGGACCTAATCGTAAATCTTTTTCTATTTTCATTTTTAAAAAGTTAATCATCACACTTGACAACCTCTATGCAAAAAAAAAATGGTAGAAATATATGTCATATTTAACCTTAAAGTCATGATCGAACGAATAATCATTGTCACATTTAAGACTCTCGACCGTTGATCATGACCCTCCGAATTAAATGGCCGTGAAAACGGAGAACGTGAGAACTGAGAAGCGTCCGTTCGAGAACAAGACAACACAAAGAAGCAGAGAAAACACATGTGACATGACATGATCATGAACATGATTATTGTCATTGATTATTAGTCAGCTTTCTTTTCCAAATTTGAATTTCGAGGCTTTATATTTATAGACTTCTCTTGTCCAGTTCCTCATTCGTTCTCCAAGTTACTTCATCATTTCCAAAACACTACTCTCTGTTTTTCGCATGTTCTCTGTTCCAAAATACTGGTTCTCCTAGGTATGCTTTTGATTTTGTGTGTGTTTTGACATTAATCTCGTTTAATCTAACACTTTAGTAGAATATATGATGGCGGGAGAGATTCAAGAGCCGGTCAACGTAAGCCTTTTGGTAACTTTTGCAACTTTATTCTTCTATTCAGATTATATGTTCAATTCAACTTAATCATCTTTTCATGGGCTTGCTTTCGTTTTCATTGACCCACTGCTCCTGCTTAAGTTAAGAATCAAGATACTGGCTTGTATGTTTAGTATTAACGGCAACAGAGCAAAGCCTCTGTTTCACACAAAAGCTTTGATAGCTTCTCAAAACAAAACGAAGTCTCTGCTCAGGACAGAAGCTTCCCACTCAACAACCAAGCACGCTGCTCAACGGAAACCTGCAACAACCATACAGCACACTCTCCAACAGAAGACTGAAGCCATCGTACCACACAACTCCCAATGGCAACCTGCAAACAAAGACAAGAAGAACAAAGAAGCAGCATTGCTAGCTGTCACGGACCAAATCCCTGTAAAGAACAGATTTGAGTCTCTCTCTGTTTAATAGCCACAAGATGACAATCAACGTGGCTAGTAGGGTTAGAAATTGATCTTGCTGTATCCCTTTATAAAAGCAGAGAAACGAAAATGTAAAGTGAGAGAGAAGTATGAAATGAAATAAAATGAAAGTTTAAAATCTCAGTCTTCTTCTTCTAAACTCTCTGTAACTTCTTCTATTTTTCATTTAGTTCGTTTATATTGAGATATAGGGGACTCGGAATCCTTCTATTATTAGCTTGACATTCACAAAACATTTTTCTAGTTTATATGCATATGTTCTTAAGCTTCAATAAAAGTTTATGTTGAGTTAAATTAAAAAAATATTGTTACTTGTAATTGTATAGAACTTTCTTTATGCGTTTGCATTTTCCAAATTTTATTTACGAAAAACTAAGAAGGTTCTATGTTCCAAAAATATGATTTTCTTTTTCAGTTTTTATATGTAAACACAAACGCAAAAATTGTGTTTGAAACAATAGAAACTTTAATTTGTTTCCGAATGAACACTGCAGGCGAATTCTATTCACTCAGGATCAGTATCATTTGGAAGATTCGAGAAAGAATCTTTATCATGGGAGAAGAGATCATCCTTCTCTCACAACAGATATCTAGAAGAAGTTGAGAAATTCTCTAAACCAGGCTCTGTTACTCAAATGAGAGCTCATTTCGAGGCCCATTTCAAGAAGAAAGAGATCCTATTTCCACCTCCTGTAGAAGCTCAAACCTGGGGAGAAGATGTTCATCATCAAACTTGTACTGAGAAAGATGAAAAATTGTGGGAGAGTACGAGTCACTTCGGTGATTCTTGTGTGAGTTATGACGACATTCTTGTGAATTCTGATGATGATCAGCATACTTCTCTTTCTATTTCTTTGGAGAAAAGTGAAATTGGCCACAGTGAAATGGCAAAAGAAAAGATATCTTCTTCGTCTGCAACTAGATATAAGCCTTTGAAAAATGTTCCTTGTTCTGCGGCTACAAAAGCTTCTACCAAGAAGCATGTTGTCATAACAAAGGGGTCTTCTCCAAGTTGTACTACTAAAACCAGTATCGACACTAAGAGGTAGCTTTATAACTCTTTTTCATGTAACTTTACGTTTGTGTTTTCAACACTCTTAAAGGGTCTATTTGGTTTGTTTTGGTGGCAGACAAAAGGAATTGAAGCCTAAGAATATTGTTAAAACCATTTCATCTCAAGCTCCAATAAAGTCAAAGAAAACTGAGAGCTTAACTCCATTGGTTGGCTACAAGAGAAAGGATAACAACTACTAATGGTTTCAGTTTCACAAATAACGAGCGAACCGAGAAGAAGAAAGAGGTATACAAATATCACTGATCTCTCTGTTTATTCTGTTTTAGTTTCACAGTTGAATTTTGAGTTTATGTGGGATTAACATTTTCTGATGCTGCAGGAAAAGGTGGAAGCTGTAGTTTGTAATCCTCTCAACTTTAAAGCAAGGCCAATGCCTAAAAGCACACAAGCTAGACCTCACCACACGTCAACAGGTCAGGCAAAGGCAAAGCCAAGAGATGATCTCTCATCTAAAGCTACTTGTGATCGGTCATTGGCTAATGGAATGGGCAAGAGTAAGCTAAATATTAACAAAAAGAAGGCGGATATACAGAGGAGTCTAAATGGAATTCGACCAAAGACCAGTGACCAGACCGCGAGAAACAACACGAACAAAAGGAGTTTAGCGGTTAGGTGATCTACGGTTGAGGTTGTTTTCTTAGCAATTTCAGCTGTAATTAGTACTATGACCTAAATTGTACCTTTGGATTTACGTTTGTGTAGAACGCAATACAAATAAACAATCAGAATCAGAACCTATGTTAGTATGTTAATATATATGTAAATAAACAATAAGCTGTAAATATATGGTCTCATTAATATAAAAAATTAATAATTATAGATAATTATATATATATATATATATAATCTATATATGTAGAAGAACATATATTAATGTATGGTTTTACTGTTTTTAAAACTGAATACCGTTAAATTTAGTCTTTATTTTTTATTATACTAAATAATTTTTGTATTGTGTTTCAAATAATCAATAGTATAGTATTGTTCATAACTTCGTCATCAAAATAACCAAAATTATTTATAAGTTTTTAACTTTTGAATATGCATCATTTTTATTTTTATCATCTTATAAATTGTTAAAATAGTACCGCCGAGATCTTTAATCATATATTTGAATTTATGTATATAGTTTGCATAAATAAATTTATTACTAATTTTTGTTATATAAATGTTCAAGTTTAAATTAAAAATTTATAACATCAAAAACATTAATTTTATTTTGATCAAATGATCTAACCCATATTTTTCTAGAAATTTAAAGTAAACTTTAAATGATAATACAATAGAAACTAATCTCTCTAGAAATTAATATATATTCATTTATAGATGTTTTCTGTATATTTAACAAAAAAAATATAAACTCTGTTTTTCTTATAACATTAAATTTAATTTTGATTACCAAATAGTTTTATTTCGAGGCGGCTTATCTGTCCTTTTCTACTTACATGAGTTTCCACATAATAAAACAGACAATCTAATACAATCACTAATGGTTTTGTCCTTTCGTTAACCTCCATTGTTGTCCACTACGAAGTCACCCGCGAAGTGACGTTATATATTGACATTGGTCGTGCTTATCCTAATTCAAGGATCGCCACAAATAATTATATGATGTAACTTTTTTAACATGCATATATGTTTTACGAGAGATAATAAATGTGAAATTATGTCCATAAACTTATTAATATATTTGGTGTTTAAATTTTTTGTTTTATGGGCTCTACGCGGGCCTGTGTTTTAATATAATATGTGATTGTTAAAGAAATACTAATAATCTTCTAAGCCTCCTAAAAAAATCCACATTTTTTCTGCTTTACTTCCGCTGCAGTATATTCTAAAGTATTACAATATTTTATGTAACATACGAAAAACTTCCGCAAGAGTTACATACTAATTAAGTTATAAACATAATGTTACCGAGAACTCCAACCACCACAAGATTTGCTACTGCTACGATCCTCACCGTTAATTTTCCTGGAACCGCCACGAGTGAAGAAGACGACGTTTGATCCGTTTGGTGAGGAGGTTTTCTAAAGTAGTAGGGGAAGTAAGGCAAGATAGCATCAGGCGGCGGAGGACCATAGAAGCCGCTGCCACTACCGCTACCACCACCTATGTATGGTGGAGAAGGGTAGTTCGATATATCCCCAGCCGGAGGAGGGTAATTTGGCAAATTCCCTGCGGGAGAAGGGTAGTTTGTGGCTGGAGGAGGATATGGTGGTGGTTGAGTCATAGAAGGCGTGGAGGAGCCACCGCCAGTAGGGGGTGGATAACACGGGTACGGACACGGCGTCTCGGATATGGCTAAGTATGGGAAGTAAAGAAGAGAAAAGATGAAGCATAAGCTCAAGAGGAGAAGGCCATGATCGTTTGTGTTCATGTTGTTCTTTTCTTTTTTCGTTTTACCTTTTTTGATGAAAGAATGGTTCTTTTTAATTTAAATGATGTAACACAAAGATTTTTGGGTAAGTGAAAGCGCAAGAAAGTAAATTAAGATAAGTTTTTGGAAAAAGCTTAGTTGGAAGGTGTGGACGCTAGCTAGAAGACACTTGTCTTGTGAATTATTGGAACTAGTGGTCTGCTAACTAGTCATCTTCCTTAATCACATTAATTATTAATTTATCGCTGATTAATTATTCGATGTTAGTCCATCTTAATCATTGTTATAGAATTTAATTTGTTAATTGTGGATTTGCATTGCATTAGTGTTGACTTCTTTAGTAAGCATGTTATAGTTGTTTACAATATTCGAGTAGTTTAGATAAATTTGGCCGTATATAAAGACCTCACACTATGTAATATGTAATTTTCTTAGATTTCGATTTGATTAATTATACTTATAAACGGGATTTTCGGTGCTCTATGTACTGATGTTTTGGTTAATTATCCTAAAAAATATTGACTCTGAATAGTTTCGAAGAACATGCATGCTTAGCTATTAAAAAGAGAGATATTCTGCAATCATCATTTTATAAAAGCCATTTTGTTAAACGACAAATTTTAGATGAATATTCTATACATCAACCACTATAATGACCTAATTATGTCCTCTAAAGAAATTAATGTGTCATAGATGCTTAAAATGGTCGACAAATGTAGAGTATTTTAACTTCCCAAAGAAAGATGGATACATGCTAGCATCTGTTTCCAGAAGTTTAATTGATGCTTCACGTAAAATTCTCATTAATAAATGACTGAATAAAATAATCAAATTATAAGAAAATGGTACTTGTGATTATATTTTTGAGGAAATTTTTTTTGAGTATATCTGTAAAGGGCTAAAACGTTGAGTGATCTTGAAGTTTTAAAGGTACATCACAGCTATTTACATTTTTTCGAGGTTTTAGTAAATGACATCAATAAATGATTTTTGTACTTGAAAATTAATTAATTAAAATCTAACCATAAGAATGAAGAATTTTCAAAAAATAAAATGTAAAATTTCACGCTAGTCGACCCACAAATATTTCTTCCATCCCACCAGCTTAAGGGTTCAACCCTATTTTATTTTTTTTGGATAATGGCCTAATTATTTTATACCTGGTTCTCTAATAGTCTCCTTATATAGGAGTTAATAGGCATCCCCAGAGATGAAAAGAAGAAAACAGTTATGTTAATTTAATCATATTTTTGAAATATTCGAAAAAAGTAAATTTATTATAGGCGAGGAAAGTAATACGTTAATTCAAAGTAGAATTTTACCCAACAATAGTAGAATAAAGTAATATCAAAATAAATTTCCTCAAAATTGTAAAAGACGGTGCGGTAGTTCTAGCTGCTAGAACTCGATCGCGACTTTCCTCTTTACCAAAATAAGTCAAAAGTTATAATGACAATCAGACGTTAAAAAAAAAAGTAAAACAAAAAAAAAGACTATAAATTATATATATATATATGCATATATTCAAACTATGAAGGAGCTTGTGTTGTGTTGCCTTTTTGAGGCAATAAAAGCATAAACACAGCTGTGTGGTGCACAATTATTTCATACCTTATAAAGTCTATAACAATTGCAACCTCTAAAAAAATATTTTATAGAAAATAGAGCGAATAACTCCTTTCATTGATTCCGTTTCTTTCTTTCATTACTAATTTGGCGTTTTCTTTAAAAAAAGAAAGATAAATGAAAGAGATATCGATATTTGGTTTCGAGTCGAATACGAATATCTCATAGGAGAAGATGTAAAAATACACACAAAAGGTACAAAATTAAAGTTAGTATCAGGTATAAACTTAGACACCACATTTGTGGTTGGTAATATATGATTTACGTAGTATATTCAGTAACGGTGAAGAAAAAAAATGAGAAAGTAAAAACGTAGGTGAGATTGACATTTGGTAGAAGATAGCGTCGGGCGAAACAGATTCACATGTCATGTCTGAGGTCGGCGTTGCGGGACCTATCGTTGTTGAAACCCAAGTTGATCTTCATTCTTAATCTCTCTCTTAGCATCAACACGTGTCATTTTACTTTTGATGTCCAGACGTGTCTCTTTCTATCTTAAAATTGTTATACCTTTTTCTACTATTCAAAATTATGTATTCTGAATTTCGATTCAGTTTGATTTGGTTTCGTCTACAGTTTCTTTTGAATGTAATTTCAAATTTTAATCAAATATATATTTGGTCTTTTCCCAAACTTCCTTATGGGTTATTACCTTTTCGATAGTTCAAGACATATTTAAAAAAACATATTTTTTCTTTTTAGTTCGATTTGAATTAAAATTCGGTTTTCAATCTATTAAAAATTTATACATTTAAAAATCATATTAAAATATGGTTTAGTTTTCACATCAAGTATTTTAATTCGGTTTGTATAGTTGGATGTATATCAATTTATCCGGATTGGATATGATCTTTTCTAACTACTGATTATAATAGTTTATCAATTCACATAAGAAAGTTTTTCATCAAGTCTCTCTAGTTTTTTTATCTTCATTTAGAGTACTTTTTTGTCGGCTCATGTTATTTAAAAATACTTTACTTTATTTGAAACATATTGACTTTTCTTAAATTATGTACGAATATAAATAACAATGAATTAGAAGCGTGAAGAGGAAAGCTAAAAAGGACAAAAATATTTTCGAAAATTCGCCTTTAAAACTTTAGATTAGTTAAGAACAATTTGCTTTTCTATAAAATTACTCCGCATAAAGAAAACTTTATAGCTTCGAGAATCAATCCAATGACAAGTTGAATAGAGAACATATCAAATAAAGAGAATACATTTCTAGAATTTACATATTTCCCTGATCAGAAATTTGGTCTACGTACCTTATTAATTTGGTTTAAAAACCATTAGAAAATTTGGATACAGGAAAATATGATGAAACACATGTAATCCTAGCTAAAAAGATTATTAATCAACAATCAATAACGTTCTTCAGCAACTAATTAAAAAGTATCTGAACATACCAACAGATCTTCAAATATTTTTTTCTCCGATCATGTTTCACAGAATCAAGAAACCCAGAATTCCAAACGTGACTAGACCTGAGAGCTTCACCACAGTAAAACTTTTTCCGGCAGCCGCTCCGAATTCTTGATCAATGGGGTAGAGATTTCCCGGCGGACCCGTTATGTACAAGAAATTAGCCGGCGGAGGCGGTGGGCAGTTGGGTCCATATTTTTTTGGCGGCGGCGGTGGGAGAGCCGGCGGAGGAGGACAAGCAGGCGGTGGTGGAGGAGACGGAGGAGGAGGGTATGTGATGCAGCTAGGAGAGCACTTAATAGGATCGACCTCGTCGAGCTTCCTGGTGGCTGAAGAAGAATCTGATGATGATGAAGCGTTGATGATTATTGGACACGTCAGCAAGGTGATCATCAACGTGAAGATGACGACGGCCATGTCGGATCCTCGGCGGTAAAAATTTCCACACATGTTGTGATCGGCGAGTTTCGATTTGATCAAAGAGAATTGTAAAAAAGAGAGTTTGTGTATATGGAGATTAAGCTTAAAGAGTTAAGAGGAGACGTGAAAATGAGATGTGAGGTGATGATGAATGCGTTCTCGTAACGTAAGCCAAGTGCATGGGACACATAGACTTGTTAAATAGTGTATAAATTATTTCGATATATAAGTTTCTAGTCTTTTTAGTAAAATTATAATTAATCATAGTCTGAATTTTAGTCTGAAGACTGAAACTACGAGAAGAAATTGGGAATCCGGTTAGTTAAGGAGTACTCATCGGTCCACTGAGGGTGGACTTTTTCATGTGAAGTGGGGCCCAACTGAACTATTTTGGTTTTCCATGTCATGAATAATTTTTAGAAGTTGTGGAATTAATTAGCGATTAAAATCCCACCGTCGCCCACCACCACCAAAACAAAAGCATAAACCATACATTAAAATATAAATGTTTGAGATAAATAGTGGTTCATTTATCTGTATGTAAATTTCCTACTATATTTGTTCTCTATAATTAGTTAGGTTTGCTTTTATTATATGGTTTATCTTGAAACATTTTGTATATAGTTGATGTTTTTCAAGTTTCAACCAATATTAAATAAAAGTTAAATGGCAGTATAATCGTACATATGCGAGTGCTTGTAGTTGTTCAATCACATAAAAGAGAATCTGAGTCGATAAAAGTTAGACCTGCACAACCGGGAAGGGTCCGGGTTATGCGAATAGTTTTTTTAGGCATTGGCTCGTAATAGAAGACTAAACATATAGAATTTATCTGGGCCTACAAAAATGGATGGGCCTATAAAATATGGATAGATAATATAATTAATATATAGCCTTAGGATCATAAAATGAAAATTTATTTTGTTAGACGCTTACATAATATATAGCTTCGCACATTTGTGAGTTGTGACTTTGTTAGTAGCTTCAGGTTTACGCTACTACACTGATCTGTCTTTCTTGTTCATTATTGAGAGATGATTTAAGAGAGCGTTAGATTCCGGATGCGTTTCACTTTGATTATTTAGAAAGCAAACCTTTAACACTCTTTGTTCATGGTAAGATGCAAAATTGATATTGCTTAAGCTTAACTATCAAATAAAGGCATTGGGATTTCCAAGTTGTTGTGAGGCTCAAAGTGTTTGGTTCATCTGATCCTAAATGCTTCGCTGCTTCAGACCGAAGTCGTTGACCTTCACCGTACTGATGTCTTCAGCTGACTTTTCTGATTTCTTGCTTCCCAAGCTAACTACCCCAATAAAAATGCGGGATTTATGGGTAGTTGAAGACAATAATGAACCATTTTTTCAACAACAACTCAAAACAATGAGAAGACTAATATGACTCATATCGCTTTCGGTCTCGAAGAAACTTTCAAACAAACCCCAAAATATAATTTTCATTTCAATCATTAAATTCGGAAACTGTCATTTTCTTTCACTTAGTGAACCACATAATGAACATTATGTGAAATGCCGAAATATTTCCTCCGTTTTAGAAGAGTGTTGTTTTAAGGTTTTATTTTTGTTGTACAAAGAGTGTAATGTTGTTTGAAAGTTTTGATACCTCCAGCGAAGCAAGATATTGACTCTTCCGGTAATCAAGCCTGTTTATTAGAACATGTGGCCCTCTTGTTGCCTACCGATGCAAGTTAATATTTGACATTTAACGAAGAATGTACCTAATCCATTTATTTTAATTTTATTTGTAACTGTTGCTTCTCTTCTAAGAAATTTGATCAGAAAAGCAACTAATTCACGTGAACCGAGTCCTTCGTCATATATATCCATCTTTTGAATCCTAAAGTTGAGTTGAGATTGAGCAATAATGTAACTTCATGAATCAGAAACAAAATAACTTATTATTATTCTTCCCCCTTTTTATTACAGATGTAACAAATAAATACATAGTAAGCAAACACAGAGTTCGATTCTCGAATACCCGTTTTGGCTCACCATCTTCAAATTCGGTTTCACAAATGGAATTCACAATCCCCAAAAAAAAATCAAATCAATTGAACAAAATATTAACATAATTTAAGAAACTCATAAAAAACGAGAGCTTTACGAACTTTTTTTTTATTGTGTCAGACCACTAATTATTATTGGCATGCTTTACGGAGAAGCTCTAACAAAGACATGGCTTTCCTTTTGCCTCTCTCAGTCCCACTGTTCGATAGATCCATCAATGGCACAACCACGCCGAGTCTACCGATAGAGATCAGTTTCTCAGTGTCTCTCTTACACAGAGAAAGCAATATGGCTGCTGCGTTCTCTCGGTTTCTCGCTTGATCCGTTTGAAGTATACCTATCAATGCGGGTAAAGTATTTGCTTTTAATATCGCGGATTTAGCGTCTTGATTACTAGCAAGAACCGAGAGAATTGTCAAAGCTTCATCAACCATCCGGTGGCTACTCAAGTCACTGAGCATCTTAACCAATGCCGATACTATACCGGCTCTAACAGCTCTTCCTTTGTTTCCTTGATAAATGCAGAGATTGAACAATGCCGTGGCTGCATCTTTCTTCCCTCTTGGGGTTCCGTTCTCAAGCAGATCCACTAAGGCAGGTATTGCACCCGATCCACCTATTATGATCTTGTTCTCATCAGCTAACGAAAGGCTAAAGAGTGTCGCTGCTGCGTTTTCTCTTGCTTCCATGGTTCCGGCTCTAAGGACTTGAACAATGGAGGTGACTGCACCAGCAAACATGATCAGCTCTTTGTTGTTGTCATATATAGAGAGGTTGAGAACGCATGTAATAGCGTTTTCCTGCGTTGCAACGTCCTCTGAGGTTAAAAGGTTCACCAGAATAGGGATTGCTCCTGCTTCTGCAATCAAAATGCGATTGTCTGTGCTTCTCTTTGACAGAGACCGAATTTCAGAAACAGCATTCCTTCGATCCTCTATGGACCGGCTAGAGAGTCTGTGAACCAAGGCCCGAATTACAGACATGTCTCCATGGTTTTTTGTCCTGCCATTGATGCAACCTGCAGGTTGCTCAATGTTGTGTTCCGTGCACCACCGAGAGATGAGACTTCTGAGAACATAGTTTGGCGTAAGCGTAAAGTTTTCTAGCTTCTGCTGAGTCTTTGGACACGTTAGATTCCCACAGTCGATCCATCTCTGTATATACGCCCTCTCGTAAGTCTGCCATCGAAGAGAGACACAATATCAATACCCCAAGCAACAACAGTAAAAGTACAAAACCGCTATAAAATCTCAAAACCAGACCTGTCCTGTGGCGACAATAACAGGATCCTTCATCAGTTCCAAAGACACCGGACAAAGAAAATCAACGGGAATCGTGAGTTTATCAGATTTCTTCGATTCATCAGTGTTCTTGGTAACCATTTTGTCTAATCTATCAGTATCAGCATCCTTGGACAGATAAAAGGCCAAAGAAATGGAAGAGCTTTTCCGCAGCAGAGGTGGCGAATCTTGTTTCTCCTCCTCTTCAGCTAAATGAAGTGTTTCTGAAATACTCTCAAGCTTTTCCTCAGCTTTGATCTTTATAATATTGCTAAAACCATCTCTCTCCATTGGCTCAGATAAGCCACTAGAGAACTTGCTCGAATTCAATGATCCATATCTCTGCATTGCTCTTCTCAACTGTGATCTCGCTAGTTCCACCTGAAACATTCAAAACAATCTTAAGAATTCATATCACTTCATATTAAAACACAATCACGCAATGAATTGTACATGAATCTTCACCTGTTCTCTAACTTCGTCAGAGATATCATAAAGATCGTATGGAAGATTGCTCAATGCTTTCTCCAGTTTCCATGTAATGCATTGGAACTGGAAAGAGATTCTCTTCGCACCACCATCCTTCAATCCAGAAAAATTCAAACTTTTAGCTAAACCGGATATAACCAGACTATAATCAATGCTCTTAACCGATACGAAACCAGTATTCCAAACAGATATTATGAATCTGGGAATTTAATGATGAAGAAACTGTGGATTGAAGAACAACAACAACAATGTGGAATTCGTAATTTGAAAATTTTCTATAGATTGGAATCGATAAGGCATTAGATTACTTACAGAGGAATCGCGAGCTTGGAATCGAGTAGCTGTGGAGAGAAGACGCTTCGCGGCTTGAAGTCCCAGCACAAGATCAGACCACCAATCATTTTCCGACGAAGATGAAGCGGCGGAATCGATCGGCGTAGAGTCTCTGATATCCTCTACTAAATGCGTTAAGAGACAGACTCGTCGAGTGAGATCCGCGCAATCCTTCTTGAACACGCCGGCGTTGAGTGGAATCTCCACGATATCGGCGATGAGGTTGAGAAGAGAGGCGGGTGAGACAATTCCTCCGGCCATTACGCCGATCAATCTCCGTCGATCGGGAAAAATAAAAAATAAAAAAGAAAATGAACTTAGGTAGCTCTTACTCAGAAGCGACTCACATTGCTTTTATTTATCGACGCGACCATTTTGTCAAGAGAGAGAGGTCGCTGTTACGGCACCGTTTTGTAGATTAATAGAGATACTCTTAAAATAAATAATTAAAATTAAAATTTCCAAATTCTAAACACTAACTAAATCTTAAAAATTGCAACAAACAAAAAAAGAAATTTATTTTAGGGGTTGACTAATGTTAATTTCATGCTTCTAAACAAAACGTAAGGTTTGATTTACAAAATATACGAATTATGCTGATTAATAGAGATACCACTTTTAGGTGAAAATTTTCATTATTATTATGTGTGAAAGATAAAATTAAATTCATTTAATAGGAATGATAAAATCACCATTAATATAATAGGAATTTATTTTATAATATTTTCTAGTGATGGTGAAATAAACCAAAAGCTTTTGACATATATTAAACATAAACTTATAAATTCTAACCCCAAAAGATAATTCTAAACTCAAAATAAAAATTTTAATCCGAACACTGTGTTTTCTCTCATTTTTAAAAATCAACTTTTTTATTCAACTTTTTTTTTAATTGCTAGTCTTGTAGTCCAGCGATTATTTATTATTATTAAGAAAATAAAGGAATGAGTAGATAAATAAAGAAATGAATAAAAGTATATATATATAAGGAAAAAAGACTAAGCGAGATTGGCGGTGGTCGATGTAGGAGAAGAAGAGAACAAAACAAGGGGGATACAGTTGGCTTTGGAATATTATGGTTTATAATGCAACCAAAAACAAATAATTGAAATGAACCACACACACGCTTTTATTATACATATAAGAGTGATCGAGCACCATTACATTTTATTTGCCTGCTTCGTTGTAAAGCCGACCCTTACATTATCATATCTTTTTTAAAAAAAAAGTTGTAATTGGTTTTAATAATATATAAACAAAATGGGCCAATCTAATAAATATTTTGGACCATAAATGTTAAAATTAGTTAACTGTTTTTTCCAGTCGGAAGCAATTATGAAATTTTAAAAGATGATCAGATTATCACTCATTGATTGGTATAATATTATTCTACGGTTTCTGTAAATTTATTTTGCTCACACTTCTAACAATTTATTCTCAAATGCTGCGTTTTGATTTGTCCCTGTCAGAAACTCTATCTATCTCGCTTGATAAGTTCCCAAACATAGATATAGTTGGTGTTATTGTGTATGTGAGTCAAGTCTATGATCAATACAAATAACAAGTTTCCTATATACTCCTTCCGTTTTCAAAATAGAATATATTTTTAAGGTTTTTCTTTTATTTTAAAATATAAGATGTTCTCATATTTTTATGTAATTTTTAACTTTATTGAATTTTATGTGATCAATAGTATTTTGCAAATTTTCATAATCGATTGAATTATTTTTATTTTATATATTAAAAAATATTTTGTAAAGTAAAAATAACTATTTAATCTCCATGATTTTTGCTAAAACATTGTATATTTTGAAAAGGAGGGAGTATGTTTCTAATTGGTGGTGATGATGAGCTCGTTCGATGGTGAGAAAGAAATCACCACCAAGTTGACTATACCACCAAGTTAGTAGAATCATTGCAATCCAAAAGAGACGATGGTTCTTCTAGCTATTCGGTGTAATTGACATGAAAATTACATGATGTGGGTTAAAAATTAGAGAATGCTCTCAGATTATTGGGTTTCCATAATGGTAAAAAGTGGATCACAAAGAGAACGCGGTCATTGAGCAAGAAACTGTGGGTAGAGGCTCATATCAGAACTCATCTCAAAGTCCATATCTTTATCAAGGCGGGCATGGACGAGGACATCAATTCAGGCCGTAGTACTGTACCGTATTAAACGCAAATAACAAATCGTACCATGAAAGCTATAAGAAAGAAGAAAAGAGAAAAAGAGTGAACAATCGACAAATGACAACAAGAAACATTTAATGAAATCGAAAATATCTATGGTCCAGACACAAAGATAAGCCAGCCAATGAAGGACTCCACTAGCAAAGTTGTAATTGACCCTACGTGACAATTCGTACCTCAACCATATCGTGTACATTCAATATTTAAGTTCGTGTATTGTAGAATATGTAGAATTATATTTTGCAATAAAAAGAGAAGTGTTGATTTCTAGTTGAATTTTTTTTTCTTAGCTCGTTTAAGATTTAAACAGTTGAAGTTGTGAAAAGAACGTGTGCTTCAACTAAGTCTGGTGTAGTGGCATTACCTCGGTTCCTTCAAAAGTCTGGTCGAAATTTGCACTCATAGTTTGATCCCATTGGAGAGAATGATTTACGTCCAATAAAGATATTACGAGGTCAGGAATTTCATGGGTTAAAACAAAAAATGTTATTGATCTTTTACATTTTTTTGTTTTCGGTTTAGGGCCTTCGTGCTTTGGGCTTGTACATTTTCATACGTCGCTCTAATGACTGTTTAAACTCCATATTTATCTTATCAGATTAAACCTTGAGAAGATGTTAGCTAAAATCGCTATTTCTATTGACTATTGGAACTTAACAGGCTCAAAGAAGGTGCATCAGTGAGTGAATGGCTCGGTATAAAAAAACAATGGTTCGGTATTCCACGTAATTCAAATAATCTACAAAAAAAAAGGCTATCTTAAAGCTACAAACAATTTTGCGTTTTAACTAAATGCATCTTAACTTGGGTTTCGACCAGAAAAAAAAAAGCTTATTTCAGAACTCAACGGAATTCAGTTTATAATAAACTTTCTTCTGGTTTCTAATTTCATGTCCAAAGGGTAAAAACTTAACCAATTCAGAAAAATATTCTTTCAAACTATAGTCAATACTAAATTTTTGAATTACTAAAAAGTATTAATATAAGTAAATTATCTTACATTCTCAGTGGGTTAGTATCTGATTAGTTTTTATCTTTTGAAGAGTTATATTGCACTACTCCTTTTCTTTTTCTTTTGTTGAGTCTCAGTACTAAATGACTTGGACACCTGGAATTGTTGAAGCCCACGTGATAAACTGTTCAAAGATACGAACCCCATTACGCTTAAGAAGCCCTCTCGTGAATGAGGCTGTTACGAGAGTCAAAACAAAGCAAGCTTCTTCATGCTCTCTCTATTAGCCATGGGCATAATACATGGACGGATTACCCGAACCGAAACCAATCCGAAAAAAACAGTTCAGATCAGATTCGATTATGATCAGTTTATTTGTAGAGTCCTAAACTCATATACATATAGGTATCGATTCGGTTCCAGATATTATCCGATATCTGAATACCGAAAACATAATACATTAACACATATAGGTGTTTTTGATATTTTGATACACAGATAGAACACTGTAAACGTATAGCTCTTGCTGACAACTTTTTGACCTTTTATTATTACCTTATCAATAAAAAGACATGACAATTAATTCATAATTTGAGCATGTCTACAAAGATATATATGAGCCAACACTTTAAGACATTACCACTTGCTGACAACTTTTTTTCTTTTTCTTGCTGCTGCTGCTTGCTGACAACTTTGGCCTGTTTGCCATTGATCTCCAAAGTGGAATCGTCAGATACATTGATCATTGATGGTTTCCTTTGTAATTTCCGTGACTAGAATAATACTTGAACATGTAAGCCTGTATAAGAGGGGAAAGAAGATTTGCTGTAAGGTTGTATACAAGTATCCCAAATCCTAATTGTTTTAAACGATTTTCTTTGGGTTAAATGTTAGTTGTAAACCGTGAAATAGACTTAGATTATAGCCAAATATGCATACGAGATCCACGAAATTAGGCCAATTGGAGATGGCGGTGAGGATGTATTGATGTTCCTTTTACTTCTATCGAGCATTTGAAACAGAACATTAGACTATTGTGAGACCGAGAGGCGAAGTCGTATTGTTGACTATATAACTCGATTGATCACTGCCGATTGGTGAAAAGTGAGGAAACGTTTCGCTTACGCTAATTTGATGATGTGGCTTGATCTAATCGGTTACTTATTTTCTTCATTATTTTGGCTGATGTGGCAAGGCAAAAATAATACCTTATGACCTTTCATATAAGAGGAAATTATCTATTCATTAGTAATTAATTTTTTGAAAATTGGTCTAAAATTAATTATTTATTAGAAAATAGAGAGACGAATAGTTAGGTTGATGACGTGGTAAAATCGAAGGAACTCAGATGGTGTGCCATGCCATGCGAAGTGGGACCACAAGCCTTTGTAAAGATTAAACATGGTTGGCTTGTGGTGGCGCGTGGATACAATAGCAGTCAGGTTAGTTCTAGCCGAGAACGTATGCTTGGGGTTCTTGTTCTATCCGGTGGCGCGTGGTTCGTCCTTGCTGGTTGCAGTTGGGCTTACGTTGGAGTCAAGCATCAAGTACCACCATATATGGCTGTGTCACTTGGTCATGGCCTTATTCACCAGCCACGGTCTTTGTTATTGTATCTACTGCATAAATCAAGTTTCTCAGGTTAGTCTATGATGTGGGTATTTAAAAGTGTATATGAGTATATCATTTTCTTTTTTTACATTATTCATCGACATTCTCTGTAGGTGTGGGTATTTTCGGTTATTAAATTCGATTCAGTTAAGTTACCCAAAAAGTTATTTGGGTTTTTCCATTTTTGGTTTAGTTACTTTTGGTTTGGCAAAATTTTTGGCTTTAACTATAAAAAAGAACTTAAAAGCCGAATACATTTATATTTAGCTCTAAGTGTAAGATATACACATGTAGTTCAAATATGAATCTTGGACAAGGTTTTTGTTGCATAACTTTTATTATTATATTGGATTATCGCAGATACAAAATAGTTCAAGCATATTTGGCGCGTTAATTTATAGCCATTTATTAATTATGTTGAATTGACATGCTCGAGCATCATAGACTCAACAGTGTAAAATACTTATGATTTCTGATTTCGAGTTCAAAAGTCGAACAAATTCAGAAAAAAAATAGTTCTTTCAAGATAGGCAATATTAAAATTTGGAATTATTACGAAGGATTAGTAGAGTAAATATTATATTACATCCTCGATGTGTTTCAATTTATGATTTAGTATCATATCTGATTAGTTTGTATCTCTTGAAGAGTTTATTATATGGCACCATCAAAAACCTTGCTGAGATCAACTGATGACCTTAAGCGGCCTCATCATCATATTATCTTCATGGTCCAATATCTGCAATGAGTAAATATCTATGTTCAATTAAACACAATTTAATAACGATTACCAATTTCAAAATATTCAGAAATTCAACTTACGTGACAATGGTAGACGTAACCGGGTTCTTGGGTTGGGTCAAATGGGTAAGATGCGTTAGTATGGATATAGGAAAAGCGGACGAGTATCCTCGTCACATGTCCCGGCATCATCTTGAACACGTTCTTCCAACCCCTCTCGTGTGCCGTCACCGCCGTCTTTTTCCCACGTGCGTATTTGCTGATCTGGCACTTGACGACGTCGTTGTACTTCGTCATACAGTCCTTAAAATCCTCCAATCCCGACGCCAGTAACGCCGTTTGCTCCACCACTTTGAACAGTCCGAGATGAATGTGTAACGGATGGTTATCCTCCGTCAAATTTATCACTTCCCACACCTCGGTGGTCCCTGATTTTGGAGTTTCCGTGACATGAGCGTTATATGGCAAACCATTGACATATAAATGAGTTGGCTCGTCCGATTCGCTCACATACTCGTACATAGCAATATAACGCGTGAGGACGGCGTTTGACACGTCAGCTGGCGGGTAATCAATAAGCTTCTTGGGAATTGTACACGTGTCATACTCTGGTTCGTTGCTGACGATAAATTTCATAACCTTGCCGTTTTCTTCGTTGACCAGTTCACCATTAGGATAAGGATACGGTGCGTCGTTGACCAGCACCGCCGTCCTCGACGGCGATTTCGAGAAATCAACGACAACGTCTACGATTTCCGACGGAGATAAGAGAATCCACTTGGTCGCCACTGGTTTCGATAGATACGCCGAGTCGGAACCCACGACGATGAAGTCAAGACCGTTAGAGAAGAAGAATTTAAAGAATCTGGCGTTGCTAGCGTTTATAATGCGGAATCTGTATTTCCGGCGACGGACGGTTAATCGGGGCCACGCTTTTCCATTCACAATGATCGCATCACCAAAGTATTCCGGTTGCCATTGCGGGTGAATCGACGGGTTGTTTCCAGTGGCATTCATGTAAATCGAACCGTCCTTACGGAAACTCCGGTCAAAAACGATCAACGGCCGATCAAATTCGTCTCCGGTGGGTAACTGAAGGGGAGATTCGACAGCATGGTGACGGAGAACGTAAGCGCCTAACAAACCGGCGAGAAGGTTGACTCGGGTCAAACCCATGGCATGGTCATGGTACCACATGTTACCGGGTTGTTGCTTGTTCTCGTAATGCAACGTCGTTTGTGTCCATTTTGGTCCCGTCTCTTTGAAACCGGCAGTGAACCATGCATCGACGTTTCCATCACTGGTCGGTTCGTGGATTCCACCGTGTAAGTGAACCACCGTAGGAATTCCACCGTGTTTCGGAGTTGCAGGGGAGATTGTAGAGTCCCCAGGGAGGATATGAGATGAAGGGAGGTGATTGCGCCACGTAACGTATGTGTCTACTCCATATACGGCTTCGATCGTCGGACCAGGAACTGTTGCTGCGCTCCGTGATGTACCGTATGCGAACACAGGCGTCGCAGGCAAATCTCTATGAAATTTCTGTGACGATAGCGTTAAAGTCACGTCATCAAACCATACTCTGTTCTGTCTATCTAGCAATTTAATGGAAGTGTGCTAAACATAGGAAAACATTTGTAACTGGGCCTAAGAGAATATGGGCTGAAGCTCGTTATGTCTTTTATCACCAAGAGGGAGTAGACGCATAACGAATCCTATCTTTTTCTTTTTTTTTCAACGATTAGCCGTAAACAAGTGAAATACGATAATTCTCACCAATCCAGAAGAATCTTCTGAAAAAAATATGGAATGAGGAAAAGAATAATACCCATTTAGTGGAGAACATGCCGATTTGAAGAGAAGTGGGTTTGAGGATGCCGTGAAAAGAGTTAAAGCCATGGAGTCTAGGCATATCTGGGAGGTCGTCAACGAACATCTTAAGCTTCCCTACTTCGAATAGTTGTTCGTCGAGCTCTCCACACGTGCCACCGAGCCACGTCAACGTTATTATTAGCACCATGACTCTCTTCATCATTCTGCTCCGACACAATAGAGATTCCATTTCTGAAAACTCAAGTTAGTTGTGTGTGTATCTCTCTCTCTCTGTAAATTATTAACTTCGGGCGAGAGAATTAAGTTCTTGATCATTAAATTAGAGCACATACATAGGACTGTGTGTGCGTGTTTGAGAGAACGTGGTGATCTCTGGTTCACACCCCTGAGTCTTGATATAGGAATAGGATGGTCACATTTTGATTATATCGTAATCTAATTTTGCATCACTTTTTTGTCAAATGGTTGCATGCTGTGCAGATGGCATTTTTCCTTTTTATTATTCAGTAACCTTTCTTTTCATTGTGTTTATTTTTGGGATTTTTTTGTTTGTCTTTATATTATTTTAGGAGATTTCGCTATTTAGTCTCTTTTTTCTTTGTCATTAATCTTAAGTACCATATTTTGTTGAAGTGCATTTAATGAAAGTTGCATATAGTGTGCAAGGCTTAATGACTAGTGAAGGGGAAAAAAGAAAGCTTAATGACAATTGAGAGCCTAACTTGAATAATTTCATCTTTATAGCTTTAGCAAAGTCTTCGTGATCAACAATAGATCTTAAACTCCTTCAGTTTGGTTGTCGGTTAGCAATCAGTTCCGAGTCTTTAAGACTCTTAGGAAATCAGAATCTCATTTAAATTTTAAAATAGATATCGTTTCGCGTGGGCTTCACAGGTGAAAAAGCTACGAAGCGACGTATGTTGTATACAATTATTAATACAATGGCATCCGTTGAAAAGCAGAGAAAGCGAACACTAATGAGAAAATACAAAAGAAAGGCAACAAAAAAGTCGCTATGATAAGTTTGTGTCCTCGTGCCACCTTCTGACGTGGCAAAATATCTCAGATTATTGCTTCAAACCTCGCAAAGTGTATAAATTAATAAAGCAATATCACATTAATTTTCTTGATAGTCTCAAAAAGAAAGAAAAAAAACGAATTCTTGATAATACTTTCTTGTTACGAAAACTTTAGTATCGTAGACGCGTTAGCAAAGCACCAAGTTACCTTGAGACACCGGGAAATAAATATTTATTCGACAACTTAATACTTAATCTGTTTTGATAACAATTTTATCAGAAAGTAACTAACACACAGGGAGGAATCTTGATTATTTTGAAATCCATAAGACAAACTTCGACGATAAAAAAACAAAGGCAAACATCCCACGTCTCATGTCGCAAAAAAGTAAGAACTCAAGTGTGAAAAGAATTTGAGAGGTGGGTCCACTATCCCAACTTCGAACTTTCTTATATCTAAGTGTCCATTTGGTAATCCATAATAAGTGTGTTAACCACATTATTATATATACATAAGTATGCAAACGGACCGAACATCAAGTAAAGTTAATACTGAACCAAATGTTTCTTGGTTACATATAACTGTAGTGTTTTTCCTTTCTATTATTTTTTGGTGAAGAGTTTTCATATATTGATTGTATTAATTTTCTGTTACACTTGAAACATAATTCCTTAACTAAAGCTCTGTTTCAAAAGTAAGTTTTGGCTTTGTTTTGTTCATGACCAAATTTAATTATTATCTTTGTACATAACTCTTTTTTCTACATCAATAAATTTCACATTAGAAAAAACAATTTCTTATATTTTCTTAGTAAAATGTTTATTTATAATTGGCACTAAAATTTTTTACGTACTGGATTAGATAAGATCAACTTAAAGATAAAAAGAAATTTATTTCATGTAGTAAATTTGAAAACCCGATTTTGGTGAGAATCATAACTAAACCATAGCAAATATTGAGCATAGTTGCGAATTCTCTAGCAGTTTAGTACCAATATTTTCATGAATAATAATTTTCTTGGATTAAAAATATTTATTGCCAGAAGAGTTATATTGAAAGTGACCATCTAATTTGGGATTTTCTGACCATAAAAAGATATCAGATTCCTATGCAAAAATTTCCATTTATATACGTGATATATGGTGTTAGTTTCATCCATTCAATATTAACCAATCATTTCTGTAAGCTATAAGGTCTTAACTGGTTGTGGACCTTGTGGTGATTAAAACACAACTATTTGTTCTGGTTTTGGTACGATTATAAGGCAAGTATCATATCAAAGCACGATTAGTGGACAAAATGTGGCGAATGCGGTGACGCGAGTCTAGACAAGCCAATTGCTATAACCATTTAAAACCTCAAACTTCAGTATACGGTATTTTAAAGTGTTTTCTAATGAGAAAATCTTCTTTACACTACGTCCAAAAAAATGCAATTGAAATGTTTTTCCTTTTTGTTTTGCACATTTTTGTCATCAGGGTGGTGGCATCTTGCGTGGCTATCAACAATTTAACACTTGTCAGCTATTTTTTCTGAAAACTAAGTCGGGCTAGTTTTTTTATGGCCCAAACATTATACGAAAAGCCCAAGACATGACAATATGATACGAATATAAATCGACAAAAAAATAATAATAAAATTTCCATAGGGGTTTCTTGTAAATCTCAAATTTAAAACAGAAAGAAATGATTGATGCAAGGCTTGGCAACGACATTAACCTTACTAGTCTAATTTTAAAATTTCGAATCATGTCGCATTAAATAAGTAAGGTGACTCGTATGACGAGACACCTACTGAGAAGCAGCCAGCAGGTGGAATAACATTTGAGTAGATAGGGAGAATATCTTTTCGAGGGATACACACAAACCACATTATGACAAAAATAATATCAACCGCACGCTCCTCCCTAATCTCTATAAATACTCGTAACGCACTAACCACATTTCTTGAATGCCATTACCCTAATGCAAACAAAACATTAACGCAAAACATGTCACAACAAGAGACATCGATAACATCTCAGTCCAAAATGGCTACATGCCACACCCAAAAAAACCAGTTGATATAAGGGAGAAACCAAACGGTATTAATATACCACATTAGAGATTAACATGAAAAAAAGATTTCAAACATTTTAGTCTTGTTTTCAATAGCAGAAAGATACTTTTCTTGTCAAGCAACCACATTACACAACATTACAGCTGTTGTTATTGCTAGAGTCTTCATCACTAGACATGTTCGTAACAGATGAATGACTAATTTGCTGCTGCTGCGGCTCAGTTGGACAAGGGTAATAAGGATAATAACTGTAGGGATTAGGGGTATAATTGTAATAATACCCATTGCTTGATGCTGGAACGAAAGCTGATCTTTGGTACATCATTTGTTGAGGCTGATGATGATGCATCATTTGCCTACTCTGCATGTTCATTGGATGGTGATTGTTGTATCCATTCATATTCATCATCATGCTTCCTGCTCCATTACCATTGTTTAGGTTGTGATTAGTGACGCCATTAATGTTTTTCAATGGTGGTGCTTGAAGTTGTTGAATCCCATTTGTAGGATGATTCACGGCGTTTGTTGTGCCGTTAAATCCAGCGAGACCCATGAGGGCTCCGATCTCGTTGTTTTCAACACCAGAACCGATTTTTTCGGCGTTTCTCATTCTGATAGCCGCCATCACTTGTTGACTGTTCTGGTTTTGGCTGCTCTGTCTTTTGTTGACTTTCTTTGATGCGTTAACTCCGTTGTTTCCATTGTTCATCGAAACTCCTCCACCGTTTTTCTTGGAGTTAACGACGGTTTGTTGCTGCTGATTCGCCTGTTTAGGATACTGAACATCTCCATCTTCTTCCTCGCCGCCATGTTCTTCCTCCTCCGTGACAGGGGGCGCACCTTTAGAGCCGTTCTTGGGCTTGAACGTTTCAAGACCACTTTTGGCCGAGCCTTGCTTCTGACCCTTTTGAGTTGTGTTCTTGATGACGTCATTTGTCTTGGACTTCTGAGGCTGATGGTAGGGGTTAGGAGACCAAAGCTCGGCGTGTTTTCCGGCTTTAACGAGCTTGTTGATGAGTGTAGCTGCGTCAACTGACCCTGAAACAGTCACCTTTTGATGCTCTGCTTCTATCTTCACGAGGCAAACTCCTGTTATGGTCAAAACCAGACAATGTACTCATCAAGAATCCAAGATCAGTAAAGTAGAAATGTTTGCATGTGTCATCTGTCATGTGTGAAATAGAATTTGAAAGAGTGCGAGAAGAGAAACCTTCGATCCTCTGAAGAAGTTTCTTGACTTTTTGGTTACAGCCTTCACAATGGATGTTGACTCTGAGGGAAAATGTCTGTGTTTTTCGGTAGACAGAAACATTAACACAATGAAAAGATTAACGCGATATAAATAAAGAAGAGTATAAATAGTGGGGGGAGTCTTTAAACGACCTGGATCTTTAGGAGCTTAAAGTCTTCATCTTTAGTCATGGCTTTAGAGAAGAAGAGAAATATGAGTAAAGCGTTCTGTATATTGTGTGGGTTTTTGATAACCTTTGAAAGAAAAAAGCTCGGCTTTTGAAGTAGACAATTGAGTGGAGGCTTTGGGTTTAGAGACTTTTTGTTCTGAATTTGAACGATGTTGAGTGAGTGAGTGAGACTGACACCTAAAACGAACAGCGACTGGACCATTTCCTCATTAAATTCTGAATATTCGAGTTTAAATTGCATGCGAACAAAACATTTAACGAGCATTTTGAATTGTGCTAATAACGTTATTATTTTAGTGCTTCCAATCATAAACTATATGCATATATCAATGAAATTAAAAAATAGAAAGCAATTTAGATATTGGAGAAATTGAAAATGTCAGAAGAGTGCATAATAATAGATCACATAAATATTTTCTGAAAAATATAATTTTTATTTTTATGGCTATAGTATCTTAGTGCATTCACTAAGAGTGAAGATTCATTGTTTTTTCCATAAAATGTCATTCTCTATATAAACATCTAAGTTAACAAATAGAAATTTTAAGAGATTTATTTTTTGTCATTTAACTATGTGCAAAGCATATGATTGTTAATCGTACTTTTTATTTATCTATTTAAATGTTTATTCTGTCCAATAGATTTTTTTATTAAATAAATCCCGCATGCAATTGTTTTTATTTTTTTCTCTTTTTCCAAAAATTTTTAATTTGTTTTTCTTTTACATTTCGGTCTTGTGGGTAGTGTAGTGTACACTAGTTGTTGTCTTAAATTTTGGTCCTTTAGATCAAATTTAGTATGGGCTGAAATTGAAAATGAGGCACATTTTTAAATGGTGCTCAAGGTTAGCCTTTGACCCACACTTCACTCGATTTTTTTTTTTTGGTCATAAAACTCACTCGAATTTCTTTCCCTATGTAGCGATTACAGTCAATCGGTTTGATTAATCGGTCGCCAATTTATAACCCACCTAACCGAAGATTAATTGAAAAAAAAACTGAATTACAGTGGGCCTAAAGAACCCGATAATATAGCAGATCTCAGTATTTTTCAAAATCTTTCTGTATTGTCACATCGATCGAGCATGCATTGTTTATAAGAGATGTTTCTACCTTCTCCCTCTTTTACAACCGATGTGGGATTTTTCATTTTTAACTTTTTTTTTTCATTTTTTAATTCTTGTGAATATAATCTTAATTTTTGTCTTTTAGCGTGTCTTTGTCTTCTAGCGTGCTTGGGAAGTGGATGTTTTAGTCCAATAATATATACTATGAGAGCCAGTACGCCACCAAGACTGTAATGAATTGAAAACAAATAAGACTCTTGAGAAATGTATATTGTAGCCTTTTTTTTTTAATCTACAAAATATTTGTTCAGAGAACTTTGTATTCGTGGTCATAGATTCATAGGATATTTGATTCAAGCATGTTCACAGAGTCAAATGATATATTTTTAAAAAAGCCCGTAAAAATGTATTTTTTAAATACGTGGCATTGTCGTTGTTGTGTGCTTATGTAATCGGAGTTTAAAAAAATACAAAAGAGTGTAAATACATTAATAAATTAAAATTAGTCTAAAGAAAGAATAAACTTAAATGAAAAACCTTGGTAGAATTGTAAGTTATAAAACTTATAAATACTCCCTATAATGAGCATACCCTCTCCAGAAACAAAGGGAATAAGAAAGTTTTGGAGTGTCTCTCTAGTCATATTCAAGTCATTGGATCACTAAAGCCTTAAAAGAAGTTTAAGGCCCAAAAGGAAGAATGTTTTGGGCAGCCTAAGTGAGCCGAACCAAATCAGCTGATTTTTTTTTCTTTCAAATCAGAATCGAACCGAACCTCTTATTTTTTTTAACCAAAACTGCACGGGTACTTTTATTTTATGCAAACCAAACCTTATCCGAAATCAAATCGAACCAAATCGAATTCAACTATTTTAAATCCAAAGCTAGATCACAAATAGTTTGGGTGGTCATAGTTTCTTCCTCACAAATGTAAATCCGAATATCAAGAATATTTCTAGATAAATACTTTTAATAAAATTGATCTTTTTGGTATGATCATATTTATCAGATTATTTTAAATTTAATATGTAATATGCTGACGTTTATTTTGTTTTTAAACATAATATCAATGTGAAAATGTGAAACATCCATCTTTTTACCAATTACAATAAATTATTTTCACAGTGGTAAAATCTTAAATAGAAAAGAGAATATCTATTATCAAAGAAAAAAATTTAAATAGAAATGATCATGCAATAAATATTAAAATTCCAAAAAAAAATTTAGTTTTGGATTTAGATTTCTAATAATTACGGCGGACGGTGGAAAAAACCGTTTTAACAAATTAAAACGAAATTGTTTTATCATTCACAAATTATTATAATTCGTCCAAACGAAAAAAATAAAAAAAACTTTGCGGCAGATCAATTATTTTTATATACTATTTAATAAAATCATAAATTTGATCGACAACCGACTATTGTCCATCTAATAAATAAAACTTTTTTAGCAAAATAATTAAAATAATCTAATGTACTTTTTTTTGACGGAATAAGCTAATATACTAACAGTTTAATGCATTAAACCTTAATAATATAACCGACTTAATACTCATTAATCCACTTGGTCCGTAGAATTCTTTTCAAAACCTTAATAACATAACCGACTTAATTGTCATTACTCACCGATTGTTAAGATAAGATACTGTAAGTCGGTTAAAACTTGATTAAGTAACGCACAAGCCAGCCTTACGAGATTCTGATCAAATCCTTTGTTTCAAAAATTCAGAGTCCCGATGCCTTCTTTTTTAAGGGGTGAATACTAACCCTAACACCAACCCTCACCGCCGTCAATTCTCAAATTTCCCGGCGAGGATGAAGCGAATTGTCAGGATATCTTTCACCGACATGGAGGCAACCGATTCTTCCAGCAGCGAAGATGAATCGCCGTCGTCGCGTCGCCGAGGAAAGAGGCTCGTCAAGGAGATCGTCATCGACCCTTCCGATTCCGCCGAGGTCAGAAAGACGCGGTTTAAGATCAGAATTCCGGCGAAATTTCTTGCTGGGACTGCGACGGAGATGAAGAAGAAGTTCCGCGGTGTGAGGCAGAGGCCGTGGGGAAAGTGGGCGGCTGAAATCAGATGTGTTAGAGCTCACGGTGGTGGTGGAAATCGCAAGGGAAGACCTGATCGTGTCTGGCTTGGGACCTTCGATACCGCCGAGGAGGCTGCTCTTGCTTACGATAACGCCGCAATTCAGCTGATTGGACCTGACGCGCCGACCAATTTTGGTCGCGGTGATGTGGAATATCCGGTGGTGAAGCAAGATTCCGATGCTGGTGCCTCTAAGAAGAAGACGCATGATTCTCTGGTTTGACTAACACATAAGGTCGAACGGCTATGGTGCTTAAGAAAAGGTTGTTACTTTGTTTTATCATCTTTGTAAATTGATCATCTTTCTTAACTTCAAAGTCCTGATCTTGTACATATTTGAAATTCTAAAGTTTCTAATTCCAGATTCTTTGTTTTTAAAATTGTATATTGTGATCTTCTGCATTGGAATTTCTTCATTGCATATACATACACACTGTCTCTAATAGATTAAGGACTGCTTCACCTCTTACAAGTTCATTAGCTCTGATCTTTCCTTGATAGTTTACTTCATGTTCATGAGCGTTTCTTGTTAAACCTGACTCTGCTTGGTCTTTCTGTCACACTCACCAACTGGAAAAATTGATGCGCTTTAGACATGGAAATTGCTGTCAGCGTAGCCAACCCTTGTCTCGTGTGGGACCTTAATAGGACCAGCTTTGTCAAAAACATTATCAGACCGAAGCTGTGTCTGAGACGATCATGGTGATGAAAGCACTCATCCGAGTTATTACCGGGATGATTAAGCTAGAGAATCCTAAGGATAATAGCGCGTTTGTGGATTCGCTTGAGAAGCTACTGAAACTGTGTCAGGGAACTGGTGTACAAATCGATGAGCTTGGAGCTTGCGTTTATCCACCACAGGAGATAGACAAGATGAAGCAACCGTTGAAGATATTACAGAGAAATCTCGACGAAGTTGAGGCTGAAGTTGCGCGTTTGAAGCGTTCTTCAGAAGCCTTTTTGGGAGCTTGCGGAAAGCTGCGAAACTCAATGAAACACATGGAAAAACTGAATTGGAAAAAAGATCTGAATCTGAAATAGTTGTTGAAATGCAGAATGTTACTATTGGCAATTAGAAATGTTTAGATTTTGCAATTGAGTTTTTTTTAGTTGCTTCTGTCGGAAAAGTGGCATGTCTTTAACATTCATGTAACATGTATTGTTCAATGTGTTGCTTACGTTTCCTAAATTTATATATATGTAACTTGGATTTGTTTCCGTATCTTGCTTACTTTAATAAACAAGATTTTCATTTTGGAAAATTAGATATTGAGAATGGATTTCCAAGTTCGAACATTCTATAGGACATGATCATGTGATTGTAGCATGTGACAAGGACGAGTAGTGTAATATCCACATGAGAATGTTTTTCAAAACCGAATTCCAATAGCAAACCGGTTTTACATTTCTAGTTCGTGGTTCAACCGGTCGTCAGAACCTTGGTTTTCATGTTCACTTCAGAACGGAAAGTTGAGCACAGAACAACGGCTTTAACTATGGTTTTGCCTAAACCCAAACAGAATGGGAGATTGGGTGACAATGAAAACGGTCCGGTTAAGGGAACATTGAGATAAACCCTTATTTTGCTAAGCTCCGGGAGATGATCGCCGACGCATCACAGGAGGAGAGAGGATGGCACAAGCTTCGTGGAAAATTAATGGCCGCTCCTCCTTCCTTCTCTCGGATCTTTGGAAAAAACCCAGAAATATTCAATTCACTTTGGTTCCTATGTGTTCCTCTCTGTTTCCTCAATGATCCTATGTCTCCGTCTCTGTCTCAGAGCTTCGAGATCTTTCTTCTCCATTTCTACTGTCAACAACAACTATAACGTCTCACGCTTCCTATTTCGATTCTCTGCTCTTCCTCATTGCGCTGCGTCATCATCTTCTTCATCCAATCTCGAGTCTTATTACGCTAATCTCATTTTGAGTTCCCAAGGGGATAAACCTAATCGCAATTGGTTCTCTCATCAGTTTTGTCTCCTCTTCACTGATCCAGATTTGCTTATTAGAGTTCTCAATATGATTCGGGTAAAGCCCGAAATCGCGTATCAGTTTTTCAAGTGGCTTCAACGGCAGAGAGATGTTAAGCAGTCACGGCAAGTCTTCGCTGCGATGCTTGAGATCTGGATTCCCTGTTACAGCTTATTCGTTTAATCCGCTGATTGAAGGGTATTGTAAGCAAGGCTTGTTTGATGAAGCTTTGGGAGTTAGGGACGAAATGCTCAAAGCGGGTATTTCTCCACCCACATCAACTTATAATATATTTATACGCGCTCTCTGCGAGTTTGGAAGAATAGATGAGGCCAGACGGCTGTTATCTGGTATGAATGCTCCTGATGTTGTGTCTTATAACACTCTGATGCATGGATACATTAAGATGGGGAAGATTGTAGAGGCTTCTCTCTTGTTTGATGACTTGAGAGTTGGGAATATTGGTCCCAGTATTGTCACCTACAATACTCTAATAGATGGTATTTGTGAGTCAGGGAATTTGGAAGGTGCTCAGCAGTTAAAAGAAGAGATGACCAGGCAGCTGATATTTCCTGATGTGAAGACTTACACGACTCTTGTAAAAGGATTTGTTAAGAATGGGAATCTTTCCATGGCTACTGAAATTTATGATGAGATGCTGAGGAATGGGATTAAACCTGATAGATATGCATACACTACAAGGACTGTGGGTGAACTGCAGCTTGGAGATTCAGACAAAGCGTTTCGTCTGCACGAAGAGATGGTAGTAAAGGATCATCGTGTTCCAGATCTGACCATCTATAATGTTCGTATAGATGGACTCTGTAAGGTTGGGAATCTGGAAAAAGCAATTGAGTTTCAGTGTAAGACCTTTAGAGTTGGTCTTGTCCCAGATCATGTTACTTACACCACGGTTATTCGCGCTTATTTGGAGAAGGGCCGGTTTAAGATGGCCAGAGACTTGTATGATGAAATGCTGAGGAAAAGGTTATTTCCCTCTGTGATTACCTACTTTGTGTTGATTCATGGTCATGTGAAAGCGGGAAGGCTAGAACAAGCCTTCCAGTATTCCACGGAGATGAAAAAGAGAGGACTTCATCCAAATGTCATGACTTACAATGCTCTTTTACATGGTATGTGCAAAGCTGGTGAGATAGATGAAAGAACTGTGAGCTCGGTAAATGGGAAGAGGTTGTCAAATTGTATAAAGAGATGCTAGATAAAGAGATGAGGCAGATGCTTACACAGATAATGCCTTGTTCAAACATTTAGACAAAGACCATGCGTCACGAGAGGTAGTGTTCCTTGAGAAGTTATTACTCAGTTAAGAAGGAAGCGATAGGTGGTGATTACCTTTGATCATATTTTTTCTTGGAGCTGGCCGGTGTTTTCCCTGAGTGTGCATATGGTCAATTTTGCAATTACTATGCACAACCTAGTTGATCGCTCAGCTTGATTGGTATATATACAAACTCTTCTCTCAGCTTTCACAAGGTTTACTGCATTATCTGGTGGTTTTAGATTGTAATGCAGCTTCTTCTACAGGGGAAACATACTCAGAGCTATGGCCAGAATCGATCCAATGTTTCTTGAAGAAGCTCATTGTTTTAGCTTAGCTCATTCTTACCTGCAAGTATGGCTATTATTACACAGCAGAGGCAAATAGGAATAAAGATGACACATAATGGTGTTTTCAAAGGGAAGTTTCACACTCAGTCAAGAAGATTTCCTGTGTAATTGTTTAATTCTTTGGAACATTTATGGGAATAGAGAAAATGTGAAAAACATAAAATTTCGTTTTTGGGAAGAAAAGGGCAAAAGTACAAAGCTCTGTTTCTCTATAAACTCTAAGCATGTTTTAGGTAAACAAAAGAATTCATAGTTCTCTCTCTTTTGTAAGCGCCTCAGTGCGCTCTGTCACGTTCCTCTTCACTGAATCATTATTTTGTACTAAATCACGATACGATAACTGTTTTTGAGGAAATAAAAATTAAAATGAGCAAACATTATTAATGCTATTGGTATCTTATTTTCATAGTTTCCTTTTAAATTTACAGAGCCAAATACTGACCAACAAAAAAATCAACGTTTCTAAAAATGGTAAGAGCAACCAAAGAAACTATTGACAGTGGTGCTCCCACATTTTTTTTTTTACTTTGGGGAGATTCTATAAAAATCCGAAACCCTAACCCCCCAAACAAACCATCATCGTCTCTCTCTTTCACTCATCAACAAAACCTAAACCCTAGAGTGCATATCGCTTTCATGACCTGAATGTGCAATCAAAGTCGGCTTAGATCCATGGCTCTCGATTCTTCTGGAAAACTATCCGAGCAGCAACAGCAGCAGCAAGCGCGAGTTTCTTCCGAAATCGGCGAGGCAGCAAGATGGAAACTTCGGAGATTCCCTAACGCAGAGCATGAGCCTGAGAACTATGAAGATCTACCTTTGGAGTTTTGTCCGGCTCTGTTCAGCTCGCTTGAGCGTTACTTACCAGAGCAGCTCCTCAATTCCACTCGCATCAACAAGGCTAGTTTCATGAGAGACCTTCTTCTCCGATACTCACCTGACACTGAGCGAATCCGGGTAAAGTTTACTCCTTTATCTAATTATTGATAGTTTTGAGATTCTAATTCTGTGAAACTGAGCTTGAATTTGTATCTCATTTTCAGATTGTGAGGCATAGAGAATACAGGGAGAAAATCTTGTCTTCTTACCAGGTAATTTTCCTTATCGAGTTGTCTTAATCTTGAATTGGTCATTTGAATCTTTTTGCTTTGTTGTTAATCTGATTTTGCAGCGTCTGCATGGAGAGATCTATAATCTTGACCCTACAAGTTTCTTCGCGCCTTCATTTCTTAGAGCTGTTAGTCGGAAGTTAGAGCATAGCTTTAGAAGCGTAATGGTTGAGCAATCTCCGGGGATTTTCACTTTTTAAATGCTTAACCCACACTTTTGTGAAATGTTACTAGCTGAGGTAGATATGACTTAGAGTTATCTTTTTTTTTGTTTGGCCATAGCTAGTAGTCGTCTTTGTGTTCTTATCAAATTCTTAACTAATTTATCAGGTTGAACATATGGAGAAATGGGTTTATGATTCAAGATCCACAATAATGAGACCTAATACGATGAACAAATTTGGTCTTGTCCTTGATGATTTTGGCTTTGATAGCATGCTCCAGAAGTTGGTTGATGACTTTATAAGTCCTATATCAAAAGGTTAAGATTCTAATTTTGATTGCAAGTTTTTTTTTTTTTTTTGTGATATATTTGCTGATGGGCTTGGTTCAAATCTTGTGGCAGTTCTGTTCCCGGAAGTCTGTGGATCCAATTTAGATTCTCACCATGGCTTTATTGTTGAATATGGAAAAGATAGGGATGTTGATCTTGGTAAGTACTGGGAAGCTTTATAATGGTCTCTTCCTTAGCTTTGGACTGGTGGTAACATCTAAAAAAACTTGCTTCTTGATTTTAGGGTTCCATGTGGATGACTCAGAGATTAGTTTGAATGTCTGCTTGGGTAAACAATTTTCTGGTGGGGAGCTGTATTTTCGAGGTGTGAGATGTGATAATCATGTCAACTCCGATAGCACTGAAAAGGTACTTGTGAAACCAACCCATCAAGGAGTCAGTGTCATTTCCAATTGTGCATTTAGTGATGTTTTCTCAAACCACAAAGATGTTTTTTCACCATGATTATAATGTGTTTAGAA
Source organism: Cardamine chenopodiifolia (assembly GCA_963922655.1). Taxonomy (NCBI): domain Eukaryota; kingdom Viridiplantae; phylum Streptophyta; class Magnoliopsida; order Brassicales; family Brassicaceae; genus Cardamine; species Cardamine chenopodiifolia. The sequence continues at coordinate 5,496,615 of OZ000483.1, read as the reverse complement.
CTGATCAGCTATTCCATGTGTCACATTCATAGTTTGTGTAAGCCATCACTCAATAAGATTCTTCATAACTTCTTCTGTAGGAAGTTTATGATTACTTTCATGTACCTGGTCATGCCGTTCTTCATCGTGGACATCATCGCCATGGTGCTAGAGCTACAACTTCTGGACACCGAGTCAACTTGATTTTGTGGTGTAGAAGGTAAAGTGTTTCTAAAACCTTTCTGCATCAATATAAGATACTTTCATCAGCCAATGTGTTTACATTTGTGTGTATCTCTTTCATATTTCCCTCTCTTTGTCATTGTAGCTCAACTTTTCGAGAGATGAAGAATTATCAGAGAGATTTCTCAAGTTGGTGCGGAGAATGCAAAAGTGAAAAACAGAAAAGGCAGCGAGATTCAGTTAATGCAACTAAAGAGGTATGTAAAATATATCAATGCTGCATACATACTAGATGATGTTATTTTACTAGCAATTGTTTTCTTTTCTTTTTCTCATATGGGGTAATGTTGCAGGTACTGCTAAGGAGAGCAGCAGAGAAGACACTTGTTGAGCTCGCTTCAAAATCATGTGCCGACTAAACAGAACAAGCATATGTCCAAAAAAACCCCATCTTCTTTTGTATCATTTCAATGGCTATGATGTAGATAGAGAGGCAAGGGAAACCGTTTGTTTGTAAGCATGCATTAAATACCTTTTGTCAAGGGTAAATTTTGTTCCATTTTTTAGATTGTCGTACCAATAAAATTGGATTGAAGCCAAATGAAAAACACTAATCAAATTTTACCTATTCATATATGATGGCATCTCTTGGAGAATTTGAGAATGTGGAAAGTTTTTTTGCAAGTAAAAAATGTACGAATCTGGTTATGAGCAGCTGAATAAGCTTTCATTCAGCATCCACCACAACGGACTGAAGAGCTGATGAGGGTCTCTACAATTGAGAGAGATTGAAAGTTCAAGATATTTTTTTTGTAATCATAATAAGACTTTATTTTCCCAATAAGTACGGTAGAAGTTAGATTTGGTGATGGTTAAAAATCATCATTTGTAACAGATAAAAAATTAAAGTTTTTTTTAACGAGAAAACCAAAAGACTTTATTTTTGTCACTATGTAACAATTATTATTATTATATATTTATAATTGTTTGGCTTTCTCAACACAAAACACTTAAATAGAGTTGATCTTTAAAATATTAGCAAACAAACTCCGCTGGACCGACATATGTCAACGCATGCTTTTGCCTCTTCAAGAAACTCCCGTGTTTCAGCTTCTGTCTCCCTGCAAACTCACGATGGACCGGTTCCATTTTTTGTTCATTCTAGAATCCGTAACAGCGTCTAGAAACAGGTCATCTGGATTGAATCCGCTGCATCGAGAATTTTGGGGATCCTTCTTAAGACCGAAAAAGTGGTCAAAAGGTCCTTGCTTTCCACTGCCAATGACAATATCTTTAGGGCACTATCAACGAAGCGTTTAGCCACCTGTTAACATTCCAGGACTTGAGATTAGCCTTGTTAATACAGTTTTCTAATCCAAAAACAGATAGCATCAGGACACAAATACTTTTTCCTATCATCAATCCTCCAAACATCTCTGTATATATATATGTACCTTCACTGCAGAGAGCATGGAAGCGCCTTTGTCAAGCTCTGCTGCAATACATGAAGCCAAAGTGCAACCAGTCCCATGAGTATTTCTTGTAGTTATGATATTTATATGACCGAAGCATGTAATCTAGTAACATGTACTAGTATTGATGTAGTGTGAGTTGTAAACAATTTTTTTGTTTGTGGGATCCATGTTATGCGTTTTGCTTTCTGGCATTGGAGACAATTGCAAAGAAGTAAATAAATCTGCACCATGGAGACGATCGGGTTGCATGATATGAGGTTGTTCTTAGATTGGAGATTCTATTTTAGTATTTGAGTGAATTCTTAGTTTTGTAGAATACTACATATTACTGTATTTATACAATTTACCTCATTCGAGTCTTGATATCGGATTATGAAACTGTGGACCCATTTATCAACTTTCTGCAGACGCCACTTAATGAATAGATTCGGTGTAATTAATACTTTTAAAACATGACATCAGAACACACATGCTCAGTAGATTGGTGCAATGATGTCTCCCATACAATTCCATTGTCTGTATACATGATGGGTTCCATCGCAAATTTTTATGCCATGAAAAATCGAATGTTCTAGCTTATGAAACATATAAGTAATTTCGAGATTCGTTTGGTGGGTTGATGTGGAATGTGATTTTTTTTTACAGATCCCTATAAATACGAGATCCATGTGTCTCATACCTAATACGTACATAAAGTTTATCCTCGAACCTAATATCAGTGATTTCTATATCAATTCTTACAAAGAAACACAAAAATTTAGGTGAATTTATTTACTCCAGAGTAAAATTTCCATAAAATACTTTCACACAAGTAAACATTTAATTTGATATATTAAAGAATATAAAAAATCAAAGAGATAAAACAAAATTTAAACTAAAAAGGTAAATGTTTAGGATTAAGATTGCTATAATGTTGTTCTCGGTGCCGGAGCTAGCAAACGGGTTTAACCCACAGAATCCAAAGGCCATCTATTTGATCGGCTCTTCCTCTAACCCTTATTTCGAGTTTCTTCTGCTGCTCAAAGTTTTGATTTCAATGGAGGGATCGTCAGCCATCGCGAGGAAGACATGGGAACTCGAGAACAACATTCTAACCATGGAACCACCGGATTCAGCCTCCGATGGTATTTTCTACTACGACGACTCTGCTCAGGCTAAGATTCTGCAGGAGAAGCCATGGGCCTCCGATCCTAACTACTTCAAACGCGTCCAAATCTCAGCACTCGCTCTTCTCAAGATGGTTGTTCACGCTCGCTCTGGTGGCACAATCGAGATTATGGGACTTATGCAGGGAAAGACTGAGGGTGATACAATCATTGTTATGGATGCTTTTGCTTTGCCTGTTGAAGGAACTGAAACTAGGGTTAATGCTCAGGCTGATGCTTACGAGTATATGGTTGAATACTCTCAGACTAACAAGCTGGTAAATTTCTCTTGTTAGGGTTTACTTTTGTTCCTACTTGATTTATGCTGTTCTAGGGTTTTAGAGATGCCCTTTGAGGGCTGTTACAAGAACTTAACTTAGCTATTTGCCCTTAAACTGTTGGTTCTTGTTTTGATCTTTTTTGTTATGATGCTTTTTGTTTTCTACGAGTGCAACTGTTTGATTGGTTATTGCTCTAACTTGAAACCATAGGCTGGGAGGTTGGAGAATGTTGTTGGTTGGTATCACTCTCATCCTGGATATGGATGCTGGCTCTCGGGTATTGATGTATCAACACAGATGCTTAACCAACAGTATCAGGAACCTTTCTTAGCTGTTGTTATTGATCCAACAAGGACTGTTTCAGCTGGTAAGGTTGAGATTGGGGCATTCAGAACATATCCAGAAGGACATAAGATCTCGGATGATCATGTTTCTGAGTATCAGACTATCCCTTTAAACAAGATCGAAGACTTTGGTGTGCATTGCAAACAAGTACTTAAATACTTGTATTGGTTTTTAATCTTGGAGACTTTCATCATCATTCTTATGATTGATTTTTCCTTTTTTATGTGGCAGTACTATTCGTTGGACATCACTTATTTCAAGTCATCTCTTGATAGTCACCTTCTGGATCTTCTTTGGAACAAGTACTGGGTGAACACACTTTCTTCTTCCCCACTGCTGGGCAATGGAGACTATGTTGCCGGACAAATATCAGACTTGGGTAAATTCTTGGATATGCAAGAGCAAGTTAATTTACTTTTCATCCAGGTCGTAGTTTAATATTTTCTCTTTTTTTTTTCTTATCTTTTAATCCTTAACCAATGAAGCTGAGAAGCTTGAGCAAGCCGAGAGTCAACTGGCTCACTCCCAGTTTGGAGGAATTGTGCCATCCAGTCTCCAAAGGAGAAAAGAGGTCTGTCTAAAATATTGGCCCTTGCTAGATTCTCAATGTTTCTTGACTGTCAGAGATTCTGGAGCTCGTCCACTTGCCACTTCGCAAGCTTTTTTCTATCTAGAAATCTAGCATTTGACTAATTGAGTGCTACTATCAACATCTAGTTACTTAGATTGATGGTTTTTAGACAAGTCTACCAACCTATCAAAATTTGCATCATCTCTTCATTCTCAGGCAGTATGTTGATTGGATATAAACTAATAGGAACTCTACCTGCACAATACTATGGTTCACCTTTTTGGTTGTGGGGATTTAACAGTTAGGTGTTTGTTTAGTCAAAAATACACAGAGCTGTTAGAGCTTGGACAAGTAAAACTAGGAGACTTTGATGTGTCAATTCATCAACTAGTTGTTGCCAGTAGTCTGTGCACGCTTCCTAGAATTCCATTATCCCTGGCTGTGTGACTCATTTGTTTAGGAGATTACAGAGCCTAATTAGGTATGTTGTGTATCACTTTCAGGATGAGCCTCAACTTGCTAAGATAACCCGGGATAGTGCAAAGATAACTGTGGAGCAGGTCCATGGACTAATGTCACAGGTGAGTAAATACAATCTGACATGCTGATGCTATTAACCCTTCTGGTTCACGGGTCCATTAGATTCACTCAAGTATCTTTAATTCATCAATGTGCAGGTTATCAAAGACATCTTGTTCAATTCCGCACGTCAGTCCAACAAAGCTCCCAGTGACCAACCATCTGATCCAGAGCCCATGATTACATCGTGAAGTTGGGTTATTCTTTTGTTCTGTCTGCGCAAATTGACTTTTCTTTTGACCCGGTTTATGAGGCAATTCACATTTTGTTTTCTATATCCCTCTAGTGTAGTATCTGCTTCAGACAAGCTCTTCTGGGTTATTAAATGACATTAACATGAAAACTTCGATCATTATGTTTTGCCTTTTGACTATCTTGAATTGGTATTAAAGGATTGATAGTTCCAGATACAAAGTGCACATCTGTGAAACAAATTCCAGACTCTGAACAAGTTTGGTGTTTTTTATTCATTCCTGACAATTTAGTTGAAAATCAATTCACGTTTGCTGTTACTTGAAGAATGTATGACTGATACAGAAGAAGCTTGGGGCTTAATCGATAATGACTTGATCACTTAAAAGGCTCAACCGGCATTACTGTAAACAAATGCATGTGCAAATCATAACATGATATAAAGATTTTTTGAGGTAAAGATTGCTTGCCTTACAACCGGCAACCTGCAAAAACAAGTTGGAAAAAGATAAGAACTGAACAAACTCGCCCATGCAACTGACTGTAATAACTCTGCAGAACCAAATTAAAATGCATGTGATACTAAGCTTGTGTAAGTCACAAATCAAAGCTATATCGTCCATTCAGATAAACTTCATCCCATAAAATATAAAACTTAAAGCATCAAGCATCACCTGGCCATCTAGTTGTTTAGCAACAGATGTAGATCTTTTCAGAACTTCCTCCTGTATCCGAACATCGTTGTCGTTGTAGGCTCGGAGAAGCATAGGGAGGACATGTGATACAAGATGTTCTGCATTAGTCTACAAATTTAAACAAAACACACACTAGTAAGAGATTCCAGGGCGTAAGATAATAAAAGAATAAGGGAAAGTGATTCCATTCTTAGGCATATTTAGAATTGGAGTAAAGAATCAAATAGCAGTTAGGAATAGAAGTCAAGAGAGAAAAATGCCAGCTTTAAGAAATGGAGGTCTTGTATTGGGTTACGGCAGCACAAGAAACAATGTACAGTTGTGGCACTGCCATTTATTTAAACTTTTACGTAATGGCACTAGATATGCCATAGGTAACAATACCTTTACACATAAATTACTTTAACCTTTTCCATTGTGTCAAATCAGTAGAACTTATCAGACACTGAATATGCAGGGTTCAAAAACATAATTTCAGTTATGCATACATATTGGTTAGAGACTAACCTTGTTAATAATAAGCTCTGCACGCTTTACACGCAACAGTAAAGTATCACCCGTAGCAGTACTCAGAACAGGAACAAGGGCTGGGAGCGTTGTCAACTCAAAATCATTCTTATCCTGCAGATTGTAATTTAATGAGTAAAACTTCAAAAGAAATCCTTGTCAGAGGTCAATGCAAAGCAACTTCCAAGCTTTCTACAAATGACAGGTTGATAAATAGCTGCTATCTATTTCTGCAGTCACCATTTGTACACCTGAAAAGAGCAGGTCTAAGTATAGGTACATGTGATAGGTCATAGAGCACAAGTAATAAGATAAACAAATTTTATCCAAAACCGCTGATATTCGTAAATCTCAAACAAAATACAAGGAAAGAAACACATGGATCAGATTGTCCGAATAAATATACCGAAGATTAGAAAAAGCACCTGAGACTCTGCTATAGTTAGAACCATGGGAAGAATTATTGGCGGCATAACCAAATTCCTAAGTTCAGCACAAAGAGGTGGAAGCACCTGGTTGACAAAACCTGGTTTGATTAGTTGTTACAAAGTAAAGCCCTTGAAGAACTGATTTTTTTTTTCTTTTAAGTAACTACAGTTCAGGAAAGAAGCCAGAAAGTGACTACCTTATACCGTAGTACTCGGGAGTCAAAATCTTTCCACATATCTGATAATGCTTTTAAGAACTCAGACTTCTGCATGTTATCTCTTTCCTGCAATAAATTTTAAAAAAATCCCCAAAGGGCCAAAGGTTATATATATTTATGCCTATCTAAATGTTCTCTGTCTGAAACATTGGTTGGAAGTGTCTACGCACAAGCATATGATCAAGGAAGCGGAGAGCACGTAACCTAGTGTCACTTCGAAAAATTAGATCCTGCAGGTGAAAGTTCAAGCCCAAGAAGTAAGTACACAAGTACATGATGTATAGCTTGTCACAAGAAACAATGAAACCTCATAACGATTCGGCATTCCTACCTGTGAAATCTAATGCTTTTGGTCTAAAGGACTCATTCGTTGATAGCATCCGTTGCAAATCAGATACCAAGTCTGACGGTATAGATGAGAAAGTCTCATTTGTTAAATAGTTCAATGTGTTCATGTACTGCAAGAAAATTGCAAGGTATCAGCAATGGAAAGGACATATATCATACTACTTTCTACAGGGTAATATGGAAACACATCTAAAAGGGAAACTAACGAGCTTGGGTTTTAGCATTACCATCTTGACATTGTTACGGCAATCAACCAATGGTTTCCGTGCCACTAAATGATAGGCGAGGCATCTGAAACTATAACTATCTGAAGAAACTCCAGCTGAAGGAGTTTTGCTCCGCACCAATTCAGGTGCAGTATAATTTAAAGATGGTTGGAGTAGCAAGATCGAGTCCTCAACATCATATTCCTGCACAGATCCATCCATATCAAAACACAGTCATCATATCATGCCTAGGAAATTCATCTAGTAATCGATCATGAGTTAAGTACCCACAGAGTAGTGGAACGATTGCATATCCAAATTCCCATTCTGTGCTTCTGAAATAGAAAGCCAAATCCGGCAAGCTTCCAGGAACCAGCAGAAGTAATAAGAACATTCTGCAATGAAGTCATAGACAGATCCACAGATTTATATAATCACCACAGCTTCAAACAAGATGACTAAGTATAGAGTATAAACTTTGAAAAGCAACCTCTGGAGATACAGCACGACGAATGAGACGAGCGTTATTATGGAGAAAGTTCAATGTCTCTGTGATTTGGCGGAGACCGTGCTTCACTTCTAACAAGCTCATCTCCTGCAACAATTATAAGGAACAGTAACCAATCTTACATTTTCTCATTCAATTGCTCAAATTCGAAGTTCGTATTAAGTTCAATCACATAACGCACCATGGACTTGAGATCTTTCGGAACGTTATCTACATTTTCCACATTCCCAAGAGTATTAGCCACGGAGGCGAAGAGCGGTTCCGTAACCATAGCCATAGCATTCTTATTCTCATCAAGAGCCTGAACCACGTGGACAACACCGGTGTGTCTCAGCCGCACTAGCTTCCCCGCATCAGTTCGAATGTGATCAAGAAACGTATCTTCAGCAGCTTTGGATAATCCCGCCCTGGCACGAGCCTCTGACAAGGCGCGCTTATCAAGCACCCAGACGCAGACGGTAGGATACTGCTGAGGCCGTGTGGAGTCACGTGCCTTTGCCGAGTATAGCTTCCACGCGAGTCCAGGACCACTGGAACCGATCTGATCGAGAAACTCATAGTCCTGAAGAGGCTTTGGACCTGGAACCTCCTGGACTGTGGTTTGAACCGTCTTTTCAATCACTGCGGCCGTTTTGGCTAGAGCTTGGTCAGCGTTCTCATATTAATCGACATTTTTCCCCCCGAATTAACTGTTGCTCCAACTGGTGATCGGCGACAAGGGATTCGATGAATAAAGCAAAATGAAAACTGTGTCTCGAAGAGGAAGATGATGAAAGATGAAAGCAGAATCCTGAATCGGAAGATCGTGTTCTTCCCCTGACCTTCTCTTATCGAGATTCGTCTGTTTGATTTTTCTTCCTTCTTTTTTTTCCTCTTACTGGTTTTTCAGGTTTTTTTAGTTTATTTATTATTTTCATTTATTGGCCAAACAGGTCCTTCGTCTTGAGAAAAAAGTAAAGGAACAGAAGCTAAAGTGAGAGACTATAAAGTATTGGAGAAATTTATATGGAACTGTCGCAAGGGCAAAATGCTTATAGAACATGAAGAATTGAAATGTTGCCGATTCAAGTTTGTCTCCACAAGCCTAGAGACGTACTTGATGAAGCTATGGCAATCGAATGCAGATCCTTATGTTCTACATTATTTGTATGAAGCTCACAGTGCCACCACAACCACAAAACATTTAAGCAAGGGGAACTGAGTGAGCTGCTGTCTTGTACTGTACAGGCTCTGTGTTTGTGAGAGGTTAGAGGTTAAGTAAAAAAAAACACCGATTATTGTGTTACAAGAAGGGCTTCTGCTACCGGTTCACTAACCAACCGGGTTTTATCAGAACATCTCGCTTGAAGTCACGGCCTGTTACTGACTTTGATTGACCCAGGCGTCGATAACACTTGAGAAGAAGAACAACAGAAGTACTCTCAGAGAACAAAAAAAGTAGAGGATATAGCAGAAAACAGAATTATATGCTCGTTGAAAAAGTAGAGGACATGCATGATTGCTTTGGTTACAAGAGCTATCGTAAGCGGGGGACTAACCTTGTAACAGACAATGGTATCATCGGGGTACATAGCAAATAACTTAGTTCCCAGGCGGGCATGGCAGGAATCACAGAGGCTCTCATCATTTATCTGCATGTGACGTGATCTTTCTTCTAATCTTGCTAACCTCGAGTCTACATCCAATGCATGAGAGATATTGTGTACGATCTGTAACAATTGACTTGAGAACATTCAGACACTATACCCACACTACGTACAGATCGCAGGACTAAAAACACAGTATCAAATTTTGATAAGTTTATGGATGTTATTCTCAGTAATAATCTCTGCTTAGCATTTAACTGTACATATTATTGTTACCCATGGCACATTTGAGAACTAAACACACTCAATATTCCTCCACTCTTTCCCGTCACCCAGAAAACATATCTATTCAAAAATAGTAGCAAATATAGAACACACATAGGGATTGTGAATTTTTACTTGGCCTTGACGATGATGATGAACCCGAGCCCTCAGCATTCTCAAAATTGTATCTGATGCCAGTTTTAATGGCATATCAGGAGACAATTTCTGCAAATAAAACATGATATCAGCTCTATCACCAAACACCTACCAATGAAAAAGCCGTAAGATAAGAGGCAACATCAGCTCTTTTTCACATATGAAGAACTGGGATTTCTTACTTCCAAAATTTGCAAAGGATCAAGTGATTCCCCGTGGTTCTGGAGAAGACGAACAGCTGCCTTAAACATAGGCTCTTTACCATTTTGAGGATCCAGGTACATACCAAGTAACCTAAGATAAACTTTATGTTATAATTTAACAAGGAAAAGAGCAAACCATGCGATGGCATTCACAATAAAGTGATGAAATGAAGGAAAAGAACCTACTGCATAAATGCATCCGGTCTTCTAATCTCTACACAATATTGCTCTGCAGCTGCACAATCCTCAAGCTTCCTGGCGCCCACCACAGAAGATCTTATCAGTAACCACACATTCAAATTCACAATAAACTGTATTTTCTCACTTCATAAGGTCTCAAAATCTTTGGTTTCTGGAACAATTATATAGACAATTCAATTTCGTTAATTTCTTATCACTGTTAATGTGAACTTACAGAGCAAGAATTTGGAGGACCAATGTCTCCTGCCCTATCCTTCGGTATAGGATGGCCTATCAGAAAAAGTTTACACGTATGTCAAATGGGTAAAACAACAAAAAAGTTAGACAGTAGAAATTTTATTGAATAATCATCGATGTACCAACATAACCATGAAGCATGCTAAGTGCTCAAACACACCTAAATGACACTTTTTAATAATCATTCATAAACCGAAGGAAACAAATGTTGACTGACAAACCTTTTCCAACCACAGTTCTGAATCTTCTATCAAATCCAAGATTTCTTCAGGATCATATAGATCTGAGGATTGCAAAAAGGTCTGCAATCTTTCCCGTACATCACTTTCAAACAAAGAAACACTTCCAACATTACAGTCATGCGCCTCTCTGCCGCCAGCATCAGCTTCTTGGACACCATTTTGAACTTCAACACACTCAAGTGCAGATCTGGCAAGTGAGAGAGCATATGACGTATGCAGCTGCGGGTCACTGAAATCTCTTTCTTCAATCAACCATTGGAAGTACCTGGCCAATATATAAAAGAAAAATTTGCAAGAGAAAAGTTTAAAACTTTCCCAACTTCACTACAGAGAACTCTGGTGGACCTTTCTCTTAGTACTTAATAATAGTAAGCTTTTACTAAAACTCAACTAAGTGAAATTTAATTGTAACTGTAACTAACTATACCTCTGTATGATTTCAACCTTTTTGGGATCAATAGCTTGGATCACTTGCTCTGCAATAAGATTAAGAAACACAGACCCTCACATCAATTAAGAAAAAATAGTATTTTATCCACCATTATACATCTAATCTCATATGCCAAACCACTCAATAACCCAAAGCCAAATAAAATAATCTGAATACTCTAAGTTTTTGACAGCAATACTGGAACAGATGCCTATTCTAGTCCTAATCGTAACTATATGTACAGCGGATTAAGACATTATGTTATCCTGAACCTAAAGCCTGATATTTCTTGCATTACCTTAGTGATCTCAGACATCAACTAAACCATTATTCATCAATACAAGTCCAGAAGAGATCACAATTCACAACCTAAGAAACAGTAGGCAAAATGTTTCTAAAAAGAACGACAAGAGACCAACATCTGACTCGCAATCAAACAAAAATGTTCTGTTAACCCTGATTCCCACCTGGAGAAAGCTCTTCTGTCCTTTTATCTGACGTCAAGACTTGGATAGCAAACAATGGGTTTATATCTGAAATCTAAAAAAATAATATATCCACAATCAATAATTATATTGACAAGATGCAAATCTTTAATGTACAAAGTCACAACAACTTGGGATTATATCATATATATATGTCATACCCAACTAAGATGCTGCAATGCCAGTTCTGGATCACAAGGTTCCTCAAGAATTCTTGCTGCTTCTGCGGCAGCAGCCACTTTGCCAGATAACCTAACGAGCTCATTGTCGTGTAAATAGGCCACCAAGTCATCTGAGTCTTGCCATAGACCAGATGAATAATTCTTCATAAAGAGACGCCAAATTTCAAGAGCCTTTGCACTCATCCCCTTACTTGTATAGAGGAATGCAAGTGTCCGTAAGTGCCCAGATTCATTTAGAAGAATTTCCAACTCCTCCTGCATCGCCCACACAAGTTGTAAAGTCATCCCTCAAGCAACCTTCTAACAACAAGCCCTTTGTTTTTGTATGCATTGTAATTCTAAGGATCCAAAAATTTGTAACTTCGTCATGATACATTCACATGAATTCTAGAGTACTACAGTTAATATTTTCCAGCTAACAGAACTTTTCTGTAACTTTAAAGACTTTGCTCAGGGAAGCCAAAACTATAGCATCTTAAGATGGTTGTCACTGATCCACTGCTTTGAACCACAGTAGTATACTATTCTGACACTTAGCTAAACAACTGCAAAACTGCTACAAGTACAATGCACTAAAAAAACGCACCTAGTCAACTTAGCACTAAAAACTTGATTCTTCTCCTTTTTAACCAAGCTATAGGTGTCTTGCTCAAAAGTTCTGTCCAAAAATAAATTTACTACATCCGTATTACAGGTTTCTTACATCTTTCATTAGTTAGTTTGTGGTTCCACCTATAGAGTTGATGCTACGCAAGTCTATACTTGTGTATAATACATTCACCAAAAACACATACCACAACACAATTATTCTCGGAAGATGCAAGATTCTCCATATCTTCAACACGGTTTAATGCTCTGTACAGAAGCATTAGAAGTGTGTCTATTCCCTCCCTTACTGGGTGAGTTAAGTCCTTCTCACGTGATATCTCGAGGTACCTTTCGCAACGGGTAATATTACCTCGTTATATGCCAATTCACATCTCAGAGAACAAGAATATACTAAAAAAAGTCGTGTAGGAGAACACAATACATAAAAAGAGCAATTGTATCACCTGGTAATGTTTTTAACAGCTGAATTCAATAAATCAGCTCTACTAGGGGGATTTGAGAAAAACTCTTCATCAACCGGAGTGTCCATTCCTGCTTTTCTTAGAAAATTGGCTCTCTGGATGGCCATCAACCCATTATCTACAACATCTTCGAAAGGAGCAGGGGGAGGATGCAGTCCCCAGTATCTGTTTCTTGGAACCTGAAAGCAAGCAAGAATCTTTGTGAAGCAGGGAGCAATTGGACAAGGCTTGAATCATAATTTCAGGTTCACTACAAGTTAGCCAATGGCTTTAGTAAGGAAAATAATGAAATGTGATTGATTAAGCAGCCAACTGTTAGAAACAACTTAAAGTAAATTACTAAATTATCAAAAACCAGTTGACAGGAAAAAAAATATACCAGCAAAGACCAGCGATTAGGATCCCTCATGATAAAAGGAAAAACTTCAGAAGGTTCCATTTTTTCTGCCTTTATAAATTGATTCACAGCTTCCTCAAAGCGCAAATCAAAAAGCAGTAGATACCCTATTTGAGCATGAAGAAATGAAAGCATGTCTTTCGGAATTTCTCCCTGTGAGTCAAGCTCCTCCACCAGGGAGATGGCTTCTCTGTATCTCTTTTTCCTCAAGAGGTCTTTAATTTGTTCTTCGTAAGGTACTCTCCTATAAAAGATAAGCTGAAAAATCACAATGAAAGAGTCGATAGAAAATTCATGGTCATTTCATCAACAAGATATACTCAGAGAAGTGAAGATAGCCATTATTGGGATTAGCACCTTTGACAAGGTAGTAACAGCCAAAAGGTTTCCGTCTCCTGTCTCATCTGCAGCCAAAAGTGAAGGCCCAGATCCTTCAGGACCAAAACTAACTGATTGAACACAAGCACCCGACTTCTTCTGATGTATTTCCATTTTTCCATCTCCAACAGTCACCAAATAGAAAGACAATTCTCCAACAGAATCAGGTCTCCTTCGAAACACAAGGCTCCCTCCAATAGGCTGACCATTTATGTCCACAACAACTCCAACATTGTCCACCAACAACAACACCTTCCACTCTTTACAAAGCAATTTAAGCAGTGGAGGGCCAGAAACATCAGGCAATGTGAAAATCACCCCACTTTGACCAGTTACGCACGAGATCAAGCTATAACCTTTAACAGTTCCCGCAATAATATAATCATCAAGCCAGACCAAAGTTTTGATCCAACCAATTCCCAGAATCTCTTTCAAAACAACAAAGGAACCACCTGAGCCGTCTTTTTCATCACATTGAAGTTCAATCAGCAACATTCTCTCACCAATAGCAACAGCGAAAACATAATGACCTTGGTGGACTCTCTCATGTCGAAAGTCCTTACCTTTGACCTCATTCACCCGAGTTCCAGCGCCAAGCAACTGAAGAAACTTCTTGCTCGAGCTAGAATCCGCCGGATTATCAGAAGGCAACAAGTCAGTACTCGAGGAGTCACGTCCTCTTACTCTCCTAGCAACCACATTGATCCCTTTCAATAAACCACCCAATCTCTTAGCTGGTTGAGATAGAAGAGAATCCACCAAGAAAAAGTACCCGTTGCAGAGAGCTAGAACTTTCCCTCTTCCATGGCCGAGCACAAAGACAGAATCAACGGGGGAAGCGCTCAGCGATACAGTTCCCAGTCGCGAGACAATATTAGTTGAAGTGTCGAGAGAGAGGAGAATTAAAGATCCGGAGAAGGTGCCGAGGTATACTAGGGTTTGGGAGTCGGAGATAGGGGAGAGAGATAGAGCTCGGATCTTATCGTCGCCGCCGAGATCGAAACGGGCAGTAAGCTCCACAACTGCCCGAGATTTGGCCATTACCTAATCTAGTTATATGAAGTACAATGATAATGACAGACTTGAGCAGAAGAGAAAAGGCGATTGAGAAACTCCGGCGATCAGTGTGGCTTACCGGTAAAGCCAAAGGAGTCACGTCGAGTTCTCATTTTGGCTTAACATAAGAGTTTTTCTCTTTGTTATCACCAAAACAGAAACGATGTCGTCTAAAGCATATTTTCCAAAGGGATGAAACAGAGTCGGTTCATGCATAGACAAGACAACAATGTTTGTTTTATTTTTTGGTTTTTAAAAGTCAGAAGCTCATTTTTAATGAAGTTACTTGAAACTTTATTTACCGTTTTAAATTTTAAGTTTAGCAGACTATTTAACTCTGTAACAAAAATAATTTTACAAAAGGTTTCTATCCATTCAAAGAATAACGATCAAAGATTAGTATAACTGATCATTAAAAAAAACAAATATAAACTCTGATCAAAATTAACCAGTGCTAATGTTGATGTGTCAGAATTGAAAACAATACTAGACTCCAAAAAAATGAAATTTTCTATCTTAGAACTGATACATTTTCTTTTAACTCCTGAACTAGTTTGTTTCTTAACTTGGATGCGAATATGCGATAGAATAATTTTGAATGTAATACGAAAAGGAGGCCATAATAAGAAAGACGGTGAAAATGGTATTTTTGAATCCGTAGTGTTTTTTTCTGGAAGAAACTAAAATTTGTATATCAGAAGCCCATCCGAAATGTACTTCTTCGGTAGGCCAATCTAAAGCCCAACTAAGAAACTGAGAAATTTGGATGGCACTGCTTCAACAATTCAATCTTCTTCTTCTCTTCATCATCATCTCCATTAAAGCTGCTTAAAATGCGCAGCCTCACTACTCTGGGTCTCAGGTCCTCCTCCTCTCTCCCATTCACCTGTAATTACCTCTTCTCTCTTCCTTCCTCCTTTAAACTCTGCAGACGGTTCCATTTCCTCAAGCCATGTTCTTCTCTCAAGCAAACGAAGAAGAAGCAACTGTCTCTCCGTCGTTCTCCGCCATCTTCCGCCCCACCTCCTCTGAGTCTCCGGTGGTTACTCAATCCTAAATCCAGGGACGACGAAAACGACGTCGAAGATGCTAACTCCTCTGCGGATGACGATGGTGGATCGGAAGGCGATGCTGCTATTAGGGGTACTATCTTAGCCGGCGTTTTGTTGATTGGTACTGTTGGTGGATTCGCCGGCGTTGGATACGTTTACAGAGACCAAATCAATACGTTCCTCACTCAATTCTCCACTTACATCGAAGGTTCGATTTGATTTTATGTGCCTGTAGTGGATAATACATTGAATATGTGATTGATTCCATTGCTATTTAGCTTCCAGTAATATCTGAACTTAGTGGATAAGTCTTGATCAGTTTCACAAGTTGACTTAGTTTTGTGTTCTTGAATCAAAATCAGGTTATGGTACGGCTGGGTATGCGCTGTTCATTGCCGTTTATGCTGGGCTTGAGGCAAGCTTTTTAATACTCTTCTTGTGCTTTTGATGTTTTTGCTACATGTGACCTTTAGTTTTCATTGAGACCATGTACCCTCATTTTCAAGCTTTTGTTTTTATTTTCCTTTATGTTAGATACTAGCCATTCCGGCTCTCCCATTGACGATGTCGGCTGGTCTTCTCTTTGGTCCTCTGGTTGGCACCATCATAGTTTCTATCAGTGGAACAGTAAGTTATCCTCCCAGAATACAGAAAACAAAAAATCCTTAATGTCATCAAGTGAGCTTCCCATGGGATGATATACGTTTGGTTGTCTAATTTGTGTTTTTCCTCATGTTAGATGGCTGCTAGTGTTGCGTTTCTAATTGCCAGATACTTTGCCCGAGAGCGCATCCTTAAGTTAGTTGAAGACAACAAGAAGTTCCTCGCCATTGATAAAGCGATTGGTGAAAATGGTTTTAGAGTTGTTACTTTGCTTCGGCTAAGCCCTCTGCTTCCTTTCTCTCTTGGCAATTACCTCTACGGTTTGACATCTGTGAAGTTTGTACCTTATGTATTTGGAAGGTCTGTCTTAGTGCAACTTTTTATACTACTTCCCTATGATATCCTCTGTCAAAGCTTGATACTCATTTATGGATTATACTGTTTTTGAAGCTGGTTGGGTATGCTTCCAGGGTCTTGGGCTTATGTCAGCGCTGGGGCTTTTGGACGAGCAATCATTGTGAGTGTTATTGTCTTTTAATCTAATCTATTTAACCCTCCAAAGTGTAGACACTTGGACAAAAAAAAACGAACTGCATAAAAAACATGTCTTTCTTCTCATGTCAAACGTGAGGTTACATTATGATCCACCGAGCTTTTCCTATGCTGGGTGTACAATAGGTCCATGTTGATCAGCACTAGTCTGTGCTAGAACTACCATTGAAAGATAGCTTAGATCAAAAGTTGTGGGATCGCAGCAAAAAGTTTTGTTTTTGACGTAATAAAAAAGGAGATTGATATTTGATTGAATGATACTCAAAACGAGGAAGAGTAGTCATTACTAATGCAAGTTAACTTGAATTGAAGAAACTGTCTGTCTTGATGGATCAGCGGAGACATATGTTGTGGGACTTTCATGAATCTGTTGAACTGTGAATGCATTGAGATTCTGGCAAGTATCGTAATCATAAAAATGGAAATCTTATTATCTCTGTTGTTTCAGCAAGAAGAATCTAATGTGGGCTTGCCTGGAGGAAACGGCCAGCTATTAACGCTCGGGCTAGGTCTGTTGGTTACTGCATTGGCTGCAACGTATGTGACAGGCCTTGCAAAGGTAAACTCATACTGATTTAAGCATAACACTAACTCTTCTAGTGCCAGACCAATTGGACCTAATCTTAGCATAAGCACACAAAAGGAAGTTAACATGGAACTCAATTACATTTCGGGCGTTGCAGGATGCTATAAAAGATATTGATGACGACTAAGGAGATGCAAATTAAGGAAGGAAACAGGCCAATAGCAATTGGATGAGGTTTTAACCATCTAGGATTTGTAAAACCTTAGCGGAGGATCATGTACCAAAGTTAAATGTTATCTAGGATGACATTAATACTCCTCCATTATTGTTCATAGTTGATATATAATTTGATTTTTTGCTCAGTCTATATTTAAACTACAAAATGTAATAAATTGCTTCTAGAGAGATGCATTCATACAAGTGAGCCTCGGAAAATGAAAGAACTCAAGAATGTCTTTGGAACAAACCAAATTCCCACCAAGAAGAGTTTTCGAAGATGAGAACATTACCAAAAGAAGGAAAAAACGTATTTGAGATTTTATTTGTCAAAAGAATAGAAAAGTAGAGATCCCATCTGAGAGATTCAATGTCCCACCATCGATTCACTAGGCAGTAGATTCCTTCAAGTAGGCGATGAGATCAGCACGTTCCTGTGGCTTCTTAAGCCCAGGGAACACCATCTTCGTCCCCGGTATGTACTGCATCATTCGAAAGAATCAATTTCAATGTTAACAACCAATTATGAAACGATCATAATCTAGAAAAAGTATTTTATATAAGTGATAACCTTCTTGGGGTTGAGCAAGTAATCATACAAAGTCTTCTCTTCCCAATCCACAGCTTTGTTCTTGTTAGCAGCAGAGTACGAGTAACCAGCAGTTGTACCAGATTGTCTTCCAAAGAGACCGTGTAGATTTGGTCCTATAATAAACAAAGTTTTCTCATTTCACATAATTTCCAAGGAAAATTAATGATCTTTGAAGCAAACTAGCAAAGATCAATGATTGCATCACTACTTAGCTTTCAAAACCAAATTCCACAAAACCCGCGAAAATTGACACAATTGCGTATTAACAATTGAGCAAACGTTTTCTCATTCCCCGCAGTTCCAAGGAAATGATGATCTGTGACGCAACTAGCTAGATCAACTAAACATCGAGCTGAAGACTTCAGGATAAACACGAGTAAGACATAAGGCGATCTCAAGGTTGTTATTGGATCGGACCTATGAATAATAAGCGGATTGGAGAAAATAAAGGATTATTGATTTACACGAACAAATCGGTTCTAAACCCAAGGTCTGACAAAACTCAGAAAAATACGAAGATCCACCATAGAAATATAATTTCAAAGAGTCAGAGATGGATTATGTGTAACCTTGTTTGTGACCAGCGCCTTTTTCGACGGTGTGACACTGAGCACACTTGGTCCTGAAGATCTTCTCACCGGCCTTGGAGTTTCCTGGTGGTGCTTCATCAAACGACGCCATTTTTTCGCTTGAGCAACGAGCACGGGAACAACTGGAGAGAAAATGAACACGGAACTCGCTTCTTTGGAGCTTGGAATATTCTTAGGGTTTCTGTGAGACGAGAGATCTCTCTTTTAACCAATAATAATGGGCCCCAATGGGTTTAATGGGCTCAAATTTATTTCATCTTTAAAACTCTCTATTATATATGACATCAGCAACGGAGTAGTATTTAGGTTCATCTTATCTTAGTTCCTGATCCAACAAATATTGTATAAATCGATTGCATTCGCTGAGAAATCATACAAATAAAACTAGTTTTTGCTCTGTTTCGTATATAGATTATCTACAATCAACAAATCCATGCTAATAAATATTCTAAATGGGTATCAGTCTCTAACTCTTTATCCTACTTCTACAAGACGTTCTTCATCTGAACTTTGCTCTTGGTTTATAGCAGAATCATCAATCATCGGCTTATTGAATCCATTTAACTCAGAACCTGTTTCCACCAAAGCTAACTCATGAGCCTTTTGCACACCTAACTCACTCAAGAAAGTCTTCACCTCTGCAATCAACAAATAGTGCCCTAAGTGCTCTGGCTTCATCTCCAGTACTAGTTTATCTGCAGCCCATTCACCAATGTCTGTGTTCCCGTGGATGAGGCCAGCTTTCAGTAGAGTAGCAAACATGGCTCTAGATGGCTCGTAAGGACTTATGCGGAATATATCTCTGGCTTTAGTCAGGTCACCTGCTCTGCAATACAGATCAACCATACAAGAAAAGTGTTCAAGGCGAGGGTGTATGCCATACACAGGCTACATCTTCGCAAACAAGCTTTGTCCTTTACGCACTAAATTGGAATGGCTGCAAGCTGATAAAACTGCAACCATAGTTACATGATCAGGTTTAATACCGGATCTGATCATATCATTGAACCATGCCAAAGCGACTTCTCCTTACCCAGCATGCCAAATTTATCTATCAAGGAAGTGTATGTCACTTTGTCCCTCTTGCTCACTGAATCATATACTCGCTCTGCAGCTATGATTTTTCTGGATTTTGCATACATATCAACAAGGGAGTTCCACAGGATTAAACAATCCTTGTAGCTTTGGCGCCAGAGGATGTACAGTGAAACTCTTTCCCATGTTGCAGATTTGCCACCCGAGCACAAAGAGAGAGAATGCTTGCAAGCGTTACGTAATTTGGATGAAAGCCAGCGAGCAACATCTCCTTGAGCAGGAAAAAGGTTTCTTCTGATCTCGTATTGTGGGCAAAACCGGAAATGATAGAATTCCATGTACTCAAACTATTTGCTTCAATCTGCTAAAACAATATAAAGGTGTGCCTAAGATCGCCGCATCTTGAGTACATTGTGATCAACGAATTTCGAACATTGTCAATTCGATTGTAACAACAATGGATCGCAAGGCAATGAAATTCTTTTCCCAACTGTATATCTCCAATGTGTGAGCACGCCTTCAAACCATTAATCATAGCTACAGAATCTAATCTTACATAGAAATTTCTCATCTTAACAACACAATTCAACGCCCCTACGTAATTTCCTTTCTGCAAACAACCTCTAGCTATTGTATTCCATCATTTCATCAAACAAATAAGTTTCACCGACGCATTTCATCAAACAAGTGGTACGCCAAACATACCTAATCACCGCTCGGTCACGCTTGAGGTATTCGCTTGAGGTCTCGATCGAAGTTCTTGACTTTGGAGCTGTTCTGCTCAAACTCTTGAGAGGCGAGAAATGTCGTAGATTTTTCTGATACTCTCCTAAGCAACCCAATTCGTCTGTACATGGAATTGATCCTCCGCATCTCTTGTTCGTAGCAGCACCAGGAAACCTCTGAAGGGGTTTTGGGTTTGGTTTGGTTTGGTTTGTGAACACGGCAGTTTTCTGTCTGGTCCTCTTTCACTTTGCTCCCTAATGTTTATCTATATTTCTTAAATCCTCACTTGTTGTTTTTAGTTTTACAATTTACCCCTATATTGCCTTCAGTAGTAAAGGAGCCTTCCCTGTTCGAGACCTTAATTTGTATCTCATGGAACGTTCACCAGGGGAGAAGGGAATGTGGTGGTGGCAAATGGACAAGCCGATCAGATCGTGGCAGCGGTTCCTGGCGAATCCAGATTTGCCGAAGAGGTTTGATGCCAATCTGCAACTTAACAAGTATGATTGACCAAACAGTCTACACTTCTGATTTTCTCATGTGTTATACCGATTACTATTTTTCTAGAAACAACAATTTCTTAAAACCATTGGTATGTGTTGATGTAATAAGTTCATAGACCATGTTTTGCAAGTCGGGTACGCAAATCAATTGTTTGCATTCTAGTTTTCTGTTCACGTACGTCGTGTGGTTGATATTTCTCTCTGATTGATACGAGACTGATACAAGAGTAATTGCCACTCTCTCTGCATCGAGTTGGATTTTCTCTTACCGTTTATAGAAAAAAAAAAAGAAACCACAAGTTACCACTCGAAACACGGGGAAAATGTACAAGCCAAAACCTTGAAGAAACCATTGTAATAACAGATACACTTTAAATCTGTGAGAGCTGCACACAAGAGGTGAGATAAAGAGTGATACCGATGATTTCTGGATCTACATGATCACACACGAACATGTTCTTTGTCTTCCCATCTCCCATTCTTCATCTGATAATCCCATCTCACTGCCACCAAAATCAAGTTTGTTTCTTTGGTCGTCAGTACAAAAACCGAGGGAGGATGATACAGTAAAACGAAAAGGAAACAATGAAGCAAAACAAGTGATATGTGGAGTTTGCCCGGTACAAAGCACATGTGAAACTCTGAAATGAGTTAAAGGATTTGGATTTTTGAGGCATAGAAGTAAGTCAACGCACTAAATTAAAGCTCAGGATTCACATTAAGGATCCTATCTGCATAAAACAGTGGATCTACTAATGTTTAACTGTATTGAAATTTAAGCTGCTCAATAAGAGGTAAACACATCACATACCTCGGCTCAAATTCTCTAACTTGAGTGAGTTCACTACCACAAGCATCTGGCCACTGAACTTTCCGCCTTGCCATGTCATCAGCAAGATCGCTACCATCCACGCTCAATGTCTTGTATTCTTTTATATCCTCGAGAGATCGTGATTCCGCAACAGACGGCCTCTTCAAGCTACTCCTCAACGAAAGTTTAAAAGCTTCTTTGCTACTGACATTGTCAGCTTCACGGATCTGATCTTTGCCCTTTTCAGAAACAACAACAGACTCTGGTGATGACACTTCACGAAGCTGCTGCACAGGTTCTACTTTAAGAGGAGATGGGATGGTCTTCTCAAGTGCCGCGGAAGCGCCACCAAAACAACTCAAGGAAGCACAACCGCGGGAAACTCGGTTCTTAATGGAATCCAGCTGAAGAACAGTGTCGTCAGGCTCTTGATCAACCACCTGATACTGATTCCACGGCACAACTCTCATGGGCCTATCTCCGTCTTTATCACCAGAGAAAAGAAGGGTTAATCCTTTACTATACCCAGACGCGGACGCTGAGAAGAAACTTCCTCCTTCTACTGCCAGTAACATTAGTTGCTTTCTTCATCTGGCGTACATTAAAAACCTGACAATGTACACCTTCCTGCTCACACCTGAGTATTACCAAATTGTAGAGTTTGAAAAACCTGTGTTACAGATTCAGATTCAAAAAAAAGAACTTTCCAAATTTAGGATCTTTTGAAGCTAACAAAGACAAATCAAACTACAATAACTGAGAATTTACAGTTATGGAATGACACATCCAACATCTTGAGGATCTTCCTTAAACGCAAAGCTTATATACATGAAATTTGATGGATCAGCTCTTAATCATGGAAAAGATCTAAAAGCGTCGAGAGAGACAAATAAATCGTAACAGAGATAGAGGAAATAAAAAGAAATGAGATTGGATCTGTAATTGGAAGTTTTTAGATGTAGAATACTTAGAGAAGAAATTGTATTATAAGATCTATAGAGCCATTTTCGAAAAGAAATTGTATTATAAGATCTATAGAGCCATTTTCGAATCAACAAAACAACTGAAGAAGCTTTTGATCAGTAAGAGTTTTTAACATGCATATGCTTCAATACGATCTCAAAGCTTGTCGTCCTCACTGCTATTTTTTTGCTGGTTTTTCTCGGAAAAGAAAAAAAAAGTAAATCTACAAGGAAAATTAACCTGATGGATCAGCTGGTGAAGAGAATCGATGACTTTTGGTCAGCGCCGGCGGTTGAGAATCGATGACTTTTGGTCAGCCCCGGCGGTTGAGAATCGTCACTTTCTCTTTCTCGCGTGAATCAAGAGAAGAAGAAGAGAGTGAAGAAGAGAGTAACATCAAAATCATATTTAATTCCAGTGTTTAAAGTTAGTGATAGTGACAAATAAACTGATAACGATGTTTTTGCAAATGATTGTGCCACTCACTCTTCTTAACTCTTATTTAAAGAACCAGCATCTGAAATTTTACCAATTGTGATTCTGTGCATTGAATTTGGGGATTTTGCATTCTCACTCTGTTTCAAGCAGATTTTAAGCTCCAAGTGACAAAAGAGAGATTGAGTTGGAGAGAATATAATGAAAAGAGTTGAACATTGTTTCGGGTTAAATTATATATTGTAAAAGCTCAGACCGTCCTTGATTGAAGAAACAACATCTCTTAAACTAAATTTCCTCACTCGTCTGCAAAAACTCTCTTAACGCTTCTTGGAGACACCAACAGTCTTTCCACGACGTCCAGTGGTTTTGGTGTGCTGTCCACGTACACGGAGACCCCAGTAGTGCCTCAGACCACGGTGGTTTCTGTTACACATTAGAGGGAGCACCTCAGTCAAAACTAACAAAATTCTATTGATTGCATGAATACATGATCAAACACACGAGTGTCTCCAACACGATGTGCAATGAATAAACCATCACTATTTACTAACATGGATTCAAAGAATAACAGAGGAGAGTGAGTGTTTGTGTGTGTGTGTTATTACCTGATCTTCTTGAGACGCTCAAGATCATCTCTCAGCTTCATGTCCAGAGCATTGGAAACAACTTGGGAATATTTCCCATCCTTGTAATCCTTTTGCCTGTTCAAGAACCAGTCTGGGATCTTGAACTGACGAGGGTTAGCAACAATTGTCATGAGATTGTCAAGTTCAGCAGCACTTAGTTCTCCAGCCCTGAGAAGTAAAACATATAAGAAGATGCCGAAAAAATATGACAGTAGACCAACTTCTTCAAGAATTTCACTAACTGCTTGCACAAGTTCTACACTGCAAAGCAAACCCTAAGTATCTGATTTCCAAGAATCACAAACCAGATTTACCAGAGCGACATCTTTCCATTAAATATAAAATAGTTTTCAGAACCTCACAAGAATCACACTCACAAGCACAATCACTATCCATACAAAGATAAGATTGGAAACAAGAAACAAACCTCTTGTTCATGTCAACATCAGCCTTCTTGCACACAATGTTGGCGAATCGTCTTCCAATACCTTTGATCGAGGTCAAGGCAAACATAATCTTCTGCTTCCCATCGACATTGGTGTTGAGCACACGTAAAATGTGCTGAAACTCCTCGTTGGCAACTAGAGACTACACACACATACGCGAGTAAAACCAGATCCGTCAGCAGCAATCGTTAAAGGGAACATAACACCTTAAGTTTAAACTCCAATAAACTCAAATCCAATACATAGCCAGCAATGAAAACAAGGCACGAGCAATTGAAAAAACAGAGAAACCATACGAAGAAACCAAAGAGAATCAAGAGTTGAAGAATCATCGTAATCCAAGGGAACGATGCTTACCATTTTTGGATGCAGAGAGAGGTGATGAGACAAGGGATGATGCTTTTTTCACAGACTCTGGAGGCGCCACCACAGTGTAAGGTTAGCTCTATTATATGCGGCGAGCTTCTTTAGGGTTTGAGAACCTAATATGAAGCTCTTGCGGTCAATGACTATTTTACCCTTTAAAATGTTTCAAATTTTCAATACCCCAATTTGTTTTTTTCGTCTAATATTTCAACAGCTTCTGCTAAATTATCCCATTAAGAGGTCGAGTTATAAAAAGACCCGAGCACCAAACGCAGAAAAAAGAGTTTGTGCTACTTCATCATTTAAAATGTACAAAGAATAGGACGAGTTATACATATGACCGAGCGAGATCAAATCTAACGCCGGTGGAAGTGATTGCGTCAGTCACTCATCATTCATATTGCATAATACATACAAGAAGCTATACAAATATATTCTTCTTGGGTCTACGTCCAAATTCTTTTGTCTACAGAACTAAATAACCAAAAACAAAACAGGGCGCTCGTTATTGGGACAAAGATATGGTACAGCCTAGTTCTCGAGCCGCTGTGTCAAGAAACTGAGTTGGCATTGTTGTGGAGAGCAAGCTGTGAGCTTCCCAATTCAAGCATTTTTGGATATCGGCTTTCCAGTCTATTGAAGCCGCGTTGAAGAACCGATAGGACGGGCTGTTCATTCCGTTCTTCTCTGTAGTTTGCGGTTTTGGAGTTACCTTGATGGTTATGGAACTTTGGTTCATGATGTCACGTAGTACTGACGTGCTTAAGGCACGTACATGCGCACTTGGGTGTGAAAGACACCGTATTGTTGCCGGTAGACGACACTGCATAGAAAGCAAACAGGTGTGAACAAGGTTAAGTACAGTCCAGATTAGATTGTCCACAATTGGGTGAAGGTTTTAAGCACTTTGATAACTAAGACCAAGGAAACCAAAGGCTCTGTTTGATTTATGCTTACCTTCAATAGATTGGATAACCCGTCGACCACTGCTAGTCCAGATGGCCCCCACGCTAACACCGGCTGTATTGCTCTTGCTGTTGCTTCAAGTAGCTGCAAAAGTTTGAAATACAGTGGAATCAGAAAACTGATTTTCACTCTAGCCCGAGGAAGGGCATTGTAGAGAAATCTATAACAGTGTAATACCTCAAGTTGAGGTAATGTACAAGCTTCTCCATCAACAAGCATTCCATCAGTTGCCCGCAGAAGAAGATCTGATGCACTTGCCAGAATTACCAGTGACTCAGGCCTATCATGATTGCGCATGAGTTCCACCATCACTTTGACAATCCGTTGGTTGATTTTCCACAGTTTCTGACCTTCTTCATCATCTTTGGCGATCCAAGGCTGCAACTCCCTCTCAGCCTGTAAATAACACAAGACCAGTTCAGATACTAGAGAATAAAAGTAGATCCTTCAATATAAAAGCTTGAAACAAGCCATAATCATTTTACACAGTTTTTTTTTCCTTATTTTCTATCCGTGACATGTTAAAACAAATGTTGCACAAAAAATTCCAGCATAATTTTTTTATAATCTGATATCCACGAGAGATTGAATCGAGTGAACACAAGCTATAGGTTTTCCGCAGTTCTTAATCTTTACACAGCTGTGATCTTCCTGACATTTTAAACTTTAAGTCGGAGAAATATGAACCTGAAGGACAACTGCTGCAGCTGCTTTTGCTGGGGTTGCGGATACTACATTGCATAGCGCATCAACTACCTGATATATGAAAACTATGATCAGTGAAAGAAGTCAAGGAAATTGTAAGCAAGCTGGAAAATAGAGATGCTGAGGTTTAGACCTGTCTCCATCCTTGCTGAGCAGAGGTGCTTTCTGCGGTGGGCTGGATTTCAGGAGCAGCAATCAGTTTGTGCCATAATAGTGAAACAACGGAGAAAGACAGCTCCGGTTTCTCTGCAAGCACCGACCTCAAAAGCTTTTGCGTACCACAATAGAACCCTGCGAGCCTATCAGCTGTGAGGAAATTCGCTAGATCAGAAGCATCCAAGAGGAAATCTTTGATACCCTTCTCCGAGGGTCTAGTCCCTGAGCCTTCATCTGAATGTCTAGCATACTTATGGTTGCCCCTTGGATTCATTTCAGTTCGTGTACCAAAGCATGTAGTGCTTGCACATGTGTTCTGTTGTTTCCAGTTTACACTGGTCAGAGAATCCTTCTGAACCGGTGTATTTTTAAGGTAGGCTTCTAAGGGTTCAGCTTTGTCAACAATGGATGCAACAACTTTGCTGTGAACATCAATGAGGTTATACAAAGATGATGCTCTTTTATAAATTTCCTTATCCCACTTACATCTCATCAAACCAGACAACGCATGGGTCAAGGCCTTGGAACGTCTAAACAGTTCGGAAATATGAGCTGCAACCATGGCCGCAGCAACTATCTCACTAGAACTGTAACTGCATGGAGTCCCCACAGAAGATGGTTTCAATGAAAAGAGTGCCTCTAGAATTGCCAAAATTCGGCGTGTATGATTAATTGCCGAGTCCATACCAGCTCCATACTCGTTAGATGACCCATTTATCTTTACAGGCTTTGTAACAGTTCCAGCCATTGTAGAATTGGAAAATTTTCCCCCTCCAGAGATCAAAGGATACAGCTGAACCTCACAGGCAAGAGCACAAACAGCAGCAAGAACGTATGAATCAAATGCTGCCACAGGTCCCTGTCCCTTGGCATTCCTACTTTTACGGTTAGTAGTTTGATTGTCAGATACAGATTGATTCTCTTCAACATTTTCGGCAGTAGTGGCATCTTCGCTTCTCGGTCTCTTGTTCCCACTAGACTGTGCTTCATGGCTAACACATACAGTCAACACGACAAAAAGTAGGCGTGAAGCTAATTCCACACCAGCGCATGATTCTAAAAAGAGAGCATGGACCATAGCACGAAGCTCAGCCATAGCAAGGTTTTTGGTCGCTGATCTTGCGGTAAAACTCGATCTAGCTTTCCTGATATGTTCCCTGGAAGATTCCGGCGGAAAAGTTCTAGTGAGGATTGTTTCCACGGTGGCAACAAATATTTTCATCAAGCATGCTTCCGAAGGACTCCCCCGTGGAAGATATTCAAGTACTTTGAGAAGTGGAATGTATAGATTCCATGACAAGATAGGAGGTTGCAGTGGGGTAGCAACTATGATTTCCGGAAGATCAACCGCTGAGGACTTTAAAGGGATCAATCCATAGGCAGCTTCCCATATAGTGCAAATTCTCCATTCGACTTCAGGACCATGAGCACAAAGCATTGAGGCAATTCCTTGGGCAGTGGCTTCAATGGTTGCTTCTGCTGCAGGAACTTCTATCTGTTGAGATATAGAGACTTGTCACGCTTAGTTAGTCTCAGATACAATTTTCTAGCAGAATGCCAAGCTCACATCAGAGATAAGTTGGTGGAACAGCAAAAAGAACAAAAAAAAAATAGAAAGCATGCCTGCTTTCTGTAATTTGAACTATAGCCACCAATAGGCGCATGCTGAATTTCTACTCCCTCAACTTGGCTTAGCGGAGGAAAAAGCAGTGCCGGTTGTGAGAGTATGCGGAAAAGCAAAGCGGCTGCAGCATCAGCAGCAACACCTGCCCTCATAGACATAGCAATTCCTATTGCACGCAAGAAGTGCAAATGCATCCAGTTCCTGGGTAGCTACATCAAGAAAGAGAGTGTGATCAAAGCTGATCCTTTTAATGACATATCAAAGGCTCCCACATATTGTAAGCCAGCCAAAAAATCTCATAGTGTGGAATAAGCAACACGATCAGCTTTCTGGAGAATGATTAAAGGATTCAAATTACACTTACCCTTACACCAGATGCATAATCTTCAGCCGCTCGAAGGAGTTCCACGAGCTGTACAGCAGCATCAAGTGCATCTGGAGCCCATGACGGCGGTGCTTCTAAGAGTCCAAGAAGAAGTCTCTGAGTAGCACTTGGAGTTGCAATGGCATAATATCTGACAGTAAAACATGAAAATGAGAAGCAATTCTGTACCATGGATTCCAGCTGAGCTAGCACAACCTTGAAACTAACAACATATTACTACTAATAGATCTTAATCCAAAGGGTTCGTTCAGAAACATTACCTATGAAACAAACGTGCATATGGCTCAAGGGCAGGAAGGCCAGCAACTAGATGCTCATCCAAGGATGTCGTTGGGGGTGGAAGAAGAAGTGCAGGGACAGCAACCGCTGTTAGCGTAGCAGTCTCATACCGAGCAACTTCATCATCACAAACACTCAGTATGACACCAGCTCCATTAGCAACCGCCCATCTTGGCGTTGAAGGCATCAGTTGAGGATGTTTACCAGATCCTCGAGAAGCTGCCAAAGTAAGACAGTGCTCAGCGTGTGAGGTGTAAAAGGAACTCAGAACCAATTCTAATAGCCACAGGTGATGTAAACACATTTATGAACAAAATGATAGAACAACTCTACTGATCAGAATTTTCATCACTATACATGGAATTATTGAACTCACCAACTGTTGGCGGCTTGAGCTCTCCAGCAGCATATTTACCCATCACACCACTGCACCTGTAAATATAAACAACATTTTTAGTAGTAAGTAAGCTTAAGCAGGCCACTACCAAACCTCAATCCATAGTCCTCAGCAGAAGACCCAAAAAGAGAGAACGAGACCGGGGCATGAAGACATAGAAGCATCAGTAATACAATCTACTTACCATCGAAAGTAGTCACTTCTTATACCCAGAGGAGCAGCAAGTAATATATCACTGATCCATGGAGACAAAGGCCTTAAAGGTTTCCTTTCATGCTGTGTTGGTGATACAGCCTTAGGCTCTGAAAGCGTAGAACCACTAGTTGTAGCTTTGCTCAGACCAATTCTCTCGGTTTCTCCATTTTGCTGCTCAGTCTTATATATGGGACGATTGTAATGAGTCAAAATGCGAAGAATTTCTCCACAAGCCAACGCCCATTGCTCCGAATAGTCATTCTGTTAGGATTGTGAACATGTCAGTCTAAAATGGTAAAGGAATTGCACAACGAATCACTAAGCATGCAAAAGAAAAATATGTCATGAAAGACTAGAATTGTTGGGAAACTATTTACCTCACTATTAGGGCAAACTAAAGATATGAAAGAAGCAAACGGATGAGCTTCCTTGCTGTACACCAGAGAGCCATCAATGAGACATGAAATAATTGGAAGAATTACTGCATGACCATGCTCCGGATGATGAAGGACAAACATTGCTGTTCATCAGAAAACGAAAAAATCAGATGGACAAAAAAAAAAGAAGAAGTGCAGATATAGCATCATAAGTGTTGATAAAGAAGTTCATACCCAGTACATCATCCAAAAGTCGCTTCTCAGTTGATGGATACTGATGGCGGACCAACTGATACATATATTTATAAATCAATCAAAGCGCACTACTAAGAGAATAGTCCTATTAATTAGCATTACCAGTAACAAGAAACTCATTAAGCATCACACCGTAAGTACCTCAGCAATGTCATCCGGAAATTGCTCTGATGTGAATTGACCAAAGTATTCAACATAAGCAACCACTTGATCCTAAGAAAACCCGAAGAACACAAACTGTCATCAGAAAAAGGAAAAAAGAGCAACGAATATTTGGTGTGAAAATTCACTTATCACATATATCAAACTCATAAGTGCCGGTTCATGGATCAGCCAAACATGGCCAAGTTTCAATCTTATAGCTCTACCTTATGTTGTTGAGGGTCCCGTGGAGGAGGCCATAACAAGGAAGAGAACTGAAGACCATCGATCCACCTCACAGATGAACTAGACATCCAGAAGACTTAATACCAGAAACCGAAACTAACCCACTAAAATGATTGATTACAAATTTAACGCCCACAGAAGAATCTCTTTAAAGAGGCAACAAAAGCATTATCCTTTGATCTCCAAACCTTTTCTACCAATCAAGAATCAATAGGTCGTAGTTTAACATTCGCCAGCAAGAACAACAAACACTAAACACATCCCCAGATTACTACTTTCTCTACCAACACACTGTACAGTAACTCAAAGCTGAAGAACAACCTCTAAATCCGCGTGTTTATTCTCCAAATATGATCCTGTAGATACACAATTCAGACGAAAAAAATTCAATCAGAACACAACAAATCTATGCAGAGAAAAATGCAAGTAGAAACAGTGAACAAAACAAATCATCATCACAATTTTACCTAAGAAGTCTAAAAAAGCAAATGATTCAGAAAATCTCATCTGATAATTCAACCAAAAACCGAAAAAATAATATAAAAATACACACAAATATAAGAAAGACCTGCAGGAATCTGATTATATCTTCTCTTGTATGCTTTTAGCTTTGAGAATATTTTTGGAGAGCTTATAAACCAATCGATTGAAGAATATCGTAGAAAAAGAAGAAAAAATATCAAAAAGAGAGGATTCTGAAGCAAATTACACAGAGATGAGATTGTGGTTTTGAGGGGAGAGAGAAAGAGATTTGGAGGCTTCTCCACTCGGTTTAAGATTTCTTGTTGACGTGGCGTTCGATATTTCCTGCCTTTGCCACGACCTTTTATGCGCCATTACATCAATCCTTACCATCATCCTCACATACATACGTACATTACTGTGGTTAAAAAATTACCATATTTTTCTTCATTTTAAAATACTATATGGTCCATTTCTTTAAAATGCTTATAGATTTATTCTCAGTTATTAAGTAAACTTTTTATCCTATTAAAGTATATAACAAAATCTGATTATAAACTCGACCAAAGTTTAGAACTCTAGATTCAAAGTATGGTAATATTGGTAAAGAATTTTTAGTAACTAATCTCACAGATTATTTAAAGGTTTGTTTGTTGGTCATGATTGTGTTATTTTCCTTTTTATTAATTTAACTATATGCTTCATGTGATTGTCTGATTACTTAATAGTTTACCAAAAAAACTAGTGGCATGTTGTCCGAAGATATTTTCGGAGGAGCTGAGTTCAGATGCTGCAAGGTCTTGCGTAAACCCTCTAATTTCGACCGTGGATTGTGTGATGAGTAAGTCCCACCCACATATTCTTCGGGCAGCTTGCCCGGAAGAGTTTTGAGCCGTTCGATGGCTGTAGATCAACGGGCAGTTTTGAGGAACAGATTGTATCTAAATGGGTCCCACGCTTCTTTAAGATATTTTTTTCTTTCCCACATGTCTACTCCACCACAAAACAAGTAGAACATAACGAGATGACGTGTACCAATCAGAGTGGAGCAAGAGATATATGGACGCTGATCTTCCTCCTAACACAGACGTGGCGCAATTAGATGCGAGCAATATATTGTAGTGATCTCCATACGATTCGTGGTGTGGGGTCTACTCTGTGGATGGCTGGAGTCTGAAGATGGAACATCACTGGGCTTTTCATGGTCATGATCAATGTATGGATGGGCTCTAACCATACGTGGAGATGTGTAACTGGGCTGAAATTAATTGTAGTTTAATTGAAATCATTGTAATTCAATAGGAAAACATCAATTTTTAACGATTTAGCACTGTGATTGCTTTTTAAAAAAATCTAAAATTTTGAAAGAATTTAATCCTTGAATTATTTATCTTTTGACATTTTTTTAAGTTTTTTAAAAATTTTATAAACATCTCCTTTTTTGGTTATATTTTAAACACATATATACGGAAAGAAAACAACAATTACATATTGCTGGCATGTAATTACAAAAGTGTTTTGAAAAAGTTACCAACTAATATTAGTAATTAAGATGATAAATTGTAACACTGATGCATCGTGTTGATAATTATAAACGCTTTCAATGTGGTAGAAAAAATATTAATTTTTAGAATTAGCTCAAATTTTTCTTTATAACTTACTATTAGAGAAAAAACAGTTTATGATAGAAGGAGTGTTCAATATTAATAAAGCTAATTTGCCTAATTTTTTGTAAATATATCATTTTAATATCAAGCTTTTATTGAAGTGGTCCTATGGTGGAGAAAATTTTATAAAATTCTAAAAACTTTTTTGAAAGTCGTATTCTCAAATGGTATGTAGATATATTATATGTTTAGGTTATAGTCCAGTGAAATGATTCTTTTGTGGTTTAGTGAGCAAGATAATCATTAGCCCGTTCGTTGTCAACAGAACCTTTTAAATGTTATTATTTTCCTTCAAGTATTACTCTACTATACAATATATTTTTTATTTTCGACATTATTCAGTATAATTTTCACATAAGAACCGTGACATCAATCAATTCAATGTAAGAGAAAAAATGTAAATTCAGATCGAACATTTTTGCAACGGAGCCAACACCAAATTTTTAAAACGTTACCTCAACAAATTTAAGCTCAAGCTTGACTTGTCATTGTGTTATACTTTGAATTTAAAAATCTTTAAGTATATCTAAAGTAGTTAATATATTTAAATAAAAAATTCATTATTTTACACACGCACATTTGGATTCGTCTCAGTGGATCACTGTATTGCTACCATGATATAGGCTTGTCACTTGTTGCTCACATCGACTACCGAACAACTTGAATTTCAAGTAGAGCTGGGCATTTGAAAATTCCGATGGGTCTTTTCAGTTTGACCTTTTGTTTTTGTTTTTTGAAATTATGAACTTTTAATTCTTCTAATAAGTATGAAATATGAAATTCAAGTAGCAAAGAAACAAATATGTATATATGAAAACATTAACCATCCAATCATTTTTAACTGCAACGGCAACTCTAATATAAATCATTACGTCTCAACATGTCCGTCATATATGGTCATACCATCCAATCATATTCAGACCTATCAAGAATAGACAACACATGGCCATGTCATGTTGATTTGCCTGACGAGGTAAAATTTGTGTTTAGATATTAATTTGGAGTTTCCCTGTTATTCCCTGTTATCGAAATATGCATATGTTTCATAACAATAAAATATAATATACTTTTGTACGAAAACATAATAAGAATTGTATTTATCTTTACACATTAAAAGGGGAAATAAATAGAGTAAATTAGAATAAATAGAGGAGGTAAAGAAAGCTATGATGATGATGACTGAATAAATAAATAAATAATTCATAAACTAATGTGTTATAACAAAACAGTCACTAAGGCAACGACATTTGTTTTCTGTAAGACAAAACGTCATCAAAATACTCAACACTTTTAGTTTGTTTATAAATTAAAAAAAAAAAAGAAAAAAGGAATTTCAAAGGGTGCGTGAAACCAACGTCACGTAGTCAAGAGGTTGAGGTTGGTTTCTGCATCATCCAGACGAAGACGAGCCGTTCTGTTTCTTACTTTGTGTTTCTTCAGAAGCAAATGATTCATCCAAGAACCCTTCAAGCTTAGCTCTCTCGACGCAACTTGAAAACTTTTTGGCAGCATCAGGAACATCCAAAGACAGATCTTCAACTCATTCATCAACTCTTTTAAATCCTTTATTCATCTGATATATCGTCACTAGTCCTGAATCAAGACACACTTTTAGTAGCTTCCATAACCGCTCCTCGTTCTCCTTCTCTTCTATGATCCTCACTACTGACTTCTTCACAACTTCGTGGTGAAAAACGGCATTCCCAGTTCCTTCATTCACCTACAAGCTTCTCTGAGGTCTTCACCAGAGACATACTCTTCTAGAAGAATCTGAATCTTCTCTTTTACTTCCTTCACGGTCGTACTCGATTGGTCAGGATTCCTGAAAATACCAACAAAATAAACCAGTTAACATCAAGAACTACAGCGTATTAAACTTTAGATTCAGGAGGAAAGCTTGGAATTTCAAGCCTAGATGCTAGATGAATTCAAGACCTTATCGTGCACCCAACCACCGGCGACACGAAGCTGCGTATCGAGGTTACAATGCCGGAGAGTATTGAGAAGCCGGTCGAAAATTTTTCGCTCTTTCTCAGTGAGATCAATATTCTTCTTCAATCGAATTGAAGGAATCGATTCCTTATCCTCCTCTCCAATAGTCGCCATCGTCGTCGAGAACCAGTAACAACACGGAGCAGGTGAAACACCGGAAACGCGAAGAAGCGATGAATTACGTAACGTGACGGTTAGAGAACGATTAGCATTACGGTAACGAAGGAGAGGTGTGGGTGGGCAGATTTATAATAGTGTTGATGGGAAGAGACAGTTTCATGATTTTTACCGGCTTGTTTAATTGCCATTTTTCTGATCGGCGATTTACGGCAGCCGTCTGAACCGCCGGAGTGTATGGGCCACGTCGGGTCTGTATAAGTCAGAATGATTAATAGGCCCAATAGGCCCAATATAATCAATATATTAGGATTTAGAACTGGTCTTGCTCTCATGGTCCACTTTCTATCAGAAATATTTAGACCGGATCTTATGAGAATGTGATGTATTTGGCGATGGTAGAAGTATGAAATATGATAAAGTATACGATTCTTTTTTCTTTTTTTTTGAGGAAAGGTCAAGTACATACCAATCCGACATAATGTTATTTTATTTCAGTATATTTTTAAGACAGTAAAAGAAAGTAGAAAGTGTATGCATCTCTTTGATCTGGTGCAAATGTATAGGCAGTTATGGGAAATATCCTAAGATAACAACACTAGTTTAATCAACCAATGAAGACTTTACGTGAAACTATGTCTTTAAATAGATTTACACGCATGAATTAGATCTCGTATACCAAAAAATAAAAGATAAAGCAATCCACCAGTTGATGACCATTTACGTAACAAAAAGAAAAAAAAGTACAAACACACATAAGTTTTCGGTTGTATATAATTCCACAGCTTATTCTTTCAATTAGTTTTTAAACTATAAAATTTGGGTCCTTATTGTATATTTTTAGCCACAAAGCAGATCAGGTTTAAGGATTTGCACAGAGATGTATAATGTCAATTTATATAATATAGTCACACACACGTAGAATAGTTGAAAATGTGGATACTTCTCAGGCTCTCAGCTCAGCTCCCATCAACTTATAGGACCTGTGTCACCTGACTTGGAAGCAAAACACAAATCCTGGATTTAACATCGTCCACGTGAACCTCATGCACCGTCAAACTCCACTGACAATGATATTTTGCCAAATCCACGTTATATTTGATACTAACAATTAATATCAACTTCTATATATAAAAAAATTAATATCAACTTGTGATGGCAAAGTATTATCAACTATTTCAGTTACGCATTTATCAACTACTTATTATTACGACGATTGCTTTTCAAGATAGAAGAGTGATTGACCTTTCTTCTGTTTATAATTATGATTAATAGCCGACCATAACGTATTTCAAACAAACACAAAAATCAGCCAACCCCTAATACTCTTACACTTTTTGTAATAAATAATAAACATTTTTCTTTCTTTCACACCACACAACACATAAAATTTTGATTTTGATTATCTTCTCATATGCACTCCAGGCCTCACGTCACAATTGATACGTCTGAAATAAGGCCTACAGTCTACATATCCATCCATCTATTCAGACTACGACATACATGTGAAGATAAATCTTATGATAATTTGGAACGATTATTAGTTACCATTACTTGGTAATGTATTCCTTTTCTATGCTTTAAAGTTTTAATAGTATATATATATAATGTTTAGAGGTTTCTATACAAAATATAAATTTATTTAGTGTTATCTTTTTATTATTGGTTTCATTTAACAACTATGTTTTAAAGATTTTATATAATATCAAATCCTCAATACCTTTCCCATTTTTATCATAATCTTTCTATTGTAAATTTTCTTATATATATAGCCAAGTGATGTAGACTGGTAGTCTAGTGTTCATGGTTGTGAATCTAAATCACAGTTTAATTTTTGCTAGACATATCATCTTCCTTGTTTATAAGAAACTCTAACAGCGATTGCAAAGCCAAAAATAATACTGGCTAGTACTCCATGAACAAAACATTTTACCAACAAAAAATGCCAGTTATCTCAATCAAAACCATATATGTGTTTCCCAAAGAGTATCGCCTAAATTTGGAAAACGCAAATTCAGCATGGCCAAAGTTTAGTCTCCGCATCTACTTCTTTACCAAACATATCCTATACATAATACACAATCTTCGTTGCATATCTCTATCTTCTGTACCAAGCAAAATATAACATATCATCAATGATACAACAAAATTGTCATTTCAGCATGCAACTTGCTCGATACAAAAAATCCGAAATAGATAAGTGAGATATTGAATTCCGACAGGATTATGCCAATAGGTCAAGCTATCACATAATTACAATAATATGTCAACAAAACAAAACAAAACAAAAAAAGACTGAAATTAAAAAATATAATCCCATTAAAAACAAAAATCGAGAAAGCCGATCGAACCGGCGAAAAGTCCAATGGCCCAATCGATACATATTCAGCCAAATAAAAGATGTCAGACCAAAAACGATGTCGTTTGCGTGAACACCACGTCCAATAGTCTTATCCCTACGACAAACGCCACTAGCTTCATCTCTCTCTCTCTTTCCACCATTACCACACAGTCAACGAGAGTTAGAAAACGTGAGACTTTCCATATTCGTCGTCATTTCTCTTCCCCTCTATATATACGTCACCTCTTTCTTTGTATCTCGTTTTTTTTCTTCTTCTTTCTCTATCACATTTTTTCATCCCTCGGAAGTTGTCTCTCCGTCGTAATTAAGGTCAGTCTATGTTTATCTTTTCGTTCTCAGATCTGAGCTGTGCACTTTTGAAAACATTTTGTCCGTATGTTGTAATGATCTCGATAAATTTACGATTTTGTTTATTTTTTTAACATCCATAAGAACAGTTTTAATACTTGTAATTACTTTTATCCATCTAGATAAGTCCAATCTTAATATTTCTGTTACATTTTTCCGTTAATTAATTAATTACTAATCTCCATTGTTTGTCAGATCCACACCAAGAAACAAAGCTAGCGAGCAATATGGAGGGAGTAAACTCTTCAAGCTCGATATCCGAGCTAGACGACTTTGCTCGGTTACTTGACCGGCCGAGGCTAAACATTGAACGGAAAAGATCGTTTGACGAGAGGTCGTTCAGCGAAATGGGAATCTTCGAGGGCGTCAATTCTCCTAGTGGACGGTCGGGATGGGAAACTCCGTCATCTTCGACAAGAAACTCGTTCGTGCCACATCCTATGGTCGCCGAGGCTTGGGATGCTTTGAGACGATCATTGGTTTACTTTCGTGGCCAACCGGTTGGTACTATCGCTGCCTATGACCATGCTTCTGAGGAGGTCTTGAACTATGATCAGGTTTGAGTTTTTTTTTAAAACAGTTTTGGTTATAATCAAACACCTGTCATAGTGTTCTGTTTTAAAATGATTTTGTGATTATGTAAATTATTTAACGATCACGGTTTTGTTTGTAAGCGCTGAAAATGTATTAAAAGATTACAGAATCAGAGAGCAATAAATTTTGTTCGTTAAACTTGTGAAAGTTTGAGGAATTGGTAAAGAAAAAAATAGAGATTCTGCATAGTTGTGTGATTATTTGTTACTTAGCAATATCGTTATTTTATTCCACGTATATTTTTTTCTACTGGTCCGCAATGTTACCAATAGATGGAATATGAGTCAGTTATGTTTTTGTCGTGTAAAAGTGAAAAGAAATTTTCTTTTGTTTCCACAAAATGTTGGTTAGGTTTTTGTAAGAGACTTTGTTCCAAGCGCACTAGCTTTCCTCATGAACGGAGAGCCAGACATAGTAAAAAACTTCCTCCTCAAGACACTTCAAATCCAAGGAAGAGAAAAAAGAATAGACCGGTTCAAGCTCGGTGAAGGCGCAATGCCAGCTAGCTTCAAGGTCCTTCACGATCCAATCAAGAAAACCGATACTGTTATCGCTGACTTTGGCGAAAGCGCGATTGGAAGAGTGGCTCCGGTTGATTCAGGTTTCTGGTGGATCATTCTCCTCAGAGCCTACACTAAATCCACTGGAGACCTTTCTCTAGCTGAAACACCTGAATGTCAAAAGGGAATGAGACTCATTCTTTCTCTTTGTCTCTCCGAAGGTTTCGATACTTTTCCGACGTTGCTTTGCGCTGATGGCTGTTCCATGGTCGATCGAAGAATGGTATTAATTCTCTCCTTTTTGCTCTCTATAATCATTCAAATTAATAGGAGCCGGTAGGTCTGAAATTTCGGGCCGCCTCGATTCGTTTAGAGAATTATAAACCGAACCATAACTACAAAAATATTTCCGGTTCAGCTTTGGTTTGTTTGAACTAACAAACAAAAACAAAAATTTTAAAAATCTTTAGAGAAAATAAAAGTAGAGAACAAATTTGAATGAATTCTAATGTTTTTTCCGGTATTAATTTGTATAAAAACAGTAAAGATAGGTATTTTGGTTCGGTTTAATTCGGTTTATGTACTGGTTTAAGTGTATTAACGGGATGATGGGTACCCGATCGAGATCCAAGCTCTATTCTTCATGGCTCTCCGGTCAGCGATGACAATGCTAAAGCACGACGCAGAAGGGAAAGAGTTCCTGGAGAGAATAGCGAAGCGGCTACACGCGCTTAGCTTCCACATGAGAAGTTATTTCTGGCTCGATTTTCAGCAGCTCAATGACATTTACCGTTACAAGACTGAGGAGTACTCGCACACAGCAGTCAACAAGTTTAACGTCATCCCTGACTCGATCCCTGAATGGGTCTTCGATTTCATGCCTCTCCGTGGCGGTTACTTCGTAGGAAATGTTAGCCCAGCTCGTATGGATTTTAGGTGGTTCGCTCTTGGTAACTGTGTAGCGATTCTAGCTTCTTTAGCCACTCCTGAGCAGTCTGCGGCGATCATGGACTTGATCGAGGAACGGTGGGAGGAGTTGGTTGGAGAGATGCCGGTTAAGATTTGTCATACAGCAATCGAGAACCATGAGTGGCGGATCGTTACTGGTTGTGATCCTAAGAATACTTGGTGGAGTTACCATAATGGAGGTTCTTGGCCAGGTGAAATTTCTTTTCTTTTATTTCTTGAAATTCCCTTTTTATCATTACTAATTTTAGATTATGACAAAATAAAAATTTTACAAAAATTATTCTTACTTTGTGAAGGCAAGCTTTTGATAGGGATGTAAAGGTGTTGATTTGTCGTAAAAAGAAACATCTATCTAAATTACTTTAGGCTTTTTTAAAGTTGGAAACGAAAATCATTGAGAAAAAAAAAAAACATAAATCTTCTTTATGGAAAGTCTTTTCATTAGTCAAATTCAAACTAGTATAAAGTATTTGATTTATTTCCAATGAATTAGAAAAACAGTTTTTCTAGGCTACTAAAAGAGTTTATTTTTGGCATATAAAATTGTTTCCCTTTACATTATGTACGGATAATCATTTTTGGATTATTTTTCCCCGGCGGCCGCAAAAAGCAGTGCTGTTGTGGCTATTAACAGCTGCGTGCATAAAGACGGGACGGCCACAGATAGCGAGGAGGGCCATAGACCTGGCGGAGGCGCGGCTGTTGAAGGATGGTTGGCCGGAGTACTACGATGGTAAATCGGGAAGGTTCATCGGAAAACAGGCGAGGAAGTTTCAGACATGGTCCATCGCGGGTTACTTGGTCGCCAAGATGTTGTTGGAAGATCCTTCTCATCTTGGAATGATCTCATTGGAAGAAGACAAACAGACCAAACCTGTCATTAAGAGATCTTATTCTTGGACTTGTTAATTTGTTTGTCAATTCTTTGAGAAAATTTGGCTAAAATTTGTTAGTTTTTAAACTTTGGTTTACAAGTTATGGCATTTTGTATTATTGTTTTTAGTGTGTAGGGGAATGAATTGATAACCTTTCGTAGACCATTTTTACGCCATGTTTTTGGGCCTTGGCTTGGATTCATTACAAACCCAATGGGCTATTTGATCTATAATCTACAATTGCTTTTGATAAAAGTACAATCTTAAACTGTTTCTCGAGTAAAATTTCAAACACATGGTGAACCGGTTTCTCGTCAGTGAAGATATAAATTGGCTAACACGAAGTGGTTGACTTATTAAAGTTATGAGTAACATGTAACATACTTTCTCTGTCTGGTTGTATAAAATATGTTTAGCGATTATATTATTTGTTTTTTTGGAGTTTTTATGCAATAATTAAGTTTTTAACGTAATTATATTTTTAAAAGACATTCCTTTATCAAAAGAAAACAAAAAAATACATGAGATAGTTTACTTTATACAATTTCTTAATTTCCAAGTATTTATCTGAAACATTATGGCAAAATGGATAAGAATATGAGCATGGCCGAGAAAGAGTTCTGATTTTTTGTTTTTTTCCAGCAGAGAAAGAGTTTTGATCAAGTAGAACATTTAACAGACAAATAAAAGAAGAAGAAAAAAGGATGTAATAATTGAAAATATAACATGGAAGCATGGACCCTTGGGGTATATGACTGAAGAAGAAGAGATTCTCAGCCATGCAATGGAGTCGGTTTGTCAGGTGATGGACCCGCCTTATTTAATTTTCGTTTGCGTTTCGTTTCCTGACTCGCGCGTCTTGAGTCTCGTGACCCAACTTATCCAAACATATTTTCGATTTATTTCTAATCCAATTCAACTAGCTTCCCACATCACTATTTACCAAACAAATAAATAGTGATGTTGGAAAAAATACTCAATAATGCTCCAATCAAAATAAATATCACAAAATGGTCAAGAATAATGGAAATTTGTTCATCAACCCTGACTAAGGAGACACGAAATCATTAGTTAATTGGTAGATTTACAAATATTAAATACTTATATATAATTGTAGAGTATGTAAGAGTGTGGTGTAATTCATAAGTTTTCTTCCAGACATTACAGAAAATTCATGTTTGAACATTTCTTTCTATGACACATACCGATGGTTTTTCTATTTAATAAAATTGAAACTATATAGAGTAATGAAATATCCTGACCCAAAAAAAAAAACAGAAAAAAATAGTGATGAAATATCCATCACGGTTTCAACAGTATCCTTCTATCCTTTTGGTTTGTCAACGATTCGATATTTTTCTTGATATATTTATTTTTACTTAATATTTACCCAATATGCTTATTAATGATAGCTAAGCTACCATAGATATGTATTTTGAGTGGGGGGGGGGGGGAATAACAGGTATATAAGTCAAGAACGGATAATTTAGATACTAAAATACTGTAAATATAATATAGAATATAGAATTTGGACAACGAAACGGGTTAAAAAAATCAAATAGCTATAGTTACTATCCAAATTTTCACTCATTTACGAAATGGTCAACTTCGAGACATATTTTGGATAATTTTGAGAAATATTATAATTTTCAAAAAAATCTGAATAATATTTGGATAATTTTCAAAAACAATTATAGATATCCAAACCGATAGTTCGTATATCTCTTTTACAACTGATAAAATTTTTAATGGAGATAGTTTAGAATACAAATTTTGGTATAGGTACGGATCGGGTTGGAAAACCCGTTTCGAAATGAACATGTAATAACTTACCAATATTTTTATATACATGTAATAAATTTCCTACTAGCTTAACATTTTGTCTACACTAATAAATAAATCAATAAAATTTGTTTTGTGGTCTCGTCAATTGCTGAGTTGCGTAACAGGCTCTTCAGCGCTGCGATTTAAACCGGAACCTTCAAAATATTCGATCAAGAAGTATGACATTTTTTGTTTGTTAAAGAAGTATGACATTTTACAAGAAAAAGAAAAGGGAAGGATGACATTTTTACACTATGTGTATAATGTAAGAAGATTACCAATTTAGAATTGGGTAATCGTAACTTTTTGTGGATCAAAATTAAAAAAATTATGAATTTGATTTTTGTTGGAAGAGATCTATTCTTTAAAAAGAAATTAATTTAACATTGGTGTGAAATCTTCCCAAAAGAGATCAGAAGCTCACGGACTCTCGATTTTCTGGTTATTAAAAAAAGTAAAAAAAAAAATATATATATATATATATATATATATATATAATGTAAGAAGATTACGTATAAATTGATATAAAAGAAACAGAGATCGATATGCTAGTGCATGGCTGGCTAAAAGATCATGCGATTCAGTCTAGCTAACTGCATGTGCAACATCATCACTTTTCTCCTCTTAACTCGTACTATGGTTAATATTCCACCCATTTTTATTATACTTCTTGTTATATAAAACATTTTCTCACTATTATCTTTTTTTTTTTTTCTATTATTCGTTGGTCATAGATTCGGTTACCTACCACCCAACATCTCACATGTTGTTTTTATCTATCTTCTACCCCATCTCACCTGCTAATATTCTAGACTTTGGCCTCGTTTGAAATAATAATTAAAAACAAAAAAAAAAAACGCTAAGAAAATTGAAATAATCTATTCGTATAAATTATTGAATTGTGAATCCAAGAATAATTATTTATTATATGCAACGTACAAAGTTTTGTACAAATTGTTAAAATTATTTTTGTTTTTAAATAGATGCGTCTTTCTTTATATAAAAATGAGCTTTATGAAAATTATATACTTAATTTATACATAATCATATCAAACTGTTACATATGAATTATGATCACACATAATTTAAACGGTTTTACTTCGTATACAAAAATCATGTATATATTGGTCATAAACTGGAAACATATTTGATAATTTTGTCAAGGCCACCAATGGAGAAAAAGGCTTTACATGTCATGCAACAGATAAATAAAATGATTAAACGGCTCGAATGGAAATAAGATTTTGTTTCTAGATTGCACATGATAATTCTGTATTTTATATCTGTAAAACGAAACCGCACATACATGTTGTTATTAAACCAGCTTTTAGGTGGGATTCTACCTAAAAGTCGATTTCATTATATATCATTTCTTATAATTAAAAAAAGTTGTTTTAAGGAAACCACATGCTGGAACCAGATTGGAGCTGGCACGTTACCTGATGTCCACAGTCCACTCTAAAAGCTTAAGATAATGGTGACGATTATTTGTTAATATTATTTATAATCATAACATCAATTATTCAATAACTCACTTTTTTTTGTTAAACGATAACGTGTGCTTCTTCTAAAAGCTTAATGTGTAAAAAAATTTGTTGACTAAGGATCCATTAATATGTTGATGTGATGTCCATTACGTAAACGAAGATCTTAGTTAATTTTTAAAGAAAGACCCTCAAGAAACTTATTTTGTCAATCTCTTAGCTATCAATTGCAAATATATCATTATGACATTATCTTATATATGCACACTCGTCATTCCTT
Organism: Cardamine chenopodiifolia; assembly: GCA_963922655.1. NCBI lineage: Eukaryota > Viridiplantae > Streptophyta > Magnoliopsida > Brassicales > Brassicaceae > Cardamine > Cardamine chenopodiifolia. The sequence goes on along the minus strand of OZ000483.1, from coordinate 5,452,823 downwards.
AAAAAAAAAACCTTATTTTGTCAATATCTGTAGCTATCAATTGCAAATATGTCATTTTGTTATATGTTACACTCGTCATTCCTTGAACCGGAGACGAAATTAAAGCCTCGTTACTTTAATCTGCGTTTTTAAATGAGACAAACAAAAGGAAATTAAAGGGATATGAACTTCTAATCACAATGCTTGCTTACAACTCAAATGATACTTAATGAATAGCGGAAATGCTCGATTGTAATCAGACATGTGTCAGTCTCTAAAGAGATTTTGTGTCTTGAGTTCCTCCAATATCACATGTTTGCGTGGCCCAAGCAAGATGCAATCGATTTGCATATACTTAATATCCATTTTGTAAAGATAGAATACAAAACCACATATATAATGGTATTAATGGAAAATTGTACATATATATAGACTAACCTATTTTTTCCGGAAAGTTATTGAATGAAAAAATGAAACTAAAATTAAATTTCTGTTCAAACATGTCTGGCTACACAACTTACCTAGAATCAATAAGTGTCAAAATTTAATATCTGTATTGGCATCATTACTTGATACTTGTCTGTTCACGTTTCAATATTTTGTTTGGAATTTCTGAAAATGCTTTTGTAATTCGTAGGAAAGCAAGTACTCAACTCACCGAATCCTGGGATAATGATTAGAAGTACAGAAAGTAAGTGGGTGTGGTCTGTTAAAATCATAAAATTGAAGGAAAGAAATACGAATAGAAAAAAGTTAGGACAAGAACTGAAAAAAGCACATACAAAAAGCGATGACACCAAACCAAACATTTAGGTAGAGTTTTACGACTGCATCAAAGTTGCTCTGCACATCATCCGCTTGGATGAGTTAGTTAATTAATATATACCATCATCCGTATGTGAAAAATTCTTCAAAATACCATATTTTCAAAATTTACTGACAAAAATACTACCATTAATTTAATATCCTAAAAATATCATCAAACATTTAGGTTTTCAAAAATAACACACAGAAAATTGATTTTATAAAATTTATAATTTAAAATTTTAGATTTAAATGAACTAATTTAAATTTAGAATATAGTTTTAGAAAATATGATTTATGATTTAATGTTTAAGATTTATGGAATTTGTATTAAATAAAAATTTGTTTTTAATAAAATATTATATATAACCTAAATGAAAATGCGTGCTAAATATAAGTTTATTTTACGCTATTTAAGATAATTGTCATATATATATATATATATATATTATGTTAGGAACATTTTAAATAAGTCGGTTCAATTAGTTATGCATTGCTTTACCGGAAAATTAATATGGAAATATATTATTAGTATACACTATAGTATCATACTCTCATTCTTCATACAAATTAATAAAATATATAACTATACAAATTTATTTTTATTTAATATGTCATTATTTAATTGATCTTAACTAAAATTTAAATAGTTTTAGCTTTGGATAGAAAGTAAATTAGAACTTTTGTTTTAAAAATCATATTTGAAATATAAAATATATTCCTTTTGAAACAAAAATTCAAATGTATAATAACATTCCTAAAATTACATAACAAATGTAAAATTACAAGAAATCTCTTTACCATTAGATAATTATCCTAATTTGTTGCTTGATGCATTACATAACAAATGTAAAATTACAATTTAACTAATATATAAAACATTCCTAAAGAATTCTGGATTCCCTAATGTTTCTAACATCGGAAATCCGACAATTCCGACAAGACTCATTATGGAACAACCCTACCCGCCAACACAAACACACTTCAGACTGAGCTCCGTACAACTCGGATCCCCACCGTCGAGTCGACTCAGCCGAGTCAAGACTCGACTTCCGAGTCGACTCGTACCGATAACTCGTGGCTGCTGATCCAACAGAGAGTTCCAAGTTAAGTACCCAATCGTCGTCGTTTTGAAATTCCTTATCCGACGTCATTCCACTACTCGTGCAGATATTATTATTATTATAGTTACCCTCTTCTTGTACCACCGGTTCTTGTTTAACCGGTCGTTCTTGATTCGGTCCGGTGAAATCAAGATGTAAAGACTCAACAACGACATCGTTTTTAAGAGACGACGGAGACATTGTAGATTCGTTGATGAGACGGTGAGTGTTGGGATCGATCCCACGGCTGAGAAGCTTCCTCTTGATATGAGTGTTCCAATAGTTTTTAATCTCGTTGTCTGTTCTTCCTGGTAATCTCCCAGCAATCAACGACCATCTACAATATTAATTCCCATATTTTCAAGAATTATACACAAAAATTCCAAAATATTATATTAAAGAAGTGTAATATTTCTCAAGATTAGTACTAACTTGTTACCGAGCAAGCTATGGAGCTTGATGATGAGTTCATCTTCTTCCTCAGTGAAATTACCTCTCTTGAGATCTGGTCTCAGATAATTCATCCATCTCAATCTACAACTCTTACCACATCTCTGTAATCCTGCACAATTTTCGTAATTTTGAATAAGATCTCAAAATCAATCGTCTCTGTCTCTGTAGAGAATATATATATATATATATATATATGTATGTGTATATATACCGGCGGCGCGAGGGAGAGATCTCCAGCAACCTTCGCCGTGTTTACGGATGTATTCAACAAGAAGTTGATCTTCTTCTTTAGTCCAAGCTCCTTTGTTCATGTGAGCTTTCTCGCAGCAAGGTGATCTTCCCATCTCTCTTTAATGGCTTCTCTTCTTCGATCTCTCTATATATATGTGTATGTATTTATTGTATATTTTGGAGGAATTTGGTGTTTTTATTTTTTAAAGGAAGAGAGTTCCTGTAGGATGTTTTCGTTTTGAATGTTACTTATAATAACTAACAAACTATATTTTAATACCAAAGTTTTTAAAAATTTGATACAAAAATGAAATGATGTGGTCATTTGTTTAGTTTTCTAATTGTGTGCCTAAGAAGTAAGAATATTGTAACAACCATAAACAAAAAAAATTGATTGTACACTCACAGAAAGAACGTGGGGGTTTCCTAATTTTTTTCTCCTTTTCAATTTGAGATGTAAATTGTAAGGTGGTTATTGACTTTTGAAACAATCTAGGAAAAATATCATAATAATTTTTACAATTCCATAAATTTAAATTTACAATTAATTGCAAACATCATTAGTGTTTTTAATTAACTATTTTTTGTTGCATCATTCAATATTTTTGTCACCTTAATGTAGATCTTCCATTAACAATTATATACAGCATCAATTAAAAAAGTTATAAGCTTAGCATAAAATATCAGTGAGTAAATAAAGAAGAAAAAAGAAAGAAAGAGTAGATCTGGAGAAAGTAGGTAGATAGATTGGGAAGATGAGTTGGTAGCTGTCTTTTTTATCTTCAAACTCAACCTCTCTCTTCTCCAATCACTCTCTCCACACGCTACTTCTCTTACGTTCTTCCACGTGTCCTCTTCTTGCCATTTTTATCACTCTCTCCTTGTATAAAATTTTTAAATTATTTATTATTTAGAGATTAGTTGGATAACTGAATTATTGGGTTGGTGCATGTGTGCTTGGTCTTCTACTGTTGTTGTGTCCGTTAAGCCATTTTTCTAATTTCACAATGCATTTCTTCAAAAAAGAAAAAAAAAAAACTATTACGCAAGAATTGTTTAAAGTTTAAACTAACTTGTAAACGGTGGATATATAACATATTTTACACATTCAAATATGTTGTCAATATTAAAGAGAGTTGAATTTTACAACGTGATGCACAACTAATCTGTACTTTCAAAAGTTTGCTGACAATCTATTTCTTCATTTAATTTCTACTTTTTTTCAAAAGATAGAACTTTTGTCATGGTGATGTGATAACGGAATATTTTTTTAAAAGAGAACAAATGGAGTAAGAACAATAATGAAAAATACAGCTATTTTTAATAATTCTATCCAAAAATGTATGTTGAGAATTTATCTAAATAAATTGATAAATATTTTGCCTGGTATGTGTGGGATGACAGAATGGAGAAATAATTTTATTGATTTCTTAGTTTTTCTTTCTCAATCATACGCAATTTTACAGAATTATAAAATAAACTTATACTTTTTAAAAGCTTAATAGCTTTATTTCTTTCTTTCTAGTCTCTCTGTCGTTCTCTTGCTTCTTAAAAAGAAAACAATAATCGTACAATCTAACTACTGTTCTTGAAAAAAAGCTACTGTTCAACGTTTTCTGCTTAACCAGTGTTCAGTGTTTAATGGAAGCCATAAGCTTAAGATTAATTAAGAAGAGCATAAGATTTATGGGCCTTTTGCTTAAACCGGGCGTTCCATATAAACCGCATGTTTCTTACTTCGTCTATCTTATTAGTTCATACCATTGGGCTGTCACTTACGAGGCCCAACCTGGCTTATAGGCTATCAATGACTTAGATGTTTCGTGTTGCTTGTGAATATTTGCTATCTTGAATGGAAATTTCATCAGCGTCCGTTTATAGCTTTCGAATTTGCATTAGGAAGCTCTCGCATGCACGATGAAGCATGACGGAACTCGAACTATCAAAACCTTTTACCAAATCATCTACGTAGTGTTAAAGCTTCTTCTCATAATCTCATTACAAACACAAACAACACAAAAAGTAACTTGATATTTTGAATTTTTGTTAAAGTGTTTATTATATCTTCTTGAACATATGAAATGTGATTTTAAATAGAAAAATTACGAAGTTTAAATTTAATAATTATATATACAAACGCTTCAACCACGCATTCGATCAGTTTTTTTGGGGTCAATTTCGTTATACACTTCTAAATACTTTACCTCACGCATTCATTTTTTGTGAAAAGATTATAAAAAATCGCTGTAATATGGCGGCTCAGCTGCTCATAACACTGTAATAATACCATTTATGACTTTGACTAGTTATTTTTCCTTTGGACAAAACAACAGTTTCAATGCTTATTCGTTATTATCGTTGAATGGATTGTAGGTTTTCCCAGAAAGGCAGGGGAAATGGAAGGCCACGACACAGTCTAGAGAGTTTCTCAAGTCTATAAAACGGTACTACAGCAATACTTACACTGATGGCGAAAAGAAAGATGCCATAAACTTGTAATATACTTCTCTTTGTTGCACAAGTCACTTCAGTTTCTTGCTAAGTTCTTAATATTTCTAGTTTTTCAGTGATGTAAATATAGGATGAAGGATTTTAGAATAAGTTTCTGAGTTCTTGCTTCATTGATAATATGATATAGATAGAGGCAATAGACCCCTGGCTATACCACTATTACCTTAGGCATCACTAATAATATCAACTACCAAGAAACTGATTCCTCTGAGGACCTGTTGTCTAGAACTCTCTTTTTTCGTTTCTATTGAGTCTCAATAGTAACTAGTGACTTTATTGCGAGCAGAAGCTGACATCATTTGACAAACTCATATAGCAGACATGCAGTTCAATAAAGAACGTGAGACTTTGTAGCGAGACAGATGAAAGAGCAGGTGGCAACACCGAAAGCATTCGTGTGGCTCCTGATGCAGCGTAATGATCATCAGTTGAAAATTTCAATCATCTTATTAGGTCTTTGCCTTGAGTTTTGGGAATGGCTAAATCCTTTTAAGAAAGCAGAAAGATGGTTTCTAGTTTAGAAAAGAACACAGATTTTATTTCAAACCAAACCCATGAGTTTTTCGAATCTTAGCTTATTTTTCTTGACTTTCTTATCTGCAGTGAGATTCAGCTCAAGAGCCCCAGTTGGCTGTTTGGTTCAAGAAAAGCAGAAGAGAATGGCGCTGCCACAAGATCTGGTTGCAGACGAGAGACAGAAAAGAGTGGCCTCGAGTGAGAGAGTCAGCGATTTCTGCAACTTGGACTGGCTTTCTCAGTCCAACGATCATCAAGAAGATATCTGCCAAAGGTATTGATTTCATTTTTCTTCCCTATGAAATGAAAACATCCTTCAGACCGCATTTTAAAAAATTACCGTTCTGGTTATTATTGTCAAGCTCATCATTGAGTGATTGATACCCACAACTATTGACCTAACCTCAACTGCAAACTGTTGGCATTTTCAAATCCAGATTTCGTCTGCAGTGCATCAAATCACTTAGTTTCACTTTATATAGGTACCTATCGATTACATCAACCAATGAAGCCAATGGTTGGTATGGTGGTACTCTACTCGGTGACCAAGATGAAAACAGCGAAATTTACAGACATTACCCCCAGTTTTGTCAGGTTCAGATTCTTTTATCTTGCTTAAATGCAATCCATAAGATTGATAGATTCCAGAAACACAGCTCAAAATTCCGTTTCTTTTATGATCCCTTTGAAACAATGTCCAGCGATGGAACCGTTTGAGAACGATCATGAGTTAGAACAGAACTCTGCAGAAGTTCTCCGCATGAACACAGTCGATGTAATGGACATCGGAAAAGCAGAAAAAAAAAGAGATGGAAAGCGCTTTAACTGAATACGCACAGATCGGTAGCGATCTTGGGATCATTCCAACCCAATCCAAACACTTCACCGGAGATCCTTGTTGGCTAGCTAGATGGCTTGTCGGAGATGACAGGGTCCCAAAGGTCATTTAATCACAATAATTTTGCCCCCACGAACATAACGCCTCACACCAGAGACTCTTCTCTTTTGGTTGTATGTTTGTGAATGTGTTTAATTGTGCATTTTGCGTATAGAGGTATATATGATTAACAGAATATACCAAAAAATTGTTGGTTTATGATTAAGCTCCACGTATAATGAAATAACAGAATATACCAACCCCAGAGGCAACTAGTTTCCTTGGCTTCCCTCTACAAAGTTCCCCACTTGTGTTTTTGATACACGCTACTTCAAATATAATCATGGGTTTTTTTATACACTTACAGGAGCATATCTGACTTGGCTGGTAATCTCTTGAAGAAATTGGCAGGTACCGAAGGCATTCGGCTCCTGAACCGCGGATGGCGCAGCATGATCAGCCCGATTATGATCGCAATCACCTGGAACGGTGTGACATAGATAAACATGGCCCAGATCAATGCGAGGACGATGAATAATGCAGTAGCTCTCGGGTCTCTCCAGCTAAGAAGAGCTTGAATTCTCTCCCCTTGAGTCGCCAGATCGCCTACAACTGTCTGAACTCTACCACCGACGCTCCTAAGCCTATCATACCTCAATCTGACAATGTCTGCTGGTCTGCTGGTTGGGAAAGTATCAAACTCCTCGTCTAGCTCGTCTGGGTGTGTGTTGTCTGCTTGGGACACACGAGTGTCCATGTGAGGCGGGTGACTTGGTCTGTACCGGTAATTCCACATGCCTATCACAAAGAGGTAGAGGAAGATTGTGGGTAAAATGAGTTCTGGGTAGCAGACAAGAATCAAGAACAGGACGTGAACCAGACACGTTGTTATAGGATTTCTCCATGTGCAGATATCGTTGAACCACTTGCATACCAGAGTGACCAAGGAGAGAAGCGACATGATTCTACTGAAATTGGCTTTGCTTCTCCTGAAACTGAACATATGGTAGTCTACATCAAGCATGTACTCCACAACCTCTCGTCTCAGCGGTGGCTCGGACCTTGATAGTCTTGTTGCAACTATTTGCATCGCCTGATGCCTAAGCAAGTTGATATACCTGACTGGTATCGGTTGAACATAATGCATTTTGGGCAACAATGGTCTTCCATATTGTGCCATCATGTTAACAAAGGAGGTGCAAGTGTACCTCAGAGCTAGCTGAAGCTCACCGTTCTTCTTTAGACCAGCTGGCGTAAGAACCAGCAACGGGTAGTAATGAGTATAAACCCGGTCTGTCTCCAGCGTAGATAGCCTGATTCTAACTTTCCCAATCCTCTGGTCCTTAGAGTCACCACCATCGTTGATATGACCATTATCAAAGACTCCAATTGTTATGACGGTACAAGGATCATGAACTTCCCAAGTATACTGCTCGTTCCACTTAGGTGCAAGCGCGTCTAAAAGAGTCCTCGTTCTCACCCATTTGTTCCCATATTTCGCCACACAATACGGATCAGTCATTCTCCCATCTTTACCTTTCATAGGCATCAAGTTTCTAGCACTGAGAATCCCAAGCTCAAGAATCCCAATGCTCGGCTTCCTCAAATGCTTTGAAGACGGTTGAAGATCGCTGCTGAAATGCGTGGACTCATCAAGAACATGATACCCAGCTTCTATACAAAGCCGAAGCAGAATCTTACTAGAGAACTTCTCTTTTCTCTTCTCAGTCTCTTCCTCAATAGACATTGAATGTCTCTGTAAACTAAACCACCGTGGATCAGGCATTTTCCCAGTCTCTTGCCTCACCGGAACATCTCTCACCGGTATAAACACCCTCCCCAATATCTCATCTTTCCCTGGACCAATCCTATCATCAACAGAGACAATCACCATATCCTCAAACGGCTCCGATACAACAAACATTAGCTCGTCGTGCCATTGCGGATTAATCGTCCGCATCTGAGACGTCCTCGTCGCTCTCATCTGATTCCCCGCCTGAATCTTCACAATCGCATCAGGTGCTCTCCCTTTATCAGACGGAACAAGATCTTGAGCTTCCATTATGTGAATTCTCAGGTAATACAACTTCGGCGAGAAGTAAACTTTGGACCGAGTGTTCGACAAATTCGAGTGGCTCACACGGTGCGCATCCGAGTGCCAAGCGTCTGGAAACGATTCATCAGCTTGAGTTCCCATCCATACAGCAAGCATTATCTCTCCTCTGTTCGTCTTCATCCCTTTTTTGTCTTCTAGCCTGTACCACTGTGGAGCCAGAGGACTATCCGGAGGAACTCTAAGAGGAACTTCAGTGAGATCGATATGAACTTTTCCAACGAAATCGTCTTTAGTCAGAAGATCTTTGTCTTTTACCGTAACTTCAAGCAGATTCGATTGTAATCTATCTTTGGAGAAGGCGAAGATCTGTTTCCAGATCGGATTTGAATTCTTCTCCAAATGTTTCGTTAAACCTTTGTAGTTACCAAGCTTCACTTCTACATAAGGATCTAAGCTACCGGAAACATCCATCACGGGAAGATCTCGAGCTTTCACGACGCTAACGTAGAGGTAATGCATCTGCTCAACGAGATCGTATGTGCTCGAGGTTTTATCTCCGCTGTTTCGGTAATAGTAAGATTGTCTCATACGAGCTGCTAAAGGAGGACTTGTTTCAATTAGCTGAAACTCTGGATTCTGTCTCGGAACTTGCATCTGCATTACTGCTGTTGGCGGTGGTCCTGGAGCTCTCATGAAATCTGACCTAAACTCTGGTTGATTAGGAGGAAGATGATGAGCCTGTGGTTTTGCTTGAGGCGGTGGAGCTCCGGCGTGAGTACTGATTGAGTGGAAAGTCCTTGATTCTTTCTCTTTCTTCTTCGGCTTCATCGTCTCCATGTTAATCTCATCGTCGAATCGCTGGAATTGCTGGAAGTGGTTTTGATTTTGATTCTGGTTCTGATTTTGAAATTCCTGAGATTCAAATTTTTTGTCTTCTTTCGTCTCTTTCTCAGCAAAATCCACCGGCGAGGAGACGAAATCTGAGCCGTCGATAGGAGCGGCGTAGATTCTAAGAGCAATATCGCCTTTAATATTTGAAAACAAACCTCGTTTATCGAGAGGATATCTCTGAACACCTGATTCAGATTCCGATAACGGAACAGAAGCGCCGGAGATTTTAACACGGCCAAGAAACTTCCCAGGTTTATTATCACGGCGGTCATCGTAAACGGTGACGTCAATAGTCTTGTTAGTGAAACGGTTGAAGTCACCGACGTTAAAAACTAACTTCTCGTTCCACTGAGGGTTTAGATCCTTAAACCGCGTTTGCGTTCTCTGCCGTTGTCCATCAAAACCAACTTCAACGAACGGACTCGCTGAGCCTTGACCGTCTTTTGGCATCAAATCGCTCGCGTCCACGATTTCTACAACTAGTTTGCTCATTTCGGCAAAGTTTGGAATTATCTTCTCAAGCGGTGGATTAACTTATCCGGCGAAGAAAGACTCGGCGGTTTTGTTAATTAGTTGGAAGAAGAGATTTGAAGTAAGGAGGATAAATTATGAAGAGTGAAGAAGAAGAAACAAATTATCATCTTCTTTTGTTTCGAGTATTAAGGGTGGGGGAAGAGAAAGGTCAAGAAGAAGACGTCATTTTAGTCATTTTTTCGATATCTCCCAAATTTACCTTTTTAAAATATATTGTTTTATACATAATAATTATTTTATAATATGATAACATATGGACACAATGTCTACAAAATGAAATTATCAAGTTGAAATTGTTTTGGGTAGGTGCTACGTTTTCTTTCTTTTTCCTTTGTATTGAATATTCTTTGATTATTGCTTCCAAACTATGAATCATTTGGTTTATCTTTCGAGTATTGTCTTCGTCGGTGATTCACCAAATATTCGTATATATTAAATGAATAATTTTTACATTTTTTGAGAGAAAGAGCGGGATGTGAATAGTCGTTCTAACGATCCATATTATCCGGATAAAACTAAGATACAATAAAAAACGAAACCACGACATAAGTGTAAAACGAAACTCTACCAAATTGAAACTAATAAATCTTAAAAGTGCGGAATACGCCGCAGAGATATACCGCTCGAAGTGGTGCAAAGTTAACCAATGTTTGATGGTCGACCTTCGGGAGATACAATACTGTGCGAAATACAAAAGTATCTGCTGTATTTGGAGAATCCCATCTTATGCTGGAAATGTCAAGGCACTCGATCCCTAAAAAAGATGGTAACAAGAAAGACAAGTAAAAATTCTCGCGAAACCCGAGATGAACATGAGTTTAGATGCCAAAAGAGGGGGAGTCAAATCTTGATTTAAAAAAACACCGTAATACTTTTCGTAATGAAAGATTTCAATAAACATAATATCTCCCTAAAAGATAAATTTAAAAAAATTAATTTATTCACAGAAATTTAACGCTAATATATTTTTCATTTTCAGAGAATAGTAATTAAAAATCCATAATCATGATTAGGACATAGAGCTTCTTTTTAATTTAAAATATCGTGGTATTCGAATCTCTTGCTAAAAAGAGATGAAATGAAAAAGTTTTCTATCAAGACGAAAATTGAAAAAACAGAAAAAACATTAGCATCATCAATTGATAACAATTCTTGTTAGCTACAGTGGGCTTCACCTTAAAGGACTTAATTGAGGAGAAACAACAAACAAACAAAAAAGAGAATAGGGTGAGTGAGGTGTAGGCCCATGAGAGACGTACCATCGTTGTCTTGGGGACGAAGGTGGTGGTGGTGGCCATTTGTGCCTTGTTTGCTAATGCTAACATAATTAGAAAGTGGACTAATATGGTCGTTTATTCAGTTTAATGATTAAATAGTCTATAACAACTACACCAACGATCAAAAAAATGAAGAAGACTTGTGATTTGTGATTTGTTTTATTTTTGTATGTGAAATCGATCGTTACCATCATCATCATGTGATCTAAAATAGGCAATCATGTCAAATATGAAATTACAAACTTAAATCATTTCGCCTCATACACCTTAAGAAGTTTTTCATGGCTAGATGTCACTAAGAAAAAAAAGTTAAAAACACATTTTATGGTAAATATAGTTGAATGATATTTAATTTGAAAAGTGGTTAATGTTTGCGATGTTAGTTTTGAATGGAGACTTTTTCTTTAAGATATAAATGGCATTGTTTATATACTGTTTAAATCAATGATAATACCAGCGACTAGCTAGATCATTTAATTCAAGTTTATACCTTAACAAAATATCTATCTAAATCATGAGTCACACGAAGAAATATTATTTGGTTTCATAAATCAACTGATAAAACGTCATTCAGAACTGATTTTACGTTTGGTCCGTTATGTTAGAGTTAGGAATGTTAATATTTCATTTGTAATTTGTTTTTTTTTCTGGTATGAGTTATCAACCCGGTCTCTCAATCAATTACGACTTATGAGGTTATTAATAAGTAAAGGTGAGGTGGGGTTAGGCCAACCTAGAGACGAGAGGAATGTGTAAAGAAGGGAAAATATTACTCATTCCATTCACGAAAATGAAAAAGTTGAATCTTTTATATTTGAGCGTCTTGAATATTGAAGACGAGAGCAATTTTTAACAATACAGTATAATTATTTTCCATGAGAGAAACAAATATATATAAACTTTTATTGATTGGATCATCGCATTCGCATTGAAAGTTAAACAAAAAAGAGGATGGTATAGTATATTGCATTTTTTTTTTTTGGGTCTGGCAATGTTTCTTTTCTATGGGAATACTAATTGTATTGACGTATCATTAATTAGAGTAGACGCGTTCCGTGGAGATTACGGACAACCGTTGATCGTTTGTTAGTCTTAGAGACTTGAAAAGTATTATAGAAATCTTAAAGACATTGGAGTTTGAGATACTCTAGTCAAATGCAATCTTGTTAAAATCTCTTCATGTTTTGTCAGCAGCTCATTGTACCTCTATTTTTCTTATCCGTTTAGTTCCTACAAATATTTCATGGTTAAACATTCCATTTTATCAAAATAGTTTACTGTTTATACAAAGATTACGGGCATTGTCTCCTAACTCTCTCCCATATCTTTATTATCCCCTTAGTAACGTTTTTTTTAGAGTTTGTCGTTATTTCAACGATGGCAAAATAGCAACATTTTTTAACCGACTTAGCATAAAGTATAAACCACATTCACCATCAGAAGTGGTCGGCTGCCACGGCCTTTTTTGAACTTAACCGGATTATCCGATTATGTTTGATAAATTACTTTAATTTTTACCATCCATTTTGAATGTGTTTTTATAAATATGAAAAAGATTTCTCATTTATATTCATCCAGTATCTGTTAATAAAAAACAATTGCTCCAATTTCTCTTTATAATTCTTTTCTTGTTTTTATTTTTAGGGGTTTACGTATCCATTTGTACGAAGCAAATGGGGCTAAGGTTCGCGGTATACTTATCTTTTAAAATTGAATTTTCGTAGTATTATAGTTTCATGCTCAACTTCATCATCAACATTAAAAATTATAGCTATAATTTTTCAAAAATATTAACTTTGCAGCTTATATCATTTCCACACGTGTTTTCTAATAAACTTTTGATGATAGTTAATCGTAAACTAAAGTTTGTGAAAGACTTTTTTTCAAATGAAATCAATTTAGTTTTAACGGAATTAGTTGTCATTTTATAGTATAAAATGTCTATAATCATTTTATGATTATTAGTTGTCTAAACTGAAATAAATTTTAATAACGTTCAAAACATCTATTTTTTTATTTTACCTTGGATTAAATTTGTCTAAATCCTTATTCCACATTACACTCAGTAGATTTCAATATTAATTATTCCAAATTCTTTAAAAATTATTCAATATTACCTCTCAACAATAATAAATATGATAATAATAATATTTTTTACTTCAAATTTTATTAATAGACAGAATTATAATCATTGTTTACGACCGAACAAAAAAAACTGGACATAAACTATATAAAAACTATTGATACTTTGAAAAATTATTTGTCCTATTTAGTAGGTCAACACATTTATTTTGTGATTTAGGACGAAAAGATTATCCATCAAAATAAATTCGAGATAAATTAATTTTCTAAATATAATATTGAAAACAAAAATTAGTTGGATATTATTCACCAGATGAATAATATTAATATTTCTTGATAGAGATTTTATAATAGACAAGGATATTTGTCTGGTGGTCTTTTGGAGTTTTGCTTTTAAAGTCAACAATCTTCTCCTTCTGAGCTAAGGTTCAGTTATTTTTATAGCATTTAGTTCTTCCGTTTCACTTAATATATTTTAGTGGGCACAACTTTTTTGCCACCAAAATCCCCCCTATATTTCTAAAAAACATCCGCTCTTTAAAATATATTCATTTTTTGAATTTTGTGTTTAAGTGTAATATTTTGAAGACGTATCAACGTAACATGTGACAGCAGCGATCGTTGATTTTTCTTTTTATGTTTTTTGAGAACGCGATCGCTAATTCTCAGCTAAATTTTGTATCAGAACACTGTTGACATGAATAGTTTCAAATTTTGTATCCTTTCGCAAATTCTTGCAAATATTTTTAATCCCAAATCGCTTTTTTATACGGTTACGATCAAATAGTAATTAAATTTTGAATTTTACAATGTTGGTACTACTTTGAAAAAAATAGAAATTAAACTAAAAGAATTAATAAGCCGACGACCTTAGTCGAGCGGTATCTCTAATGTGTCCCCATTGATTGGCGTAAACTTCGACCATAAATTTCGTAAATGAGATTACTATATGATGGGCCTATGAAAGAGAAGAAAATAAATAACTAAATGGAGTCATAAATAAATGAGTCTTGACAAAAGAAAAGATGAGTAGATGATATTAAATTTGGTTAGCAAAGTTTGGTAGAAACTAACAAAAAGATAATGTCATGTTCTGCGCGAAATGAAACACGTGGTGGAGAAAATTGGTCGGAGATGTCTGAATTCACAGAGTTTAGTAGCTAGGGTCAATATATCAACAAATGTGGATTCAATTTCTTTGTTTAACATCAAATGCACAATAGTTTGTTAATCGGATGGAAATATTAAATATATTTGTCGCAAGAGTGAATCAGTCTTAGACTGAGATGCTTTCATGAGAATTTATATTCAATTTAAAATTTTATGTTTTGCATTTGGATTCAGAGACCTTAGATTCCGATTCTGTTTCAAAGTTCAGAAGTTAATTTTTTTTTTTAAATAGCAAAGAATCCAAAAAAGAAAAAATAATTGTATAACTAGAACATCAAATAATAAAAACATGCTACTAAGAGAAGGTTTAGAATCGTTAATTCATTTTTGATTAATCAATTTCGCAGGAATATCGATGTAGTCACTTAGAGACATATACATATCTTTAGAATTGTTAAATTCATTTTGTATTTTATATTTTGTTGTTTTAAGGTTTATAGTGTCCAGGACTCAAGAGTCTCAGAAAACCCTCACATGTATTCTTTTGTATGTCGATGTTTATTTTCGCTGGACACCATTTACTTTTTGGAATTTTCATAGTTAGAGTTAGAGGTTTAATGAATTATTTTGTATTTATGTTTGTTTTGGAGTTTTTTATTCGTAGATAGCTATTTTGTTATGTTTTATTTTTGGAAAAGAAAACTATAAAAAGTGTGAATTTTTAGATTTTAATTAAAAAGAAACAAGCATTAAACTATTACGAATAATTTCACGAAATATAACGTGATCCAAGGAGAAGTATCAAGTAGGTAGTGTTCACAAGAAGTTGGTCTTAGATCATGTTTATCAATGGTTTGAGAGCCTCCCACGTTTGTAAAAGAAAAAAATATATTTTATTGAGTGTCTCTCAAATTAGTGTAAAATTCACCTCAAAGTTTCTTAAAATTTGATATTTTATTGAGTTAAGTCTCTCAAATTTCAAGAAACTTTGAGGTGAGTTTCTCACTTTTTTTTCACAAATGTGAGAGAGACCATTAATAAACATGGTCTTAGCTGTTCCTAGCCTAACCTCCTCCGATTTACCTCGACTACTTTCATGTTTTTAAAATAAATAAAAGCCCCTATCTTTTAGTGTATGCTTTCGATTTCAATAAATGCTTTAAAAAAATTATCAAAAAACATTTTTTATTAAAATAAACGATCGTGGGTCTGGTCTATCGTCTTTCTTTCTTTCTTTTTTTGGCTACTTTTTACTCGTCCTTTCGCTTTCATATAAAATGAGAGAAAATATGGGACACATATAGATTTTATGCGTAGAATTTTGGCACTGCGTCTATAATCCACTAGTTTCAAGGCATTGTAGATTTATTTGAATTAGTTTGTACAGTATTTCAAAACTATTGTATAAATACTATAAAATCTAAGCATACTTGGAGGATCACAGACTCAATATGATCTTAGATTTGTTGTATATAATTAAGTAAAAGCTCAGGGAAATGTCTACAATTTTAAATGATCAATGAAACGATGTTTTTCTCCAAACTGCGCATGTTAATAAAATACATTATAAATATAAATTTCAGTCAGAAAATATTTGTTGGGATCTATAATGTGGTTGGTGTGGCCGTGTGGGCACTGGTCAGTTCTCAATAATCGGCCAATGATGTTAATATTGTAATTACCAACACATGCCACCAAGGCTCCCGAACGATCAAGATATTCATATTAGATAAACATTACATTTGCGAATTAATAGGCGAATATAGTAAATCGGAAAAGGAAAAGACATAATATGTGTATGTTATTTAGTGTTAGTGTATGCGTGAGTGTTATTGTGGGAATCGGCAAAGGAAGAGATACAAGGTGGCTGCTTTTGTTTTGTTGTCAAAGTGCCTCAAAGCCACATGTAATCTCACATGCCGCCTACATCCTTTTCTTTTTTCTTAATACATATCTCATTTATTTTATCTTAATTTTTAAGACATTTTATAATAAATTGGCAATAATCCATGACATTTGTGCAGTTTTACGGCGTAAATTAGTCTGTAAATGTAGCACTATCATAAAAATTATTGGTGCAAGTTATATGATGCACACCATAACACTGAGATATGAACATTCAATGATATTATGATTTAGGTGTTGAACGGAAGTAGCTTTTAGAAACTCATCATATCTTTTATTGTTAAGGTTGAGATTTTCTAAAAACTAAAGAAAAGTTAATTTTTATAACATTTCTTATTTTAATCAGAAAATTAGAAACTGTTTTTAACAGAGGATTTTAGAACCAAAAACTAAAAATGCTTTAAAATTCTACATCGATCTAAACATATAGGAAAACTTAATTGGAAAAAGTGATATAAACATATAGGAAAACTTAATTGGAAAAATTGATATTTGGTGATGTATATTCTCTTTTAAAAAAATATTGAAGCTATCTTGCATGCAATTTCTTTCACTTTTGCCGGCCACTCGGCGAATATTCTTATATCTACATCTAACTCTTCTTTAAGCCTTTCCGATTCTATCCAAAATCCCATTATATTCGATTTTCTACAGTCTTTATTATTCAACCTCGAAACCTTTCTTTTTTTTCTTTTGAACTGAACCTCGAAACCTTTCTATTTCTGGCTTTTCTTTATAGTTTAAGAATATTCCATGATTCGCAGAATTTATGCATCATCATTCATGCAAACGCTTCAAGTTCACATATATTGGGTGTACATGTCATAAACTAGGCCCATCATCAAAATTTATCACTGCCACCGTTTCAGACTTTTGCTCCTAGGGTGACACGTATATGTCCACGTTGGCAACACGTGTTTGCAGTTAGCTTAAACGCTGCTGAGCTTATAGCCTCTAGGATAATAATAACAATTAGGACCAGTAAGTATCAAACGAATCAGCTACACGGATAAAGAAGTCCGATGACAAATCTATTGGCCTTGTGTCTTGTCTTGAGCGCGTTATTTACGGTACGCCACTGCAAGGAGTCGGAGGGTGACGTCATCGTGAAAGACGGCTACCGTGTTGTTGTGGTGGAGTACGACAGAGATGGCAAAACCAACACTAGAGTCTTGATTTCACCGCCGGGAAAAGAAGAAAAGAAGAGAAAAGACGAAAAAGGAAAAGCAGAAGTGTTTGAAAATGGGAAGAGAGAAACGGCGTCGTCTTTTCCGATAGAGGAGAAGCGTGAACACCACAGGTCGCCAGGGGAACTCATATGCGACGCGATTGGAACGTGTAAGCACAAGATGGCGAGTATTTTGGGGAGAGTCAAGGATCAAACGTTGGCTGGTGACGATCTTTCCGATGAAACGCCTAAAGAGGCGGTCACACGTGAGGCACGTGAAGTGGAAGAGAAGGTCTCGGAGAAAGCCCGTGAAGCAAAGGAAGCGATGAAAGAAAGGGCCACAAAGAAGGCTCATGATGCCCAAAACGTTTGGGAGAAGGCAAAGATCGCGGCAAGAGGGCTAGGGACGGCGGTTGCGGCGGCGCTGAGGCTGACGAAGATCGGGAGCGTGGTAGGTCTGATCGGGATCGCGGCGGCGTACGGGATGTGTGTGTGGGTGACGTTCGTGTCGAGCTACGTGTTGGCTTCAGTTCTTGGAAGGCAGCAATTCTGTGTGGTGCAGAGTAAGGTGTATTCGGTGTACTTCAAGGCAATCTCTGTAGCGATTCTGGTTGGGTTGCTAGGACACGTCATCAGCCGGGGCCGGAACGTTCTTACTGATGCGGTGGATATGTGGCAGGCCGTTAACCTCTTGTCATCGATCCTGATGGTTGAAGCTAATGCGTCATTTGTTGAGCCACGAGCCACCAAGGTTATATATCACTCCCAATTCATTTATTTTATTAAATTCTAGGAAAATGCTTATTTTGGCTTCAGTTGTTTGTTTATTCACATTTAGATTAATTAGTTTGTATTTTCTTCCAACTTTAAGCATATGAAACGAAGTTCATTTTTTAATGTTAAACGTATGCCTAACCGGATTCTCCCTAGGCATTTGTGTAAAAATAAATCTAAGTTTGATTTCTTTTTCGTTTTTCAAAACGAAATATAGTATTTCAAAACGAAATATATTATTTCAAAATAAAAATTACAAACGACTAGTATTTTTCCTAAACATATTTGATTTAATTCGCTGATGGAATGACTAAAAATTACATGAATTTTAAATCAATTTAAAGACAGGAAACCGACCCCTAGATATTTGATTTTGACAACATTTGGGATTTCTATGTGAGTGAAACTTTAAGGTTCATGCATCGTATTTGTGTTGTGCAACAGACAATGTTTGAGAGGATAAAAGCTGAAAAGGAAGATGGAAGAGGACTTGACACGTCAGAGTCACAGCCCATTGAAGCAGCGGCTCGAACCAGCGGTAAGATAGTTAAAGAGAAGATTGATGAGGATGCGGTGAAGCAGAGACTGACGAAGCTGAGCGAGAGGCTGTGTAGGTCAAATGCGTACTCGTCGCGGCTAAATTTACTAACTCTTATGTCTCTCACTTGGCACTTTGTGTATCTCGGCCATCGACTCAGCCTCACGTGTTAAAGGATCGAGTCACTACGATACAGGAGGTGCTTTGGTGTGTTGTCTGGTTCAATGTTTGTGTTACAAATCTCTTGTGTGAATAATAGTATTTTGATGGTTTTTTTAAGCCTATAAGAACCAATCTTCCCAGCACTTTTTAGATTCTAGATTTAATTGCTGAAGCCTAAATCAAATTCTTTTGTGTTAATAATTAGTTAATTATATCCTACGAGAAGTGGGTGAAAAGAGAGAAACATGTCGTTTTTGCGCGGACCTTAGAGCATCATTAATGTGATACTCTACGAGACTCGGAGTCTCTAAAATTTTTTTTTTGACATGTGGCAGAAAATTATTTGAGACGGTTTCTAAACTTCTTATTGAGACTGTTTCAGAATTTTTATTTTTTTTATTTCTTTTATTAGAAACTAATAAGACAAGTAAAATGTTGCGTCTGTATGAACGCTCAAATGTTATAATAGCGTTACCCAGTACTTACATGTAGGAATCTAGGATTGTAGGATAATTATTATGTGTGATGCAAGTTAAACATTAAAATATACATATGTTACATGTAGGAATCTAGGATTGTAGGATAACTTTTTTTTTTTAACATAAAATCTAGATATTTTCTTTGTTAAACGACTTAAAATATACATATGTTACCTTTCTACAAGACCACAAGTTGAAAGCTATTAATACATACATTGAATAAATAGTTAAATACATTGCATTAGAAATGTACCTCACTTAACTAATTTCTGACAAAAAAAATTAATTGCATAACAAAAGTTCGCCTGCTATTGGTCAAACAAATAAAATAGGATAGTTGAGAAATAAAATGAAATTTAGTGGAAGATAATTTGACAGTTACATATACATAAATTTTAGGATTTTTTTTTACATTTAAAATAAATAACTATACACTAATTTTGGTCATTATTTTCAATATTTCTATATCATATAAAAACTAATTTTTGAATTTGAGTAACTTACATTTATTTATAAACTTTGAATAATAAATATAATTTAAGAAAAATCTATAAACAGAGAATATAATGTATTTGCATCTAATGTAGAAAAGAAACTATCATAGATTTTTAGAAACGTTTATCAACGATTCATAAACTACATATTTTATTGGTGAGAAAAAAAACTACATATTTTATGAAAAGGAAAAATAGTTATAGTAATAAAAATAAAAACAGCAAATATGTATAGAAGGAAGAAAATCTTCATAAATATTACCAGTCTATTCATAAACCGAATTACATCAAATTGTCCATTCTATCTTAATCGCGATACAACACTCAAAAGGCCAAAGAGACTCGGAAGTCCTTAAGAGTGCAAGACAAATCTTAGAACAAAATTTTCAACATTATTAATCCAAACCATCTTAATTTGCAAACAATTAATAACCATGAAATAAAAAAGATAAGAACATTATTTGAAAGGATGTTTAATCTCCTTGATAATGGGTGCTCCTGCTTCGACAACTTTGATCCTCTCTCCGATGGCTTTGAGCTTCTTCTCAACCACTTCGGCTGCTTTGGTTAATTCTTCAGAATAATCAGCATCGGTGGTTAGATCATTAAACGCAGCCAACAACCCAAGTTCCATCGAATGCTTATAAAATCGCGCTTTCTCCAGTCTCTTTTCTGCATCTTGGATCATCCTGTTCATGAGATCAGTCTGATTCATCATGTATTTGGTTTGTTTCTCCACCGGAAGCTTGCTTAGCCTGTTAAGAAGAGAACGAACCTCGTTACGGTTAGGCCAGAGTTCAGGACCTTCCTTGTATTCGCTATAAATGATAGCACAAGCAGGTAAACCACAAAGAATGGTCAATTCATTGAGTTTTTTCAATAAACCATCTTTGCGTTTTCTGAATGTGACTCGGCGAGTAGAATTGTCAGAAATCAATTGGTGTGTAACTTTTCTTCTACCCATGGTGAAAATAAAAAAGAAGGAGAAAAGGATTTGTGTGGTTTGATAGACTAGATGGGTGAAATGTTATATAGAGTGTTTCTAACTTTAATTTTTTGCCAGGTCCACAAAAGACGTTTTAACAAATTAGAGAAAGTTTTTTTTAATAAAATTAACAATTTATAGAAAGGGTGTAACAGAAAAAATTATATATAAGGTTCCAAAATAGCTATAAAAGCTTTCTAAATAAGAAGATTTCTAACAACAGAAGTTTTTTTATTTTATTATGTGTCGTGTGTTGGTTGGTCTAGTGAAGCACAGAATAGGAAGGTAATATTTGCCTTTTAATGTGCCCATATACGTTTTACCATATATAAAAACAAAAGTTTGAACTTTGTTTTTACCGCAGGACCAATTAGAAGATGACCTGATGAGTTGGATACATGTATTTTTCTACATAAATTTGTTTTACAGAAACTACTATTATTTTATTACACTGTCGAAATTACACCTGCAGGGTAGATGACACATGGCACTAAAAATTTTAACTGGTAACAAAAGCCTATATATGAACAGAGATTTCTTTTTAATGTTAGAGACTTATGAATAATTCTATAAAAATAAATAAAGTTCTCTTTGATAAAAATGTTTTAACGTAATTAAACATTGTTTTTAAACGTTACCAATTGTTATATCTACTCTGTTGGTAAAATAATAGTTATATCTACACCTATAATAGGTCTGTATATATGGAAAGAATTTAAAATTTTATAGGACTTTATAAGGTTTTATAAAATGGTATTTTTGGATGAAAAATTTTACTGGTAACTTTGAAAAGGGATATCATGAAAGTGACATTTCTCAAAATTTTATATATGTAAAATATATGTAAAAATTATTGAAGCCTGGTGTATTTAATCAAACATTTGAAATGTCATTCAGTCATATTTTATTTCTTTTATATATAAACATAGTGTTATTGGTTATAATAGTTGTATATCTCAGAAAACTAAGGTTATTCAACTAGTATTTTAAACATTTGTTATTAAAAATATTTTAATCATTGTTTTGTGATTTTCAGGTGATTTGGAATTGTTTTAAATTGATTTTTTTCCAAATTCCATGGTTTTATGTGATAATTCTAAGGATTTCAATTAAAAAGAATTCTTGAAACCATTGAAATAATTAGAATTTTTATCAAAGCTCAATTTATTTCAAAATGTTTGGTGAATACATGTCATGAAATCTTATGAAAACACAACCTTTTTCTACCTTATATTCTAAAACCAAAATGATGTGTGGGCATTGGGCAAACATGAATTCTAGGCGAGAATTTTCAGAAACGATAGTACGGAAATTTAAACATTTGTCCTATCGTAGTTCCATTTTAACTCTGGAACGAAATAAGATGGAATTGAATCCAAAATTTTCACAGCTAAAAACATGTTCAAAAATCTTATTTTTAAAAGGTGATAAACACTTAATTTATGAATGAACAAAAGAAAAACATCCATCATGATATGACATTCGAAAAACAAACTATAGATTAACCAAAAAAAATTGTCATGATCATAATAGTTATTTACCTCCCAATTCCACCCGTGTGGCATATACTCCTCGGGGTTGAAGTATCACGTAGAGGTTTTGTACGTCTTGCAAAAATCCGTCTCACCAAAGTTCGACGATACTTGCAAACTATTCTCATAGATTGGGCAGATTTGTTTGTTTTCCTTCGTTAGCATTCAAAAAATATAAATCAAAGATTAGAGCTCTACAAATTAAGGTAAACTTTTTTTGATAGACAAATTAAGGTAAACTTCCAAAAAAAAATATCTAAGAGTTAGTACAACACTAAAAAGTTTACAAGCTATTGACAGCATCTGTGATAACAATACATACAAATATCGCTTTGTTGCCATTGCTATCTTTTATCGCCGGTGACATCTAAATAAACAGAGCTATATTTGAATATATTAGTCAATGAGAAGACATGAATATGACTGAAATTAGTGATACATAATGTATTTATTTATTTAGAAATTGGGTGAAAAAGTTGTTTCGTGTAACGATATTTTGCATGTGTGACATGTGGAATTGTTTTTGACGCATGTTATAATCTAGTGGTATGATTATTAACGTACATTTATTATTTTTTTGATTAAAGCTTTCAATTTAAATTGCAGGAATAAAAAGAAATACATGCCCAACTGAATCAGGTCATAGTTTGTTAGGCACAGTCCAAGTAGCTCTAAAAGTAGTAAAACCCAATACTAAATATTACAAAGCAATTGGATAAGCCCTTAGTGAACTAGATCGACAAAATATGCATATGTGGTGAAATGAAATGAATGATATATGACCTATTTATTTATCCATCGGGCGATAAATGATTTTGTGTAGTTACTGTTATTATGTATGCACATTGATATTTTTTGGGACGTGTGTTGTAATCTAATGATATGATGAAAAAAGTATATTTAATATTCTATCAAATAATGAAATTTATTCTATAAAAATATTTTAGAAAAGAAAAACTATAAAATACTAAGAAAAATATAGAGAATCCGAAATCCGATTAAAAATAAGATATTTACGGGATGGATCTGGATCCATTAAACTACTTGCCAAGGTTTCATTGGGCCTAACTTTCGTCTTAGAGGAAAAAAAATAGAAAATATATGTATAGTATATACGCAATTGTCATATACTTGAAACTTGCAAATAAAGGGTTTAAGAAAAAAAGAGAGAATAAGATCGAAACTGAGTTTTTAAAGTTTTCTCGATCGCATCAGCTTAACAAAAAAGTTTAATCAATCGACTAAAGGGGTTGTTCGCACAAATTAGGGCCACATTTGGGCCCATTTAATTCCTATATAAATTGGCCCCACAAAGTTCTTAATGTTTGGGAGTTGAGAGTTGAGAGTAGTGAGAAACTAGAGCATGTGAGTTGTACACGTATCTAGTTCATCAGCAAACATTATCTTTTCCTTAGATGCACGTATTGATAATATCAAGATTCTTTTTTATTCTTCTGCTATACATATCACATCACGTATCCCAAAAACAAAAATTGACATCATAAAAACTTCTTCAACCAACAAATCTACAATCAACGAAACAAACGAAATCACAAAGTACGAATCAATTAGTATGCGGAAATTTTGTTGTCGAGATAATTTATATGCATGTGATTTGTATTTCTAAAAACCGAAAATCGTCACAACAGAGTTTTGAATAGTCTAAAGTTTTTCTTGTTTTCTTACATATGAAATGACAAAGTAACATAATTTTGTTGTCGACATAATTTATATACGAAGTCACGTGTGTATCGTTTTTTCAATTGGTGGTTCTTGAGTTTATCAACTGGAATCAGCTTATCGATTATTGTGGTTGTGCAAGATAGTGTTAATTGGACGTTTGGTTTTGGAATCCCTTGTTTGTTCATGGTTATGGCTCTTGCTATTTTCTTGCTCGGAGAAAAATGTATAGATACCCAAAGAGACATGGTGAAGAGGTTAATAGTTATAACCGCTTTTGCTAGAATCGGTAAAGTTTTCGTCGTGGCGTTCAAGAATTGGAAACTGAGTTTAGAATTAGAATTGTTAGAGGTTGGTCGGTCCGAGAAACGTAAAAGTCGACTTGAGTAAGTTCCAAAAATTCTGAAACATTTGATTTTTTTTGTTTACTCTTTTTGACTTTTACGTTTGAATACAAGGAGGAGTATAAAAATAGGTACATCAGTACATGAAGTATAGGCTTATGAATGAGCCATTTTAGCTAACTGATCACCAACTTGATTATGGTCGCGTTGAACACAAACAAAGTCAAGTTGTTGAAATCGATCAGCCCATTCACGGCGCCTCAAAACATTCCCATAATTATCCTCGACCCCGCTTTTGTTTTAAAATAATA
This sequence comes from Cardamine chenopodiifolia, assembly GCA_963922655.1. Lineage (NCBI taxonomy): Eukaryota > Viridiplantae > Streptophyta > Magnoliopsida > Brassicales > Brassicaceae > Cardamine > Cardamine chenopodiifolia. The sequence goes on along the minus strand of OZ000483.1, from coordinate 5,428,027 downwards.
CGTTCAGATAAAATGGGCCCACGTGTCAGACATTAAATTTCTTTCACCAGTATGTAGGAGTTGAGAAACTAGGCACGCGAGTTGAACACGTTACACGTTCAGCTACTACACAAATTTTATAAGAAAATAAAGACTTTTATCTCCGTCTACTTGATTGTAAATTAAATTTTCTAATAAATTTCAAAGATCATACAATTATTTATTTATTATTTTATTATTTTGCATTCTCTGAAGCTTTTTAAGCTGTTTTGGTTTTCTTACACATGTAAAAAGTGGAAAATCACAATCAACTTTGTGACAGTGAATAAAGTTGTAATGTCTAAAACGGATATAAAACTGATTTTTCATTTTCACTAAATTATCAAACACCTACACAAAAACGTGTAAACAAAAATAGTAGGACTATAGATTCTTCCTTTATTTGGGACGACCTTAATTTTTTTTTTTAAAAAGCCAACGACCTTAACCAATCAGATTCTTCCTTTATTTGGGACGTAAGAACTAACAATTACTGTCATGCATGCATCTGCCAGCTAAACAAGGTCACAAAATAATTGAACCTCGAATCTAGTGAACGCCCTACAAATAAAGAGCAAAGTAAAATGCTGGATTATGTAGTCTTAATACTTAATTTCTTTATAATTATGGAGTTAGTGCATAATAAAGAAAGTATCTGTAAGTTTGTAACCATCAGGCATTATGAAATTCCATATTTTATATTCTGGCTGTCTGTCAATGGCAATTTGGTTTAACAAAGAAGTATTTTAAAACTCATTAGCTGAATTAACAGTTGATTTTAAGAATCGATAACACAAAATTTCAGTGTATGGATTAGTGTATCAATTTTAGTGTACTACATCGATACTTAAATAAAAATTAGATTGTGTTATGGATCTTGATTTTAGTTAAAGTTATGATCTAATAATAACCCCTAATGACTTTTGATTGATATAACATGACGAAAACATAAAACTGATATAAACATAAAACCACAGGTTAATTTGGTTTAAATTAGTCAAATATTATTGAAGACATAAGTACATGCAGCTTGTGAGACAGTTAAACACACATGCAAAAATAAATTACACATAATCCTAAAATAATAGTAGATTGGTATATGTAAGTATATATGCAACTTGTTCTTTGGCAGTTAGGTAGCTCCTCCTCTTTCAGTCACTTACTCTCATCTGATTGTGACCTAATTACTATCCAAAAAAAAGAAGGATAATATATATCATAAACTAATTAAATAGCTACCAGATTTTTATATATATATATATATATATAGATTTTTTAAAAGAGATTCCTCATCTCAGTGACGACGAGAAACGCGAAATGGCGATACTAGAGGAAGAAGTTGCACTTCTTGAAGATTTCGTAAGTGACTCCGTCAACCACCGTGGAATTCCCGCCGACAAGTCTTCCACCGGTGGATGGAGATCCGCCTGGTACATTATAGGTAACGGCCAGTTTTATAATTTGTTTTTGTAGTTGAAGCTCCTAAACTAATTAAATCCTAATTTTATTAGTTCTTTTTGTTTCTTGAATTTTTTTTCAGGTGTGGAAGTTGGAGAAAGATTCGCTTACTTTGGGATTGCTTCAAACTTAATAACTTACCTCACCGGACCTCTCGGACAATCTACGGCGACAGCCGCCGTAAACGTGAACACGTGGTCAGGAACCGCTTCAATGCTTCCTATTATAGGAGCTTTCATCGCAGACTCTTATCTCGGTCGTTACCGTACCATTGTTGTTGCTTCCCTCATCTACATACTCGTAACGTTCTCCTCTCCATCTCCAATTTTCTAACATATTTTAGAAATTTTATTAAATTTGGGGGAGATGTTATATTACAGGGACTAGGACTATTGACCTTGTCGGGTTCATTAATCCTAATGGGATTATCTGAACAACGTCACCACACTTCTGCTATACCGTTCTTTTGGGTGAATATATTATTCTTTTGTTCTCTGTATTTGGTAGCAATCGGACAAGGTGGACACAAGCCGTGTGTTCAGGCCTTTGGTGCGGACCAATTTGATGTGGAAGATCCAAAGGAGAGAATTTGTAGAGGATCATTTTTCAATTGGTGGTTCTTGAGTTTATCCGCGGGAATAACTTTATCGATTGTTGTGGTGGTTTACATTCAAGAAAATGTTAATTGGGCACTTGGGTTTGGGATCCCATGTTTATTCATGATTATGGCTCTAGCTCTATTCTTGCTCGGAAGAAGAACTTATAGATACCCAAGAGGAGACCGCGAGGCGAAGAAGAATGCTTTTGCGAGAATCGGTAGAGTTTTCGTCGCTGCGATGAAGAATCAGAAACTGAAATTAACACCCTCGGGTCAACTTGAAGATGGTTCGTCCCAAAAATGTGAAGGACGGAATGAGTAAGTTTCACACATCCCAAAATTTTCTGTCATTCGAGTTTTGGCTTGGTGCTATTTGAGTGAAGATTTCTTTATTTTGACTAAAGGTTTCTAGCAAAAGCGTTGCTAGCAGGAGAAGGAGGTGTTGAGCCATGTAATGGTAGGGACGTGGAAGATGCAATGGCTTTGGTGAGACTTATTCCGATATGGATCACATCGGTGGTTAGCTATATACCGTACGCTCAATACGCTACTTTCTTCACGAAACAAGGTGTTACAGTGGACAGAAAAATCTTGCCCGGTTTGGAAATCCCTCCGGCTTCTTTTCAGTCGCTTATCGGCGTATCGATTTTCATCTCAGTTCCAACTTATGAGCGAGTTTTCCTTCCATTAGCTAGATTAGTTACCAAAAAGCCTTTTGGGATCACGATGCTCCAGAGAATAGGAGCTGGAATGATACTCTCTAGCTTCAATATGATGATTGCTGCGTTGGTGGAAATGAAACGGCTGGAGACGGCTAAGGAACACGGGCTTCTGGATAGACCAGACGCAACAATCCCAATGTCCATCTGGTGGTTCGTCCCTCAGTATTTGCTACTCGGGATGATCGATATCTTCTCTCTGGTGGGTACACAAGAATTCTTCTACGACCAAGTCCCAACACAGCTGAGGAGTATAGGTCTCGCGCTATCTTTGAGTGCAATGGGTCTTGCAAGCTTCTTGAGTGGGTTTCTCATCACTGTGATAAATTGGGCTACCAGAAAAGATGGCGGTGATAGCTGGTTCAACACTAACCTGAACCGAGCCCATGTCGATTACTTTTATTGGTTGCTTGCCGCTTTCACTGCCATTGGATTCTTTGCGTTTTTGTTCTTCTCGAGGTTGTATGTGTATCGCCGGGTTGATCAAGTCTAAGAATAAAAAAAGTCAAGTTGTATCGAGTTTTGAGTTTTGTTTATTCTACACATTAAGCTGATGAAAGTTAGCTTGGAACAGAGTGAAAAGACTTTATACCAAACATGAAAAATTATACATATTGGCTATTGCATACATTACATATTGGCTATACGAGTAAATGGATATCTATGAACTCTTTAATCATAAGGATCCCAAAATAGGCAAACTATATGACTAATCAGATCATCAATCAGCATGGGATAGTATTTGTCGGTATGATGAAAGTGTATGTAAAAGTTACAGAAGAGAGATAGAGAGTACCTGCGACATTTAAACGAGAGATTGGGTTTAAGCGGTGTTGAGCCTCTTAGAGACGTAGGACTTTGCAAAATACAAGTAGGAGGCTAAGCCAATGAAGCTGAGACAAGCGAGTAACCAGTAAAAAAAATCCAGATGAGCCTGGTTCAGGTTGTTCGCGAACCAACTCACTTGACCAGATTGGCTCGTCGCTTTTTCAATGACTGATATCAAGAAACTGCTGAGGAAGTTACCAATACCAAATATGCTTAAGTACAGAGCCAATCCGACACTCCTCAGCTCGCTTGGTACTTGGTCATAGAAGAACTCTTGAAGACCCACCATTGCAAAAACATCCGAGATACCAAAGAGACCATACTGAGGAACTAGCCACCACACACTCATTGGAACTGTAGCATCTGGCAAATTAACGAGCCCGTAATCCGCGGCAGTTCTAAGCCTTTTCATCTCCACTAGAGCCGCTATTACCATAGCGCGGAAAGAGAGGAATATCCCTGTGCCAATTCTCTGAAGCATCGTGATTCCGCCTGGTTTATGTGTAAATGATCTTGCAATTGGGATGAGTAAGCAGCCGTAGATGGGGATGAAGATGACTATAGAGAGGCTGATGAAGGATTGGAGGGTAGCTGGAGAGATCTTGTAACCCGATGTGATTGATCTCTCCATTGTGGCTCCTTGTTTGGTAAAGAAAGTTGGAGACTGCGCAAACACAACCGCATAAACCAAGCAAGTTAACCATATCAGAGCTAGCCTAAGCACTGATTTTGCTTCTTCAAGTTCATCTATACTACAAGAACCATTCTTTGCGACCAGAGCTTTGTTGAGAAAACTGCAAATGTAACAAGAACCACGATGCTTACTACAAACTCTTTTTTTGTAAACAACTACACGGTAACAACGAAATCAAAAGACACAGAAAGCTATCTTACCTAAATTGCTGTGAGCTTTTACGAGACATTCGACCAAGTCTCTCCTCTGCATAAGCTACAGCTGAAGCAGACACACTCCAGTTCTGCACAGCCGCTACATAAACATTTCCAATCCTCGCAAAAGGGCTTCGATCTTCTTTTCGAATGCTAAACCGATAAGTTCCAGTTCCGAGCAAGAAATAACCAAAGCAACAACCATAGCAATGCAAGGAATACCAAAACCTAAAGCCCAACTAAGATTATCTTGAATGTAATTCAAGACCCATAGAGTTGTTACCGTTCCAAAGGACATACCAAAATACCACCAATTAAAGAAAGAACTCTTTGCTTTACCCTCTTCAGGATCCTTTTCATCAAACTGATCAGCTCCAAAAGCCTGAACACACGGCTTGAGACCTCCTTGCGCAAACGCCACTAGATACAAAGCACTAAAGAATGTAATCACTTGAAATCGAGGAGAGCATGACGAGTGTAGATTCGAAACTTTACAGTCTGAAGGAATCATTGCAGATAATGTCAGTAAACCAAGCCCCTGTTTGTTCAATCAAATCACTATACTTCAGTCTTATCTCTAGAGTTTATTAATAAGAATTACAGACTATAAATTCACAAATACACTCAAATTTTCTGTATTAAGCAACTAATTTCGAATAGAGAGGAGCTTCGTACCAATACATAGAGAGCAGAAGCGGCGAGGATTGTACGGAAACGATCTAGAAGAGAGTCAGCGACAAAAGCACCAAGGAGCGGAATCAACGACGCCATTCCAGACCAGGCGTTGACGTTAGCGGCGGCAGCTGCCGTCAGAACTGTCCCAGTGGTCTCGTCAAATACGTTATAAGATTCGAAGATATCCCGTAGTAAGCGAATCGCTCAGCCACTTCCACACCTACCATCGGAAAAAGCAAAGCCGGACATTCAAAAAAAGACGGCGAAGTCGAATGGAGAACACTATAGAGTACGAAATTGGCGGGAAAATCGGAGAGAATGAAAGGGAATTACCGATGATGAATCCGGCGGATCTCCAGCCGCCGGAAGAAGATCTGACGGCAGGTTTGTATCTGAAGACAACGGATCCGTCAACGGTTTCAGCGAGAAGTGGAGTTCCAGCGTCAACATCAGCGGCGGAGATCGCCATTTCGGTTATTCGGATTCTCAAGAGGAAGAAGTAAATTATCTTAAAACTATTTTTGTATATCAAATGAATCAACCATTTTAATTTGTTTTGTCATTTTAGTGTTGAAAGAAAACAAAAAAGATGGTTGGCATTACTCGCAGAAGAGGGGATGATCATTAATCTTTTTTTGCTTGATTTTCGTCTTCTTCCTCTAAAATCATCAGAAAATCTATTATACTAGTCACTAGATGCTTATCCTTCTGTCTTTTGATGAAGTTTTGTTGTAAATGTTTATTGATACAATTAGTAATACGAGCATCTATGTGTCTTAGATATTGTACTGACTGAAACAATTAAATGATGTGTGCAACTGTGCATCTGTGTAAAGGTTGTTTTTTTTTGTCATCGTGTAAAGGTTTTTTTTTTTGTCATCGTGTAAAGGTTGTTTTAATTTGGATATTTTAGATAATATATCGAAGAATTAATGGGCCATTAGTTAACAAATTTTCCTAGCAACATATGGAGACAATTAAACCACAAACACTAACATATAGGTGTATGAAGCTATATGGTGAAGTTTATTGTAAAAGATCAGCAAATACATGTGTTAAAATCGTTAGAAAATTTATAAAAGTAAATGACACACGTGCACAATGGAAATTTATGTATTACATTATTATTATTTTAATTATATAGGAGTAACTAACTATTTATTTATCTTGTGGTACTACTCACATTATCTTGGGCAAGGTTGATTGCTATCATTCAGGACAGTTCATAAAGGGAAATGGTGAGTTGAAACATGTCAATGGAGAGGTTGATGTGTTAAAGGTGGATTCTGTTACCATCTTTGAAGATGGTTCCAAAAATTCAAATGAAAAAATGGGCACGCGACGATATGAAAAAGGCACAAAATAAAAAGCAAAAAAAATTTTCGTTTAGGTGTATTAGAATCGAGATGAGAATATTTCTAAGTCAGAATCCTCGTTTAAACACCACGAAGTCAAACTATAATGAGAGAAATTGATGATCAACAACAAGTTATATTTTGGCTAACCAGAGTTGTGTTGTGATGTTGAAGTTTATTAGATTTAGGGTTTGTTCTTTTGCAGGTCGCCGCGATACACTTCGGCGACAACAAAAGAATATATTCCCCCCCTTATTTCTTTTCGTGCAGTGTCGCAGCTACACAAATCATGGCATTGTCAGGTTAGAGAATCTCTCTCATTAGTTCATGTTTCACTATATATAATATTTAAAACAATTTTTTTATTATTACTTATGTGACTATGTGAGTCCATGTTCCATTCTCGAACGTATATTTAGTTATTTACTGTAATGATATATACTGTACTACATAATATATACACACAATATATATATAGATATTTATTTCCAGAAAATAGAGTTTTAAATATCTAAATCGTATTTTCTAGATATATATTTAAATTAACAAAATTTAGTTAAAGATTAGTCAACATATCTATTCTATTTCTTTTTATTTATATAATTTGATTATATTCTAACTACTAATATCTTGTAATATCTTATGAAAATGTCATTTTAAAAAAACTTACGAATTAACGTAGTTGTGACACGTCAAAAGTTTTAATTAACTGTAAAATAACATATATGAAACTTTTATGAAGATATATATATATATATATAATTTTAAATAATATTGGTATTTTAAAGCATATATTGTTACTTAATAATTATAGTTTTTAAACCGAATTTGAAATTAAGTTTCTAATATATACCACCGCTGCAAAAAATTTAATATCATTGTAAGTATGTGACTAAAATATATTTACTCCTTTATTTCCTCTTAGAAAATTTCTTCGGATCCTTCTTCGATTTTCTCTAGTTTCTCCATCGTTTTTAAATCATTATATAAGCTTCTTCTGACAATGGCCCTTGCATTTTACCGTAGTAAATATATGATTAAAACATATAATGAGTTGTTTTTGCCTAAGTTTACAAGACTTCTAGTTGACATATTTTGTAAATTTATAAATTATATTTATTTTTTTCACGTAGTTTTATAACTAGTGGGAAACTAGTGAATTATTGTTGAAAATACACATAATTTCGAATAAAGACTACAAAACATATTATTGTGGATTTTATCCCAAAAATACACTTTACTTTTAAATAAGAAACTAAGCACGTGTCAATAAAAAAGAAACTAAGTACGTGAAAATAAGAAATTAATTTTACCAAAAATAAAACTAAGCACGTGTCAATGCAGAAAATGAGTTTTTTTCCCTGTAAAGTATCCATTTCCATTTCAATTCAATCCGGGTGAGTTTTTTTTTTTTTTTTTAAATCTGTTTCTTTGTAACATATCACTCTGTGTAAAGTTTGTCTGATCTTTCAGAAAAAACAAACTTTGTCTGTGTAAAGCATTTTCACACACTTTACTTTTATAGATGATGCGAATCAAATTCTACGCAAAGCTTTGTAAACGAGACATTTCGAGGGCTTTTTCCACCTAGATACGTATATATATATATATATATAATTCATATATTGTTCATATATTTCTTAACTTTGAAATGCCTTTTTTGCATTTCCACTGATTTGTTCAAACAAATGTTTATCTTCTTCCGATTCATATTTTTGTTGCTTTTCTTTTGAATATAAACATTTTAACTTTTAATTAATCTATTTTCCATCTAATTTCCATTAGTTTTAATCTCTTTTCCAATTTTTCATATAGTTTCCATCTATTTTTCATTCATCTTGTAGAAATTATATATTTTACAATTTGATATTCTCATACTTCATATTTACTATCTATACTTTAACTTCAAATTATCTTTTTTCTATCCAATTGATTTTGGGATTCACACAAAACATTAAGAATTTTGATTCCGACCCGTTAAAAATATAAAATTAGATATTTTATCAAAAAATAAAATATTTAACGGATATGTAAATGAACTTTAGAATCATGATATACAGATCGATATCCGCTTTAGACTGCTCCGAGATTTCACTCTCTAGATACGGATTCTAATCCTTCATATATCCAATTTCGAAGTGGATAAGAACGGATTTCGAATCCCAAATAACAATGTCACCCCTAATATACAGTTTGATTGTTTTCACTGTGTGAATCTAATGACATATTAAAAGAAAAGAAAAAATAGTCAACAAACTAGATATGGTCGAATTAATTACTAATGATTTAATTCAAACAAGAAGAGAAGTAACACAAATTAAGTGACTTAATTTTGAACACGTTGAGAATAGTTTGGTTCAATCTTCTCTCACTGTACATACCCATGTCTGATGTTTCAGATCCAAATTGATCTATAAGTTGCATGATTATACAAAATGACTCCATTGTTTCTTGATGTTTTCATGGAATAAATTGTTGTACAAATAATCAAGCGAAGACATATTTACTCAGTTTGTAAATTTCTCTCATGTTGGTATCAGATCTTTTAGCCAAGAGAACTAGCAAATATGGCGATTTTCTCGACGATCAAACAGTACAGCTCAGTCCGCTAGGCTTTCCTGAGTCACCGAACTCGTATGCACCACCACCACTAACGGTACACTGTTTATTTTTAATCATTTTTAAGCTTTCTATATAACTAATCTTTTATGATTTTTGATGATGAAAGTGTTGGTTATATTTGTGCAATTTAAAGTGGAGTCTGCAACCGTTAATGGTAGAAAGTGAGCAAAACCACAACGAGTCTGCTGAAGTAATCCATCTCCCTACAAGAAACGATGCTAACCACTTAGTGACATCAGCATCACCACAAAATCCAAATTACATAGTATGTTACTTACATCTTGTTTAAAAACATATATACTACAGTTTATAGAATTTAAACCAAATTAATTACAATGTGTATATTAATATTTATTTTTCTATTTTATCTTAACCAGCATCAACAAGAAGTAACCAATTCTCAGGAGCTTTGGGTACAAAGTAACTTACTCAACGTACGATCAAGGGAGGAAGATCTACTTAGTCAAACCGGGGTAAACTCATTTCAAGAGCCAAATGATTCTACAATATAACATTCATTGTTTCTTATCATTTATAAATGTTTAGTTGTACTATATACTTTAAATCTTATATGTTTTTAAACAAACATCTAGATTCAAATGCTGCAGCAACAACAATATCTTCTTGACGATCATCTCTTCTATTAGGTATGTTAATCTTTTTTTTTAAATCATGTTAAACGATAACTTTAATTTCTTATCATCTTCTATTCAAATGATTCAGGGAACCTTTGTTAAACCATCAAAGCGAAATTTCTTACAGTTGGAATCACAATATGGTTTCAAATCCGGAGAATTCTACTCATATAGAGCCCAATTTTCCTATTCCAAATTGGTATTGGTACTCAAAACGCAACATTTTGTATACCTATAACGTACGCAATTTTGATTAAAAATCGACTTTATGACATACAGGCACAAAATTATTCATCAAGTACTCCGTACCAAAATCAAAATGTCACATTTGCTTCATCTTCTAACATCTTCGGTCAGCAACTGCCACAATCAGTTTTAGGAACTCAGCAAAGCCACAACGAGTCTGCTGAATTTAATATATGCTAACCATACAGTGACATCAGAAACACCACAAAATCCACATGCAATAGAGGTACAACAAATTGATTATAGAATATGTATATTAATATTTATTTTTACAATTTATCTTACTAGCAGCAACAACAAGAAGTAAGCAATTCTCACGAGCCTTGGTTACAAAGAAATGTACTTAACGTACCATCAAATGAGCAAGGCCTATGCAATCGATTGGTCTTAACACTCAGACGCATATACGTCCATTCGTAAACTCATCCAGACCTCTGCTGGTACAACCATTTTTAATGCAATGAAAAATTAATGCCATTAATTGTTTTTTTGAATCTTCTTTTTATACTACTAGTGTGCAAGATAATAACTAACCTTAATGACCAATTCAAATAGGAAACTGGAGGCCAGATCAATGGACAATCTTAAACTCATCATCTCGCCATTGAAACACCAGTAAACAACAACAGAAATGTATATTATTATTTTTTGCATCAATTAAGTTCTTATGAATAGTACTATACATACACTAAAAAACTTCATTTCTAACATGTACATTACAGAGGGGAAGTCGACGACGAATAAACCAAAGTCGGTTTGAACGCGGAGAATCATCAAAATCTGCTCAACGAAGAGTATGCTTTGTCAAAATACACATTTTTCTAGAACTTGATAAAATTAAGGAAAGCGAGCGAAATATAATATGGGGTTGTTAAATAATGCAGAGGATTAGCTTGCCAGAAGAAAATGATGATTTAATTGCAGCTAATCTTTCTCAAGAATTTAGGTATTTTCATCTATTTTTTATTTGTTGTTTACATATTTTTTATCTAAATTTTTTTTATATGCTACTTTATATTTTTTCCACATGCAGTATACTCACAATATAATGAATTTATAAGTAACTCATTTATTATTGTTTTTATTTCAGGCCATCACATCGTTTATTCGATAAAATCTTCAGAAACTTGGGTTCAAATTCAACTACTGATCCTCATTTCAAAAACTTTTTTGATAATAGGTAATTCATTATTTGATGGTGATGACATACATTTTAGTGACGTAACTAACAAGAAAGATTGTTGATTTAACGTGCAGTCACGTGAACGATGTATTATGCTATTTGTGTTGATCCGCTATCTACTAACCAATACGTGTTACTTTTTTTTATTTCAGGTCACCATTTAAATTATACGATCCAATATATGAAACCGTTGACCAAATATATTGATCCCCATTTAAGAAATTTTTTGGAACCATAAGAGCAACAGCAATTAAAATTTATATTTTATTCTAGATTTCAGTTATTATTTATATAACAAATTTTCAAACCCAAGTACAACATTCTAGTTTTTTTACGGCTTGTTCCTCCTAATCTACAGGACAATGATCAAACTTAACCAAGTTTGGAGAAGCGAGATATTTTCAATGGGAGACAAATTTATCAGATGGAAAACTAGTTAAATATAAATTATCATGTAGTTTTTGTTTGTCAACAATATTCAGAGCCATGTTTACTGTAGTGGCAAAAAGGTGATGGCCTCATGACTGCACACTCATATTTTTTTATTTTTTGGCTGTTTTTCAATAACATTGTTACTTGAGAGTTCTATAATGGTGGTTTTTATTTATTTTCGATGGTCTTATGAGTCTTTAGAACCTCATATATTTTACATGCAATCCTAATTAATTTAGTTTGCTTGTACTCCTTCGGTCCTTCCATTATATGTCAAACATTTTAGTTGATTTATTCCCAAATTCTTTATATTCTTTTTACCAGTTTTATATATTTTCATAGGTAGTTTGTTCTTTGACATGGTTTGTAATATACTTACTCGCTACCTAACTATTACCTAGTATTTTAAAATATCTGATAAACATAAGTTTTTCAATGATATAGATATAGATTTTATCTTCAGATTCTAATCTCAATATTGTGATTCTAAATCTTTTTTTTTGTATAATTTAAAGACGAAACAAGCAAGTAGGTAGTAAGCTTTTTAATTACTGATTGAAACAAATCCCACCTAATGGTTGATAATTAATGCTTAAGTTGTACCTGGCCATCAATCATTTGTTCAGAATATACAAAGACATATTTAACTAACAATTCTTTATTGGAAAATCAAAAGCAATAAACACAGCTAAATATTTTATTAGTGGAAGAATGTAATAATAAGACGGCACCACCACACCAGCAATGACAAACCAACCATACAACTTCAGCCTTCTTTTGATTTTGACAAATTAAAAGCTACCTGAGAGGATAATTAACGAATAATTCTTGGATCCCACGAAATTGTACTACCTAACTTTTAATTTAATATACATTTTTTGGTTATATATCCATTCAAATACATTTTTCAATAAGTGCATTCAAATTTCTTTACTCTAATACGTTTTAGCTAAAAAAGAGATGACCTTTAAAAGAACAAAAACCATATTTGTGCAAATCTCATTTTCCCTAGTCTTCAATATTCGACAATATATGCACGACAATTTGGTCGGTGCTGCTAGTAATTGGTATTGGTGTTTAGACGTTAATTAGTTATTGCTTATACGTTTGAACCGCTCGAAAATTAGAGTTTGGATGCATGGTGAACAACGCAGTTGAATTTTAGATCACCAGTAAAAATATTTTTTAGTTGTTTTCTTTTCTTTTTTTTTCCCACATCGCTTGATTCGGTGTTGCCATCTGGAACATAAAACTCACTAAAAGTTTTCATTTTCAGTCAATAGCATATGAAATGTTACAATGACCCATATGAGGAGTTGTGTGGTGTAAGACCTACATTAATCAGGCCGCTTATTAAATTAAACTGTAATCCTAATACTTCTTGTGACAGCTCCAATCTCTTGGAATTTCCCTGTTAATATCAAATTTTAAATCAATATTTAATCCATAAAATATAAAGACATTTAATTTCTAATTTTTAGATTACAACGCACCAAATATGGGTCCAAAATTTTATATTATTCATACGAAATCAGTAGACACTTTCTTTACGTGCGAAGCAGTCTGTAGATGTGTGTCATTCTCTCATTTCATGACACTTTGTAAATGCTAAATTAATGAATCTTCGAGTTTCTGTTTTGCAGCGAAATGAATTTTAAATAGTTATAAAAGAAAGAATAATTTTACTAATACATGTCATATTGTCATCCAATTAGTGGATGTCCTAACGAATTAGTCGTTGCAATGTAATCCTGTATAATTGGGTTTTAATAAATATATAATTATTTCCAGTTTCATGATTTAATTGAGGACTATATTTAATACAAGACTTCTAGAAAGTGTTAGTGTTGCCCAACTTATGAAAAACATTCTAGTACCTTTATATATATGACAACTTGAATTAACGGACAAAAGTTTATTTCAGGTTGGTCACCCTTGAATAGTTGGATCCAGTTTTTACTATGTATATAAATTATTACAAATTTCACATTAAACTTGATTTATTCTTACGTTGGTTAACAACTTAACATTATATATACAACAACAAGAAAATGTCATGTTATCTTATGAGTTATTATTAATGGATAACGACATATTGTTGTTTTAAGACTCTCCTAAGTCTTAACCATCAACAAATATTATAAATCTCTAACATACATGTCAATAAATGACAAAATAGTCGAGTAAGGAAATTCTAGTGATATTTTTTAATTTTTTTGAAAAAAAGAAGAAGAAAATTCTATCGTTGGAACGGTTCAAACTTTTTTTGTTTAATCCAATGAACACTTAGGTGATGTGGTAACATGGTGTCATAATTTGGAAAAACTAACCCATTTTAAATCATTTATTGAAAACCTAAGTAGCTTGTCTAACACATATATACTATTTCCTTACCAAAATATTCCACTTTTTTCCTCAAACAAACATATAGCGATCGTATTTTGTCCTTCCGATTTTAATGTTGTCTTTATGTGATATGAAAACATAACTCTCTTGATATTAAATGCCTTATAAGATGCCGCCTATATATCAAGGTTATAATTTAGGTTTTGGAAGAAAAACTCAAAGAATATACAAGAGTTAGAAACAAAATATATGTGAGTAAATTAAACGATATATCCTTCTAAGAAAATCGGATTTAAGTAAAATAAGTGTAACGACGAATCTAAATTTATTAAGGAAAGTGATTTTACAACCGAATTCAAGAAAGTTGTTAATTTAGTTAATGTTTAAAATTGGAAAGTTGCAATATTTGAGAAGCAACAGACGGCCGATTTGGACCCACTAAAGAAAAGTATCTTCGGAATGAGCTGTCGAACAGCTCCGACCAGTCTGTTCTCTTTTGCTCTTCTCACATAACATAACATAACACCTTCTCCATTTTCTCTTCTTCTTCTTCCTTCTCTTTTTATAAACCGCTTCTCTTTTCTCTCAATTCCATCTCTCTCTTTCTCTCTAGTTTCTTGATCTTTGAGAAAATTTGAATCAATCATGGCTCAAGAAGAGATACAGAAACCTGCTTCTTCCACTGTTCCGGCTAAGGAGGAAACTCCGGCGCCTTCGGCTTCAGTTACTGCATCTGTTCCGGTTAAGGAGGAAACTCCAGCTCCGGTTAAGGAGGTTGAGGTACCGATTTCTGCGGAGAAACCAGAGACAGCGCCTCCTCCGGAAGCTACGGAGGAGAAAGTGGTGTCTGATAAGGAGGTGCCGGTGTCGGAGCCTGAGGTGACGGAGAAGGTGGAAGAGATTGTGACAGGGAAGGAGATTGTGCAAACGGAATCGTTTAAGGAGGAAGGCTATTTGGCTTCTGAATTGCCGGAAGCTGAGAAGAAGGTGTTGGCAGAGTTTAAGGAGATTGTGAGGGAGGCTTTGAACAAACGTGAATTCACCGCGCTGCCACCGCCACCATCTCAAGCTCCGGTGAAGGAAGAGAAGAAAACAGAGGAAAAGAAGGACGAGAAAACAGAGGAAAAGAAGGAAGAGAAAACTGAGGAAGAAGTCAAAACAGAGGAGAAATCCTCTGCTCCGGCCACCGTAGAGACCAAGACGGAAGAGAAATTGACCGGTCCAGCTCCGGTCACAGCAGAGACCAAGAAGGAAGGAAAATCGGTCTCTGTTACTCCGGTAGAGACAGAACCGGCTGCTCCAGTCGTCACAGAGACAAAGAAAGAAGAGAAATCAGCTGCTCTTACGCCGGTTGAGACCAAACCGGCTGCTCCGGTCCCCGCAGAAACCAAGAAGGAAGAGAAAGTGGTTCCAGTAGAGACCAAACCAGCTGCTCCGGTCGTCACCGAGACCAAGAAGGAAGAGAAAGCAACAGCCTCTGCTCCAGTCACCAGCGAGCCAAAGAAGGAAGAAGAGAAAGCAGAAGTAGTAACAATCGAGAAAGCTTTCGCAGCTGATCAAGAAGACGAAACCAAAACCGTTGAAGCAATCGAAGAATCAATCGTCTCCATAACACTTCCTGAGACAGCTGCGACAGTAGAGCCCGAAGAAGTCTCGATTTGGGGAATCCCACTTCTTGAGGACGAAAGATCCGACGTAATCCTCCTCAAATTCCTCAGAGCACGTGACTTCAAGGTCAAAGAAGCTTTCATTATGCTGAAAAACACAGTCCAATGGCGCAAAGAGAACAACATAGACGAGCTCGTAGCAGAAGATCTTGAAGGAAGCGAGTTTGAGAAGATGGTGTTCACTCATGGAGTTGACAAACAAGGACACGTGGTGATCTACAGCTCATACGGAGAGTTTCAGAACAAAGAGATTTTCTCAGACAAAGAGAAGCTTAACAAGTTCCTTAAATGGAGGATTCAGTTTCAAGAAAAGTGTGTGAGGTCTCTTGACTTTAGCCCTGAGGCTAAGTCATCGTTCGTGTTCGTTAGTGACTTCAGAAACGCTCCTGGGCTTGGTAAGAGAGCATTGTGGCAGTTCATTAGACGTGCGGTTAAACAATTCGAAGATAACTATCCAGAGTTCGTCGCCAAAGAGGTAAAGATTTTTTTAATTTTTTTGATTATGATTACAATATAAAGCATTTTAAGTTATGATCTTTATAAGGAATTGGGGGTTTGTTTTTCAGCTGTTCATTAATGTCCCATGGTGGTACATTCCTTACTATAAAACATTCGGGAGTATCATTACATCACCGAGGACAAGGAGCAAGATGGTCCTTTCTGGTCCATCCAAATCCACTGATACCATTTTCAAGTAATTATCGTTCATTTATGTACTTTATAATATAATGTTTCTCTTTACACACACACACACAAAAGCTTATGTTCCTCTGTTTTTTTATGACACAGATATGTAGCTCCTGAAGTAGTCCCAGTTAAATACGGTGGACTAAGCAAAGAGAGTCCATTCACCGTTGAAGATGGAGTTACCGAGGCCGTCATTAAATCTACATCTAAATATACCATTGATTTGCCTGCTTCAGAGGTATACATTGTTTTTTTTGCATTTGCATTATAGTTTTACATCTAATGTCTATTTATTTCAAATGACCCACAATTTTTAGCATGTTCAACAAAAAATTATTTTGCTAATCTTAAACGTATACCCATAACACAAAATGGAGGATTCTTTCATTCGCGTTTGGCTTCTCCGTTTACATTTTACCAAAAATAAATAAAATTCATGAGAAATGAAAATATTTAATATTTCAGAAATGGTATATTTTTGCATGTTCTTGTAAACGCTAAAACTAGCGTTTGAAACAATAGAAGATATATAACATTCTATTTGGATAAATTGGTATATTCTTGCAAGAGACTTTTTTTTTTTTTTGATAACCAGTTCATTAAACTACTTCTTGCAAGAGACTTAATGATGATTCATTCTGTGGATTGTGTTACGTAGGGTTCCACGCTCTCGTGGGAGCTTAGGGTTTTGGGTGCAGACGTAAGCTACGGAGCTCAATTTGAGCCGAGTAACGAGGCAAGCTACACCGTGATCGTCTCTAAGAACCGGCAGATCGGTTTAACTGATGAACCTGTGATAACTGATTCTTTCAAGGTGGGTGAACCGGGAAAGGTCGTGATCACGATTAATAACCAAACCTCTAAGAAGAAGAAGCTGCTCTACAGGTTCAAAACCCAAGCATAAGATTATGTCCCCGATCTTTAACATGAAGAGAAAGCAAAACGGTTACTTTGTTGAAAGGGGGGAATGTTAATTAATTTAATAGTGTTTTTATTCATTTATGTAATTTTGAATCCTCAAAATTAAAGGGGATTGTGTTTTGTCGTTTCTATGGTTTTGCTTTGGTTATGGGATTTTTTTTGTTGATGATTCTTATATATATACAAATGTTTGTGTGCCGAGATGTGATTACCATTTAAAAAGTATTTGCTATATAATTACTTGACAATGTGTAAATTTGAATATATTTGTCTTTTCTAGTTCAAGAATCGATCTCGAATCGGATGATTACTTGAATTAAGTGCTTCGGAATCAGATCTTCTTAAAGCATCTCTGTTTCTGGCTGTGTCAAATCTTGTTCTTCATTTTCCTTTTCCCATGTCATGTTCTTTTCGGACCGTTCCTTTCCTTTTGGCTAATTAGTCAAAAGCCGTTACAAGATGTTAACATGATTGAAATAATGAAAAATATGACATATTATATGATTATACATTTCAACTTATCATACTAAAATAACTAATACATAATGACATACGCAGGAGAAAACCGAAAATATATCAACAATTTTTTCAAAAAATCAATTGAGATTAAAACCCAACCCAAATTTTGAACTCCTACTTACCATTTTTTTTACCAATTTAAATAAATGGGAGAATTACTAGTTTAATCTTTAAAAGTGATTTACTTGTTAGTTTAACTTTGGAAAAATAAGAGTTAAGTGATTTTTTTTATCACAAAAATATTCCTAAAATCTTTTGTTCAGAAAAAAAGAATTACAAGAGTATCATTAATAATTAATGCTATATCAACAATTTTTATGTTTTTTGTGAAAAAAGTAAATATTTACGATTTTGTCACCACTGATAGAAAATCTGCGAAATAAATATGCGGTTCACTGTTATGACAGATTTGTTTGTATGACAAATTTAATATTTTATCGCATATTTAAATGTCTTAGTGGTGACATATTTTTAAATTTATCGCAGTTTTGTTTACCTCTGTAGATTTATTTTCCAAACATCGTGAAAGAGACAACATATTTAATCCTTTTTCTAAACTATAAAATGTCATACAACATTTTTTTTTTATCTCCGATTTATGTTGTAAATTTATTTTTTCATTGCAGATTTAAATTTTTAGTTGTAGCAGAGTTTTGTTTCATTCACTAGTGGCTATAGATTTGATTACTAAAAGTTAATTACTAGAATAACCTCGTTTTTTCAGAAAAAACAAACATTAGGTATGACAGACATTTAATTCCTTTTATGCCAGATATTTTTCTTATTAGAATAACATTTTTAGTATATGCATACTTATTGTGACATATTTGTTATTGTTATGTTTTTCTATCGCAGATTTGTTTTTGTGACACCACAGAGTTTCTCAAATTTTTCACTAATTAATGACGAAATAAATTAAATTTTTTATTAAAAAACATAACTCCATGGACGAAATACTTAGGGTGTTTTCAGCCTCCTTATTCTTCTTCCACAATCATTCATTCAGTTTTCCACCTTCATCTCCAAACTATTCATTTTCACGATATTTCATCTTGTTCTTTCTCTATGTGCTTCTAATCTATCTCATCCTCTTCGTGATCATCTCCTTCAAATAAGTCGATTTAGCAATAATAATATAGAGCATGTCATCCTTGTATCTAGAAAATGGATCCTTGGCAATAATATATGGTTTGGTTGTTGTTGATAGTAAAAGTGGTTGTCTGAGTTATTGTTTTTGTATAGCAAAAGTCAGGGATGAATGGTTTCAATCTCATCATCTTGTTATTGCTTTTGTACAAAGTCATGCATCTTATAAGTTGGACGACAAGTAAATCTAGAGTTTAATGGAGCCTTCGCACATGAAACTTCAATACGTTTTGCACAGGACGCAAGATTTTCCCTTCTTACTTAGAAGGTTGTTGCGAGAAATAATGGATCCACGAAGAACGCTTCCACTTGTCATCAGAGTTCGTGTTTATATTGCGGTTAGTTAAACACATTCACTACTTTTGGACCCTAAAGAAGTTTATCTTGCTTATATGTGAATCTTCTGCTATTAAATGTTCACAACTCACAAGTTTGAGTACTTGATCACATCTGAACTACAGAGAATGCTCTGACTAACGCAAATTCAATGCATTTGATTTGATGCAGTTGATACTCAGTGCGATTTACATAATCAGCCCAATTGATATAATACGGGAAGGTGATTTCTCATTTCATCCTTGACTAAGATCATATAAATTGTAATGCACAGTTCTCTTCTATCAACTTACGTTACTTTCCAACACTTTGTATCAATTTCTTGACAGAGTCTTGGGAATTATCGGTATACTAGATGATTTACTCATAGCCCTGATTTGTTTCCTCCATGTAGCTGCTCTTTACCGATCCGTTCTCTATTTCCGTCATGGCGGTTCCTGAATCTCTCAAAAGTTTTCACCACAGTTGAAGAACTAAGAGACATGGTTACTTTTTTGGCCCTTCCTTCTTACATTCATGGTTTTGACTGTTAAACTTAGGCAATTTGATTTGGATGATTAAACAAAAACATTTCTTTCATTTCAGTAATAGATGTATTACATGAGTGAAGGGACTAGAAGAACATAAAATTTATGTACAGATTTATTTTTCTGAAAATTTCTCAATAAAACCCAATAGTAGAAAATCGTCTACACAGGGCTCGCATCGCCGGATCGAAGGTACGAACGTTCTCCGACATTGTTCTTCCCAGTGAATAACCGATTTAACGGTGACCTTATTGCTAGAAGCAAACCTTTGGGTGGACCAGCACGCTCCTGATAATTACCATTACCGTTGATAACCCCATCTGGAGACCGGATCGGACCGGTATGGTAAGGAGGAGTTATAGAAAACGGTCTTCGGTCCAACCGACCGTCTTGATCGAACCGTTCAAAGTAGAAATAATTGCTTTCAGTACTCCCTAGGCTTCCGGTTCTGTACCCTCTGATCGAGCTCCTTATTTGAGGTAACGCCACGTGGCCTTTTGACTCTTGGTTTCCTATGCTGGACTTCACGAGCTGGTCATGTATTTCTTGGGGTAGTCTTAGCGTGAACCGGTCGAGATTCTCCCCTAGTTGACCAGGCGAACTGGGCTGACTAATCAATCCGGCTAATTTCCACCCAGTAGACATGGACTTACGTGGCATGCTCTGGTTACCTGTCCAAGCCACTGAG
The DNA here is from genome assembly GCA_963922655.1 of Cardamine chenopodiifolia. Classification (NCBI taxonomy): domain Eukaryota; kingdom Viridiplantae; phylum Streptophyta; class Magnoliopsida; order Brassicales; family Brassicaceae; genus Cardamine; species Cardamine chenopodiifolia. The sequence continues at coordinate 5,407,533 of OZ000483.1, read as the reverse complement.
TCAATCAGCCGCTCGTCCGGAGAAGCCAAAATCTTTCTCCGGTTATTATCAATCGGTGTTCCAAAAGAGTTCTGACCGGTTTCTCTCGCTAGACCGGGTATCTCGAAAGAAACAGATTCACCCGATACAGGAACGAGACTAGCACGGCAGAGAGGACAACTGGTTTGAGAACGAAGCCAGGCATCAATGCAATCAGGATGGAACACGTGGCAACATTGAGGAATCAAACGCAGCGTTTCATGATCCTCAAACTCATTGAGGCAAACCGGACACTCCAAAGCTTCTTTGTCGATCCTCAATGTCTTCACTTTGGAGTAAAGAAACGTCGGAAACGTTTCTATGACAGACGCGTCGAGCCCAGGCGCCGCCTGCCCCACGTTAAGCCAGTTTCCTGGGTCGCCGGAGTTGTCCATACCTAGAGCTTGCTCGAAACACCTTCGCATGTAGACGGAGATACATCCAAGTGTGAAGACAACACTGACTAGTACGATCATGACTATAGTTACGGTTGAATTGAATCCTTTATTTTCTTCATCATTATCAAACTCGCTGCTTTGAGCGACGCCGAGCTGTAACAGTAGCAAGAAAAGGGAGTAGAAGCTTAATCGTGACATGACCACCATCGATGTCGGAAAATGGTTTCACGATCAAACAGTGGAGGTAAGTAATTGAACACCCCGGTTTCATGAGGAGCAAATATGGTTTCCCGGTGAAAGAGCTTTATAAATACAAAAGCCTATCATCTCTATTCATTTTTGTCTATTCTGGCTTCGAGAGAAAAAACAAAAAAAAAGGTGAAGGGAAGATCATAGGAGATTGAAAAGGTGATGAAATTATAGGAAGATCATAGGAGGAGATTTTATCAACAACAAAAAAAAGATAATAGGAGATGAAATTATATGAACGTGTGAAACATTAATTAAGGAGACGGTTTTGCTTTTGCTTACTGACTACGAGATCGTTGACTTTTGAGATCGTACGAAAGGCACTACTATTGATAAATTACTTCATATTAACGAAATTATTTTCCATCAACGAAGCCGCCGGTTATTGAAAATGTAACAAGAGTGACATGTTTTGTTTTGTGATGGTTTAGTTTATTTTTGTGATGAATAGCTCAATTTAAAATGATACAAATTGGTTAAGCCGCTTTGCACAGAACTGGTTATATATCATTGAATTTTTTTTTATCTAAAGTTCGATCGAGTATTAGATTATATTGAGGTAGATGTATACGTGTATGGATATTATTGCTTTAAATTTTAAGATTTGTAGAAGCGAAGCTCCACATTTTTTCGTAAAATGACCAAATCAATACGATATCTAATAATAAAAAAAAATTACGATATCTATTTTTTCGCTAATTAATCATCAGCAGGGATTATTATGATTATTGAAATAAAAAGAAGAATAAGAAGCTAGATGTGGGCTTACCGTGTATGTAGGTCAACGCAGTTACACAGTGAAAATGTCGGCAATATGATTAATCAATTAAGCAATTGGTGATACATTTGCATCATGCTCATCCCATGTCGTGATCACATCGTTTTCCAACTAACTTTTACTTTATTAATTATAATTTTTTATGGAATCAGTCAATAGATTGATTAAATCCATCTGATCAATTTGGTGTGGATGATTAATGGAGATGTGTATGAGATGCGATGACTTGGACGACGCCCGAAACATATATAATATTTGCTCTGGATAATGTGAGGTGGCTCAAACATTCCTTTCACTAAATTAGGACGATTTAAGACCTCAAAAGAACAAAATATATGTTTTCAACAAACGTATTTCAATTAAAAATATTAGGCCAAATGGTAACAGTATGAGCCGCTTACATAAGCGCTTATAAACAAAAATAGGACCTTATAATTAAATAAGGAAATCCGTTTATTTGCTACTTCTCAATTTGTAAACAATATTCGGAAACAAGCTTCATAGAGTTTTTAAATTAGTCAACTATGAGTCGAAGACCGGCCACTCTCTTAAGTACACCATATGAACCAAGTCTGTTTGAGTCTGTGAGAAAATGGGAGCATAATTAGTTAGAAGTTTTTTAATTATTATAAAATGAAAAACTAATGTGTAGATTGTACTTTACATCAAAAGTATTTTATGAGTAGTTCAATTTTATAATATCATAGCTAAATTGTACCATTTCCCATAATCGTTAGTCTGCCGTAGATCTCTCAAAACTTAGCCAAAGCTTTGCACTATAACTCTACCAAAAATCTGCTAACATATTCAAATGTTTGCGAAGATTTGTCAACTATGCATCTCTAGGGCGTAGTAGTTTCTCTTATGCTTTCTTGTATAGTCTCAACAAATTTATAGTTCTGTCTTGTTGTTGTTAAATCCATCCCACTGCACTAGTCGCATCCTCACAAGATTACACGACACATGAGGATCATAAGGTTAATTCCTCGTTCATATGAACTCCACCATAAGCTTCGATTTGGTCCTTCCACGTACCCTCTACAAAAAATAAAAATAAAAATACAAATTTTATTTTTCTGAAAATTCTCAATTAACCTAATATAGTATTAATTCGGTCACAGGGCTAGCATCGCCGGAGTGAAGGGACGAATGTTCACCGACTTTGTTATTCCCAGTGAATAAGCGACCAAACGGTAACATTATTGCTAAAAGCTGGGTGGACCAGCCGTAGGCGGGCTCTATCAAGGATGAGAAGTATTCATCTAACATGCTAAAATCGTAAATCCTAAACTTTAAATCTTAAATTGTTAAATTAATTGTTTTCGTAAAAAAATTGATAAAATTTGGTGGATTAGTAGGCAAAAATCGATCTTTTCACTCGTTAAATTTGTGATCAAACCTTCGTAAGCCCCATTTATTCATGTATTTTTTCTCTTGATTATAATATTATACATTATTCATTTAATTTGTTATTTTGACCCCGTAAACACTTAGTTTAAGGTCTGCCCACTGGGACCAGCACGCTCCGGATAATTACCACCACCGTTGATAACCCCATCCGGAGAGCCGGCCATCTTGATCGAACCGTTCAAAGTAGAAATAGTTTCTTGTGTCCCCTAGGCTTCCGGTTCTGTACCCTCTGATCGAGCTCCTAACTTGAGGTAACGCCACGTGTCCTTTTGAAGCTTGGTTTCCCAGGCTGGAGTTCACAAGCTAATCGTGTATCTCTTGGGGCAATCTTAGCGTGAGCCGGTCGAGATTCTCCTCCGGTTGACCAGCTTTATCTAAAGATGTAAGCGTCATCAAGAAGCTTCCAAAAGGTATTTGATGGACTCACAAAAGTGGTTAAGCATTTCAAAAGTTACTCAGGATTGAGTTACTACCAAAACGAGATAGCTAGCATGTGGGACGAATACAAGGTGATCCGGGCAGCCAAATCCGATTCTCGTCTAGCAAACAACAATCTACCTCCTGATATCCAGAAGCTGCGTTGCCGTGCTTGCTACGAGGCATTAAGATTCTCTACTAAAATCAAATCAATGTGAAAAGTTAAACTAATAATTTACCTATCATCTCATATCACATATCTTCCTCTTTAGAGTTTTAATCTTTATGATAAAATGTTGCCAGCTTTTAGTCGATAGGATGAGATATTATGGTCTATACATCGCGTTACGTTTGAGATTCGAGACATGCTCGCTTTTAGCGGCTGCAACCACGGTTTATCCGCTTCTGAAGCTGCTGAGCTAAGGAAGATAAGGTAAAACTAAAGCAAACATATACTTTTATTTGTGTAATTTTGCGTGGCGGGTAGTTATTTCCGAATAAGAAGATTGCTTATTTAGGAAGAATACAGCGTATTGGAAAGTGAAAGACATAGATAGAAGAACACAGAGACTCAAACACACCTATCTATATATAGCTGCTGGTGAGATTTATGGTGGTGAGTCTCGGTTTGATACTTTAGGCTCTCGTTTCTCCATGTTAATGAGTAAGGTACTTGCAAAGTTTCAAGCTTTTTTGGTGTTTATGAGATTATTAACCAATGGGATTGAATACAAAAGACTGACACCTTTTTTTTTTTGGTTAATGAAAGGAAAATTTGGCAACAAAAGAAGAGCTTACGCCTTTTATGAACCAACCATTCAACTCAAATGGCTGCACTTGACTACATTGTTTCCGTAGAAAGCGATGTTTTTATTCTTTCGTATAGCGGAAACATGGCGCGAGCTGTTGAATGCCATCGCCGGTATCTTGGTCACCGGAAAACTATCTCTCCGGACAGGTGAAAATTGTGTTTTTTTGTTTGTTTAAGTCATGGAATCTTGTTTGCTTACATGTTGTTGATATTTTTGATTCAGGAAAAGCATTGTTAGGTTGATAGACAAAATTGGAAAGCGAACTGAGAAAGATAACCGGAAAGTGTATGAAAGAATCATAGAGATTCACAAAACCCGGTCAGCAAAAAACTAACATTTTCAGACAAAAATAGTTCTCTCCATAATGTAAGTGACTCTCAAGTGTTATGGTTATAATACAGACAAGAATCACCGAGGAGGAGAAAAGGGCCTGTTTCTGGAACAAAGGGTTTGGAGAGACATCGTTCTGAGGAATCCTTCTATGAGAATCTCCGGACTGTCTCTGCCAAGAAGACCCAAGTAAAACGAGATAATGGACATGACAAGTGGATTTTTTCAAGCCTTTTAGCATTGGGGATAAGTTTCAATGATAATTATAGGCTTATTGTAGGCATATTATAGTGAAGGCGACTTCTGGTTAATGAACTAGATGTGATTAAAAGGTTCGGTGATTAATGAATGATATACCAATTTTTGACATTTTCAAAACGTGAAAACGTGGTGCAGGTTAATATACCTAATCTTCAAATTATAAAGAACATATATAGAAAGTAAGAACTCTGTTCTTGTACCTTGTCATCAGATTATAAAGAACTTATATATAGTATCTTCCAATGTTTTCTTTTGATTGGAATAATAATGTCTCCGATACTAAGAATTGAAGCTCGCCATGGGAAAGTATAATCAGGAAGAACAACATACATCAGAATCAGATGATCCTCAAAACTTGAGTGTAAATATAAGAGAAAATTGAGATTATAAGTTTTGTTAAATTCTCAGATTTTATGATGAGGGGAACCAGAGGTGCTGGTTTTGTAAAATCTTATTAAATTCTGCAGTGTAATTTGGGAGACATCATGAAGGTAACATCAAAGAGGATGATGGCAATATGATTCTTCTTCAGGCAACAATCTTAAAGAGGACCTGGGAATGTTCCATTCTCTCTTTGCTCGTTCCACCTATCAACCTACAACACACACCAAAGATAGATTTTGCAGTATTAAGAAACAGAACAGCTAAAAATGTCCCAAAAGGAAACAGAACTAATTTCATGACAATTATAATCTCAAAACAGTGAAGCAGCTTATCTAATTGTCTATCAAGTCAATGGAACTACTGAAGGAGTGAAAGAAGCTTAATGGAAAGTATACCCATTCGCTGGGGCAAAGAGATCGATAAAACTTTGCAAACTTATCGCATTCTGGAGCATCATCACCTTTAGCAGCTACACATCTGGAGGATATTAACAAACAATCACAAGACTTAGACGTGGGAGAGCGACATCAGAGTTTTAGCAAAAGAAGGAGAACCAGAGAAAAGCCAGTGTTTCACCTGTGATATTCAATGTAACGAGTGAAGCAATGCCTCGTTTGGTTTGTTGTGGGGAAACGGAAATCAGCAGGAGCTGTCTCAAGCTGTAGAAAAACACAACATCAGCCAACTCGATCAAGGAAAATAACAAAGAGCAAGGGCATCACAACAAGTATAATTTTTTAGTGGATGGCGACTACAATATACCTTGATCTCATCAGGAGTTTCCTCGGCAACTTCTTCACTCGAATTTTCGTCATTATTATCTTCAGCAGCAGCAGGAGTCTCTTCAGCATTTTCTTCCGCTGCAGCAGGAGCCTCAGAAGTCACTTCTGGAGATTTAGACTTCTCTTCAACCGCAGAAACCGCTTCCTCAGCAGGAGATTCTTCCTTAGCTTGTTCCGCGCTAACTTCTTCAGCTTGTGTAGTAACTTCTGGTGCCACTTCTTTAATGTCTTGCTTCACTTCTTTCTCCAAATGATATTGCTGCAACATGAATCACAGTCCAAAAAATGTTTCAAAATGTTAGACTAAATTATACCAACAAATTTGTTACAAATAAATGCAAATTTTTTTAACACAATCAGTCCATAAGCTATTTATTTTATTTACAATGAAGAAAAATATGGCTTTCAAAGTAAAATATCATCAATTCACAGCTCATCTATAATCTTGAAAAAATCCAATCTTGTTGACCTGTTCAAATCAATCTCTTTTGGTAAATCAATAACCCTAATATATATTGAAGAGAGAAAGGAATCTAATTTTGCTCGTTCCGAAATGATTAAATCAAATTCGAATTGAATTCAGATCTAAGGAAGTGGTATAAAACAAAGAAAATATCAAAATTAGATTAAAAATCAAAGAGAATGAGCTCATTCTTCAGTAGGTCGAACGAAGATCAGATGAAAACTGAGGATTGGCGAGATATAACAGGCACAACACAGAGGAGGAAATGAGAAATGAGGTAGATGAAGAATAATAACCTCTGAGAGAGACGGAGTTTGAGCAGCCGCAGCTTCAGCCATTGAAGTTCTGTAGTCAAAAGAAACTCAGAGATTCTTCAAGGGGAGTAGATCGGAGATGGAATCTTTTGATGATACCACTCTGTGAGAAATTGTTAGGTTTAAGCTCTCTTTCTCTCAAGGACCTATCTGGCTATTTTCTTACATACAAAACGACTGTGTTTTGGTTTAACATGAATTGGGCCTAGATTTCTTAAGTTCGCTTTAGGCCCATATACTTTCCAATTATTTTTTTTCTTTTCCTTTCGAACATCTTTATTAATAATCAAAATTCGTATCACGGAGTAAAAAACTTTGGACACAAATACTAAATAGACACGTTTATTTATCACACTTTTAACTTTTTACAATAATGTGTGATTTATCTCTCTAACTGTTTTTTTATAATAAAATGATTAACTTTTGCTATTGTCTTAATATTCATATGGTATGAAAAATTATTATATATATATATATATTGATTCTTGAAACTATTTTAATTTGTGTTCACTGGAATTGTTATTATTCATGACGAAACAGAAACCAACAATACTACATTCGACTATTTTGACAACTAAAACTATGGTTTATAGTAATAATCAAGTTACCATAAAAATATATTTCTAAAAATTATGCAATTGTCATTGACTGGATGGTAAAATGTTTTATTTACTTTTCTACCATCTTGACTAATAATTAATAAATTTCTATCTAGAACACAATAGTCAAATAAATAAATTTCTATTTAGAACACAATAGTCAAATAAAATTTGAAAATACAATCTATATACAAAAATATTAAATACTATATTTTTGGAAACGTTTTCATAGGCTCTTATTTATTATATTATCAAGTATCTAAACAGAGAAAAAAAAATATTTAATTATATGTCAAACAATTAAGGTATTCAATTTTTAAGAATTACTCAAATATTTTAACCAAGTATTTTATAACATCTCAATATATATTGATGACTTGTATTTATTTATCAATTCAAAGGGAAAAAAATTAAAAATTGCGTAAAGAAAATCTGAAAAACTCTTTTGGTAATTGAAAACGTAGAATTTTCGAAATAATTGTTTTAAACATCAAATTTTTACTGAGTTTCAAAGGCTATATATATATATAATTATTAAAATATCAGTGGAATTTAAAAATAAATCTATCTTTCGTGCGTAATTTTTGATCGGTTCAATTCTTAATTTGAATTTAATAGATTACTTTAACAAAACAGAAAATAATAATATGCTTGGTCTATAAACCTTTACCATATTTAAAAATTTAATTAATACGTATGTGGGTACATATAAGTAACATTTATTATATATATGATGATTTTCATGAAATGAAAAAACAAGAAACACAAAATATAACTTAAAAGTTAAAAGCCATTATCAACAATTAAAGTTTTCAATGAATCGTATACCGAAACAACAGAAACGTAAAGCCAACAAGAATGATAGGGCGATCATCTATAATACAACCAAATACCATTTTAAGATGATGGTTCAAAACTTCACCCACACTACCCCAAGTCAGCGTCTTGATGAGCTCCGTCTTTCGCCATTGGATCATGTTAGCAGTCCTCAGTTTCTTATTCCAATTATGACCATTGCCGTAAATAACTCAACAATTAATCGCCAAATCGACCGTCACAGTCTTCTTTCCAAATTCAAAAGTTGTTGGAAGCTTCTGCTTTGGTGACTGTTTGTATGCAACTATTAAAGAACCTATATTTAAAGAACCATATAAACAAAGACGATTCTCCAATCATAACCAACGCCGTGAACACCTCAACAACTGAATTATTTAACATTCAACTGCCATATATATCGTCTCAGCCATCCAGCCAAATGATGCTCATATTTCTCTACTTCGTCAATGTTATATGGTTCCGATCATGATCAACGCCGTGACCACCTCAACAACTGAATTTTTCAACACTTAACCATTGTCTTCATTGTCTCAATCGTCGCTTCTTTCTACCTTTGCCACTAACGCTACCACAACCGCTGCCTTTGCCACATACTCCACCATAACCTTCTCCTCAAGAGAGAGAGTTGTTTGAAGCTAAGTTGGCTTCTTATATGCAGATATTAGAGAACATTATAAAGAAAGACGATTCGAACCATGAAAAGATCGTAACTAGTGATGAAGACCAACAACATGGAAACATTCCACCACCAGTTCCGGTGGCTTTACCATCTGGTACTCCAGTCTTGCTATATTCTTCTAACGATTTAGGATTAGAGAACATTTCACCACCAATTCCGTTAAATTTACCGTCTAGTAATCTAAACTGGTCTAATTCTCCTGACGATCTTGAATCAAAGAACTTTCTAGACCTAGTTCTGACGTCTTCACCACCCTGGAACCTAGCATGGCCTAACTCTCCGATCGATCTAGGATCTGAGAATATTCTACCAGCAGAATTGTTGTCGTGTCCAATTCAACCACTAGAAAATATTATATCACCAATTCCCCTGACTTTATTGTCAAGGAGTATACATTGTCTCAATTCTCTTAACCATCTAGGATTAGAAAATATTCAACCATCAATTCTGGTAAGTTTACTGTTACAGCATCTTCACCATCTTCACCATCTCAATCTTTATATCGGTGCTGGTTCGATTATCTAAATGGTGCACTCTCTCCAAGCTTGCTATTGTCTCCAATTCAACCATCAAAAATTGTTACATCACCGGTTCTGATGACTTCACCGTCAAAGAGTATAAACTACACCAATTCTCCAAACGAACCATCCTCTCTGATTATGATGTTGTTTCTAATCTTCGTGTCTTCGCCCATGACGGTGTTGTTTACAGGGAGTGTAAACTACCCCAATTCTCCAAACGAGCCATCCTCTTCGACCATGATATTGTTTCCAACTTTTGTGTCTTCACCCACGACGGGGCTGATGACAAACATGAATTAGGGATTTTTATTCCTTTTTATCCTTAATGTTTTTGGTTTAAAAGTTTTTGTGATTTTAGTGCTCTTGTTTTTTTCCGATGTGATCTTTTTTTTTTTTTTTGCAAATTTCTTAGTAATTAGTATTTGTTATCTGTTATTGTACTTTGAACATATAGCAAACGAAAACAAACAATTTAAAGGTCCTCAAGATCTCTTATAACTGAGACCGTAACGAAAAACTTTTTTATCTTGTAAAATTATTGATTTCATAAGCAGTGATGTCAGCCAAGTTAACTGAACTATTTCCATTTCAAAACAGAAAAGAAAAAGAAAACACTATATTCTCTACTAAACCGTTTAAAATATAATTTTGGCTTCAAAGATATTTGTTAATAGGGGAAAATTTACTTATCTATTGTGGTTGATCTTTCCAGATAATTGAATATAAAAAAAATTCCAATATTTGTTTTACCAGTCGGACCTTTGGCTTCCACTTTAATATATTGACTTCAGCTGACTCTGTGATTGCTCCAGATGGTATATTTACTATTGTAAGACTAAGAATTTCGTATTGACATTTTTGACATTTTCACCACACAACAAAAAAAAAAGTCTCCAACTCTAATTTTTCTATCCTGCTTTCTTTTTATTTGTCTGCTTGCGGTTTGTAAAGAGTGCAGTTTGCGAGTTCACATGAAAAATCGCAAAAACCTTTCATGATATGAAAAATTTGTGAGACAAAGCAAAGTTTGATTTCAATCGGGAAAATCGATTCAAAGGGTTGAACCCAAGATTTGAATCAAAGATAAAAATGAGATCGTATTGAGTTCATACACACACGCACAATATATATATTATATAGATATTATAACACATGTTTCTTTGATTATACGGCAAAAGCCTTTTCAGACTTGATGCGCCTCTTTCTAAGGCGTTCGGCGATGATGAAAGAGAGCTCAAGAGACTGTGAAGCGTTAAGGCGAGGATCACAGTGTGTGTGGTAACGTGATCCCAAGTCATCGAAGGTGACTGTGCGTGAACCACCGATGCACTCAGTCACGTTCTGACCGGTCATCTCTAGGTGAATACCTCCAGGGTGGCTTCCTTCTTGCTCGTGCACGTCGAAGAACGCTCTCACTTCAGCCTATATATTTTAAATTGATCAAAACAACTTTATTAGATGATTTGCAATAATTCAAGAAAATAATCAAATTGCTTTGCTAGTATACACTAATCTAGAAACAAATTATCAGAATCAAACAATCATGACCATTATCCTATTTTAAACTTTATAATAATTACCTCCTAAAAAAATTATTTTCAGAAGACCACCTAACTTTAGAAAAAAGCAATTGTGTCAACTTTGGCCCAACCAAAGTCTAATTTTTGTCAACTTTAGCTATCTCACCTACTACAACAAACATATCATTATACTATTTTAGAAAATAAAAGAATAAATTATTCCTATTTCTATCACTTGCAATGATCAAAAGAACCTAAACAGTGTAACAATTTCCAATCAGTAAAGAGAGTTTTTTATGTGTAAAAAACGTACCAAGATGGAGTCAAAAGGACGAGTCTTGAGACCACAAGGAGCCTTAATGGTGTTTCCATGCATTGGATCACTGACCCAAGTCACAATCTGTCCAGCGCGTCGCACAGCTCTGATCAAATGAGGAAGTTTCACTCTCATATTCTCCGCTCCCATTCTTGTAATTATAGTTATCCTTCCAGGCTTATTTTCAGCATTCAAGATCTCAACCAGCTTCACTAGCTCCTTTGGATCCATCTTATCACTCACCTATACCATCACAAATGATCTCAATCAGTCTCACTGAACCAAACTAAAACCTGCTGAGAGAAGAGTTGAGAAGAAAACAAACCTTGATTCCAAGAGGATTAGCAACACCTCTTAAGAACTCAACATGGGCACCATCGAGCTGTCTGGTTCGCTCACCGACCCAAATCATATGAGCAGAACAATCATAGTAGAGACCAGAGGTCGAGTCTAGCCTTGTTAATGATTGTTCATAAGGCAAGAGTAAACACTCATGAGAAGTCCAGAAGTCAGTTGTTTGCATTATGGGATGATCGAGCGTTAGTCCAGCAGCGTGCATGAAACCAAGCGCTTCATCAACACGGTGAGCTAATTCACGGTACCTGCCAAACCAATATATCCGATTTTTAACACACACGTACCCGAAATGTAGACAACGACAAGGACAAGAAGAACAGATTAGGTTCGAACTTATCAGCTGCTGAAAAGGAAAAATATTTTTGCATCCACTCCATAAATTGGACCTAACTAGTTCATACCAAATAAGGTTAGGTATTCAAAAAGGTAACATCGCATCAAAATAAGCCAACACAACACAAGCAAGAAAAAGGATGTAGCAAGCAACACAATCAAATCTTACTCAAATTAGGCTCATCGATTACCTAACTAATTTGCATCCACTAGACCACAAACAATCAATCATCTTGCTTTGTAGCAACTAAGAGATCCAAATTCAAAAGCTTTAATAGTTTTGTTTACCTATCTCCTTGCTCACTACGTTCAGTGAAATCAAGATTCCATTGAGTAACTCTCTGCATAGCAGCATAACCACCAGTAGCAAAAGCTCTCAAAAGATTCAAACTAGCTGCAGATTGACAATAAGCTCTAATCATCCTCTGAGGATCAGGAATCCTCGATTTCGAATCAAAAGCATCTCCATTGATATTATCTCCTCTGTAACTCGGCAATTTCACTCCATCTCTTTCCTCAAACGAATCTGATCTCGGTTTAGCAAATTGACCCGCCATTCTCCCAACCTTCAGAAAAACTCAAATCTCAATAAAAATCCAAACTTTCTTCAAAATTCAAAAAAAATATTCAAAAAATTTCAATTATACCTTAACGACAGGGACTTGACCTCCGAACATCAACACAGCACCCATCTGAAGAAGAATCCTAAAAGTATCACGAATGTTATTAGCATTGAACTCTTTGAAACTCTCTGCACAATCTCCTCCTTGTAACAGAAACGCTTCACCCATCGCCGCTTGTCCTAAACGTTCTTCAAGCAATCTAGCTTCTCCGGCGAACACGATCGGTGGAAAAGCTTCGATTGTGTCTAGCACGGCTTCGAGCTCAGCTAAATCCGGATATTCCGGTTGTTGTAACGCTGTCTTCGTCTTCCAGCTCTCTGGTGCCCATTTTCCTTTACTTACATTAACTCCGACGACGGTTTTTGTCACCGCCGTTGGAGTCGTAGTTGTTGCTGATGAAGCTGGTGGTTTTGGGTCGGTTTGTACGGCGGAGATCCAGAAGAAAGTGTGTCTTGGGACGGTGGTGGAGAAGCTTGGTTGACGGTGGTTGTATATCGATGATTTCACCGATGATAGATTCATGCTTCCATTCATTAGTGCCATTTTCGTTTATTTTAATAATTTGTTTGGTTTAGTGTTGAGATTTCGACAAATGTGTTTGTGAAATGAAATGTTACACGAAACCTGAGAAGAGTTTGGGAAGAGAATATAAGGGTTTTATAACGAAAACGGTGATTGTGTTTGGTGAAGAAGCCTTGTTGTGGTAGGTAAATTTACTTGTAAGGGTATTTTTGGTAAATATTATGTCGGGAATTGTTAGAGGGTTAAATTCGTCAATTTAATAATCAAAGCTATAATAACCGGCTAACGTGTCGTTTTATTAGAACCGGAAACGTGTTCGGTTTAGCTTTCTTTTGAAATAGGATTCGCTGCCTGTGTTTGCCGCTAATGTTCGGTGAGACATTTTATAAAGATGGTCATAGTCAAGATTTAATTTATTTTAAAAGTTTTGTCGTATTTTGGTTCAAAAAATATTTGTGTGTATTTGTATTTTGTACATATGTTGAGTTCAAATAGTAGTAAATTAATACATTTTTTTTTGTTTTTAGATAAATAAAATAAATTTATAAGTAGATTTATTGATCAAATGAGACGGAGTAAAAAGCTAATCTCACCTAACACTCGTCGTAAATAGCGGAAGCCCACCATTTTCTACTTCGCCTACTCCCACTTTTGATATAGATTTAGTTGTTGTATTTGTAATTGTTTATCGTTTCTAAGTCTTCTTGATTTCGACATGTTCATTTTTTTTAACGATACGGTTTTATTTCTATACTTTTTTACCCCTCTTCAAAAAAGAAACCATTTGGAGTTACAATTGGGATGAAAAAGAGAAGAAATACAAGCTGGTAAGAGATGATTCAGTGAGATAGATAGAAATATAAGAGAGATAAATATAAGTGACTCGCAAGAGCAATCAATCGACCAGTGAATTAGAATCTCATTGCTGTAGTGCATGTTAAACTGAAAAAACCCAAACCAAATAGAGAGGTAGGTGAAGTCCGATGGAGATGTGGAGTTAGTAACTGGTGGACTAGGCACTGAAACCTTGCGATCCAGAGAGACAAGGCGACACCTCAAACGGAGTTGGATGTCCTTAATGAGAAGAGAGTGATGGCGAGTAGCAGCTCCATGAACCCTTCCATTACGCTCTTTCCATAGCTCATAAACCGTCGCATGGAAAACTAGTTTAGAGATGATATTAACCTTCTTAAAGCGAGAGGCAGACCCAACCCAAGAAATAATAGCTCGAAGATCCATATGAGGAGATAACAAAGGGTGAGAGAAGAATGCTGACCAAACCTCATTGGAGTAAGGACAGGAGAAGCAGAGGTGCTGGCTAGTCTCAAGACCTGAATTACAGAGGAGACATGTTGGAGGTACTGGGAGACCCCAAGAGATAAGCCGTTCCCTTTTTTCATTTTATCCTTCATGAGGATCCAAAAAATGAAGGCATGTTTCGGAATCTTTTGGGAAAACCAAACCTCCTTAAATCAAGATACCCGTAGCCCAGCCGGTTGGAGAGAAGACCATGTTTTAGAAGATGGAAATTAGCCTGGAGTGTCTGACTGTGAAGTTCTCCATAAGAAGAAATCAGTCTGGTCCTGATGGAGGGTTGGGGCTAGAGGAAGACAAGAGCGTAGGAGAATGATAAGTGGGTGTCGTTCTCGAGGTAAAACCCAATCTCCATTCACTATCAGCTGAGAAACAGTAGCCAATCGAGCTATACCCAAGACCCTTGGTCCGTTTGCTCCAGTGATGGCCAGAAGTGGACTAAGCCATATCCAATCATCATGCCAAAAGAGGGCAGAAGTACCTGATCCTAGAGACCAAAAGAGGAAGGGCCTAGACAAGTCTCATAGCTTGAGAAGTCTTATCCTCAACCAACTACCTGAAAGAGTAAGGGAACAATCCCAGAACATTTTTCCAAGTAATAAAACTTCCTTTGACCAAGAAACCCATAGAGAGCCGACTTTGGTGAAGAGAATCCAGATCAATCGTAAGCCAAAAACGTTGTGCCAAGCTTCTAGCCTTCTTAGACCCAGACCATCTTCCTCCTTAGGAGTATATACTGACTCCCAAGATATCTTAGCACTTCTCGCAGAGTTTAGAGCTCCACTCCACAAGAAGGCGCTGCGATTTTTTCCAAAGCCCGCAAACAAGTTTTAGGCAAGGGAAAAATTGATGCCCAGAAGTTGATAATACCATATAAGACCATTGGACGCTGTAGCAGTTCCGCAAAGGAAAGATGTCTGACCACCCATGATGAGATCCTAGTTGTAACCTTGTCTAGAAGAGGTTGATAATCATGTGGTCTCATTTTATGAGGAAAGAGTGGTAGTCCTAGATAGCATACCGGTAGGTCTCCTTGCAAAATACCACAGCCGGCTGCTAAATCCCTTGCATGATCAAGATTATCCCCATCAACAAAAAGATGAGTCTTTTGCATAGTAACCTCTAATCCTGAAGAAATGAAAAACTTATCCAGAATTGACAATTTGCCTTGAAGAGATGTGAGTGATCCATCAAAGAAAATCAGAACATCATCGGCAAACGATAGATGTGTGACCAAAGGCGATGAACAAAGGGGATGGATTCCAAAGACATTAGAGACAGCAGCCAAATCCAGCTTCTTGGAAAAAACATCCATTCCAAGCGCAAATAAAGAAGTGGATATAGGGTCACCATGGCGCAAGCCTCGTTTCTTAGGAAAGAATCCGACTAATTCTCCATTGACGGCCACGGAAAACCAGACTGAGGTTATACATTCCTTAATCCAACCAATAAACCTAGGCGGTAACTCGAGGGCCTTGAGGATATTGAGGATGAAAGACCATTCAAGTTTGTCATATGCTTTGGTGAGATCTATCTGAAGACAACCTCAAGTAACTGGGCCTGCGAAGATCCGACACTAGCTCAGAGGCAAGAAGTACATTCTAGCAGAGGAGTCTTCCCGTAATAAAGCCTACTTGGTTGGGTTGAACTGCTTCTGAGATGAACAGCTTGAGTCTGTTAGCCAAAATCCTAAAGATGATCTTGTAAATTGTATTACAACATGATATTGGTCTAAACTTCGATAGACGATCAGCTCCAGTAATCTTTGGGATAAGAGCAATAACGATGGTGTTAACTTGCCGAGGAAGCCAGGAATTAGTGAAGAAGTCCAAGACTGCTGCTATAGCATCCCCTCTTGCCGGATTCCAAGATGTGATGAAAAACTCCACAGAAAATCCATATGGCCCTGGAGGCTTGTTGCGTGGCAAGACAAAGACCATGGCTGTGATCTCTTCAGGAGATGGAAGAGCAAGTAGACGCTGAGATAAAGACTGATTGCACATGAAAGGATGAATAGTCCTGATACCATCTACTGAGAGAGGCAGACAATAGCACTAGAAGCGCCCAGCAATTAAGTATAGAACTGCTCATCCAGAATCTTGATCTGAATTGTTATTTATAGATTCGGCCTGATGTAAATTCCAACAACTAATGGTTTTAGTCACTAAAGTAATACTATAATTTTAAAAAGTATATAAAAAAGCATCAAATCAGATGTAAGAGTTATAAATAATCCAATTTTTTTTTTCTTTTTATTTATCCACTGTTCTTGTTAAGCCGGACTTGGTTTTATACATGGCATATGTCAACATCTAAATAAATCACAATATGATTTATATGGCATATGTCAAAATCTAAGTAAGTCACAGTCTGATTATAAAACAGTCAAATACCACTTACCGTTCTATAATGATACACGTGAAAAATATTATATAATTGATTGAAAAATGAAAAAGTAAAGTTATAAAATAAAAATTGAAATAATTAGATGTTCATTAAAATGAAGATGATCCTATATAGCTACTATATATCTTAATTTTAAATTAAAATTTATAATATTTTATTAATATATATCAAATTTATAATATTTTATTAATTCCATTTCACGTATACCGGTATATATACGTTGAAAATTATAGTAAATGAGTTTACTTAATATTTGCAAAAATGACATAGTGACTTTTTGCAAATTAGTTGTATATTTTATCGGAGGTTCTTTCAAAATATAAAATAGATTTCAAAAATATTTTAAAGAAAATCTCGAGTTATTATATAAAATAACAAATTATTTTATTTGGTGAGACAATGTTTTACATAATATAGTCCTTTTTAACCCCGTGCCGTAAAAAACGAAAACTATACTTTATATTTTTGTAAATTATCCCTCAGAATTACATTATCTAAGCCAAAAAAATATAAATTTATTAATTACGATAAGTTGATTTACATTTTACATTTAACAAAATAAAGTCTAAAAGTATGGAGTATTCTTTACCAAATTTTTGAAAGAAAAAAAATGCTAGATATTTTCTAACTAGTTTTCTATCTAATTATGACAAACATTGCTTTCAGGAATTATAAATATATATATATATATATTATATCTCTCGATTCTTTTTTACATATAGTATTTTTTACCAGTCGGAATCAGTATATTTTTTGAAGAAATTTGTAGGCCTACACCCACTAGTTTAAGTGGGCAATCAGATTTTGGATTTAGATTTAGGTACAATGACTAGATTTAGATTCGAGTTTTTGGATTTAAAATTTTATTTTTAATAAAATAATTTATTAGATTTAGATTTGGATTCAGATTGAAGTTTTTGGGATCGGATCGAATTCGAGTTTCATAGTTAAAATTCTATAAAAACTTAAAAATCATGTTTGAATTCAGGTTTACATTTTTCGAGTTTTTCTTGAAATTTTTTAGAATTTTGCTTTAGATTCAGATCGGATTTTTATATGTTATACATACAAAATGTATATTTATAAAATATAATTCTCGAATTAAAATATTTTTTCTATGCGTATTTATGTGTTTTCGAATTTTTAGATATTCTAACGGATACAAATTCGGTTCAGATTTATATATAAATTTATAATTTATAATTTAATAAAATAATTTATGTGATTTGGATTTATTTAAAATTATTCGATTTGAATGTTCGGATTCAGTTGTTTTATCCGCCCCTAGATGTAAATTTTATTTTATCTGAGTTATGTACACTCAACTTGCAGATAAACATTATCTTCTGTTGGCAGCATATCAATTGAAATTGCTGATGCCCCCGGGAATGGGAAACTTCGCACGTGACGCGGATTTGTCTATAACCTCCACGTACTATAATCACATGGTCTCTTTTTGACTTTTCGTGCTGGCTTTTTTTTTGGGCAACTTTTATATAATTTTTTGGATTTTGATAAAAATATTACTCAAAAGAAAATATTAACAGATCTAACAAATTACAAGTCGGACGGACGAACCTATTATACATTTTGTCTAACACAAGTCGTTCAAAAAAAATAAAAACTAACACATTACACAAATCTGTAACAAAACTAGAGCCAATATATTTACTCAAATTTAACTCATCAAACACCGGCCTTAATGAAGAAATGAGATCGATAGCTGGAGGTGCACAAAGGAAGTGAGCGAGCCATCTTCTCCAATCCAATAAGAAAGGAGCTAATCATCTCGTCTTCGGTAGTTAAAGATATGCACAGCTGCTAAAGCAACTGCCAATTCTCAGAAGAAAGAAGCCTAATATTGTTGTGCCTCGTTTGCCTTTTATTTCGCTTACCACTACGAGTCAACAAACTCGTCTTGTAGAACATTATCTTTGATATTTTATATTACATAAAAACAATTTTGGCCTCGAGATCGCTCATCATGGCCGATATGGGCAATCTTCGCACGTGAGGCAGATTTTTCCACAGTTTTCACGTGCGAGAATCATATGCTCTCGCTGCCTTGCCAATCACCTTCCTATAAAATGGAGTGCTTTAAAGCCTAAACGGAATCGTGCCCAGTTCAATCACAAACACATATCCATTTTCATTTTTGCTCCCTCGGGCATAAGAGAAAAAGAAAATGGGATCTCGAGCCGTTTCCATGGGACTAAAGCCACACGCAGTTTGCGTGCCTTACCCGGCTCAAGGCCACATCAATCCGATGCTTAAAGTGGCTAAACTCCTCCACGCTAAAGGCTTCCATGTTACCTTTGTCAACACAGTCTACAATCACAACCGTCTCCTCCGATCCCGTGGTTCCAACGCCCTCGACGGGCTTCCTTCTTTCCGGTTCAAGTCCATCCCTGATGGTCTACCGGAGACCGACGTGGACGCCACGCAGGACATCCCTATGCTGTGCGAATCCACAATGAAACACTGTTTCGCTCCGTTCAAGGAGCTTCTCCGGCAGATCAACGCCGAAGATGATGTTCCTCCGGTGAGCTGTATCGTATCCGACGGCTGTATGAGCTTCACACTTGACGCTGCGGATGAGCTCGGTGTCCCGGAGGTTCTTTTCTGGACAACTAGTGCTTGTGGCTTCTTGGCTTATCTACACTTCTATATGTTCGTTGAGAAGGGGTTGTCGCCGCAAAAAGGTATGTATTGATTAATGTTTATCGAGTTTTTTTTTTTTACACTGGTTTAATCCACGATGATGAACATGTTAGCTTTTACTTATGTACATTCCGATAATTGAAGTACTATAGGTTTTTTGGCTTTATATACCAAAAAGAGGTCCGCATATAGATCCAACCATAAATTATATAATTCATACCTTATAGTCCAAAAAAGAGGCCCCCAAACCAGAGATACCTTCATAAATGCTTTGATTTTAAAAAAATATCCATGAACTTTCATTTTCTCGTAATTTCTTTTATTTCCATACTTTTGTACAAACCAAATATCGATATCAGTAAATAATAATGGTCACAAATTAATAAACTTTACCAACAATACAAATTATTAAAATTTGGGTTAAAACTTATACATCGTCAAAACCAAACGGTTTCTATATATTAAAAATAAACTCTAATCAGAAGTTTTAATCGAAAAGAGACGAACCCATGAGAAAAAAAAAAAAAAAAGTCAACAAAAATTTACCAAGATTTTAAAATCTTATTTATAAGAGAAGATTGTCAAAAATAGAGAGAAGAAGATGGATTTGGCGTTGTTAAGATTTGAATCTTAAATTGCACCATCATACAATGATTAAAACAAGAAATTCAATGCATACGAAATTTATAATAGTTTTTTCTTCTTTTTAAAGAAAAAGATATTTATAGTAGTGTACCTTCGATATGAAAATTATGAATATTTGTCTTCGTTGTATATTCGCATTAAAAAAGATTCTCTGTTTTGTTCTACAACGATGGAAATAGCAACAAAAATCAAATAAAGAAAGAAAAAATCCAGGATAAACAAGCATATACTGATATAAATATAACTAAAATATCCAAAACACTCTTTAACTATAACATTTTTTTGAAGGGGAAAAAAAAACAACTTCACTCCTCTCCCCTCAAATTTTGATCAGCGTATGATCAAATCATCGGTACAACAGAGATTTCAAAGGGATGGAGACGCACGACTTTGACTTTAAAGTATATTTTCGAACTTAGTTTTTTTCCCCAAATAATCATATATCCTTTTAAGTTTTTCGATTGCCCTATTTTCTGCAATATACAATCACAATTATTGCGAGACATAATTGTCTGATATGGTGGTTCCCTACTGAAAATATTTGTTTATTGTAGGTGATAATTGTTAATGATAACTAAAAGTAGGATACCTCCAAGTCTCCAATAACGACAATTAAAAATGATAACTGCAAAACCAATGTAGTCAGGCAATACTCCAATATAAAATAAAAATCCAGGGACACGTATTTGAAGAACAGTAAACCAATGTAGTCAGCCATATGAATATGATATACCATTGTGTGTAGAGATAGGCCACTTTTTGTCTGACATTGTTGGCCGATAATAACGACCTTTAAAGTAATTGCATCAAATTTAGCATATTAATATATACGGTGCTTTAAGTATTATTAAGATATCTTGAGATACTAAATTATATTCAACAAAATGGTGTTGGATTTGGCAGATGAGAGTTACTTGACCAAGGAGCACTTAGACACAATCATAGATTGGATACCACTGATGAAGAACCTAAGACTAAAAGACATCCCTAGCTTTATCCGGACGACTAATCCTGACGACATAATGCTCAACTTTATCATCCGCGAGGCTGACCGAGCCAAACGCGCTTCAGCTATCATTCTCAATACGT
Source organism: Cardamine chenopodiifolia (assembly GCA_963922655.1). Taxonomy (NCBI): domain Eukaryota; kingdom Viridiplantae; phylum Streptophyta; class Magnoliopsida; order Brassicales; family Brassicaceae; genus Cardamine; species Cardamine chenopodiifolia. The sequence continues at coordinate 5,386,495 of OZ000483.1, read as the reverse complement.
TTGATGATCTCGAGCATGACGCCATCCAATCCATCCAATCTAGTTTACCTCCGGTTTACTCTATTGGACCGCTCCATCTACTAGCGAAACAAGAGATAGGCATAGATAATGAGATCGGACGGATGGGATCAAACCTGTGGAGAGAGGAGACGGAGTGTCTGGATTGGCTTAATACAAAACCTCGAAACAGTGTTGTTTACGTTAACTTCGGGAGCATAACTGTGATGAGCGCTAAACAGCTTGTGGAGTTTGCATGGGGTTTGGCAGCTACGGGGAAAGAGTTTTTGTGGGTGATACGACCAGATTTAGTAGCCGGGGATGTGGCAATGGTTCCACCGGAGTTCTTAACGGAGACGGAGGACCGGAGGATGTTGGCAAGTTGGTGTCCTCAGGAGGAAGTTCTTTCACATCCGGCCATTGGAGGGTTCTTGACGCATAATGGATGGAACTCGATATTGGAAAGTCTCTCCGGTGGAGTTCCGATGGTGTGTTGGCCATTCTTTGCAGAGCAGCAAACAAATTGTAAGTTTTGTTGTGATGAGTGGGAGGTTGGGATTGAGATCGGTGGAGATGTGAAGAGAGATGAGGTTGAAGCGGTGGTTAGAGAATTGATGGATGGAGAAAAGGGAAAGAAAATGAGAGAAAAGACGAAAGAGTGGCGGCGTTTGGCGGTGGAAGCGACGGAGCATAAGAATGGTTCGTCGAAATTGAATTTTGAGATGGTCGTTAAGGTTCTTTTAGGGGAGTAGAGACTACATGGAGAGATTGGAGACAATCATTTATTTTTGTTATAAGATTATTACAAAATATGTTGAACGTAAAACTCTGAACAAGTGTTAATTTGTTTTCTATTTCGTCTTCGATCGTTTGTGAATTGTGATCAGGCCCTGCTTAAAAATGGTATAAAAAAGTTCTAGTGCATGTACAATATTTGAAATATAGATCTTGTTGGTATTCAAACAAAGTATTTATAGAGAGATTCAAAGATTTTGATTATTAATAAAGTTTTATTTCGAAAATTACAAAAAATAATTAGTCGCGAAATGGTAAGAAAAGTGACAAGGCAAGCACTGAGTATGTCTTCGCTGTCTATAACTTGCCAGGCAAACATTATAGCTCGTCCACAACTTTTTTTCCTCCATTAAAATACCGTATTTAATGTTTTCTTTTAATTAGGTAGTCATTGTGGTAGATAAATCGTAAAGTGATGGTATTATTCCGAGATAATACAGCGTTTTTACCAATCAATTTTTGGAATCAGGATTTTTATTTCACAATGTTAAAAAGTTAACAATAGAAAAATATTCAGACATGATAAATAAGATCCTAAACCTATTCCAGAAACGGTTTATACAAACATATGCGTGAATGATTTAGCCGGAACCCCAACAAAGTATTATCTAAAATACCATCGGATACACACAAAAAAAAAAGTTATTTGTAACTAAACTTTGTGTTGTGATTTAGTGGAAAGTAATTGTCGATTTATAAGCATAGTTCATATTTTATGCCAAAATTAAACTAAAACCTTTAAACCCCACCTTAAATTCTTAAAACTAAATTAAAATTAAAAATCCAATACTATAACCCTAAAGTGTTAAACCTTATATAAACATAAAACCGAAAATAATGTATTTTCTTAATTCTGATTATTAGTTTGTTTATCTTTAAATTTAGACTTTGCTACGTATTTGTTTTTTTACTTTCCTATTCAAAATATGTAAACTACTCTGTGTATCAAGTATTAGATAAATACTAATGATGATTATGCCGATCGGATATATATATATATATATATATATATATGACTTTTCATGATTAGTGGAAATCCATTGTTATATCCACCAAGCCACAAAAAGGTAAAACTGGTGAAGAGAGTTTTCAAGTTTCAGATACAGAGAATTGATGAGATATTTCTCATCCCCCCCCCCCCCCCACACACACACAGAGAATTGACTAATTAACATTATACTATAAATGACGGCAATACACACACAGAGAGATTATGAGTAGACTAAAAAAATATCATAAAGCCCTAACCAATTGTTTTAATTAGTATCAGGTGTAAAATTTAATGGAGAGTTTGATATGATGAACCAACTACGTATAGTTTTAATCACTTGATGTGTTTGTATAATTATGTCGGATTAGATCATCTACATTTTTATAACTACATGCCTATCATGATAAGTTAGTTTTAATTTTTTAGAAGAAAAAAAACTATGATAGCAGATACCAAAAAAAATCTATTGTTTTATGTACGATAAAACTATATATGTACATATGGAAGTAATATTGAAGAGATGTGTTGCGTTGATACGGTGCTTATAAACATACAATGTTCGTGTGAACATGTAGTAAAAAGAAAGAGTTAAATATGTGAAAGAAGCCGTGGGCAAAAGAATTGGGAAGATCACATGAAATGAGCAGAGAAACAGCTTTTACATAGTCCCCCGCATGCATGCACGCACCCAATAACGACCATGCCTCTTTTTAACCCCTTTTCCTCTTCTTTATTTACGTGAAAATGTTCGTTGAAGACAACATTTTCAGTCAGCCAATATAGATATTTTGTTTGGTAATAAAATTACGAATGGAAAAAACTAAGTGGGGCCAGTTTGCCAGCATGGCAAAGAGGAGACAACTGGGGTGGAGTTTTAAAGAAGAAACAGAAGAGAATCCGTGAACTGGCAGATCCCTCCACGTGGATCTCCTACTGTCATTCTTCTCTCTCCATTTCCTATCTATTTAACTGTCTCTTTCTCTTTCTCTTTCTCTCTTCGCAAAATAAGAGAAAATAAAAAACGGGTCATGTAAAAAGTTTTGTTTTCATTGATTTCGATCGTATAATTGTTGACAAAAAAGAGAGTCCTATACTTCAAAATGCTAGTGTCGGGCTATGACTTAGGGTTAGACTCTTAGCGAACATTGTGAAGAAAGAGATCATGACGAGACAAAGGTACAAACCACGCGACATCAATTATATTGAAGTATTGCTAACAAACAATCTGATTTAAAATAAATTTGCATATGAAAAATAGAATGTTGCTTCAGAATTCTCCAACGAAATAAATACGTAACTGGAAAATTTAGTGATGAAATGTGAAAAAGGTAAAAGGTATTTGAATGATACTAGATTTAGGTTGGTTATTTTTGTAGAAATTTTAACTTTTGCTTAGATTGTTTAGGATCATTTTTTTATTCCTTATGTTTTTAATTTTGATTTTTTTCAGTATTGCATTTAAATTAAGATTTACAAAAACATTGTTCGTTCCTTATGTTGTCCACCTACGACAGCATAAACGATAATTTGGGCCCAAATTATATATCAAATCATCAACAAATCAAAATAGATAATGTCAACGACTATTTTTATATGATTCTAAACTATATTATTGGATATTTAGAAATATTCACAAAGACCACAAGAAATACTTTCGGTTTACTGAAATGGTAACATAAAGATGGTAAAAGTGAACAACTATCAACTATAATATAAACTAAACCAAACTTCAGAGCAAGAGGGGTGGTGGCGCAGTTGGCTAGCGCGTAGGTCTCATAGCTACTGAGTGATCCTGAGGTCGAGAGTTCGAGCCTCTCTCACCCCAATAACTTTTTTCCTTTTTCAGAAAGCCCATGGTAGTAGGCCCATTTTCAAGCGCCATGCGTTTCACTTGGTTTATTGGAGTGGTGGTGGAGAAATTGCAAAGCAAAGCAACGCGAGTGCATGAGACCGAGTCCAACATCTGACCTAACGATATGGGCCTCTTTCTGGACTATTCACTATTTCTTTGTACGGCGACACATTTTCTATTTGGCGATTGCATTGATCATGTCGTAGGCCCAATTTGGCTACTTTTTTCGTGTCTTGGTTTGGTTTATGATGACGGTTTGGTTTATCCTCCATGTGTTTACTCGGTTTCTATGCTTAACTGGCAAGATTACAATGAATTAAACCTTGAAAACCGATTCGAATATCAACATTGAGGAGTTTAGTTCTAGTCAAATAAAAGAGGAGTTATATTTTTGATTCAGGAAAATAATTAAATACCAACAATTAATGGAAACTAATGTTTTCATCTATTAAAAGAAAACTTGTCGGAAAAAATATATTAAAAGAGAACTAGTGGTGTTACCCACGTTTTTTCCTTAATCTTTTTAACTTAACTAAATTATTAAGTATATATAGTATATTATTGCGTAAAAGTATATAATTTTTAAATATTTTAAAGTATATATAACATAATCAAACGTATCAAACTTATATTATACTTTTATAAAAAAAAACATATATTATACTACTACAAAAACTTATATATATACATAAAAGATGTAAAAATAACATACGTATAAATTCTGTTATAACTTTTTTTTAGTGAAAGTATACAATTTATTGCGTGCTTTTGCCTAGTTTTGAAGAAGATCTGAGCTCAATCCGTTATAAATAATAGTTTTGGTAAAAACCGATTTAATTGATAAACCGAAGAGCGAGTCTGAGGAAAGGATAAAAGCACTGAAGTTATCGGAATTTGCATCTTTTTGTAACTGACTGTTGGATCCGCCGTTTGCGTCTGACGTGTCTTTCTCCGTTTGTCACGTCAGCGTCAATAGGCTTTTGCGGTTTTGACAAGCCACTCTTCGAATTTGATTGGGGTTTAATAAAAAACATCATTTAGTTTTAGGTTCTTTGTGCGTAAAAACGAAAGCTTAGAAGGTTTCTTTTTCCAATTACGAAAATTCAGTTTCTGAGTTTTGTTGACTAAAAAAAGTAGATCCAACGGCCAATATATTAGCACCACGAGAGGATCCTAGGGTTACTACTAATCTCAAAAAATCAAATCGAGAGCATCCATTGTTTCAGACTCGAGGGAGAAAGAGCAGAAGAGAAAGCTATGGAGAATGAGAGGGAAAAGCAAGTTTACTTGGCCAAGCTCTCTGAGCAAACCGAAAGATACGATGGTATTTTAAATTTTCTGGATCTCTGCATACTGTCTCCGTCGGAAAATGATTTTGTCAATATTTCTAAAATTCCGATCTTTTGTTGCTCCGATCGATTAATGAATGCTCTTTTTCTAACTATATTTGGATTTACATATCCATAACTTTGCTTACGGATTTGTGTGTGTTTCTGGGATGTTACTTGATCTAGATTTAGACTAGCCCTTGAGTAATTTCTTGTTTATTGTTCTTTTGTCACTCTTGATCCTATATTGATATAATTCGTATGCTTACTTTTTTCGAATCTGGTATACTAAAGTTGACTAGTATGAAATATATCTATGTTTTGTATTCATTAGATATGTCAAGATTTGATTTTGTGTACTGATCGGATTTTTATTTTTGTGATTTGAGTTTGCTTAGTTAGTTTGTTCAACGTTTTGAGTCTTTATATTTTCCTTTTAATGTCTTCACTATTCTCAATGCTTTGTAATGTTGTTGCAGAAATGGTTGAGGCGATGAAGAAAGTTGCTCAGCTTGATGTGGAGCTAACGGTGGAGGAGAGGAATCTTGTATCTGTGGGGTACAAGAATGTGATTGGTGCGAGGAGAGCTTCATGGAGAATACTATCCTCCATTGAGCAGAAGGAAGAGTCTAAGGGAAATGATGAAAATGTCAAGAGGCTTAAGAATTATCGTAAGAGGGTTGAAGATGAGCTTGCCAAAATTTGTAATGACATCCTGACTGTCATCGATAAGCACCTCATTCCATCGTCTACGGCAGTTGAGTCAACTGTCTTTTTCTACAAAATGTGAGTCATCCTCTGCTTCTTTGGTTTTGTATCCATTTTTGCTCCCAAATGCGGTATGACCTTAAACTATATGTGATATTAATTGTGGTGTGTGATGACGCAAAATGTGACTAAGAATGAGACATTGAGGTTTATCATATCCATTTGACTGAAGCTATATGTTTAACCTCTTACATAGCTACCACTCTTTCTTATGTTTCTTCCTGGAATGAAGTTGATTTACGGGTTTGACATTTGTTAATCTTTTTTCCCCTATCTGTTTCATTGTTTTGGCTTTACGTTTATGTTTTTATGTAGGAAAGGAGACTACTTCCGCTATCTGGCAGAGTTCAGTTCTGGTGCTGAACGCAAGGAAGCTGCAGATCAGTCTCTTGATGCATATAAGGTCCCTTGATCATGTTTCTTTCTTTCTTGTTTGGTGCCTTTCTTATATGTGAGCTCGGAAAAATCTAACAAGAAACTTCCTTTTTCGTACTGGCAATGTAGGCTGCCATTTCTGCTGCAGAGGATGGTTTGGCACCAACACATCCAGTTAGACTTGGCTTGGCATTGAACTTTTCGGTTTTCTACTATGAGATCTTAAACTCCCCTGAGAGGTTTGTTTTCTTCGCTTATTTTTGGAGGGAAGATATAATGGAATCGATGGTCACTTTCTAACAATCTGAACCTATTTGTTTTACAGCGCATGCCAATTGGCTAAGCAAGCATTCGATGATGCAATTGCTGAACTTGATAGCCTCAACGAGGAATCATACAAGGACAGCACTCTTATAATGCAGCTACTCAGAGACAATCTCACCTTGTGGACTTCAGACCTCAACGAGGAAGGAGGTAATCTTTTTTCACATTTTATTTCCTTATCTGCCTCTGATGATGATAGATAGTTTCCTTAGAATCTAATGAGCCTTTTGCATCTTGTTCGTTCTTGAACTGTGAAGAGCCTCAACTTTGATTGGAAATGTTAATATGTTTGATGCTTGGGAAGAAATTTGCATTTAACCACCCTTTATGCATTTATGGCTATATGTCTAGAAAAACTTTTTAGTTTGAAAGTGTCGAGATTTTTTTTACCAACGGACTCTCTTTTGTTGGCTTTAATCAGGTACAAGATGCTCAGTTTAGCTAATTTTTTAGGGGTTATAAATTTGTAGCAGAAACCGTTGGCATACTAGTTTCTTGTTTCTCTTCCAAAGCTTTTTTTTGTTAGAATAACTTTGAATCTGCAGCTTACTCTCCACTTTTTTCTTTTTCCTCTTAGATGAGCGAACCAAAGGTGGAGATGAGGCTCAAGAAGAGGTATGAAAAGCCAGTTCTGTTAAAAAAAATTGAAGTTACTTAAAAGATTAGTTTCCATTTGCATTGACAAGTAGACACTCATGGAAGTACTGTTACATTGCAGAATTGAGTGGTGAATCCTTTGTGAGAAGAGAAACGACTCTTGATGTCTACGGAGATCGTAAACTGAAGACCGCAAGTGTCGTTACTCATGAATGTGTAATTTTAATTTATGTGTTTCTTGATGATGTTTTCAGAACTTGACTTTGAACTCTCTTATGATGGTTGGAATCTGTTTTGACGCTTAGTTTGCTTTGTTGGTTAAATTGAGACACCATGCAATTTGAGTTTATCATCGTTTAAAAATTTGACAAACCTTTGTACCAAATTCTAACTCCTTGAAAGTCAAAATCATGAGGCTGTAGTGAAGTGGTGAAAGAGTCAAAGAAGGATCTTATGCTCTGGTATAACACACGTATGAACTATGGCCATAACTGAAGCTTTCTTAACTTTTTGGCCGACGATCGAAATTCTGAACAGCTACTAATCCGAGTCATTACTCATTAATGAAAGGATTTTTCAATTCCTTAATTTCTGAAACTAATCCATCAGCAACAACTGCTGCTTCTGATAATGCTTTATTAATATGCATTTCTGAAAATGTACCAAAGAGAGGTAGAAGGAGCAAAAAGAGAAGCTCCCTCTACTATTGGAATTGAGTATTTGCCCCCAGAACAAAGCCAACAAGAATCCATCTTTTCGATCTCATCTCTTGCAGCCCAAAGTAGAGCAATTTATATGTTTTTTTATCCGTAAATTAATTAATAAAAACAGGAAAAACAATAAAAACGAGAGCTAACGGTTTGTTACGGATTGGGCCTTTCTTATGTTTGGGCTTTCTAAACTATTAAGGTTCGAGCAAAACACCTTTTACCAATAAATATAGTATTATCACTTAAATCTCTTTTGCTTTTTCTTTCTTTCTGTTTTTCCATTTACAATTTACATACGATAAAATGCAGAGATTTTATATTTCCTAAAAATATATATTTGTAAGGTCTTTTGAAAATTGTAAAAGTAAAACGCCAAATGCTGCACATAGTAGAGTTGTGGAGAGAGCTGCACATGCTAGAGTTTTTCATGGAACCGTTCATCATAATTAAAGATAACAAAATGTTGCCCATGATTACATTTGTACTCAAATGTTTTGCTTAGAACATAAAACTTTTTACGTTTATACCTAATTATCTTTTACAAAGTGTATACACGCAAACACAAAACCTTACCAATTTTTTGAAAGACGTTGCTTAGACTTATAACACTACCAAATTATAAACTGTTTCATCCTATTTTAAATCCTTTGAAGGATAGTGACAGTTACCTATAACAATGACAAGGAGGGACAACTTTTGTTTATTTTGTTTGGCAATGAAATATTAGGAGCTGTTATTCAATTAGGTTTTAAAATACTTTTAAAGTATTTTAGTTTGAGAGTTATTATGAAATACATTGAAGAAATGCTGGTATTTTATTTATTCATGTTTTAGATAAGAAAGTACATTAAAATCCATTCTAATCCAAATGCAACTAAATCAAATTAATGTTGAATGTATTTTAGCAAATATATAATTGAATAACACTGAATTTTACTTTAAATTTTAAATACATTCAATTCCAATAAAACACTACATTCAATAAACCTCACCTTAATCTCATACAAATAGCAAATACTTGGCTAACATATGCATGCAAACCTAATCCAAAAGTACTTTCACATATTTCAAAATATCCTAATATTTATATCCCGATGATTAAAAATAACAAATCATCCCCATCATTCACCAGAGTCACCCACCAACTCATTTTCCTCTCCCTTTTCTTTTGTTCATTTACTTGTCGTCTTTAAAAAAATACATAATTTGCACAACGAACGCACATAAGCTATAGCAGCAAGAAGCTTTTTCAGAACCGAAACTTAGACCGGTCCAAACCGAACCAAAATCATCAGAATCGAATCCAGTGAAAGCAAGCTTTTTGTCCTGATGAATCTTGATTGAGAATGCGGGTTTATTATAGTAGGAACCAACATCTCCCTGTAAATATCCCTTTTCAGAGTTTGTCATCTGAATCGGACTACGACACAAGATATGTCGTCTTTGCTCTCTCTTCTCAATGCTTCAGCTGTTAATTCCTTAGCCGCTTTCTGTGGATCTTTCACCCTTCTTGCTATCTCCATTGCCTCTTCATTTGTCATCACCTATTTATACATCATTTCAACAATCAACAACACTAACTACAATCAACAAACATGGTCTCAAAGCACTCACTTAACAAGAGATGAATAGTTTCATTCGTCTACACAGAATGTGCTCAATACCTTCCAAATGCCATCACTGGCCAAGAGAAGAACATCTGTCTGGCTATCTACAGTCGCATCTTTTATGTCAGGTTCTGAGCTCAGATGTGTCTTAAGGCCCTTATCTCCAAAGGCACGAGACACGGCTAATTGACCATTAACCCTAGGAACATCACCTGTCAGATCACAACCACAGAATCCTTGTCACCATATCATTCAATATAATCAAAAGAATGATTCAAGATACTGTATCAATTAATGCCTTACCTGGTAGATTGGATACAAATCCACCTCTATCCTCAATGCTTGACCTTTCAGTACGGGGCTCATGATCTGTACTCATCTGCATTGTTGAACCTCGTCGAGAAAGAACTGCTCGTGAATCGCCAACATTAGCTATCCATAACTTCCTCCCATTAATCAATATAGCAGTCACAGCTGTAGACCCACCACGACCCAAGTCAGAACTATTTGATAGAATCGCCTGATCCGTCTTCTCATAAGCTTTTGCAATAGACCTCCGAGGATCAACCCAGAACTCTCCCTGAATTAAAAAAAAAAGTTAAGCATATCATTAGTGTATGAACACAATATCATAAACCATTTCCAGGAGGAAGGACTGCAGTCACTTTAACAATCCCAGGTACAGAGTGTTCATTAACTGAACCAAACAACATAACCATTTCAACACACATCTGTTGGATCTTCGGAACTCGATTGCATACAAAACAGAAATCATTTACCTCTTTAAGGATATTGGAGAAGAGGTGTTTCTGCAAGTAGGCAGGAACACTATCACCCATATGACCATCATAAATTGCAAATATCCCCAATTCATGATCTTGGATTTTGATGAAGTTAGCAACATGGTAATCTTCCATTGGATGATTAGCTTTCCCTTTTACTAGACTAAAGCCATACTTGATCACCCCTTCATTATTTCTTCCTTTACCTGATCTAGATGATGATTGTCCTCCCGCAACCTAAAACCAGACCAAGAAAAAAAATACATCAAGCTCAAATCTTTCACTTCTAACATCGCTTATCTTAGACAAGACAAGTTTTTTCACAATCAAAGTGACACAGTTCTACCAAGAAGTAAATATACAAAGAGCTATTATATTCATCTCCGATCCAGGACAAACAATTTTACCAAAATTTTATCTCTAAGACATCTTAATCATGGAGCAAAATTAAAATAAATAAATAAAGCCAAAGATTTGATGATATTTCTGAAAGCATCTTCACTCCAACAGAAATTAAACGAATATTAAAAAAATATCTCAGAAAAATACTAAAAACCACAAAACAGATGAGAAAATAGTGAAAAATCTTTTACCTCAGAAGCTGAAATGAAGCAACAAAATTTTCCCATTTGAATCGAAGAAATTTCTTCGATTATTCAACCTAATTCAAACTTCCGCAGATTTATTATTTCTTCAACAAACAATCTGCAAAATTCATGAAGCAAAATCAAAACCTCGAAGAAAAGGAAAAATCATCATTGAGCAGCTCAGAGATTGAAAAAGGATGAAGCAAATAGCATAAAAAGGGGATTTTACTGGAAATAAACCCTAATTTTGCTTCACTCGGAGGAGGTAGCTTACGATGAATTCCACAAAGTCTTCTGCGACGAAGTCTTCGCTCTCCTTTCGTTAATGTTTTTTTCCTACGCAAAATTTTCTATATATTCAATGAAGGAAAAAAAAGAAAATGAAGATATCTGTATTATTTTGACATTGCATTGGCGTGCTTCATATATATTAAATCTTTGCTTTACGCCCCATATTATAGAATGTTAAATCATGACCAAATACTTCATTCTTGTCGTCGATTATTTACCAAAAAGATAAAATACCAAATACTTTGTTATGAGCTTTAAGTTTTCTTTTGCTTTGTTGATTGATTTATAAGTATACATTTTACAGTAAAATGAGGGTGTAGACTTACAATAGGAACATTGGGAGACAGAAGTAAGAGAAGATGAAAAATAAAGGTGAAGATTAAGATAAATGTAAATGAAATTAGAAGAAAAACAAAAAAGAGAGAGAGAAAGGGATGGAGCAAAGAGTGATATGGTCAAAGAAAATTTAAAAGCTGCCAATTTCCATGTTGACTTCCTCTTCCTTTTCATTTATGTTATCTCCTTAACAATCCCATTTTTTTTAATAATCTCTGTAATTCAATTTGTTTGTACTTTAAATATTTTACATACTAATTTAAAAAACAATGAATTTATCTCTTTTATCTCTTATTAATATAATTTTTCTTTATTGGTCTTTACGTTAAAATAATAAAGATAATACTAAATTTTTTGGCAAAAAATTGCATTAAAAACACAAAACAATATTTATAATGAATTAAATTTTAAACTATAAAACAATAAATAAATTGAAACAGAAGAAATATGCGTTTTCACTACTCCAACATGCTAACTGTGTGAATATATATATATATATATATTTCCTTATTTTCTTCAATATCCCTAAGTAGCTTTTCACAAGTTATATTTTGTAGTATTAAATTCAACTCTTTTTATCAAACAAAGTAACGAAATTTCTTGATACGTGAGTCTTTTGAAGAATACATTCGACAAATATCCAAAAACAAAATGTTCAAAGTAAACGTATGTTACGTTTTGACGCAAATCCATGCATGAAACTAGTCGTTTCCGAGAAAAAAACATATGATATCAACTAGAGTTTATGACTTTATCCGTTTTGGATTTGATGGGTTAACGTTTGCGTTAGAATTATCTTTTGGGTTTTGCAACTAAAGTTTTAAGATTTAATAGCACTAAATTGCGTAAAAAATATAAAATATCAGGTCTCTTCCCATTACCAGAATCTTAAAGTATCAACGAAAGGGACAAGAAAGTGGAAAGGGTCAAAGGCTTGGACGCGTTTACTGTTTGTCCATTTAATATGATTCGCACACATTTCATGACTTTTGACCCTTAATTAAGTTTTTTTTCTTAATTTAACACATCAATAGCTAAGCTAGCTTCCTTATTTTAGACATAAAATATTTGATTGCTTGCCTAAAACAAACAATTTGTTGCCTAAACAAATAAACTTGTTCGTCTAATCCTCCGTGAGATGTTCCTCTAAACTAGGTTCATAGGCCACTAGTGATGTTACAAGTACATCATGTATGAGCCCAACCCATTATTTGAAATTTTTTTTTATATAACCAAGTTAGATCAAGCTTATCTGATTATGTATGAGTTATGTATATACAAGAACTGATAGTTTTATTCTATGCTTATATGAATGGCTTATGATTATACTGCCTTCCACTTTCTTCATGGTGATTTCTTCTCTGGCTTCATTGATCTCTTCACTTGGAATCAGTGTTCTGTAATGAATCATTCAACAGCAAACTGTTAACCTCAGGATCAAATTTATTACCACCAAGAGCAAATGAACCACTAATAGCACCAACAGTTACCACAAGATACAAATATAGGGAGAACTATAAAATGACAATAGATTCAACGCTTTTGATGCAAAGGTTTATCAATGTTTTCGGAAGAAAGCTACTGGATTAGAAACAGATTCTGGATTAATTCTTTTGCCAACATTTACAAGTTTTTGAAACACTCGCATAGTTGCTTCATGTTAAGAAAACGAGATAGTTGATGCAAGAAGCAAATTGTTATGTAAATCGGTGAGCAAGCTTTCACAAAGAGTATGTATCTGAAAGTGAGACAGATAGGGACCTGATTTTGAGAGGTAGAGGGATCATCAGCATATGGATTGAGGGAGCCTTCTGAAAACAACTCTCCAATATTTTCAGACCGAGGATGACCCGTCATGGCTGCTCCATGCGCTCCAAATAATATTCAATTAACTCAGAATAGATTTTAGATACTTGCAGTATTACAACAGCATCATCCATAACTTCGAAATGTTTCTTGGTTCTTTCCTAGCATTATACTTGGATAGACCTAAAGCTTGGCTAAGAGGCAGGTATGAAAAGTCTGAGATCCTATTGTTCACACCTGGAAGATGAGGACGGAATAAAATAACCTACAGAAAACTATTGTGCGTTTTGTGAATATATAACTCTCTGCTTCAGTACTAGTTTACTTGAGCGTTGGTTCAGCTAAAGTAGTGAATTTATTTTGTTGAGACTTTTGGGGGTCAATTTGGGTGTCGACCTAGTACTTCGTCTTTGTGGCTCCTGTTGCAAAAAAAATGTAAAGCTACTTTTCTTGAATATAATCCATATAGAACGATGGAGAAGCTTACCTCGAACATGTTTGTATTTCTTGTTTTTCTCTGTTTGGTTACCCTTCCATTATTAATTTCAACGTCATAATCACGATGAGTTACCTGTCAAGTTGAACCACAAACCAAACGATTAAGTTGATTTTGATGTAAAATTTGTAAAGGTTCAAATGTTTACTTTACTATGATGCTTTGGCTTTGGAATGCTCATTATGCTTCCTGTGTTTACATTCTCAGCTTTCTTGAACATTTTCGACACTGGTGCTTCTTTTGCCTTTACAAAAAGAGAGTCCTGCATTTGAACCATGAGGAAGTGTTTTTATGTGTAGCCTTGCCATAGCAGAAACGAATAAAAATATATATTTGTTTCTCTGCCTGTTCGTCATCATTGTCTGCCCTCGCTCTTATATACTCGTCTCTTTTGCTACCACCAAGATGAGAGCTTTCGAAACTGATTACTTCTACAAAAATAATAAACATCATGTCAACCAAAGCTAACAATATCAAGTTACAGATACATGTTTTGCAGTTATTACCCTGTTTATCTTATATTAAGCACGTATCTTAAAATGGATAGATAATGATAAGTAAGAAATGAAGTCAAGTCTTACCCTGTTTGAGTTTACTTCTTGCTCTCCAGGTGGTTTGTCACTCATCACCTTCCACTGTAACTGCACCAAAGTTCTTTGCCTCTTTTCCTGTAAGTTTATCCCATTAGTTAAATCCATAAAGATTCATCTTATTATGGATCTTAAGAAGCACTTACTTTTTTCCTTTGAAGATCTAATTCTTCTTGCAGCTTCCTGCAATCATCTTTATACTGACACTTGAATGCTTTCAACTGAGCATCATGCTCGCTTTTGAGTGCTGTTATCCTCTGGATAAATATACAAACTATTTGATTACCAGAGGCTCTGTGCTCTTGCATCTGTCTGAACTATGAAGTTATATCTGTGGGTACCTCTTTTAGTTCATTTTCAGCCTGAATCTGATTTTGTCTCAGTTCCTGGTCACACTTGGCTTTGAAATTGAGCTCCTTACTCTCATGCTCCTCTCGAATACTGAGAATCTGTGGAACATGCAGCTTTATCAGCGTACTTGCAATATAATTCGAGCTTGGCTTGACATGCTGTCAGATATAAACTTCCAAACAGATAATGCATACAAGAAAATATTAACTTGGTTTCAGATATCTGCATTTTCTGTCAGTTAGTAAGCTTAATAACTCAATCCAGTTTGATTCAATCATTCAAAACTATGCACCTTCATGATTGGTTATGGTCAGAAGGTTTCTTTGGAATCTAATAAAACTCATTGATAGTATGGGACTGGAACAATGCATGAAATCATTAACAGGATAAGATATGGCCAGAAAGTTCATAAATTACTTCCAATATATGAAAGATCAACATGATCTGTTAAATAAAATATAATTTCAAAGATAAAATAGATTCCGTGCATACCAGAGAAGCATGTTCCTCTTGAATGGTCAGCAGTTGTCTCTTTGATTCTTCGTTGCAATCTGAGAGTTCTTTATCATATTTAGTGGACAAATCTTTGATAATATTTTCAGTCTGAAGTTAGAACCAGAAAAAACATCACCGAGAAATCATCAATTGCTCAGTAGACTACAACAAAAGGTACTGTACTCATATACCTTATCCTTTTCAGCAGTAATAATTTCCTGCTTCTCCACACCATACTTCCTCCTGATATCATTAATGGCCTAAAACGAAAACGGAGAGATCAAATTTTTCTTTGCATATTGCATTTAGATTGCAATATGGAAACATTACTCCAAATATACCTGGTCATTCCTCTGTGACAATTCTTTCAAGTGTCTTGATAGTTCCCAATGTTTTACTTTCTAGCATCAGATCATGTTGCGTCTTTGCTTCTACAAGCTTAGTTTCAGCAGTTGCCAGTAACTCCTTGTCCTGCAGTGGGATAATATTTGATGAATGCTAAAAAAGGCGAATTTAAGGAAAAAACTTAAAGCCATGTCCTAGAATTAACTTTTAGACCTTAATGATTTGCTGGTTTAACTTCTTCTCGTTTTCATTGCACTGGTGGATAATATGCCCTTTCTCCTCTATGATGGTTTGGAGCTGGCTCACCTCTTTTGCCAATAAACCCGCCTGCAGCTGATGGCTCTCACTCTCTTTCTGCAAGGTCTCTAATTCCTCAACTTGTCTCTGTGCATCTGCCTGCAGTTTCTCGTATTTCCCTTTGCTTTCCATCTCTAATTATGAAAGCTTTAATGACACTGTTTTCTTAAAGATATACAAGAAAAACATTAGCTTTGCAAGCATGCATCAGATACAGTGCATAGGGATAGAAAATAAATTTTATACCTTCTTATCCTCTGATGTCCTAACACTTTCTAATAAAGTTTCCATTTCCTCTTTCGGCTCCGAAATCACTGATTCTGTTTCAGCATTCTTTGCAAATAGTTCTTTTGCTTCAGACTCCAGTTTATCGATGGTTTGGCTTGCAGAGCAGCGTACCCCAGAAAATTGAGATATTAAAGACTTCTTATCATTCTGGAGCGCAACTACTTTTTCATTTACCTGATTGCCTGCTGATTCCAGAGCTTCTCTTTGGGCAGTTACGCTGAATAAATCACCCTGGAGTTGATCAAATGATCTTTGAGCACAATCCGATGCAAGATGTCTGTCTTTTTCCAGCAATATAATGTGAGTATCATATAGGCCACTTAGTTTATCAAAATTTTCCGTGAAGGTCAAATTCTTTTTATCCAATTCAGTCAACTCAGCCGCCACATACCATTCTTCTCTATGAGACTGTCAGTTCTGCACTGTTCATTTAGATAGAACATTTCCTTCTGTTCTTTCTCAAGTTTGAGCTCCTCCAATTCCTTATCTCCTGCAATTTAGACTCAACGATGTTACGAACTTGGATACCAATTTTTTTTAGGTCATAAATAGAGTAATGCAACAACTTACTGCTTGTGATGTTTTTCTTTAGCAACATCTAATCTTAAAGACATGTCTCGCATTTGCTGGTTTAAAGAGTCTATAGCTTCTGAGCTAGCATTGAATTTTCCCTCGAAAAAAACTTTATCCTTCTCAGCTGCAGATGAAATTTATGAAACAGACAAAGCAGCAAAGAATAAGATATTTCCCAAGAACAGACGATCATTTATTCTTACCATCCAGAACTTGGGAAGCCAAGTGCTGCAGAGTCTCAGTAAGCTGATCACACAGAGTCTTTGTGGAAGAGAATTTAGACTCCGATCCTCTCCAAAGCTTGTCATATTCCTTTTGCCTAACTCTGAGCTTAGCATTCTCATTAAAAGCGTTCTGAAGTTTCTCCTCTAAGGCATAGACATGCTCCATTGACGTTTTCAGCTTAGAATTCTCTGACATGGAAGAGCAAAATTTATTTCAAATTGAGGCCAAACATGTCTCTGCATATTTTTCAGCAGAACACAGCACGAGCTCAAACCTCCAGATTACAATAGAAGATATACACAGAGATTCAAAATTATTTTCGTAAACACAAACCTAGCAATCAATCTAAGTACGTAAACACAAGCAATGTATGATGATACCTCACAAGCACATCCATCGAATCTAAGTTTGTAAACACAAGCAATGTATGAAGAAAACAAAGATAGCTTTCAAAATACCGCCAGTTCGAGATGTGTTCTCATAGCAGCCTGATCCTTCACCAGTTTCTCTGTTAAACAGGAAAATGTCGCAATCATCATAACAGTACGAGTTAAGAGAGGTTGAACGAAGAAAACAACAACAAAAACCTGCTGTGAGTTTCAAATTCGAGAAACTCCCGGAGGAGACGGAATCCTGAGGAGGACGAGTGGAGAAGGAGAACGTCTTCGCCGATCCAGACAACGATCGGAGTTGATCTAAGCTCTTCATCGCCGGAAACCTTAACTTCTGCATCTCGAGATTGAAAAATGACGAAATGGATCAAATCGCTCTTGGTCTCTTGCTCTCGAATTGTGTGAGATTTAATCTGAAATAAAGTTGGGCGCCAAATACGTCGGTGATGTTTTATACCGTAGAAGCCAATTAATTCTCCCTACGGTATGCTGACGTTAGAGACTCAAAATGTCGTAGGAGCCAGGTGGCGTGATCGACGGCTGAAATTGACATTTCGATGTACTTTTATATTTGGACGCGATTTCAATGAAATATAATCCACTGCAAACGTTATAATGTGTGTGTTTCGAGAAATCAAACCTGAGACGAACCTGAGAAAGATCATGTACAATCTCCAGTTCTTGGTCTTCTGAAGCTGAAAAGGTATGCTAATAATCACTCATAGTCAAATAGTTATTAAAGACTTTACATCAATCACGTAAACACAAACTCCATCAAGGGAAAATATAGTGAAGACCATGCCTTGTTTCAAAAGACATTCTACCTTATCAAAAGCGGGCAAGAAGATACAATCAACAAATTAGATTTTCTGGAATAGCTTGATTTCCCTAAAGACTGATTTATTCTTCAATGATCTAACATTTACAAAAGATGTGAAATTTTTTTTTTAAAAAGAGAGCTTACCAGATATTGATGTAACATAATATATCAAGTACAAAGAAGAAATACATACCTCCTCGCCAAGATGTCAGGTTCTTGTAGTATGCAGAGATTTAAATATTTTAAACCGTGTTATCCAGACTTTAGCAAGACAGTTGATTAGTCATCATTTGTTGAATACTCAAAAATCTATCATAAAATCTTACCTGAAGAAGATGTAAACCATATATTAGAATTTTAAGCAGAGAATTGAATTCACAATCTTGGGATTTCTTTAGAGAAGCCTTATTATTAGGTAATATTTACCCCTCCATCAATATGCAGAAGAATGAATAATGTATCAAGCTGTTTTAGCACAACAAGATATAAGGTTTGCAGAGACTTGAATTTCCAAATCTTAGGATATAATTTTCAAGCAGAAAGCTGAATGTATATTGTATTGTCCCAGTGCAACAACAATAGAGTCAACGCAGAAACTTGACTATTTTAATCTTACGAAGACAGAGTCTATGCAGAAACTTGAATTTTACTTGTCCCAGCACCAGTGTTATGATATAGAGCTTTTGCAGAATATAGATTTTGTTTTCAATCTTTGAACATCATTTGACGAACCTTATTATAGGTAGATAATGCAGAGACTTTAAATTTCTCATTTTAGGGACACAATTCGACAAGTCTTATTAAAGACAAACCATATATTAGAGTTTTAAGCAGAGATTTGAACTTTACAATCTTGGCAGAAAAATGAATATTTACTCTTTCATCAAAATGCAGAATATTGAATATATATCCATATACTATTTTGCATTGAAACTTTTTGTACAATTCTTGATACAGTTAAGGATTTATAGAATTTTTTCTTTTCTTTTAAATATTTACTTTTCTTAAACACACGAATTTTAGTCAAAAATCAAAACACACACACGAAAGAATAGTTTCAATACAAAAAATTTCAATGCAAAATAGTTTCAATGCAAAAAGTTTCAATGCTGGAATAATCCTTCCTCTTGTGCACTTGCTTCAAAACGCAGAGTTCGATATAAAGAAGGAAGCTGCCTGGGCTATTTCCAATGCCACCTCAGGAGGGTCTCATGAGCAGATTCAGTAAGTCGTCTCTATTCCTAAGCGCAAATGCAAACAACCAACTTCACTTACATTGTTCCCTCTTACTGTCTTATACCATTATCTATCTTGAAATCGAAATATGCTATAACAGAGTTTTTGCATGCAGATATTTGGTGACCCAAGGCTGCATTAAACCACTTTGTGATCTTCTAGTCTGCCCGGACCCAAGGATTGTAACAGTGTGCCTCGAGGGGCTTGAAAACATTCTCAAGGTTGGTGAGGCTGACAAGGAGATGGGATTAAATGGTGGGGTGAATCTCTATGCTCAAATAATAGAAGAATCTGATAGGTTGGACAAAGTCGAAAGCCTTCAGTCTCATGATAACAATGAGATATATGAGAAGGCCATTAAGATCTTGGAGAGATATTGGGCTGAAGAAGAGGAAGAGCAGAATCTGCAGGACGGTGGGAACGAAAATTCTCAACAGGTTTTCAATTTCGGGAACAGCCAGCCCGCTGCTCCCCCTGGTGGATTCAAATTTGTCTGAAAAAGGTATAGAACAAAGTGAAATGATTTGGTTTGGGGAATCCGAGATTCAGCTTTTGCATCTGTTATTGACATTTGCCAGGTTCAAGTTTGAGTTTTTTGAGTTCTGGTGAAAAAGGCTTTTTCTGTTATTTGTTGTCCTTATTCGTCTGAATGAATCATGTTAATGTTTTGTATTTGTCACTTTTATCTTTGTTATTATTATTATTATAGTTTTATAACTTACTTGACATAGTACAAATACAAGAAAGGCTTTGATTGCAAGAGACTCGTCTTTTCAATAAAGTCATATGAATTGGTAAAGGAAAGCTTTAATCTCATCAATAAAAGGAGACTTTGTAGAAATGATGTGTCCAAAGTCGTGCTCAATAATGGTGGCACAAACATCGTCAAACAACCCCGCCAGATCTGAGCTGGCTTGAGTCACGATCTGTCGATCTTTTCCATGTTGGCTTCCACATATGTGAAGTGAAGGGCATTTGATCGACCCTTCATCCTTATTGTCCAACAATGGCCACGGTGTGAAACCCGAGCACAACACGCAGAATCTGAAATCTATTTCACCTACGAGCTGCTCCTGTTTCCCGCATACAGCCGCAGCATTTCCGCACCTAGAGAGAATCCGAGAGCACCATCAAAAGGCCCTTTCTCTGCAAAAGTCGTCTTCAAGTATGTCAACGATTTTTCAAATCCTTCAGTTTGATTCTGACACTGCAATGGGTCAAACTGGCATTGGGCAACTGTCCAGCCTGTTTCACTCGATTTGTCAAAATCTGATGACACCAACCATGCAAACTTCTTGTTGCATACCCGGGATGGAGGGGTAGCAGTTTGGTAGATGAACTGTAGTTCGTGTGGTGCATCAATGAACACAAGCTCAGCAATATTCTTTAGTTTCTTTGGTAGTGATCCAGTCCTCCCTTTGAAGGCAGACGCGTTCTGCCTGGAACCATGCAAGCACAAGATCCTCAGCTTCCGTCTAGTATCCTCACCTCGGGACCATAGAATATATAAGATAACAAACTTCAGAAGTGAAATGACAGTCTTCAGGAAATTTTGAAATATTTTTCTAATGTTTCAAACAATTGATTAGAAAACGAACAAACAGACCTTACAATTGCTAACAGAAGGTTGATTTGAGGGTTCAAGACTCAAAGGGACTTCCCCTTTTCCATGTTTACGACACAGCTCACACACATAAATATCTCCTTTAACCTGCAACAGCACATCATAAGTCCAAGATACAAAATACTTGTGGAGTAGATAAACAAAATATGGTCCCGCGCGCAATACCCAAAAATGATTGCACACTAGAACAAGCATCCGGCAAAATCTGCAACGGCAAGGTGGAGAATAGTCGTCAAAGGTATTGCTGCAGAGAAGGCAGCTGCCTATTATATCCTCTTTTGAGCTCCCAACTGAGATGCTTCAAACCCAACATGAAAATATATGGTACTCTTGAATTAAAATGGTTTTCCTGGTCGATTAGAAGAGAAAAATGGTAGCAATGGTAAGGTCTGTTTGTTCAGGACTGAATGAAACTCCGCAGCAGAGATATGCTTTCCAGCATTTAAAATTTCAGGAGATTGAAGGAGAGGGCAAGGACTAAAAGTCACTAACTCCTGCAAATCATAATACAATGCCACAACTCTGTCAAAATGCTACGGAGGATTACATTATCCACACAAAATGAATCTTAGGAACATGTTCTGTAGATAGGGGCTTAACATAAGAAACTAATTATGTCTGCACTCAGCTGAGCACTAGTCTTTTCTTTCTCAAGCTTCTCCTGGATACTAACAAGGTGTTTGAGCTCGTCTTCTTTGGTTGTTAACTCAAGATGTACCTTTTCCAGTTGGGAGTTTAAGTTTTCAATGTTGAGTTTTGTTTCGGCTGTAGTTGCTTCCAAATTCATTATCACAGCATCTGCCAAAGAGTAAGCAGCCAATAAGAAGATACAATTGCTTTAGATCATAAACGTTTTTTCTCATATACTTTGCTGTGTGGTCACATATTCAATCTCTTCAAATCGTAGTCTAGAGCAAGACTATTTCAGCCATCAATATTTTTACTGCATTGTGATCAAATAGGACAAGACACATACCTTTCTTACTGTATCCACCACAAATACAATACATTGCTGTTCTCACTCAGTCTATGGCTTTAGGCCTCATTTTGGTTGCATCTCTTATCCTTAGGAGTGCAAAGTTCAACATGTTTAGACCCATATTCTTTCGTGTGTGTGTTTTGATTTTTGACTAAAATTCGTGTGTTTAAGAAAAGTAAATATTTATTTATTATCCACTTTGAAGTTTGAACAGATGATTCATTTGTGTGTGGTTTGACTATTACATCAAATTGCGTTTTTTTAATACAAATAATCCAAATTTAATAACCAATGTAATTCAATTATTTAAAAATTGTTTTTAATATATACTATTTTGCATTGAAACTTTTTGTACAATTCTTGATACAGTTAAGGATTTATAGAATTTTTTAAAACGCAGAATTTATAACCATTTTAATACAAATGCCCAATAAAAAAAGAAGAAGAGAAAATAGTTTTCTTAATCTTAAAAATAACCTAAAACGAAGATAAAGGCTAATTGAAGATATAGGCTGATGTTCATTTAAGCCCATCATAATTAAGCTCCAGCTGTTCATTTCATAACGACTATGTATTTCCTTTTTTTTTTTTTTTCTGGTCAAAAGATGCATTATTTCCTTTTTTCATATGTCTACACTCTCTATATATATGTTAGGTGTTTCGTAGTAAGTTTTCATAATTTGCAATTTCTTATTTCGCTCTCGTTTCCTTGTTTTCTTCTCCAGAGCGATTCCGAGTTTCTCCGATGGTCATCATCATCGCAAGGTTTCGTTTGTTTATTTTTCTTTTGTTTGATTATTTAGAGTTTCCATCGACTATGCATAACAAAACCCCTCTTTTGAATCTCTGTTTTCTTCGGTTTTTTTGGGGTTTTAGGTTCGCGATTTTGTTTTCCCTTTAGATTTCAAACCTATTTTTCCGAGAATCACAACTTCGATTTTGTTTTTCATCTAGCAAACCCAAAAGCCCTCTCTTTTCAATTCTTTATTTCATCTTAGGGTTTTTAATTTCTAAACTTGTGATTCTCTTTTTAGATTTTACGTTTTTTTTCTTGTTTCGGATTACGGTTTCTTCTTGTTTTGATTCTGCAAATCAAAAACCTTTTTTTAGATTCGTGTTTTCTTTCTTTTTCTAGGGTTTTTCATTTCGCAATTGAATTTTTCTTAGATTTCAAAACTTCCGATCAATTTTTAATTTCGTGAATCCAAAAACCCTCTTTTCTTGGTTTTTACATAATAATGTTTTCTAATTTCACGTACTTTTAAAAAAACTTTTTAAAATGCAAAAACTTTCATCATTGTTTTCTCAAAGATTTGTTTTTTTTTGTCTTTTGGTTTTACTTTTCAGTTTTCTTCAAACCCAAAAGAAAGGGATGGGCACATTACATGATTGTGTCTGTCCGGTTTCTAAATTGGGGAAATTGTCCCGTATAGTCCGATGTTGCCTTGACACAAGTTAAGTCCTGAGTAAAAAGTCTTGTCAGTTCATGTCCCAAAATTGGAGATATTAATCTCTACAAGTCTATAATCTTGCTGTCGCTGGGACAGCTTGATATAAACTTCAATGTTCTGCATAAATATGTCTTTATTAAGGTGCAATGATGTCCCGAGATCTAAAAATTCAGTATCTGCTTAAAACTCTAAATCTCATATGATATTATTTTGCTAACTGATGGAGAATAAATGAAAAACTCTAAAACTTCAATGTTCTGCATAAATATGCCTTTATTAAGGTGCAATGATGTCCCGAGATCTAAAAATTCAATATCTGCTTAAAACTCTAAATCTCATATGATATTATTTTGCTAACTGATGGAGAATAAATGTACTTGTTTGATTGCTGGGGCTGGGACAGCAATTATTCGTTCAGTATTCTCCTAACTGATTGTGAATAAAAGGCCATAAGACTTGTTTGAAGGTCTCAGAAAATCTCAATTGGCCGTTGAAAGATATATTGATGGAGCTGGGACAGTATGAGAATATTCAGTGTTCTGCTAATAGATGAGAAATAAAAGTCCTTCAATAAGCCTTGTTTAAAATGGTGTACTAAGATTGACAATCTCAACAGCCCGATTAAAGAGATCTTGTTGGGGCTTGGATAGCATCATTACTTTCATTACTTTGCTTAAAACTCTAAATCTCACTTTGCTGAGACATTATGATATGATATTCAATATTCTGCTAACTGATGGGGAATGAATAAAATTTCTTATTTAACTGATGGCGTTTAACGGTGCTCTGAGATTGTAAATCTCTACTGTATGAATAAAGAAATATTGTTGTGGCTGGGACAACATGAATATGATTCAATATTCTCTGCTTAAAACTCTATATTCGTTGTGGCTGGGACAACATGGATATGATTCAATATTCTGCAAATTGTTAGGGAGTAAATGTCGTTTAAGAAGGCTTGTTCAATGGTTTCCAATATTGGAAATATCAATTGTTCGTCTAAAGATATATTGTTGTTGCTGGGACAGCATGAGAATTCAAGGTTCTGCTTATATGAAGGAAAATTTTGTTTATTTAAAAGAAGCCTTGTCTAATGATGTTCAAGAGATCGAGAAACTCAATTGTACACTAAAACTCTATGTTACTAGCTTGGGACATGCATATGGATATATATTCAATACTCAATTGTACACTAAAACTCTATGTTACTAGCTTGGGACATGCATATGGATATATATTCAATATTCTGCATTTTGATGAAAGAGTAAATATTCATTTTTCTGCCAAGATTGTAAAGTTCAAATCTCTGCTTAAAACTCTAATATATGGTTTGTCTTTAATAAGACTTGTCGAATTGTGTCCCTAAAATGAGAAATTTAAAGTCTCTGCATTATCTACCTATAATAAGGTTCGTCAAATGATGTTCAAAGATTGAAAACAAAATCTATATTCTGCAAAAGCTCTATATCATAACACTGGTGCTGGGACAAGTAAAATTCAAGTTTCTGCATAGACTCTGTCTTCGTAAGATTAAAATAGTCAAGTTTCTGCGTTGACTCTATTGTTGTTGCACTGGGACAATACAATATACATTCAGCTTTCTGCTTGAAAATTATATCCTAAGATTTGGAAATTCAAGTCTCTGCAAACCTTATATCTTGTTGTGCTAAAACAGCTTGATACATTATTCATTCTTCTGCATATTGATGGAGGGGTAAATATTACCTAATAATAAGGCTTCTCTAAAGAAATCCCAAGATTGTGAATTCAATTCTCTGCTTAAAATTCTAATATATGGTTTACATCTTCTTCAGGTAAGATTTTATGATAGATTTTTGAGTATTCAACAAATGATGACTAATCAACTGTCTTGCTAAAGTCTGGATAACACGGTTTAAAATATTTAAATCTCTGCATACTACAAGAACCTGACATCTTGGCGAGGAGGTATGTATTTCTTCTTTGTACTTGATATATTATGTTACATCAATATCTGGTAAGCTCTCTTT
The DNA here is from genome assembly GCA_963922655.1 of Cardamine chenopodiifolia. Lineage (NCBI taxonomy): Eukaryota > Viridiplantae > Streptophyta > Magnoliopsida > Brassicales > Brassicaceae > Cardamine > Cardamine chenopodiifolia. The sequence continues at coordinate 5,361,178 of OZ000483.1, read as the reverse complement.
TTAAAAAAAAAATTTCACATCTTTTGTAAATGTTAGATCATTGAAGAATAAATCAGTCTTTAGGGAAATCAAGCTATTCCAGAAAATCTAATTTGTTGATTGTATCTTCTTGCCCGCTTTTGATAAGGTAGAATGTCTTTTGAAACAAGGCATGGTCTTCACTATATTTTCCCTTGATGGAGTTTGTGTTTACGTGATTGATGTAAAGTCTTTAATAACTATTTGACTATGAGTGATTATTAGCATACCTTTTCAGCTTCAGAAGACCAAGAACTGGAGATTGTACATGATCTTTCTCAGGTTCGTCTCAGGTTTGATTTCTCGAAACACACACATTATAACGTTTGCAGTGGATTATATTTCATTGAAATCGCGTCCAAATATAAAAGTACATCGAAATGTCAATTTCAGCCGTCGATCACGCCACCTGGCTCCTACGACATTTTGAGTCTCTAACGTCAGCATACCGTAGGGAGAATTAATTGGCTTCTACGGTATAAAACATCACCGACGTATTTGGCGCCCAACTTTATTTCAGATTAAATCTCACACAATTCGAGAGCAAGAGACCAAGAGCGATTTGATCCATTTCGTCATTTTTCAATCTCGAGATGCAGAAGTTAAGGTTTCCGGCGATGAAGAGCTTAGATCAACTCCGATCGTTGTCTGGATCGGCGAAGACGTTCTCCTTCTCCACTCGTCCTCCTCAGGATTCCGTCTCCTCCGGGAGTTTCTCGAATTTGAAACTCACAGCAGGTTTTTGTTGTTGTTTTCTTCGTTCAACCTCTCTTAACTCGTACTGTTATGATGATTGCGACATTTTCCTGTTTAACAGAGAAACTGGTGAAGGATCAGGCTGCTATGAGAACACATCTCGAACTGGCGGTATTTTGAAAGCTATCTTTGTTTTCTTCATACATTGCTTGTGTTTACAAACTTAGATTCGATGGATGTGCTTGTGAGGTATCATCATACATTGCTTGTGTTTACGTACTTAGATTGATTGCTAGGTTTGTGTTTACGAAAATAATTTTGAATCTCTGTGTATATCTTCTATTGTAATCTGGAGGTTTGAGCTCGTGCTGTGTTCTGCTGAAAAATATGCAGAGACATGTTTGGCCTCAATTTGAAATAAATTTTGCTCTTCCATGTCAGAGAATTCTAAGCTGAAAACGTCAATGGAGCATGTCTATGCCTTAGAGGAGAAACTTCAGAACGCTTTTAATGAGAATGCTAAGCTCAGAGTTAGGCAAAAGGAATATGACAAGCTTTGGAGAGGATCGGAGTCTAAATTCTCTTCCACAAAGACTCTGTGTGATCAGCTTACTGAGACTCTGCAGCACTTGGCTTCCCAAGTTCTGGATGGTAAGAATAAATGATCGTCTGTTCTTGGGAAATATCTTATTCTTTGCTGCTTTGTCTGTTTCATAAATTTCATCTGCAGCTGAGAAGGATAAAGTTTTTTTCGAGGGAAAATTCAATGCTAGCTCAGAAGCTATAGACTCTTTAAACCAGCAAATGCGAGACATGTCTTTAAGATTAGATGTTGCTAAAGAAAAACATCACAAGCAGTAAGTTGTTGCATTACTCTATTTATGACCTAAAAAAAATTGGTATCCAAGTTCGTAACATCGTTGAGTCTAAATTGCAGGAGATAAGGAATTGGAGGAGCTCAAACTTGAGAAAGAACAGAAGGAAATGTTCTATCTAAATGAACAGTGCAGAACTGACAGTCTCATAGAGAAGAATGGTATGTGGCGGCTGAGTTGACTGAATTGGATAAAAAGAATTTGACCTTCACGGAAAATTTTGATAAACTAAGTGGCCTATATGATACTCACATTATATTGCTGGAAAAAGACAGACATCTTGCATCGGATTGTGCTCAAAGATCATTTGATCAACTCCAGGGTGATTTATTCAGCGTAACTGCCCAAAGAGAAGCTCTGGAATCAGCAGGCAATCAGGTAAATGAAAAAGTAGTTGCGCTCCAGAATGATAAGAAGTCTTTAATATCTCAATTTTCTGGGGTACGCTGCTCTGCAAGCCAAACCATCGATAAACTGGAGTCTGAAGCAAAAGAACTATTTGCAAAGAATGCTGAAACAGAATCAGTGATTTCGGAGCCGAAAGAGGAAATGGAAACTTTATTAGAAAGTGTTAGGACATCAGAGGATAAGAAGGTATAAAATTTATTTTCTATCCCTATGCACTGTATCTGATGCATGCTTGCAAAGCTAATGTTTTTCTTGTATATCTTTAAGAAAACAGTGTCATTAAAGCTTTCATAATTAGAGATGGAAAGCAAAGGGAAATACGAGAAACTGCAGGCAGATGCACAGAGACAAGTTGAGGAATTAGAGACCTTGCAGAAAGAGAGTGAGAGCCATCAGCTGCAGGCGGGTTTATTGGCAAAAGAGGTGAGCCAGCTCCAAACCATCATAGAGGAGAAAGGGCATATTATCCACCAGTGCAATGAAAACGAGAAGAAGTTAAACCAGCAAATCATTAAGGTCTAAAAGTTAATTCTAGGACATGGCTTTAAGTTTTTTCCTTAAATTCGCCTTTTTTAGCATTCATCAAATATTATCCCACTGCAGGACAAGGAGTTACTGGCAACTGCTGAAACTAAGCTTGTAGAAGCAAAGACGCAACATGATCTGATGCTAGAAAGTAAAACATTGGGAACTATCAAGACACTTGAAAGAATTGTCACAGAGGAATGACCAGGTATATTTGGAGTAATGTTTCCATATTGCAATCTAAATGCAATATGCAAAGAAAAATTTGATCTCTCCGTTTTCGTTTTAGGCCATTAATGATATCAGGAGGAAGTATGGTGTGGAGAAGCAGGAAATTATTACTGCTGAAAAGGATAAGGTATATGAGTACAGTACCTTTTGTTGTAGTCTACTGAGCAATTGATGATTTCTCGGTGATGTTTTTTCTGGTTCTAACTTCAGACTGAAAATATTATCAAAGATTTGTCCACTAAATATGATAAAGAACTCTCAGATTGCAACGAAGAATCAAAGAGACAACTGCTGACCATTCAAGAGGAACATGCTTCTCTGGTATGCACGGAATCTATTTTATCTTTGAAATTATATTTTATTTAACAGATCATGTTGATCTTTCATATATTGGAAGTAATTTATGAACTTTCTGGCCATATCTTATCCTGTTAATGATTTCATGCATTGTTCCAGTCCCATACTATCAATGAGTTTTATTAGATTCCAAAGAAACCTTCTGACCATAACCAATCATGAAGGTGCATAGTTTTGAATGATTGAATCAAACTGGATTGAGTTATTAAGCTTACTAACTGACAGAAAATGCAGATATCTGAAACCAAGTTAATATTTTCTTGTATGCATTATCTGTTTGGAAGTTTATATCTGACAGCATGTCAAGCCAAGCTCGAATTATATTGCAAGTACGCTGATAAAGCTGCATGTTCCACAGATTCTCAGTATTCGAGAGGAGCATGAGAGTAAGGAGCTCAATTTCAAAGCCAAGTGTGACCAGGAACTGAGACAAAATCAGATTCAGGCTGAAAATGAACTAAAAGAGGTACCCACAGATATAACTTCATAGTTCAGACAGATGCAAGAGCACAGAGCCTCTGGTAATCAAATAGTTTGTATATTTATCCAGAGGATAACAGCACTCAAAAGCGAGCATGATGCTCAGTTGAAAGCATTCAAGTGTCAGTATAAAGATGATTGCAGGAAGCTGCAAGAAGAATTAGATCTTCAAAGGAAAAAAGTAAGTGCTTCTTAAGATCCATAATAAGATGAATCTTTATGGATTTAACTAATGGGATAAACTTACAGGAAAAGAGGCAAAGAACTTTGGTGCAGTTACAGTGGAAGGTGATGAGTGACAAACCACCTGGAGAGCAAGAAGTAAACTCAAACAGGGTAAGACTTGACTTCATTTCTTACTTATCATTATCTATCCATTTTAAGATACGTGCTTAATATAAGATAAACAGGGTAATAACTGCAAAACATGTATCTGTAACTTGATATTGTTAGCTTTGGTTGACATGATGTTTATTATTTTTGTAGAAGTAATCAGTTTCGAAAGCTCTCATCTTGGTGGTAGCAAAAGAGACGAGTATATAAGAGCGAGGGCAGACAATGATGACGAACAGGCAGAGAAACAAATATATATTTTTATTCGTTTCTGCTATGGCAAGGCTACACATAAAAACACTTCCTCATGGTTCAAATGCAGGACTCTCTTTTTGTAAAGGCAAAAGAAGCACCAGTGTCGAAAATGTTCAAGAAAGCTGAGAATGTAAACACAGGAAGCATAATGAGCATTCCAAAGCCAAAGCATCATAGTAAAGTAAACATTTGAACCTTTACAAATTTTACATCAAAATCAACTTAATCGTTTGGTTTGTGGTTCAACTTGACAGGTAACTCATCGTGATTATGACGTTGAAATTAATAATGGAAGGGTAACCAAACAGAGAAAAACAAGAAATACAAACATGTTCGAGGTAAGCTTCTCCATCGTTCTATATGGATTATATTCAAGAAAAGTAGCTTTACATTTTTTTTGCAACAGGAGCCACAAAGACGAAGTACTAGGTCGACACCCAAATTGACCCCCAAAAGTCTCAACAAAATAAATTCACTACTTTAGCTGAACCAACGCTCAAGTAAACTAGTACTGAAGCAGAGAGTTATATATTCACAAAACGCACAATAGTTTTCTGTAGGTTATTTTATTCCGTCCTCATCTTCCAGGTGTGAACAATAGGATCTCAGACTTTTCATACCTGCCTCTTAGCCAAGCTTTAGGTCTATCCAAGTATAATGCTAGGAAAGAACCAAGAAACATTTCGAAGTTATGGATGATGCTGTTGTAATACTGCAAGTATCTAAAATCTATTCTGAGTTAATTGAATATTATTTGGAGCGCATGGAGCAGCCATGACGGGTCATCCTCGGTCTGAAAATATTGGAGAGTTGTTTTCAGAAGGCTCCCTCAATCCATATGCTGATGATCCCTCTGCATTTGAGTGAAGTCGACCTCTCAAAATCAGGTCCCTATCTGTCTCACTTTCAGATACATACTCTTTGTGATCTGCAAAGACCAACGTCTATACATACTTGAATGATATTTCAACTCCTTCCATCTCAGATGGTGAAAATCTAGATGAATGGTTCATTCAACCATTTTTATTCAACTAATTGGGTTACCATTTGCACATATAGCACATTTAGTGTTTTAATAAATTTAGCATTCATGCATAGACTTTGTGGTGTGATATGTCTACAAGGTGAAAATGCTTTTGATGTTTTCCTGTGGTATTTAGAAGTTTACTGTTTTTATTTTTGGTGTAACATGCGGTTGTTGTGTTTTTTCCCAGGCATTGGCTGTTATCGGTTATTATATTTCAAATGGATCAAAGCGAGCACTTGATGAGATTATTGAGCATACTTACCAAATATTTGTCAGTTTATTGCTCTTACACATTGATATGTGGTTTTCTTGTGGTGGAGATTGTAGATCAAACTTCGGCCTTTTGAACATTAATCTTTCTTCATGATTGTTTTTACAGTCGAACTTGATGACGAAGAAAGGTTCAGCTCAAGGTCCAGGTATGCCCTATGATCTTCAGATGTCTCTGACTGGGCCTGCAAAATAGAATTGAAACATGTTTTAGTTCATGTTTTTTGTACATATCCTCACATATATATTTCGATTTATGCATATATATATATATACCTTAGAGTCTAGGTGAAGTTGTTGAACATCAGGTTTTATCAACGTGGCGCTCTCTGACTTTGATCTTTGATAGAACAGAGTAGTGTTCTTCTCAAGTTTGTCTTGTGTTTGATCACCTTGTTTGCTCCGCTTGAAGGAACCATGAAACGATTTTCCATAGACTTTCATCTAATTTTTTAGAACAGAGGGGTCCATCATGTTGACTAAACATTAGACCTTCCACTCTAGTATGCTTAAGAACGAGAATATCTCGCTTTGTTTTAGTGTTGGAGAAAGAATGATCAGATAGATGAATAGTGAAAGTCGTGTATATATATATAAGATGAGTCACCCAAAAGGATTTATTATCTCCACCGGTTCATGTAGAATAGTAGGCAGAGTTAATGAGTTAGATATACCAAAATAAATATCGTAGATATTCGTTGACAAAATATATATATAGTATTAAATTAGATTAGGATTCAATTTCGAATTACTTTGCATGGCACAATATAATGTCCACCTTGGTATTTGTTACTCAAGAAGGATTTATTTCGCATTTATGATCCATCTTAGTGATCATTTCTAATCTTAAGAGTGGTAACTAAAGATTTTACACTATACACTTGATGTTGGTGCAGTCAAGATTTGGTAACTAAAGATTTTACACTATACACTTGATGTTGGTGCAGTCAAGATTTATCAAGTATAGTTCCTAAATAATTTTTTAGGACTAATTAATTAATTTGGATTTTGAAGGAAATTAATAAAGGGAATAAAAATGGAAAAGTAAAGTAACTAGGGGATGATGTGTGAGTTCCAAGTTGGGTGTGTTTAATAAGCGAGGGGTATTGCACCAAGGAGCCTCATTGAAATGTGTACATTTGTGGTTCGATTGAATCCCTCTTTCTGTTTTCTGCTTTTCTCTTTTATGACCATGAGTATCATTGCATCATCATGATATCATCAACCATTATCTGGAAATATTCTGATGCATGTGTAAAAAATAATTTACGAATTCTGTGTATTCTTGCATCAGTTGCATGAAGTTGTATACATGTATGTATGTCAATATGTGTGTGATGATAATAAGAGGTATGTGATTCAAGAGGTCAATAAAATATTAAATAGATAGAAACTAAATACAGTTGAAGGAGGAAGGTTCATGACTTCATGAATGCCGATGCAACTTTTTAATACCTCAATAACTCTCGCTCCCACTTTTGGATATTCAATTACTATGTTTAACGTAAAAAACCTATATATATATATATATATAGTTAAGAACAGAGAGATATAATACTATTATCATCTTAATACTGAAAATATTCTATAGTAAATTTCAAAATGGTTTCAAATAGCAGATTGAAACCTTCTTCAATGGCATACCATGCCACGGCATTCGGCATTCGCTGCCTCATTTATTTTTAGGACTCTTTTGGTCAGCTTCCACATTAATCGCCTTTCTATTTTTTCCCTTTCTTTAAATTCAACGGGTGCATATATATATATATATATGTGCATATGATATGTATTGACACCAACGATATTAACACCAAATAATATAGTTTTAGATGGATGGAGGATCATAAAATATTAATTTATAAAATACGAACACAGTTGTTATTTCCTGGTGGAAGAATTAAATTCAGTACTTGTCTACCCGTTTCCATTAAATGAATTTCTAGCAATAGTTCCAAAAAATGGACATTTTCCCAATTTTATCGTCAACCGGGGATCCTCTATATTCTAATTCCACACCCTAAAAATTCATATTTCATAATTTTATTGTGAAAAAATCAATTTCAAGAATTGACCCCTCTTTTTGGTTCAACTATAATTTTGTAACACAAGCGAAGATGTGTTAACTGAAGATGACTGCACGTTACCATGCAAGAATTATAATTTATGTAGGATGGTAGATTAATGTATTTAAGTTTTTAAAACATTTGCACATTGGCAATGTTATATTGCTTCGATGGTTTAGGATTTTCAGTTAACCACTTGTTACAATAAAAAAGTGGTACTTTGTTTAGAATTCCGTCATAATCAAGAAACATGATACTTTGTTTGCCTTGTGCATCACTCATTATTTTGTCGAACATATCCAAAGCTGATGAATGAAGAGGCTAAATCCAAAATATAACAAAATAGCACTTTTAACTGATAATTTTAAAGAAACTCAATATAATCTAATGATTTTGTTCTTGTTAAAAAGAATACACTAGGGGATAGTTGTACGATAAACCAACATCTGATATCTAATATAAGTAGATTCCAAATATAGGAATCGATATTATAAATTGTAATAACGTACAATCCAGGAGCTTATCTCGCTATCGTTCTCGGATATAGGTTCATCCGAGGAGAATCTGGTACGTGTGGGGGACAAATCCCTTAATGAATCGACCAAAGTCTCGATCTTTCCGATAACATCCATAATGTTCCTGTCGGCAATCTGAGAGATGTAATCGGTGCTCAAATCTATTTTCTTAGTGGTTGCACAAACTTTTTGTGGTCATATACAAACAATTTTTTGAACAGGATATAATTAAAAGCTAGCTACCCTAAACCTCAGTTATAGATGGTGGCATGCGCATGCGCATAAGATAATTTCATAAATATATTCTTTTAATACTGGAAACCGAATCCATTTAAAGTAAAGAATTTGGTAGTTATCTTGGGAATATTGATATGAAATCTTAATTTAGTAAATGAGAGTAAATAGAAACCTCTCTTTTTTAAAAAATATATAGGATTTACCTATGAAAATGGAGTTTCCAATTTTCTTACTGTTAAAATGGTCGTGCATGAGGAATTAACTCATTAAGGATGATTCCTCTCCTTTTTGTGGTATTATGCTTCTTTGGAAAGAAGTCAACACTTTTGCATTAATTTGTTTACATAGGCACAAAATAAATGAATTTCAAAAAAATAATAATAATCAAAGTTCAAAGAATCCAAACGTTATATTTAACATTAAAGGATTTTGGACATGCAACAGAAGATTTTGCTGTCTTGCAAATGAGTTTGTCTAACATATCATAATTAAATTCTTGTTCTAAGAAAAATATCATTTATTCACTTCAATAGAACTGCATAATGTTATCTTGTAGAAAAACAATACTAAAAATGTTGAATTTGAGGAAGAAATATACATAAAATAAAGTCTTACATGACCATCAGAATGGTAATAATGATACAAACGATGATAAAAAAATTGAGTTGAAGAAGACGTAAAAGCTTGAATTGAGAATTGTTCGTGCTCAAATTGGCGAAGATGTGGTATATATATACAAAGACGAATCTCACCGATCAAAGCCCAAGTTAAACGAGTGAACAAAACATTATCTACGAAAACAAATTATTTGAGAATTCACATGGGCCATAATGATAATCAGAGCCCAAAATCCAATTTTTAGAAACCAAAAAATATAAAAATAAAGCGCTAAATACAAATACCGTATACGACGCCGTATGAAGATCGTAGAGTCCGCATCGTCCGTGATTCGCTTGCTTAATTTGGAAGAAAAAATAATAGTTTTGAGGGAAAATCAGAAGAAAATCCGAGAAAATAGAATAGAAAGAGAGAGATCCTCAGGTCAATAAGAGGTCAGGTGATAACCGTTGAATCATCTCATTCTTCCGTTGAATCAGTCAAAAATTTCAAACTAAATCGAAACCCTAAGCTCGAGACAAGGGGGGAATGGTCGGCATGATGAACAGATTGAGGAATCTGGACGCTTACCCTAAAATCAATGAAGATTTTTACAGGCGTACTCTTTCTGGTGGTGTTATCACCCTCGTATCTTCCATCGTCATGCTAGTTCTCTTCTTCTCCGAGCTTCGTAAGTTCATTTTGATTTTTGGATCCAATTTTTAGCTTGAAGGTCGATGCTTTGTAGGATTGGAGCTCTAAAGTTTTGTTTTTTCCGTATGTGTTTTACTTATGAGAAACAATGATCTAGTCAAGTTTGATATTCATGAGTGTTTGAATCTTTTTGTTTATGAGAAAACAATGCTTAATTTCGATAGTTCTTTGTGGGCTTTGTGCTTTTAGAGCTTTATATCCATCCGGTTACTGAGACTCAGCTCCGTGTTGATACATCAAGAGGAGAGAAGCTACGCATTAATGTAAATTTTGTTCCTTGCTTACTACTTTTGAGTTGGAAGATGAGTGGTTTTTGTCAACGAAATCTTTATTAACTTATACCATATAAAATTTTTTAGTTTGATGTAACGTTCCCTGCGCTTCAATGTTCGATTATAAGTCTTGATTCCATGGATATCAGTGGAGAGAGGCACCTTGATGTGGTATGTGCTAGTGGATTGTTCTTTTCCATTACTTTTTTCAAGCCTAGATGTGTTGTAGACTTTGTCTGATTTTCGATTCTTCCCATTTGTATATTGCAGCGACATGACATAATTAAAAGAAGATTAGACTCTTTTGGCAATGTCATCGAGGCAAAACAAGACGGAATTGGCCATACGAAGGTTAGTTATTTTAAAAATTTGAGCTTTTTCATTTTCAGATGCTATCTCTGATCACATTGCAAGAAGTCTTAAAGAAATTGAAAGTTTTGAACTTCTGTATTATTTGCATCTTTATGTCTTTAATTCCTTATTGCTATTGTTTATCCTCAGATTGAAAAACCTTTACAAAAGCATGGTGGAAGGTTGGAGCACAATGAAACATACTGTGGTTCCTGTTTTGGAGCCGAAGCGGTAAGCTTCCCTAAATCAACCGAATAATATATTCCTACATGCTATATTCGAGTTTCAGTTGCACTGGAATATCTTCAACAGAGTTCATTAGTGTTGATTCAAGTAATTTACATTTTAGTATCTTCTATGGTGGTGAATTTTTGTTTATCCTCTTTACATGTTGTGGTGGTCCATTTTTATACTTTACAGACGGATGATACTTGTTGTAATTCATGTGAGGAAGTTCGTGAAGCTTACCGAAAGAAAGGTTGGGCCCTCTCGGACCCTGAATCAATCGACCAGGTATACTTACATACCTTTAATATCAATAAAATTGGGTTAGTTTTAATGATGTATCTGAAGAAAGCATGGATGGTTTTTCGTTTCATTCACCTTCACATCTAGTTATATGATAATTCTTACTGATTCCATCTCAGTGCAAAAGAGAAGGCTTTGTGCAAAAGGTCAAAGACGAAGAAGGTGAAGGTTGTAATGTTCACGGTTTCTTGGAAGTTAATAAAGTTGCTGGGAACTTTCATTTCATTCCTGGACAAAGCTTTCATCAATCCGGTTTTCAATTCCATGATATGATATTGTTCCAGCAAGGCAACTACAATGTAAGAGAAGTTTTATTCTTGTTTCAGTATCTCTTAATAAGCTTATTATTTCACATGGGTCTTGACTCTATTATATCTCTACACAGATTAGCCACACGGTCAATAGGTTGGCCTTTGGGGACTTCTTCCCCGGTGTAGTGAACCCTCTTGATGGGTAAAATCTTCATTCACAAGCCACTACTCGCGCATGTTATCGCTTTTGCAATCATCTTATCGTCTGAAACATTCTATTGGTTCTCTCAGTGTGCAGTGGAATCAGGGGAAACAGAATGGCGTGTACCAATATTTCATCAAGGTTTGCCCCGTCTATATGTTAAATCCATAGATAATATGCTCACCTGAGACAGTATTTTAGGTAAACATTTTTGAATAGGCATATGTGTGATTCCTAAATGGCTCATTAGTGGCTCAGTTTACTGATCGAGAAGTATGAGGACATTTTGCTTGTGGACAAATGCAAGTTTGTTTCATCATCGAGTTTAGCTTCTGCGTGCTATAGAGGCTGTTTGAATATAGTAATAAAGAAATGGATTGTGGTGTGAAATTGCAGGTGGTACCAACCATATACACTGATGTTCACCAGAATACTATTCAGTCGAACCAGGTGAAGCCACATCTCCAAATCTCTGTTTAAACATCTTAACATTTTAATTTTGTAAAATTTTGTTTTTTGGCAGTTCTCTGTGACAGAACACTTTCAGAATGCGGAAGCAGGTCGCATGCAATCTCCGCCTGGTGTATTCTTCTACTATGATCTTTCACCAATTAAGGTATGTTTGTGTTTTGTGATTGTGTTAATAATACTAATGGAAACTATGTCTCTAAAAACATTATAATTTTGATTGTTGTTAGGTGATATTTGAGGAGCAGCATGTGGAGTTCTTACACTTCCTAACAAATGTTTGCGCTATAGTTGGAGGTGCTCAAATATATCTTCTCTTCTTCATTCAATAAATCATACTTTTATCATCAAATTCAAAACTGAATACTTCCATTTGATATATTTTGCATAACAATCCTTGACTTGCAGGTATCTTCACGGTATCGGGAATAGTAGATTCGTTCATATACCATGGACAACGAGCTATTAAGAAGAAAATGGAGATTGGTAAATTCAACTGAGTTTGATTTATATTCTCCACACCTTGATCAGCAACTGGAGAATCTCGACGGATTTTACAGTTAGGCATTGGGTTCGAATCTGGCGACAATGCGGATGATTGATTCATTTAAGGAATTTTGCAGTACTGTAAAATATTATAAGATCTGAGTTCTGCCTTTCACTGTCCCTATCCCTATCTCTTCATGGCAACGTAAAAAGTGTAAAATGATATGTTCTCCGATTGAAGCGAAATGTTTTTTTTCCCCATTTAATTGTTTTTTAAAACAGAAACATGCTATAGTTTTGTTTTTAACACTCTTCACAGTGAAATTGAGTTCTATACGTGAATTTGGGTCCATTTGGCCTTCGTGTGGTTTAAAAATTTTCTGTAGTTACTATGAGAATTATTTGCAGAATAATTCATTGTGAAATTAGAGGACATGAGTTTTTTCCAAACATCTATCTTATCAAAATTAGAGGACAAGACAAGAAACGTGATTATGAATTTAGCCTTTCATGGTCCCCATAAGATACGACTTGTGAGGCTTGCCTTTGCGTAATTTGACACATTCAGTATTCAGTATCAACTATCAACCAAAAGATAATAATTTTACTAATTGGTATTAATAAATCAATTATAGGAAATTTATTATTATTACAAACAATACGACTATCAGATGAATTATTCACAAGAACGCTTTTTATTTATTATTTCAAACAATACGACTATGAGATGAATTATTCCACAAGAACGCTTTTTATTTTGTTTGCACCAAACAAGTGAGTAATACACAATAGTTAGATTTTAAGCTAAAAAAGCTTCAACTTAATTTTAAGACAAGGAAACAACAACAAAAGTTACATAAAATCTCGCCCGGTCGGGCATGACAAAAAACCTAGAGGCAGAGATTAATACTTCCTCCGTTTTATTAAAATAGATGTTTTAAAAACAAGTTATTTCATAAAATAATGTTTATATTCATAAATCTTTGAAATGAAAAAAAAAATTTAATTATAAAATAGGAATATTTTAGGTTTTGTCAAAAATTATTAATATATGCATAGCGTTTAACATTCATCTCGATGAAACGGAGATAGTATATACATTGAGGAACACCAACTTATTAATATTAACACAAAGGGCCCCTAATACTAAAAGTCCACCAAAAACTCCATTGAAGTGACCTCTAATATTCCTAAAATACCCCTATATGATCCACTAATTTACAAGACTCGAGAACTGACGATCGAGTCCCAATCGATCTCGTACGACTAATACTTCTCCAACGCAAAGTTCTCATTCCACGGCGCATGAATTTCCTCCTCCGTATCGGCAAACGTCAGATCCGACGACAGTGATGAAGATCCTCCGAATCCGTAGCTCTCCGTTAACGACGGTGAAGATCCGCCGATAGAATAGTCCTCTGATATGACTCCCTCAACCAGATCTGAACACGAATTAACCTCCGGTTGTTTCAAAGCGGCTAATGAACGTTTCCGGGAAGAAGAAGACTTCTTCGTTGATTTCCCCTGTTTCTGCGTCTCGGCTAAGTTTTGACAAATAGCTTCAAGCTTAGCGTCGACTGAGGATTGAAGAGGTTGATACTCGCCGATGTTGGATCCGTCATGACGAAGATTAGGAAAATTAAGCAGGGCAAAATCGCCGCGCAGCTTATACGCCGCTCTATCATAAGCTAACGCAGCTTCCTCCGCCGTATCGAACGTTCCGAGCCAAAGCCGAGTTCGATTTCTCGGTAAACGGATCTCCGCTACCCATTTCCCCCAGTGACGTTGTCTCACTCCTCTGTATAGCTTCGTTGGTTTAGGCGCAGAAGAACCGGTTTGCTTCATCGAAACCGGTTTAGGACTAAGAAGGTGTGAGAAAGAGTTGATCTGATGGAGATCCGACCTGTACGAAATCGGTTGGGTCAAAGAAGAACAAGGAGGAGGAGGAAGAGAGAACGCAGACGTAAACGCAAACGCAAACGCGGAAGAATCTGAGGGAGGGCTTTTGATAAAAGGTAAAAGCGCTTCCATTAATTCACCGCCGAATGGATCAGATTGTTGAAGCGGTCTGCTACTGTAGAAATCCATAGCTCCTGCCATTACAAATTTTTGTTTCTAGAAGATAATAAAAATGAAAATTTCCTGGTTCTTGTCAAAAGTAAGGAACATGATATTTTTCGATAAAAGAGGTTTCAAATAAACAGCCTCTGTGTAGATCCGAGAGGAGGGAACAAAAAAAATACCCTCACCAACGATTAAATCTACTTAAGAAAAAACCAAGAAGATCAAAGAAAAAAATTGATCTCGTTCTGAAAATACCCAGTTTGATTTGCTGTTTAAATAATTAATTAAAACCAGACAAAGATTATTAACGGAAAGGGAAACAAAGAAGCGGGTAATAAACAGATTATGGGGGGATTTACACAAAACAAAGTTCAGGAGAAATTCACAAGAATAAAAAAAAAATTAATTTGAAATGGCACTCAAGATTTTTTATTTTATTTTTTGTAAGTGAATTACTCTCAGCCTCACCGATACACTTATCTCTATAGCTTGGCTCTGCTTATATAGGAGGCGTGCCGTGTCCTCTACAATTTTCCAGTTATTACCACTATTTGTTATTTTGTCCTCCTCGTATTTTTTTTTTTTTAAATTAGTCATTTATTCGTTTTCAGATTATAAATCTCCACGCATGAAAAAAATGAAAAGCAACAAAATATTCTACGTACCAAAGGGGTGGTGGCCTAGTCCTCCTAGTATATCTCCAATTTATTAATCTCAAATATGTCTTATACATCTCACACTTCCTGTTAAAGATATTGCCTGTTGACAAAAAAAAATACATATTCCATAAATTTAATAACCTTGTTTATCTTCTGTTCTAAAAAATCGTTTGTTTAGACATTTAAGCGTCTTCTAGGCGGTTAAACTTGTAGTGGTTCAAACATTTGTTATAACTAGTTCTTGATTTGGCTCGGTTTATTATAATTGTAAACATTTTTATATTAGACTTGGAGTTTGAACTAGTATTAGAATCTTTTTTTTTCTTTTATTGTATACTACTAGAAAAACATTTGCATATTGCCCATGGGTTTTTGTATTAAATTAATTATCTTAAGAATAACATATATAACAGACAAATTACAAGAAGCAAAATATGTTATTGTTTTATATATTTTGTTAAACTTCTATAAGTTTTGGGTTGAAACTCATAGATCTCTCTGTCGAGAGGGAGGTAAGTTTTAGCTTAGAAGGCTAAATTCGAATTAAAGATTTAGGAAATGTAATATTTGAAAAATCCTAAAAGCACTACCAGATCAAAAGCCATTTGCTAAAATATGTTTTTGTTTGTTTATGTTTTTAATCGAAAAAAACGTCTGCAAATTGCTTAGGACTTGCGAGTTTTTGCATTAAACTGTCGTAAGAGTAACATATGTAAAAGACAAATTAAAATTATGAATATATAATACAGGAAAATAAATTTAGTATGAATATTAATAAAATTATCCGGAGATGCCGAATGTGACGCACGTACACTTCATGATTGTTAAGCAATAATTTTGGCCCGCAATGTAATAATCATGTTAATGGGTGGTTAGACTTTTATTTTAGATAACTGTTACACAAATTAAAAAGAAGGCTCTAGAGGGTTAGAATGAATGGCTGAGAACTCCTCAAATGTCATTACCATATTATATCATCCATTTAATTAGTATTAAAAAGTTCATCATCTTACGATATTATCGAGACGCATGACTTAATTTATTGTTTATACAATCAATACGGCGTCAATTTGATGCAGATTGCAAGATTGAGACTACGGCGAAGTAGTTTCGTAGTGACCCAAATTACTTTGATTTCTTACTCAGTGAACAATTCCAAAAGATTAGTAGTATTTGATATGTATATATATATATATATATCGTTGCTAGCCTAATAATCAAACCGAGATATATGTATATATATATATATATCGGTTTGATTATTAGGCTAGCACCATTGTGGTTTAACTAATCAAGCTTTTTTTTGCGTGTCATCCCAAGCTTTATCCCCCGTGGTTTAATATATATAGTTGTTTGGTTAATGACGAACAATTCCACTGAAAATTGATGATTTTATTTACAGCATTTTAAGAACCATGTTAGTTTAACAACAACTACTCAATGTTTTAAAACCGAACTTACAGTTAAATGGGGACAAATTTTTGGTCCAACAGATCACATATCGAAATATATAATAAATGATATAAAACAATAGCCATAATTAAAAGTTCACCAATTTAAACATCAAAGTAAAATAGGAAATACTTTTGAAATAAAGCTAGTATGATAACTTAAATATTTTTGAAGGGAAGACGCGTATAAGGAGGCACCCATGTGCATAGCTCGTGTCCGTGTTACCAGTTTACCATTACGATGCTGAGGTGATTCCAAGTGTCGTCGTCTCTTTTACTTGCTTGCTTTTGTGAACATTGCATAATGTGATGAGTCTAATGACTTCTCCTCTGCCATCTCATATATATATTTCAACACATCATTATATATCTATATATATATATATGTTGGTAAAGTCAACTTCAGTATTATTATCTATATTTCAGTATCCATATTAACTGAGCAGAGTGAATATATCATCTGTACGGGCTCGTTAGAGAAAAACGATGACACCATATATCCAAAATCTCATTTTTCAAGTTTTAGCTGTCTGTATAACTGGACAGCCTTTTCCTACCTATTCTTTCTCTTTTATTTTATTTTCTTTTTGTCAAAATATATAACCAATGATATCCATACTCTCAAGATCTCTGACATTCAAAAAACTTTTTTGGGGGTAAATGAAATCACTTGACATTTTCAATTGTTCCTTAACTTGTCTATGAGTAGTCGTTTGATTCCAAGATTCAGTGCATCTAATTCAAGTAATACATGTCATTTATAAGGGATTTGTTTTAGAAATATTTATAAAGTAAAAAAAGGTCGATCCGATATGTAACTAATGGGTGGATCCGATTGGACCTTTGCTTTTAGCATGAACCTTTTCATTTTAATGCTCTTCACGCGGTTTTCGTCAAGTTTCGTCTGTTGAAGTCAAAAAGACCGTTCACAATCTCCCACGTGGTCACGATCTAAAGGTCCATTTTGTATGTTATACCTAATCTCACCCTGAACAGTGAACTCCACTTCTGTGTCCTTTTGACCATTGAAGGAAGGATCTTCTTACTAATATTTAGTAATTTCTTACCGAACTTAATTTATATTAATACAGAAAATAAACATTATAGCATACAAGTGGGTAAAATACAAATCCATGTGAATATGTGTATGGGGTGAAGTGAAATTACAAATAAAAATAGTTTTACGAAATTAATGATTTTTTTCTTTTGTGATCGAAAAATGGGTGACGTTGTTTTGAGAGCAGTTGCACGTTGTTTAACGAGAGAAAGAGGGATTGCATGTGGATTTTAGGTGAATTGTCTCCGTTGATTTTTGCATGACTCATGGTCCATTACAAATGTTCTACAGACTATATATGACTATTGAGAATATTCCAAAAGAAAAGGAAATTGATCTGGATAATTAATATAAGCCCTAAGGCCGTATGCTTTTGGACAAAATGGTTTCAAAAGTTCTCAACCATTTCTTTCATTCTTCGTTGGTCTACGAATAAGCTATTTGGAGATTATCATACATACATTAGCAAGTTGTGCATCAAAAACAAAAACCAAATCAACCGAAACGACAAATTATATAATTTAGGACTCTTTCATAAATGTGTTTTTTTTTCTTTTCAAAATTTGACAGTTTGACTAAAGTATATATATCTAGTAGTGTTCCCATCTAATTACATGTCACATTGGCTATGTGATGCATTAGCAAATAAACAATTGATATAAGGAAATGACAGTGTGCGTTTCCTTGATAGAGTGAGCTTTGGCATAAAAAGAAGCTCGATTCTTTTACTTTGCTAACACTTGTTGCTTTCCATAACTTCGGTCACTCACCTAACCATCTTCGTATATTTGTAACCGATGAAATTTATGTCGATCTTTCTTTCTTGTTCTCATTACATTAAATAATAAATCTAACAGAAAATCACGTGGCATAAAAGATAAATTGATCATAAAAGATAAAGCTAAACTAATAGACAGCAACAGAAAGAGAAGGAACCAGAAACTAGAAAACATTAAAAGAAACAAAAAATGGGAAAAATAGAACATGGAAACAGACCGAATCATCTCAATGGGTTACAAGACCAGGCCCATTAAGCCTGCAACATAACAAAGTTAACTTACCTTAATTACTTAATTTATTTGAAATATGATGTCGTGTAATTAATAAAATTTAAATATATATTCTATATAAAACAATATTTTGATATTTATATGTTATATTCTTAATATATTTTTAAAATCGATAGATAAATATATATATATGAAGATAGTTAAATTACTTAACTAATTCAAAGTTTTGAAATGCCTAACTAATCCAATAAAATTATCCTTTTCTGGGTAAAGTGCAGCTGGCATGATCCTTGGTAATGTGAGAGCGGTTAGACCATCAGATTCGGATTAGAACCAAAGTTCAAATGAAGAAGTTAAACCGGGTTTATAATTCCCGGTTCAGTTCACTAAGTCCACGTTAGATCAAAGAAAACGGAAACTGCCTTGAACAAACAGAGAAAAGGAATCTGTGTGTGTTTCCCTCAATCGCGCGTCACGTGTCTTTCAGCTCTCATTACATTGTTCGTAATCCATCTTCTACTACTTTCTTACAACTTCTTTTAGACCTCAACTTAAGACTTCTCGGTCTCAATTTTTGTTTCCAGGTCAGTTTGTGTTCTTTTAAATTTTCATTTCTGTCCTCTGTTGATTCTAGTTGTCTATTAATTCTTTTCAAAAACTGTAATTTGGGTGTCTTGTGTCTCCAATTCGATCGGTTAATCAGAACGTGTATTTTGGCTTTTTAGTTATCAAAGCTAGATTGCTATCTAATTAACATCGTATTAGCTTAATAAATTCTTAAAATCAAGCTCTATTTATGCTTTGTTTCTTCTACGAATCTCTGTATTTTGACTTTTTTTTTTTTTTTTTTCTTTCGTTCTCTGCTCAAGTTTTGTTGCACATTTGTTCTTGAATTTTCAGCAAGATATGAATTCTGATACCAAAAAATCATCTTCAAGTGAATTTGAGAAAACTTTACCACCAGAGGAGTATTTAAATAAGGTATGATGATTATAAGGGAAATCATTAGCTGCTCTGTGATGATATATTATATTGTCTGTTGATAAAAAGATTGTGTTTTTAACTTGTTATGAATATAGATTAGTGAAGTGAAGACATTACTAGGGCCATTGACTGAGAAGTCATCTGAGTATTGTTCAGATGCTGCCATTACTCGCTATTTAGTTGCGCGTAATGGCCATGTCAAGAAAGCTACTAAAATGCTTAAAGAAACCTTAAAATGGAGGACTCAGTACAAACCAGAGGAGATTCGATGGGTATGTATGTATGTATTCTTAGATCATTAGTAAATATCCAATGGTTCTAGTATTCACAGAATCACAATTATGTGAAATGGTTAAAGGAGGAGATTGCACGAGAAGCTGAGACCGGGAAAATATACCGAGCTAATTGTACCGATAAGTATGGAAGAACGGTTCTTGTTATGAGACCAAGTTGCCAGGTTTGGCTTCTTCCTCCCTATTCAAAAGCTCTGATTCTCTATACTGTTTGGATTAATATCCTTTTTTTCGTGTTACTACAGAATACAAAATCTTATAAAGGGCAGATAAGATTCTTGGTGTACTGTATGGAAAACGCAATCTTGAATCTACCAGATAACCAAGAACAAATGGTTTGGCTAATCGATTTTGACGGTTTCAACATGTCGCATATATCCGTGAAAGTGTCTCGAGAAACTGCTCATGTCTTACAAGAACACTACCCTGAACGCTTAGGCTTGGCTATACTATACAACCCGCCTAAGATTTTCGAACCATTCTATAAGGTAAATTTCAGAATCTCTCTCTGCCCCAATGCAAATCTGTATGTATCATGAAGCTTGTTTGACATAAGAGGAAATTGTGAAATATGCAGATGGTGAAACCGTTTCTAGAGCCAAAGACCAGCAACAAGGTGAAATTCGTATATTCAGAAGATAATGTAAGCAAGAAGATTCTCGAGGATCTTTTCGATATGGAGCAATTCGAGGTTGCATTTGGTGGGAAAAACAGCGATTCGGGTTTCACTTTTGAGAAATATGCTGAAAGAATGAGAGAGGATGATTCGAAGTTCTATGGAAACACCTCAGCTCATTTGCCCAACTCGGATTCCGAAGTTTCAGACTCTGAAAAGAAGCATTTGGAGGACAAAGAATATGAGAAGATCACGAACGGAGCTTTACAATCTCCTTTAGATGATACAACAAAAACCTACACCATGCCTAAAATAGAAGAAGCTTCTGGAGCTAATACTTAACCCATCAATTACTAAGCCGGAGCTGCAATCTTATTTGTTGTTGTGCAATTAAGACTAGTGAAACTGCAGATTTATAATGGAGCTACATTTAAATATTTCACAGAAAATAATGATTTGCTTAAAGAGTTTGGCAACAACAAACTAACACAACATCAATAAGTGTGTTTTGAAAATTGTCCCTTTGAGTAACATCAATAGAAATGAAGAAGAACCAGAAAAAAAGGGATAAAATCAGAACTTATATATTTTTTGTAAACGCCTCTAACGTCCTAAGCTTGAGGGAAGAGATTTGAGTGGATCAAGAACTAATCTTTCTTGTTTACTGCAGGAACAGATTACTTCACTTTCCTCTTCTAGCTTCTGTATGTATTGAGCCAATCTCTGCAAGCACAAAGAAACACTCTGAAACACTGAGACACAGAAATCTAAGAAGACGAAGAAGAGAGAAATGATGCTTAACCTTTGTATAAGCATAGACACCGGGTTTTGTTGGACCAACCGGGCTTCCTCGCTTCATGAATTTTCCTTCTTTGAAGATGTAGAGAAGAGTTATACCGGTTAATAGCTCTAGACTTATCACCTAAGAACCAAAACAACAGAAAATCATTTCAGTTGTTCACCAAAAACCGCAAACTCAGTAATCAAGAATGAAGATGTAACCCGTCTTTTGTCACACCTCTTGGCTAGTCAATTTGTCAAGATACATTATGATAGACCGCAGCTGAGTTCCCGTGAGCAGCTATCATTATGTTCTTTCCAGCTGCAAGCTTTGGTTCAATCTGCAATCAGATATTTAACGTTACTAAATAAACTCAAGAAGAAATTAGAATGAGACTGAATAAAGAAACCTCATTACATTGTCCTCAAAATAAGCCACAGCTCTCTCAGCACACATCTCTAAGCTCTCACCTTTAGGAGGAGGAATATCATAACTCCTACGCCATTCGTGAACTTGCTGTTTCCCATTTCTTTCCGCTGTTTCTTGCTTGTTAAGACCTTGCAATTATCCATACCTACATACCAAAAACATCGGAAAGCAGATAAGCTTTTTATCGGTTAAAAGCTCGATATGTTAAAAGACGGTGAAGGCATTACATTCTTTCATTGAGCTGCCATGCTGGTATGACAGGAATGGATTGGTTTCTAGTTTCTTCACTAAAAACTTGACTCCAAGTTTTCGCCTGTTCGCTTTCATTGTGCAAGATGATCGGAACCTACATTGGTTTTATCAAGTTATCAGACACAAAAGATCAAACTTTGATTGAGAAAGTAAAAGGCTGAGCTTGGTTTGAACACATACCTTCTACAACGGTGTTGAATCATAGCAAGCATTGCAGTCATTTGAGCACGGATTAGAGACGATGTGAAGATAACATCAACAGGTAAGCTACTAATTCTCTTCCCTGCTTCAATTGCTTCTTCAACACCTTTCTCTGTCAATGGCACATCAACACAACCCGTAAAAAGATTCTTCTCATTCCACAATTATTCTCCATGCCTAATCAATAAAAAGCTGCTTCATCTAAAGTAAAGAACAAAACTTGTTGAGATAATTGATCATAATCCATTATGAGATTGAGGAGTTTCAAAAGCAGAGCATATTACTTGATTTTCAGGGATGTTCTTGGAAGGAGACAAGAGAGTGTTTTTGTTATAAGAAACTGATGTCTCAGTCTGAGACGACATTGCTTCAATCTTCCAAAAGTTTATCTTTTTAGAGGTAAAAATCAGTGATGAATTGGTCTTGAATCCTTCAGTTGACAGATGTAAAGGCTCTTGAAAACATGGAGAGATTGTGGAAGAAGAAGATGACGGGAGAGGGATAAATGAAACGATTGATTGGTGAGACATAGCCGTAGCCATTCTGGAGAAAAGAAATCAAATTTGTGGTCATGAAAATTTTAATTCTATAATTAGCATATTAATTGTTGTGATTAATTAAGATCTAAAACTCGATAACGAATCAGAGAAATTGGTATAAAAAAAACCCTAAACGCAAAACCTCTAAGATAAAAGCTGAGAGTAACTGATCACAGCAAACACATTTAAAGAAATTTGATTACATACAGATCCAATTGGGAAGAAACAAAGTACGATTAAGAGCGATGAATGACCAAACCGCAATAACAGAGCTCAGTAATTACAATGTAATAGCAATGCTTGTACAGAGACAAACCTGGTCTAATCAAAGTCGATGAAACCAATGTTGGAAAAGAAAATCCAAACAAAAAGTTTGGTTCTTTTTCTTTTGTTCCGCGACGACTAAAAACCTCTATCAATGCCAAAAAGGAGGATTTTGTAAGTTTATACAAGGCTTTAATGAATCAAAATTTCTTCTTTCTGTTTTTTGTATTTTTGTTTTATGTCAACTTTCTATTTCTTGTTTTTGCCTTTAAGTTTGAAAGACCAAATTGAAAATTTAAGATGTAAACAACAGATGAGCGTAAAATGGAAGATATGGATTGATGAGTTTCTTATAGAGTTTGGTGTTTTCAAAAGAGCGGCTTCCTAAGGTGTAATGACATTTGACAGTGAAGGACAACAAGAAGCAGAAATTATTTTCACAATTATAGGGAATAAAATACGTTTGTTTTATTAAGTTTAATATTAGTTTCTTTTATTATGTACAACAAAGTTTTATGTGGACAAACGCAAAACGTCAACAAAATATTCAACAAAATGTTTGATCAAGATTCAAAAGTTCAAAACACTCCAATATTTTTCTTTAAAGTAAATGAAACAATTTAATGTATTAATTAAATCGAGTTATTTTTATATTTTATGTATTAAAATGTTGCCAAGAATCTGCTTAATCGAAATGTATCGTATGTATGGTATATCAGATTTCAACAACCTCTCGTAGGGTTGTAGAGACCATAATACGTTTCAATTAATTTTACAATACTAAAAAGACTGTGACATAGCAAATTTAAGCAAATAGGCACCTCTTCAAAGCCTTCAATAAGCACCCCAAATGGTTGCCTTTTCTTGATCTAGAGGGTTCGGTTTGGATAAATCTTATACTGAAACCTACACTAAAAAATCTTCTAACCGTTTTTTCTTTTCTTTTCATGACAACATCTACTGAAAATTGCTGACTCAATTTGGCAAATGGCAAAAAAGAATGACATATGTCTAAGGGATCAGAGCTGCTATAGAATAGGCGAATTGAAGATGCTTGCCCAAACAGCCAGAGGAAACAGTTGACGCACCATTAATTTGGTCACAACGTATATACCAAACTCATATATACACACAGCCATCATGGTATTATTTAGAGGTGTCGATTGGGTATGCTTCGCGTCCATTTGGCATGTCCCGCAGCGAACGTGATCAGTTTTGTTACCGAGGCGGGCATGCCCGCTAAGACTCACAGTTGAAAAAATCATGTTTAAACCCGCCCGCCAAGACTAACGGACTAGCGGACCATTCCGCGAGCAATTTTGTAGAAGATGATGAAACCTTCTAAAAACATGACAAAAAAGTTGAGTACATATCACATGAGTTTCAAGTCTGCAATTTTATAGTATTATTGTGAAAATTACAGAGACATATATATATATATATATATATACATATGTTAAAATAGATAGCTAGCTGTACAGAGAAGGAAGAGTTGGACTAAAAAATAAAGAGGAAAAAGGAGCAAAAACATTTTATACGTTTAAACTTGAAAATTGTATGATTAGAATCTAAAATTTGATACAGAAATCAAACATATTTACTTCTTTTGGGACTGATTAGAAATCTTTAAACAAATTCTATAAATTTACATCTTTTGGAACTCATCCATTTTGTTTACAACAATTCAAAGCATCCAGTTTCTTTGTTTACTCTTTTATTAACATAACGCAATTGATGTAACTTTGGTTTAAAATAAAGAAATGACAAAGTAGCTCTATTTTTTGTTCGTTCTTACAAAATAGATTATCTCTTTTATTGATTTTGTTTGCTATATGCCTTCTTTAATTTTTTAAATATTTTTTTCTCTTCATTGATTCTGTATTTTTCGTTTTGGTATTAATCATTTAC
This sequence comes from Cardamine chenopodiifolia, assembly GCA_963922655.1. NCBI lineage: Eukaryota > Viridiplantae > Streptophyta > Magnoliopsida > Brassicales > Brassicaceae > Cardamine > Cardamine chenopodiifolia. Next base: position 5,336,511 of record OZ000483.1, on the reverse strand, counting down.
CTACTTTTCATGTACAAAAGATAATTAAAGCTATTCTGTATTTTCCTACAAACACTTGACTGAGTTCATGAAACAGAACAAACAGACAAAGGTTAGATTTGCATCGATCACTTAGTAAATAATACTATCAGTTTAGTTTGAGATTAAAATTAAATTACTTAATACTGATTATTAAGGTTTTAAACCAATTATAAGGAAACCTAAAATAAATGACAACAAATAAGAGTAGAACGAAAAACTAACCATCACGAATAAAAATTAAGTCATCAAAAGAACAAATAACCATTACGATTTTCAAACTTTCAAGTTTTAAATGTTGTGACGAGGATGCTATACATCGATTTTTTTTTTATTATATGTTTTCTTGTTGAGCGAGTAAATACATACACGACTAGAAATTTTAATTAGAAATTCATTTGAATGAAAATCTCTAGGTGAAACAAAACCGTTCAAAAAACTCTTTTAAAAATGTCTTTTTCAAGGACAGTTCGCAAACCCGCAATGGGTGAATCCGCCCAACCCACAATCCCCGAAACCCGTTCTAAATGGGCATAGATAGTAGTGTCCAGGTCCGCCCTATGGTGGATCTATTTGGGCCTAGTCCGTGAATTACCGGCCTGATTGACACCTCTAGTAGTATTGTGTTGTGAGGATGCTTGTGGTTCGGAAAGCCCAACCCATGTCAATGGTAGAGATCCTTCAACATGAAGTAGATAGGTTAGGCCCACTAAAAAAATCTTGCAAAGCTTTATCACCATTGTTCACTAATTATTGCAACGGAGTATTATTTTATGAGTTATGACAATTATCGAGACTTTCTGTATGCTATTAATTATGAAAACGAGTACTGTAAATCAAAAATTCAGAATTGGAATGCATGAACTATTATAAAGTTTAACGAGCCCAATCCTCACATGAGCTGTTCCCCTCTCTTGTCTTTGCTTAATTTGGATGTGACAACTCAATCCAAAATAATATGATGGATCATTATTAACACAAATCAGTTAAGTATATACGAAACATAGAAGTAATTTGATTTATATAAAGGTAAAACACGGATACTATTCATCCCCAAAATTCTCAAACAACTTATGATTTTTCTTTTTGGCAATGTAAGTTGATACTTCGGATTATGGAATACTTTTCACTAGCTTTTAATTTATACAATTATGCAGCTTTACGTTGTATTTAAAAAAATAAATAAAATATGTATATCATGTCAGATTTGAACTTGAATGATGACACTAACTAGTGGGCTAGTTAAATTTTTAATTTTGAGCATATGACTAGTTGGAAAATAAAAGTAAAGAACTCATTGGTTGGCTTTTCCAAAGAATATTTCGCTTAAAACAAGAGTTCCGGAAATTTAGATTGTTTCCGAAAGCAAAGGAGACATCAACCATTAGGAATCTATCAAAAAATAAAAATCGAGACATAAAAAAAGGAAGAATCTCTTAAAATGTTACAATGACGGGATAGAGGGACCCAGTCAATGCTAGCTGAAATTGTATTATATTCCTTACTCGACCATCATCACATTTAAGTAATCATTTTTCTTAGTTAATAAATTTTTTTTTTAAAAACTAATAATGTCTGAGTTTGAGACGAAATTCAATTGAATCAACCCTTATGTTCGAATGAAAGGATACAGTAAAAGCAGTACGACTAGTGTTTTTGGCGGTATGGTGTACATAAAATACATGAACTCTACAGTACATAAGGTACACACCACCTGTAATTTTACTCAAGTTGATATACAATATTTTCTTCTTCTCTTTACATTTGACGTATTCGTATGTCACTGTTTTATACAGAGAATTTAAATGTGATACTTTAATATCCACACAATATCTTAAGATGTAAAGGTAGTCAGATTATCAGTAGAAGCAACACAAATCTAATATGCAAAAAAAACACACAATAGTTTTAAGTTTAAAAGCAAAGTTTATAGGATGATTAACGTGGTGGTTAATCACGTCCGGTCAATGCTCAAATGCTTTTGATACATATAATAACAACCAACCATATATACATACAATCATACCAAAGTAACCTACACGGCGGCGGCAACTCTCTCTCCTTTGGCGGTTCCGGCGGCGACGACGACGGTGGACCCCACCGAACTTTTCTTCTTCCCCTTCCTCTCGTCCACTGTAATTTGCTGTTGCCTGCACTCTAAACTACAAAACGCCCTATCTCCTCTGCTCATATTCACAACCAAACCAAATCAATAAATCCATGCATAATACCAAAACCATCAGATTAAGTTTTATTTATACCTATAAATATGAAAAATTAACCAAGTTTTATTCGAAGGTAGTATTAAAGTAGATGAAAAATATATATATATATATATATAGATACCTATACATGTAGATGTCGCGGCCTGGAACGAGAAAGCGTTTACAGAGAGAGCAACATCTCAGAAAATCTTCAGAGTAATCTGCTGAGTGTCTCCTCTGTGTACCTCTCGGTGAGACCATAGCTAAGAGCCGTTGATCTAACAATCCATGATGAACCTGACGGTGTTCATCAACGGTCACGAGCTGACTTTGTGGACTCAACTGTCTCCGGGACGATGGGATCTGAATCTGATGATCAGATGGCTCTGGCTCGCTAGGTAAGTTCAAATCAAACTTGATCTCAGACAAACTTGTGGTTCTCTTTATCGGTGGTCTCGGTCTCTTTCCCAGCAACACCGTTTTCATTTTTTTTTTGGGTTTTTAGGGTTTATTATGCTCTGAGTGAACAGAGCAAAAGGAAAGAGAGAAAGAGGGAAGTGAGGAAAGAGAAGAGACAGAGAAGAAAGAAAGAAGAAGAAGCCATAACCTGAGGAGTTAATCTGAACCGTTGATTGTGTTTGTCTGATCTGATTCCATTCCCAGTTTTACAACGACACGTCATGATTCCGATTCTCAGTGTTTTTATTTGTTTTTATGGCTTTTTGTCCTCTATAACAAATTATTTTGTCTCTCTTTATTTGTTTTAAAATAATTATTTGGTGTAGGTGTATTTGATCATACAATTGAAATTATTATATGTTAAAATAACAAATTTCATATTATTAAATCATAAAATTTTCTAAGTTTTGAAAGTTTGGTGTTATGAATTATTGTATTTGTAAACATATTTTAAAATATAAGGTTATTAGACTCGAAAATCATATAACTACTTTCAAATCTTTGTTCTATGAATTCAACTAAAATCATCTAAAAATTTACTAATACTTAAACATTTGGTTGAATAACTCTCTAATTTCTCATGATGATATTTATATAATTTGAATAAAAATTTGAGTAGAAAGCAAAAAAGTTTAAAAGAAGAGAAATAAAGGGAATATGTTGTTTTTTAGCTCTTAACGTCTGGGCTATGTATGGCCCACTTTTCGTTACCGATCAAATAAGGGAATATTTATTAGGGTTATTATTATTATTATTATTATTATTATTATTATTATTATTAACAGATTGATTGATCGTCCTTAGCAATCTCTTGTTTTTTCTTATAAAAATGATGCACAAGAAACCAGAACTACAAAGATGTTCTGATTGGTGCATTTGGGGACACTCGTTTACAGTGTACAAACAGAGCGGCACATTGTACAAAAATGGTCGGTCTCAACAATCCTATGTTTTGTACCATTTTTCTATTTTTCAATTAATAGTTTTTTAGAAGAGATTTTGAGTATTTTTTCACAGATGGTTTTATAATTTTATTGCACGGTGGTTAGATTGTTTTAGTAAATCTGGAATGCTATAACACTAGAGAGTCAGCTAAGAGCTTTCTATTCATCGGAAAAAGGTCTTGAAATTGAATGGTATAATCATAACTAACAAGATCGAGTTTTTGCTTGTTTAACAGTAATCTAATTTTCTAGAAGTGTTAAGATTTTGTTAGAAGTTAGTAAAAACAGTGGATCAATGTTTAATGTGTCTAGTTAATGTTTGGGCGATTTTTATATGCGAAGAAAAATGTTACATAAAAATATTATAGAATTATATATTGCAAATAACAAATCAATATTTAACCAAAACCACATACATTACATCAAGAAAAAATAAAGACGAATAGAAATCATAACAAACAATAATCAACTACCAAATTAGGAACAAATTGTTTCGTTTTGATAATTCCTTAAAAATATATTACTTTGAGATTTAAACATATAACTTAGAAACAGAACGATTGCCAAACCTATCTAATTGGTACCTAAACCAGCAAAACTAGTTTATCCTCTAGACAGAATATATCAAAGAGATTGATATAATTGAAAACGACTCTCTAACGCCTATACGCCTATACGCCTAAATAATCATTAAAAAAAAAAAGAACAGGTCCTAATCCCATATACGAAGAATGTGTTGTGTACACAAGTGGGCTTCAACTTCTGGTCCACACATAATTCTCTATAGAGAGAAGTGTTTTGTTTTTCCCTCACTGCTTTGTCAATACTTGACTCTTGAAATTAAACAATAGGTTTTGTCAATGTCTTCCTACCAATAATCATAGCAATAAAGTCCAGAGTCGTCTCCCGATGCATTACGTTGATTCGATGTTAATGTTTGGGCTACAATATACAACACTTTGTCTTTTGCGTCATCATCAAGATTCTTCTTCTCCGCTTCAGACCTCATCGTAGAGTTTCGACAGCAAGAATCCACGGCTTCAGCCACCGTCAGAAAGATTTTATCGTGCCCTAACAAGTCTGCGAAGGGAGAAACCTGTAACTTATCTATAACCGCGGGTCCTGGATTGGCTAGAACCAAGTGTTTTCGCATAAGAAAAAAAAAGTCAGTTTCACGACTTCCCTATATATATATAACCTTTTAGCTTTGGTTTATGGTGTGTACCTCAATTTCTCGTTTCTGGAGAGACTTATATAAATCTTCCAAGTCATGAATACCGCTAGTATCAATGTCCGTAACAGCTGAAAAGAACGTACAGTGATGAAGCATCAAAGGCTGGGAATATGTACTCATAACAATCATTGAAATATGTACTTAAATATGCATAAAAGGGATTAGATTAAGTTTCGTACGTGACATTTCGATAATCAGAAACTGGATCCTAGGCAAGCTTTCAGCTTTCACCATCTCTTCTTCATCTGTTAACCATCTTTGAATCCTATAATTTTTAGAATATATACAAAAAAGTAAGGTTCTAACATAGATTTCTTGTAAAACAAGTATTCTTTTAAACTTGGTTTCATGATTCGTCTTTTACCTTTCCCTGACGTAACTGGAGTTGGAGAAGTAAATTGCGGAATCAACACGAATTGTCAAAATTCCAGGAACCCTAGTCGCTTCAGGATACTGATTGATATTCCGGTAAACCGAAGTATTCGGAATCTTTCCAAGAATCGCGGTCCTAAAACCATCAACACACAACCAAAAAAAAAAGATCAGCCAAGAAAACCGCAAAACATCATATTAGCCACATAAATGGTGTTTTCTTGAGACATACGGCAATGAGAAGGCCAATCTCAACGGATACAAAAATGACACCAAAGAAATTGATTCTATTGTATAGGTGCATATTTTGCATGGTTATCTTGTATTATAAGTGCATGAAATGGAGTGGGTAAAAAGAGGTGAATTGGAGTGAGGAATGGATCAAAAGAAGAAATTTGATGATGAATTGGAGGTTCTTGCGGTGTGAAGCAGAGGTTTGAAAACGTCACAAGCGACCCAGAGGCATGTCCAAGCAGGATAGAGTTCCTGCTGTGAAAGTGGCAAAACTGACCTGAAGATCCAACGGACTTTGGTAGCGGGATGGAGAAACCAAAGGCCTACATCAGTCTTCTGGAGCGGCATGGAAACATCGCAGGATTATAGTGGCATAGCACAACGGGATCATGTCACCACTGCAAAGTACGAAGAAACAACCTGAAGATCCAGCGGTTTGACGACACTGCTGGACCAAATCAAACCAGTTCAATTGCGTTTTAAAATTGGATTCGACTTAATTTGGTTATTTGTTAAATCACTTTTTAGTTTTCCCTATAAATACTTTAAACCTAATTTGGGAGAGAATATATTATGTTTTTAGAGAACTCTTAAACACTCTTAAGAGTAACTTGTACGAATCTATTTATCTTTTGATTATTAAAGTTTGTTTTCCTTTTTATCTTTGTTTAATTACTATTTTCATCATGATTAATCAAAGATCAATCATTTGGCTTTGTGCTTTCATGTTGATTAGTGAGTAGTCCCCTTTGGATTCTTGGGATTAGGTAGATCTATAATGTTAGGTTTTTGATTATTGGAGTTTAGGTTTAGGTTATGATATATCCTTTCTTAATTTTAATGCTATATTAGACTAGGAATTGGTAGTTTATAACTTAGTTAATTTCATCCCCAGAAAGTGTTCGATGAAATACCGGAATAAAAATTATTAAGAGCTTTTTGTTCCTAACATACGGAAGTAGTTGATTATGATGATTTGTGGTTAGTTAAACTTGTAACTAATGCTCTTTGATCTTCTCATCTCTAGTGGAAGTTATTAATGATTATGTGATTAGAGAAGATATTAGTGTCTTGGAAGTAGACTAATCGACTTTAGTGAGTTTAGACCGAAGGATTAGCTCATTCTAGTAGAATAAAACTTCATTAATTAGAAATCTATTGTCTTAGCATCATATCTTTATCCTGAGATTTTGTCTTTTTATATGGTTTTTAAAACAAATTTTAAGTTTTTTCTCACTTTTATTTGCATATTTGAATTTGGATTTCGAAACTAAAAACATTTTGATTGCCTTAAAATGAATTAGATTCCAATAGTTGTAATGATTTAATACATTTTCCTTGTGGTTTGATACCCTAAGTGTTATAGTACGATAGGATAATTGGTACGATTGCAAAACCGACAATATCAATTTGGCGCCGTTAGCAAGGACAATAACAATTAGGCATTGCGATTTGGATTCAATTTGAGCCTAAGGATTTACTTTTCTTTGTTATTAACCTCAACCGTTTTTTTTGTTTTCCCTCTTGGATTCTCTAGGTGTATGCTACGAAGGAGTCACCGCTGAGAAATTCTAGGGTGTGTTGTGAATTTGGGTCAAGTTGAGCGGGAGAATCAAAGAAAAGTGCGGGAACGATGAGTTAGGGAACGTGAGATTCACTTGAAATGTTTAGGGATGGCAAACACTTAATCATCGGTTTCCCACAAGAAGTGGTTGATGGACAACCCAGCCTTAAGCCAATAGGAGCTTTTCATGTATCTAACAATCGAGAGATAACGACAGGGATCCCAACGTATTCCATGACCGCCAATAACTTTGAGATCCAGTCGAGTTTGATCAACATGGTGCAAAACCAACGCTACAATGGGCTGGCATTGGAGGATCTTCTCAATCATCTTGATCAATTTGAGCGGATTTGTCGAATGGTCAAGATCAATGGTTTATTCGAAGAATCCATCAAGATGATCTTGTTTCCTTTCTCTCTCAGGAACAAAGCCTATCAATGGGAGAAGAACATTTCTTTGGAACTAGTGTCTACATGGGATCAATGCAAGAAGGAGTTTCTCAACAAATTCAACCCTAAGCAAAAGACCGCCAAGCTTCGAAACGACATTACTAGTTTCAAGCAAGAACCTCAAGAGAGTTTGTATGAAGCGTGGGAACGTCTAAAAGGTTACACAAGAAGTTTTCCTCACCACGATATTTCCAAGTAGAATCTTTTGGGTATCTTTTATCAGGGTACACTTGAGAAGTATCGACGTGCTTTAGACACGACTAGTTATGGGGGTTTTGATAACTTGAATGTCACCTAAGGAGAGCAATTGATAAAGAACCTGACTCAAAGTGATGTTTGCTATGGAGGTGATTATGATTGGAACTCTAGTACTCATGATCAACGGTTTAAGGAACTTAATGAGACGTTAGACAAGATGAGTAAAGTTGTCCTCATTAACCAAAAGTTGGTGAACTATGTTGGAGAATTTGATGGATGCCAAGAAGATTATCAACAAGGATGACAACAAGGTTATCAACAAGGGTTTCAAGAGATGGGGGTCTATGTTGAGGGAAATGAAGAGGTTCAAGAAGTGGTCAAGTATATGGCCAACCAAAGAGGTTCCAAGGAAATAAATTGAACTCAAACTATCGAAAGCATCCTAACCTCTCATACCGAAGCACCAACATGGAAAATCCACAAGACCAAGTTTACCTACCACAACAAGTTCAAGGGAAAGGTTACAAACAAAAGCCATTTGTTAACTTCCAACAAGTACAACCTTAAGGAAACCAAGGTGGATTCCAACCTAAACCTACGTTTGATATTATCGCTTGTTTGCTGCCTCGATAGCGTGACTTGGTTTAGTCATGATGAACTACAAAACAATTCAAGCACTAGTGCAAAATTTTTGCAAAATTCATCAATATAACCACAATGGATCAACAAGTCCACATTAACCCAAAGGCGTTTTACTTTGTGATATCGCTTCCTCATCCGAGAAACCTATTTCTTTTTTTGGCATTCTCCAACGAATATATGTTCTATTTTCATCTTCAAACAATAATTGAGAAGTGTTCAAAGAAAAGGTGAATGATATTACACTTAAACCGTTGTCCCATACATGTTGGGAAAGTCGCATTGATAGTCTTAAGCCAATAAGATTTCAAGCTCCAAAGATACAAATTCTGTTGTTTTGTTTAGCTAAAAAGACTATTAATCCAGGACATCGAAGTGATGTTGAATCTCTTGCAGTGAGTGAAGCACATGGAATTGTAGGATTTGAAATCTTGTTTGGAATGGTAATTTGGTATGATTTGATTTTTGCTGTCAACATATTGACCAAAACCTTATAGTCGGTGGATATGAATCTTGGGGATGTTATTTCTCAATTATGAGGGCTTGTTTCTTATTAAAAAAATTATAGAGAAACATGTTTTGAGAAAGCAAAAGCTGAAGCTGCACAAATTTCCATTGAGATGGAGATTTAACCAGTATTTTCTATTAAATAGAAGCACTTGATGAAAAAAAATACAATATGGTGAGAATGTTGAGAAAGTTGATGAAAATAAGAAGTTAATTGCGGAAGAGAGTTTAAGGATTGATTATTTATTTAACATAATGAATCAAACTATAATGTCCCTTGAGGTAAGATTCGAGCAATATTTCGGTGTTATGAGGAAATCTTTGGGTTTTGGTTGATTTAAAAAAATTAAATTCGGCAAAAAATATCAATTGATGGCATCTTGTACCAAGCTTGAAGTTTCTTTAAAGCATGATGAGCATTTAGAGGTAGAAAGAAAATATTTGCTTATGGAACTTAAACTTCTCAGAGACGTATTGCCAGAAGAAGTTATGAAACCGATCAAAGTGTTGGAATTTTTGAAAAAATGGATGGTTGTTATCCAAACACATGGATTGCTTATCATATATTATTGGTAATTCCAAATTATTGGTAATTCCTATTTCAATTGTTTCTGCTGAAAGAAGTTTTTCAAAAATTAAACTCATAAAGAATTATTAATGTTCAACTATGTCTTAGGAGCTATTAAATGACTTTGCGATGATTTCTATAAAACAAGATCTAATTGAAAAGCTAGACTATCCAAAATGATCAATGAGTTTGCGGAAATAAATAAAGAAAGATTATTTTTTATGGAAAAAAAAATTAAGTTTTTGTTTTTTTCCGTCTTTTAGACAAATTATGTTTCAAAAATAAAAATTATGTCGTTTTGCTTTGATTTAAACATTTTTTTTAATGTATGAGACATCGACTTTTTTATCTGTTTTAGACGTTAAATAAATTTGGAACGAGCCCTAAATAAAATCAACAGAAAACTTACAAATTGGCAAAATAAAACCAATTTGTAGAAACCGTATTTGATTGGATAATTTTAGGATCTCGAAGAGAGGCCACTGATTTTGATTATAGGTGCCAAAATTCCAAAGTCTTGATAAAAATATGGTAGACAATTGCACGCAGGAAGATAAAATCTCGTCCATTCAATTTCGTATTCGTTCACATCAAATGAAAGGAAGAAGAAAAAGAAAAACAATAATAGGATCTCGTATCATGTCAATTACAGAATTGTCCATTTTTTTAAGTTGAGAAAAATTTAATATTCTAATCTATACACACCTATTCAAGAATACGACGACGTAACGAGGAAAACGGTGAGGACTTATACGGTGTCGTCTAGAAACATTAATTCTCGCGGAGTCTATGAAGTAAAACAGAGATGAAAAGAACAAAAAAAAAAATTGTTTTGTGTTGCGATTCTTGTGAAGAACGATGGGAGCAGAAAATGGAGAAACGCCTCAACCTAACCAGAAACCTAATCAGATCTCTATTTCTAAAGATCAATTCCTCGCCTGGAAGCGCCAAAAGGTATCTGTCTTTCTCTGTCTCCTTTACAATTCGACTCCTATAATGAATATATCGAATCGAAGAACCCTAGATTCGTATTTCTAATCGAATTCATAATTGTCGAGGTTTTCATATCTCTTCTGTAAGCTCCTCTAGTGATCTCACTTAAAGTCGTGAGACATGAACTTATCGAAATACATGAGATTATTGATGTTGAATCTGAACAACAGAATCTAATTATTATTATTATTATGTTTTTTTTTGGGTTATCTCATTCTCATTTGATTACTCTGCTTCAGAATTATATGTGTGTTAATTATATACACACTTGGTTGGTTCATAAGCACTTGAATATAAACATGTGTTTGTGTTTGTGAAGGATGCTGAATTATTAGCAAAACAAGCAGAAGCAGCAAGGAAACGTGAAGAAGACATAGCCTCAGGCAGTGTTCAAATGAATGGTCGTGAGCTTTTCTTACATCAGCCTTGGGTTTTTGACGACACTCACCATTGATTCTTTCTACTCACCTCTTCTTCATAGGTAAAGGGATTCATTCTCTCTTTTTCAAAAAAAAAAAAAATTCATTAGATTCTTCATTGGTACTACTATGATAATAAAGGAACCACCTTTTTTTTGGTTTACCATAAGGATTAGGTAAACAACGGAATTGATTGTGTTGATTCTGATGAAACCGGTGTTGTGTCTTTCACTAATAATCACACTAGACTCTGAAGAAAGTAACTAAAGACCTGTTCCAGTAGCATTGTTTCTGATGTTGTCTTTATTTATGTGTGTTTCAGCCTTCTGGTGATTCAGACATCATAAAGACACTTCCCTGGGTGATCTGTGATCAAACTCTGTTTCTCTTTTGTTGTTGTAGTTATTTTCCCAGTTATGTCTTAGTGCTAATCATAAACTTGGTTGGATGTCGTGAGTGATTTATTGGATAATGTTATCATAGTTATGGTAATAAGGTCCTAACGATCCTTGGCGAGGTTAGATATATACATACACATTAAATTTGACTCAGAGATGGACATAAACTAAACTTGAATTGGTACCTTGAATCACAATGTGATAAGACACTTAAACACACATATTTAAGCGTTAAAAAGGTATGATAATCACTAATGACTAATCTAATCCTTATTTATCCAAACGATTAAGCGAAAGGCTCAAGGATTTACAGCGAAACGAAGAGAATAACCGAGTCAAACGTTCTATTTTTGTTTCCTCATAACTCGCCTAATTATTCTCACCTTCTTTTTTCTTCCGTATATAAACATCCTCACAAAACCAAATTTTTATTATTTCTCGAAGTTTTGGAGATTACTGATTAGCAATATAGAAAAGTTTGATTTGGATGAAGAGAAATCTCTTTCTACTTCGTCAATATGGGTCGGGTGAAATTGGAGATCAAGAGAATAGAGAACACAACGAATCGACAAGTTACGTTCTCAAAACGTAGAAATGGTTTGATTAAGAAAGCTTATGAATTGTCGATTCTCTGTGATATCGACATTGCTCTTATCATGTTCTCTCCCTCCGATCGTCTTAGCCTCTTTTCTGGCAAAACTAGGTATTATCATTTACGCCTTCTGATTACTAACATTGTCCATTGCTAGCTTTCTTGGATTTGGATACATAAACATTTCAATCTCTTATCATTTTTTCGATAATTTATTCATAAATTGAATTATTCTTTCTTAACTCATATATATGGACCATATGATCATATCTTAATTATCTCTTCAGGATTGAAGATGTTTTTACAAGATTCATCAATCTATCTAACCAAGAACGAGAGAAGTAAGCTAAACTAATTTCCTTTCATTTGCTTTTTCTTTCCTAATTTTAAAATTATTATATTGTTCGTAAGTTTTTAACCTTTTTTTTCTCAGTGCTTTCTATCCCGAGCAGAGTAGACGCCCGTACGTATCTCATTTATTTATTTTTACATTACATAATCATATGGGTATATATAGTAATTTCTCTTGACCTCCTTTTTTTTTTTGCAGAGATATACAAAGCAAGGAGGTTCGTCTAATCCTAGTGATTAGGGTTTAGATTTTCTCAATATTCTATTTATTTATTAATTTAGAACAATGTTATTACGTGACAGTGTCTACTAAGGATTTTGCAGCAACTCAAGACTGAGAATGACATCGCTCTTCAACTCACTAAGTCCGAACTGATGTCCTTCTTTTTTTGTTCTTATTTCATATTCACCAACACATACATTTAACTATACACTAAACTTTTTTCATATAATTATTTTGAAAAAAGCTCTGCAGCTATCAACTCCGACGTCGAGGTGATTAATCTTTCAATTCTCCACCAATTAATTAGAACACCTAGAAATAAATTGATATATTATTCTATACTTATAGTTTAACTGATACATCTCTATTCTAATCGGAAAATCTAGGAACTTGAGCAAGAAGTTTGCAGGTTACAACAACAAGTCCAAATGGCAGAGGAAGAGCTAAGGTTTTTTTCCCAAAGAAACAAATGTTCTAAGTTATAATTTATAAAACATGTTAATTAAAATCATGATCCCTCTGTATAATCTAATGTGAGCAGGAGATACGAACCGGATCCGGTAAGATTCACGACCATGGAGGATTATGAAGTTTGTGAGAAGCAAATTCTCGACAATCTAACACATGTTGTCCAACGGCGAGAACATCTCTTGAGCAGCCATTTATCTTCTTATGAAGCATCTACTATGCAACAAAGCATTGCAGGTCCTTTTGTAAACGACGTGGTTGGCGGTTGGTTGCCTGAAAGTGGGCCCAATCAAACCCATTTATTTGAGGCATCGGCCCATTCCAATCAACTCAGGTATTCCTTAGTTTTTTTTTTTTTTTTTTTTTTGGTTTTAAGGTATTCTTAATTTTGATAAGCTTTTCAAGTAATTGTTTTGTATTTAAACATGTTAATATTGACATTTAGTTTTTTTTTATCTTAATCAAGAAATATAAGTAAATTTTCACTTAATTTTGTTTTTTTTAAATATATAAAATTGACAGAGAATTATCATCGGCAATGTATGAACCATTATTGCAAGGGAGTAGTTCAAGTTCGAACCAAAACAATATAAATGAATGCCACGTGACGAACCACAACGGTGAAATGTTTCCTGAGTGGGCCCAGACGTATTCATCCTCAGCCTTATTCGCTTCTATGCAACACCAGGTTTTTGCCTTTTTCTTTTTTTTTAATGATAATATTTGCTTTTTCTTGTTTTTCTATAATTAAAATTAAATTTAAAATATTGTCGTATCTTGGTCAATGCCAGCATGGAGGTGTGGGTCCTAGCATAGAGGAGATGATGCCAGCTCAACATGGTGATATTCCGACAGTGACAACAGAGGCAGCTTCATGAGGTCTCCGCTTATGAAACGAGGGTTCCTCAAGTCAGTAGCCAATAATCTTAAAGATTATTTTTTCAAAATTTATTATTTATTTATTTATACCATTTTTATTAGTATTTATGTTATATTTGTATACCATTTTTTGTCTACATTTTTTAATAAAAAATTTACGTGATATAATAAGTTTTTCTAGACAACCACGGTTTTTTTGGTGTAAAACAGATCAAGATCTTATTTGGACTTAATTTGGAGTATGATCTATCATATTCTTTCAGAAGGTCAACATTGTAAAATTTGTATATTGATAATATTGAAATTCTATTTTCGTCCTTTAACAAAAAAAGTATATTTTGATCCGAATAGATTTTGTGATTTTTGAAATCTTCTAAGAAATATAAGGATTTAAACTTGATAATATGTTGTTTTAGCTATCAAAAATATCACATACATGTTCTAAGATTTCAATATTTCGATATTAAATTATGCTAACTTTATATATATAAGGACTAGGATTTTACTGAAAACTTCCATATCTATATTATATAATTTTCTGTAAATCATTTTGGATCATATATGGTATGTAATCTTGTATACTATATTTTCATATTTACTTATATGTTTATTATTATTAAATTTCACCAAAACTCATGAATTTTTTGAATAGTGAACTAAGTTTTAAGAAGCTAGCAGTATTTAACTTTTTAAAAAAGGTAAATCTTCAATCCAATGAAATTATTCAATATCAATAATAAGATAATTTCCATTTGTTCGTTTATGAGTAAATATTATAACCATATATTAATGCACATTGATATAATAAATGATACAATCTAATATCAATATTATTGGGTTCTTTAATTTAAAATATAGGTTTTGTACTAAATATGTAGTTTTATAAGTTAGAACTATATTTAGCTTTTTTGATTAAAGGTATGAGTCCTTCAGAACACATCATTTGTGTGTTTAACTCAAAAATAAACACAATTTTTTTAAATCACTTGAAATATAAATGAAAACATAGATAAAATTATCAAATAAATATATTTATAAATATATATATATATATATATGTAAAGAAAAATATATTTATAGGTATGCAAATATAGTCATAATTAAGTAAAAAAGATAATATATGCAAAACAAAATATAAACACAAGCAAGATTTTATTATTAAAGTTACCAATCAACACTTTATGTTTCTATATATATATATATATATATATATATATATATATATATCCATGGTCTCTGCCATTTCTGATATTTCTTCTTGCTCTCACAATCTCTTGATTTCATTCAAGCATATATGTCATATCACATTACTTTTCAAAGAAAAGGTATAAATTATATGATGTGGGTTTGAATCTAGATGTTGATGAAGTAAACACAGAATGATGATAATGTTTTAACATATACTTTAAATTTATATGATATGTATGATATTTTGACTTTTGATTATTCTTTAAATTTTTATGATTTTGTACTACTGTATATATTATATGAATTTTACATGGAATACGATTAAATGTTTATTTTTTTCTTGAACTCTTTTGTTTTCTTTTC
This sequence comes from Cardamine chenopodiifolia, assembly GCA_963922655.1. Taxonomy (NCBI): domain Eukaryota; kingdom Viridiplantae; phylum Streptophyta; class Magnoliopsida; order Brassicales; family Brassicaceae; genus Cardamine; species Cardamine chenopodiifolia. Next base: position 5,321,247 of record OZ000483.1, on the reverse strand, counting down.
ATTTAAATTAATTGGTTTTCTATTACTTAATCTAATATTTGAAACTTGATTTTTGTTTGCTTTAAACTTATATGAGTTGATACTACTGTATTTACAATCTGAAATTTAATTTTTAACAACAAATAAATGTTTTTGATGTTCTTATAATGATTGTTTACAAACAAATTCTCATTTCCTTCTTTAACGAAAAAAAATTACAAGAGTGTGACATAAGTAAGATAACTATTGCAGAGGATCATGTTTCCGTTTCAAGACAAAAGTATAGCAGATTCAACGATTGTATCTTCTTGCCAAAACGGAAATATGCGTTCAACTGTAGCTAATCACCATGAAGGGAGGTTTGTTTATTTAAACTAGAAATATATCAAGCCGTTAATATTTGTAGGTACTAATTCTTAGTAACTCAGACGGAGTAGTTGGTAACTTGGTAGTCTTTGGTCATTTTTTTCTCAAATCTCAAATTTGATTCTTAGACAAAAAAAAAGTGTGTTAGGATCGTTAATTACTTATACATTTGCTTCTTATTTCAGGTCTACAAAAAATGCAGTATACGATCCACTTTACGGATGTGTTGGATTACCCATTGATCATTTGAGGTCCTTTTGATTAAATTTATTGAATGGTATATAGTTATTTTAAGGCTCGTAAATATATAAAATAGTAATAACCAAATATTACATTATAAGATTTTAAACCATTTAAAAAATCTTTTTGTAGGACGGTACAATTTGCATGTTTGACGAATCAGTACTGTGGTTTGTTGATGGGAAAATACTTTGAGACCCATACTCTAAATTATATAAGCAATTATGGATGTATGTATGTCATATACAGTAGATGACATGCTTATAATTATTGCATGTGACGAGATTTTTTTATCCAGTGACATTTACTAGTGATTATATTGTGTCATCTCTTAAATTTAAATTTATTAGTGTGTATGACATCACCTTAAAAATTTATTTTGGAAATATATTTTTTTCTATCAAGTTCATTAATCATTACCAAACAATGCCATTAACATAGTCCTAGCTATCTTACTGTTCACTCAAGCGAACAATTATACCTGAGTTTGCAATACTTTTGTAGAAAATGTCAAATGCTCTTTACTATTTTATTAAACTTATGAGTTTTTAATATAAAAATGTTAAATTAAATTGCTAAACCATATAGTAAAATGATTGTGTTTTGTTTTCTATATCTTCGATTTAAAATTGTTAGTTTTTAGAGATTTAAATTTCCTTTGTTGAAATAGTTTTGAGTTCTATTTGCTTTATTGGTAGATTGAATATTAGTTCACACTTTAAAACTATTATAGGCTGAGGTTTTTTTTTCCAACTAAGGGATTAGTTGCAAAGCGACTCGTGTAGTAAAAGAAAGATGAAAATGAAACATAAATTTAGAGCCTTTGAGGGGAAAAAGGGCCGAAGCAACAATGATGGGCCGATTAAAAGGCCTAATAAACATTAGCATGTCAATGGACCCATAAGTAAAGGTAAATTAAATTCTATCCGTCTCCAATGGTGGCCCTTCGTTTGCAAAAGTTGGTGTTCATCACTACAATGGAAGAGAATGCTTTCTTCTTGTGATAAATTTACAAATTTATGAAACCTTGTTTAGGTACAATATAATAATTATTAATGGTTGGTTTTATAATACTCTGTGTTTTATTCCCTTACTATATGTAAGTTTTTACTTTCTTTCTTTTTTTCCCTCAAAACTTAACAAAGCTTTGCAGCAGCCATGAAAATCATCTGCAAAAATCAAGCTACTGCTTTAAAGATTTGTTTGAGGATAATCATTGCTTGATTCCACTGTTCCATAGACCATACGATAAACCCAAAGGCCAAAATAATAGTATTTGTTTTGTTTTTGTGTTCTGGAATTTTTTTAGTCTTTGACTAGTAAGCTGCTTTGGGAATCAGCAAAAGAACTATTCTGTTCACAAAAAACTTCTATTATCTTCTATCTGGAGAGCTCATACATCTCATCACATTTGACTTTATTATCAAAAATCTTTAAAATGTTTCACTTTCAGATAACGGTAGTCTAGGTACAGCTTGCGGCAAGTATACGTCCGAGTGGTCGATTCTGGTAAGTAAACTATTGAATACATTATCAGTTTCACCAGTTTTAAATTTATCTGCTTCTTCGCCGACTTCTGCAGACCTAAAATTTATAAACTAAAGTAAAAGAAAGAAAATAAATAAATAAACAGATGTTACACTGATACATAATGCTGATGTTGTCAATTTATCTCGTTTCAGGTGATTCAGACATTATCAAGACGTATTTTATTAACGTCTTTGCGTTTTCTCTGAATATATATTATACGAGTTTGAATTTGAACAGCGACGTAATCACACCACTAATACAAACTACATACTAATATCAAAATTTTGAATCTTAGTTATATACCCTTCAGACAACATGAAATTGTAACTAGTTTCCTATATATAAACTAACAATTATCTTATCCAAGTGATTATTGTTTTGTCAAAAGTCTGTCATCGTGGCTATATATATATGTCAGAGTCTTATCCATTGGATGAGAAAAAAGAGAATAATGTATTTCTAATTTTTTTGTTACCATCGACATGCTGTAAAATATTTAAAGGTAATCCATTTCGCTAAAAATTAGGAAAGGTTTAGGATTTACAGCAAGCGAGAGAGGAACGGCAGACTTGGTTAAACATCCTAATCTTATTCCCTCCGAATTGCCTAATTTTAAGCATTTTCTTCCTTCTTTTTATTTATTTTTTAATTAAACTTAATATTTACTATTGATTATCTTTCCTTAATCCCAAAAGATTTCCTTTTAAAAAATAATCGAAATTAATTGGTAAGGTATATCTCATCGATTCCGTTTCCACGAATTAAGTTCTCTTCTGCTTCGTCGTGAGTGCGTGTATAAGAGAACAAAAGTTCGCGTAACGTTCATCCTTCAACCTAAGAGAAGAAAACTCGTTGCTTGTTCATGTTTACAGGTAATTAATTATCCGATTTAATCTTCTCTTTTACATTATCATAACTAATCCATCATTCAATCTGCTTCATGTATTTGATAACTATTCTATTTGATAGATGATTCACCACAATTCATCTGTAGGATTATATTACGAAATCTGATTAGGGTTTCATTTTGACATTAGTCTCAATGATTCGTTTTTATTTTCAACACATAAGAATCTTGGTAATTAGTTATTAAAAATAAATCTTATAATCTGGGTTTAATCGCTGTTTGAATCCTAGGGAAGAAAGATCTTCATAGAAGTCGGCTTCGTTTTTCTTTTTAATCGAAAGCTTGTTCGCTTTTTGACCATTACGTTGATGGTTTTTGTATCTAACCCTAAATAATTAATTCTCAAATTGGTCAGTCAACAACTTGTTTATTTCGTGAATCATAGTTGCCTTTGCGTTGAATAATAATAGGTTGTTGGCTTGTTGCTTTTTGCGTTCAACTTTAAGAATAGACAGATTCTGGTTAAATCATATAGAAAATAAGATTTAAAGAACACAAATTAGACTTTGATGAGCTGAGAATCAGAAAACGTATAGCTTTCATGTATAATCGAAGTTGCTTTTTGTTTTTATTATAACGTTTATAAAACTTTGGCAACAGATTTTGGCTGTTTTTAGTTTTTCCTTTTTTTAAACTGTTTATTGGTATTTTATATTAAATTATAGATTTTTAAGTTACAATCAATCGGCAATGAATAAATTAATTTATACTTTTTATATATTACTCATAATTCCTGTCTAATTTTCGATGTTGAAATTATTCCTAATATTTTAAACCCACTCATAATTCGTCCTTTTAAAGACCATCATCATTGCTTAACATTTTCTGCATATCTGCATTTTTCTTGGAGTTGAGTAATGTTTCGAGAAAATGAAGCTGTAACGAATTGGTTGGCAGAGAATAATCAAATGAACATAATTTACCGAGGGAAAATGGTTTGTTTGTAGATTTCTAACAACTTAAGTTGTTTATTTGTAGGCCATCCTCCTTTTAAGTTTTTTTTTTGTAGTTGTACTTGTAGATTTTGTGTGGTTGAAATTAATGATGTTAGTTCCTGCGTTATCTTTTGTAGATAATCAATTGGTTTTGTATATATCTTTTGTATATAATCATTTTGGTACGAATTAGAACAATAAAAATAATAATAGAACAATCACATTAGCTTTTGCTCATTTGGTGTTTCTCTTTTAGGTTTACAATAAAAATACAGTTTGATGCCACAGATCATGTTGCATATATTTTTGGCATTTACAAGTTAAAAACACAATTACATTCATTGGATACAGAGAAAGGTGTGAGGGATGTATAGAAATTCTAAGAAACTTCTAGATGTTCTACCAATCATAGTTTATGCTAATTTGGTAATGATGACATATTGTTTAGCAAAAAAACTTTATTTTGGTCTAATATTTGTTATATTTTTCTATTCACACAGGAAAAAACATTAAATGTCACAGATTCTCAATTATATCTCACAGACCATCCTTCTATGACGTCATCACCTTTGCTTAGCTGTCTCGCTGTTTAAAATCTCTCCATGCAACTCTAAGATCCCATTAAAAATCTAAATAAAAGAAGCAAAACCCAGAAAAAAAGAATTGATATTTCTTTTGTTGGGTTTTGTTTTTTTATTTCATTTAAAATCCAGATATGGAGAGAGCCTCTTCTTCCTCTGACTCATCAACAACATCCATGGCTTCTTCTTCTTATCAGTCTCTTTCAATCAGTTCCGACCAAACCTCACCTTCCGTGACGTCATCCATGCTTTCCCGCACGTCATCCTCTTCTTCCTCCGCCGTTGGAGACTACATCGGCACCGAGAGCTGCTTCGACGTTCTCTCTGCAGATGAGGAAAACGACGTCGTCTCCGTTGTGTCGGAGCCTGCAAAAAGCCGGTATCGTTACGGAGGAAGAAGGAGGGAGGAAAGAGAAGCCAGAGCTGCGGCGGCGCGTGACTTTCCTCCGCCGATACCGTTGCTTGCTCAGACGGAGAATCTTCTCCCGCACATGCCGTGGGTTCTGAAACGTGTGGTGACGAGCGACGGGAGACTTATACTTAGAGAAGAGAAGGTTCGTCATCACGAGTATTTCCGAGCACATAGATCTAACGGTCGTCTCACTCTCCACCTTGTTCCTCTAGACGACGACGTTTTTCAACTTCCTCAAGAACCCTCTCATTACCAAACTGATGATGATGAGGATGATGATGGGCCTGAGGTTAATGATGATGATGAGCATGAGTTTGATGATTATGATGAGCATGAGTTTGATGATCAAGAAGAGGTGGGAGATGATTTGGATGATCTGGCTGATAATATAAATAAGAGTGTTATTATTACTGCCCCTCATGATGATGATAAGGGCAATGTGCATGGTGATAGTGAAGATGGATATAGGAAGACTATATTAGCGGCGGTGGCGGAAGAGACGGTGGTGGAGAGCGGAGTGATGATTGGAGGAGGAGGAGGATCACCGAGAGGAAAATGTATGAAGTCATGTTTTGTTGGTATGAGAGTTCGAGAGATAATCAGACCAGTACTTAGTTGATTCATGTTATTTTAATCAGTTCTTCTTAGCTTCTTCCTTTTTGTGGAAAACTAAATTATTATCGAAGAGAGTAATAAACATTTTCTGCCGGCTTATTTGATATGATTAATTTTTGTTGTACTTTTCAGAGACTATGGTGTAGTTGATTTTATTTGGGAAGTTTTTGTAAGATAGTTTTTTAAAAAAATTGGGTTAGTAGTTTTTTGTCGGTACGTGAGTGATGATGGATTTTAAAAGTTTTTGAGTTTATCTGGCCGGGTGAATACTACGGAAAAAGAGATACACTTATAAGAGAAACATTATAAAATCGGATCGAAATCTCCTTTAAAGGAAAATATTGGAAATAAAAGTTATTGAATACAGATTTCAAATGAGCGAAAATCAATACTAAAGGGAAGATGAACATAACAGCTAATATTCGATAATCCATACAATGCAAACAGCTAATATTGTTGTTCTTTTTTGGAGAATTTATATTCGATAATCCATAGGAGATTCATTTTGAATCGAGACTTAAACCTTAAATCCAGCTATGTTCTTGTACCTATCACTTCAAAATATCGTATTACTCAGAGGAAAATGACGTCATTTTGAGGAAGAAATAAATATAATTTTTTTTTTGTAAATGATTTTGAGAAAAAAGAAGCCAATAAGAGAGAATAAAAGGTACGGAGAAAAATGAAGTACAGCTAAGATATGAAGCTAGAGTTTCCCGATGATTTATTAAGACACTGACTTCTGTAGTTTGTCAGTTCCTCATCATTGGTCTTTCCCACCACCTGATCTCTTGTCTCATTCCCTCCCCCGGTTTACTCTCTTTAACCGGTCTTCTTCTTTCTCAAAAAATTGTTTTATCTTAATTACAACAAATTCAATTTCCCCGGAACAATCCGTGGACATACATTCTCATTTACGAAATCTTCAAACTTATACATGAGTTGGTTAATTCTAATCTAAACCCCTTTGACTTCGCCTAGTTTTAAGCGTTTAAAAGATACTACAACATTTTGAAGCTGTTTCGTTCCGTTTCGATAAAATACAAATTATTTTCTACTATATGACTTCTTTTTCTTTTTTGAATATATGAAATTTTTGGAGCGAAATCCATAATTTTTCAGCCCCAAAACTACAACACGTAATCTTCCTCAATGGAGCTAACGACACTTAGTTATACGACTACATTTACAGGTTACTAAATAGTGGATTTATCCCACTTTGTATTGTTATTTGATATGTCACTTCACTTATAAACCTGGTTGATTATTTTAATAAACACAAAGGATGCAGTTGATTGGTCATACAGAGGATCCTCTCCCAGTTTCGTTAGTCTCTTCTTGAATCTGTTTCTCAAACCCAAACATGATTATCTTGCCTAAGTTTTTATCATTGGTTCTATTTTTTATTTGTTTCTCTTTTGTGTTATGTGTGAAGTTGGGAAAGATGATGAGGATACAGAAAATGCCAAAGGATGGGAATGAAAATGGAGACAAAAGTGAAAATGGTCTAACGACACATGGAGAGGTTAAGGATCTTGTAACATGCAAGAACAAGGAGATTGTGGAGTATTTGTTTGTCAAACATGTCATGAGACCTTTGTTGGGTCATAAACATGTCAATGCTGGAGTATGCTTCCTTTTTGAATTCCTTCTCCTAGAGTATTTTTTTTGTTTTGAATTTATTGTAAATTTTGTAGATGCGTCTTCTTGTAGCAAAGGAATTTCTTGAGTGTGTTGAGAAAGTTATGACATCTCAGCGTCCTTCTTGGCGAGCTGATGCAGCCACTGTGGATACTAACCGCAATTCCGTGCTTCTCATGGATGATTTGACACTTTTCGCCCACGGTAGCTCCATTTGTATATTCAACTCTTTCTTTCATTGTTATATATTAGACTTGCAAGTAAAGTTTGATGTAAGCAAGCTGTCTATTGGTTTAAGTCAATTTAATGATGGATTTAAGCTATGATTTTTAGTTTATATATAGATACATGTCGCTATCGCGTTAATGGTCCCGTCTTCTTTCAGGTCATGTTGAGGATAAACCATGCTTAAGTGTTGACATAAAGGTGTTCAATATTATCTTGTGCTATCTTTTGTTGGCTACCGATTCGAATGCTTTTTGTTGGCTGACATATGTTTGCTCTGATGAAGTAGCCCAAATGTGGATTTCTTCCATCTTCAAGTTTCATAGCAGAAGAAAATGTTATTAAAAAGAGTATAACTCGTTTCGAAATGCACCAAGTTCTGAAGCTTAAGGAAAACGAGGTACTACTTCTCCTACATCCCTCTAATTCTCCTTAGATTTCACAATCCAACTTCGAAGCTAACACATCAAAAGCCGTGTGTAGATCTCAGAAATCAGTGAATATAATCCTCTGGACCTTTTCTCTGGATCTAAAGATAGCATACACAAAGCAATAAAAGCTCTGTACGCGACTCCTCAGAACAATTTCCGCGTGTTCTTGAACGGTTCTCTTGTATTTGGAGGTTTAGGTGGTGGCATACGCCTCAAAGGTTGAACAAGCTTTTGAGCATCTACTCAAAGATATCATTAGGACAACCGAGGATGGCGATGAACGTGCAAATCATTTCATAGAGCTTGTTGCAGAAACTGTTTACTCATCTGGAGTTCTAGATCAGCTTCTAGACGTTCAAAAGCTCGAAAAATATAATATCGAGGGAGCGATTCACGTCTACTATGACTTGATTGACCAGCCATGGAAAGTGTGCAGAGAGTTGGAGAAGAGTAAATTGTCAAATCAAAATAGTTCCATGCATTCAATTCCATTGGATGAAAAAGTTAATATTTTGAATATCTGCCACTGCAAAGGATTGTAGTGTAATGATAAGCTTTAGATCCACAGAAGCTGGGCTTTCAAGATCCTCTTCCCACATTAATCTGCATCTTGCATCAACAAAGCAAGAATTTGAGTACAAGGTATACTAAATCTTTTACTTTTGTTGAATTGTTTCTCTCATAAACTGAGCTCTATGTTGGCAGGTACATTTCATTGATCTTGATATGAGACCTTTGAAGAAAATGGAAGTCTATTACGAATTAGACAAGAAGATCTTGAAAACATACCTGGAGATGCTGAAGAAGAAAGAAGATCAGCCTCAATGCTTCTAGAACTATAAGCTGAGATGCAGATTTCATATCACATAGAGGATGCTTCAAAAATATCCTGATGGGGACAGTAAGTATTTTTGTGTTTATGTTTATCAGTTTCATTCTGTCTTCACTTCTATCAACTCATAAGACCCCTTTTACTTGCTTTGGTTTCAATAGAATAAAACTACATGGCATGCAAAAGAATCTGGAGAAATAGGGTAGAGCTTGGATTCCACGGCTTCATCAATCTGTGAGGTTGTTTTGCATGACTTTAAAGGTGTTCTCTATCTGAAAAGAATCATGAAGTAGCTGAAATTTCAGAAACTCTAATATGGTTGCAAGTTAGGGAGGAGAACAGAAAAGAGAGCGAAAGAGGAGGATCCAACTGAATGAAGTTTACATGTAAGAGCTCGGTTGCGTGCAAACCTCCAATCCATTGAAAGCAACGTTCAGCTGAGTTCGCCACATGCCTGATACCAAGTAGCATGCATCAACCTTTGCAACATCAGCTTTGATGCTGAAGAGATTTGCATAGTGGATCAAGCAAGAATCTACTAGCATATTGAGCTTGTATTCTTGCTCAAGTGCAACAATCCCTGATATATCCTCATTTGAGAATTACTACTTAAGGTACTGAAGATAAAGTAACTTTTACTATACGAACCTGTGTTCATGTTTTCGGCAATTTCAAGTGCTTGCTCAAGCTTTGACAATTTCACAGATTTTATCTATAATGCCGGTTTAGCAGTAACGCATCACCGGAGTTTTGTAGTCTAATTAGACACAAATTCTCATAGACAAGACTGCAAACCCCATTATATTTTACAAATATAAAGAGCCTTATTTATCAAATGTTTCCACCCAAATTTACACCTCTTATTCCTTAAAAAGTAAACCAAAACATTAATGAGGAAGATAAGGAGCCTACATCTCCGAACACTTTACTGAGAGATAAACAAGTCCCTACCTAACATCATCTGAGGTTTGACTCTTCCTAGTGCTTCTTTCTCTTTTGTGTTGTCTCCTAGCTTGTTAAGTGTGTTCTCGTGAACGAGCTGCCCAAAGAGAACTAAGAGCACGAAGTCTGTGGAAGTACTCTCCTAAAGCGAGCAAGCCTCGAGCATATTGTCTTGTCGTCGAGATCTTACTCATTTGCTGCAGAGTCTGCTGTCTCAGATGATCCGCCTGTTCCAATGGAGAGAGCTTTCTTTTTTGAAATAGACGGTTTCAATGCTTTATGCAAACAGAAAAAAAACAAACTTTTTTGGTTTTCTAGAAGAAAAATGAAAGATATCGGATTCAAGAAGAAACTGCAAAAGGAGAAATCAAACACATTTGGCTAGATTGACGATATGAAGAATATGGGTGCGTTACCTGGTTCACGAAACTCTCCAATGCTTGAAGATTATCCATGGCTGAAGCCATTTGAGCCCCGTAATTCACAGAATCAACAACTTTTATCTGGATTGCTATGCTTTCGACTAAACCCTGCTGAAGTTTATCTAAGCCTTGAGAGAGAGCCTCCTCTGCTTGCTGTGACGACTGTTGGAGGTTACGTACCTTCAAGAGTTGCTGATTGGTTAAGGGCTCAATGTATGGCATCACAACCTAGACAACAATAAACGTTGAGATTGTATTCCTAGAGTGAAGACTGTAACGTGTCAAGATGAAAAAAAGGGGTTTACATTTAACAGCTCGGATGGGCGGAAGCCTCAACCCAATGGAAGAAGCGTTCAGTTGAAGTTCGCCACATCCCCGATATCAAAAAGAACACATCAGCCTTTGCTGCATCAGCTTTCATTCGGAAGAGATTTGCATAGTGGTTCAAGCAAATATCTACCAGCATTTTGAGCTCAATGCCACTTATATGAGCTTGGTGTGCTGTTCGAATCTCACTAACTCTTTTGTTTTGATCATCTATCCAGTGTGTGTATTCCATCTCAAATGCAGCAATCAATAAAAAAGTTTCCATTGAGAAAATTTTGAGAAATTAAGAGATTAAATAATGCTAACAAATTACTTATTTAGTGATATAACACCAACCTGGGTTCATATTCCCAGCTGGTCCTAGATAACTAGTATCTGATGAATTGCGTACGGATAATCCCTGAAAGGAAACCAAAAAATCACTGAGTAAGTATGAATCAAATAAAGTTTGATGAACACAGAACAAAATAACAAGCTTTAGCTAACCTGCTTCCTAGCTTTTACAAGTTCCTGCTCGAGCTGTGACAACTTCAACCAGCTTTCTTCTAACTGTTGGACATGGGCCTACATGCGCAGACATAACTATGCATAACCTTTTCTTTTTTTCTCATTACCACAAGAAAATTCCACCAAGAGACCTTTCTTACCTTCTTTCTCAAACGACTTTTGGGAGCAGCTTCTCCATTCTGAGCCAAACGCCTTTTCATCTGTGCATACAGAAGGAACAACAATTCATGTCATCACGCCATGTCTCCTCCTCTAAAGATTAAAATCGAGAGGAGGAATTTATGAGGTTTTCGAAACCAAAGGGATAATAATAGCCTAAAATGCTACAAACCACTCAAGTCTCATCATTCATAATAAAAAATGCTAAAAGTGTCTACCTTATCATTGATCCAGTCTTCATCCAGATCATTATTACTAGAAGGTTCTACTTCAACAGAGTTATTATACAACGATGTATAATTTGCCTGCGCATAATTAACCATAAATTTAAAAAAAAAAAAAAACAAGCAACACTTATAAGTTAGTCTTAAAGATGAATCAGGAAAGAAAAACGAATCCCATATCTCACTCTATTGTTATCATCTGTTTCTGCTCTAGCATCAACCTCAAGAGTTGTTGAAGAATTCAGATTGTTATTCTGATTACTACTAATATTGTTGATATCTGATTTGAAAGGATTTTCCCAACCAGACAACTGTTGAAATGGTTCATACATCCCCATGTCTCTCAATGATACAAGTTGTGTAGAAGAAGAAGAAGAGCTCATCATCTGTAAATCTAATAATAATTACAAACTCAAAGCTTATTGAATTCAAGAAAAAGAGTTTCAAAAGCTAAGCTTTCAATTGATATAAGATCCAATCGATATTCCTAAATTTATTTTACTCACTCACAGTAACACAATCATAAACAGTATAAAGTTCTTCATCAGTTACTGGAGTAGTGTTATAGTTTTAGCTATAAAGGTTGAAACTTTAACAAATAGTAACAAGACCCAACTGTCCAAAACTGAGCCTTTGAAGCAAAATAGCTAAACAGAGCAATAACACATGAAATTGGAAACTGTAAGTTTTGTAAACATCCGAAACAAACTAACCTCCATTGAAAAGCAGAGAAATTCATAACGACGTGGAGAGATGAAGAGTGAATCTTTGCATTTCAGGGGGTATATTCCGATCAAATGGAGACCACAGAGAGATCAAGAGCGTTAACTTAGAGGTGAAGCGTACCCATCATTGAAAGAAGCAAGAGATAGTTTTATTTTTGTTGCCTTTTTAATCTTTGCTTTGATTAGTCGATGAGCGTAGAATAATAAGCAAGTTGAAGCAATGAACGATGAACGATAAAAGTACCGAGAGAAAACAAATCGATAGAAAAAGTTCAAGTCTTTTCCTCTTACCCCAAAGCTGACTTTACCATGCGTCTCTCTTTCTAAAATACGCTTATAATGACGTCACTCACCGATGATGAGCTGGATTCTCTTAGGCGGCCGACACGTCAACTGCTCGATGGGAAGATTCCGGCCCAGCTGTTAATAGAATCTGAATCTCACTATAGACACATTCATTTTCTAATTAAATTTTTTGTTCTCTCATTTTAAAAACATATTTAATATCTTCTTCTTTTTTAGTAACAATGAAACTCTATACATGTTAGAAAAAAACTTAATAATTTTAATTCCGAAATTGAATATTTTTCCTAATAATTAAAATATTTTTTCCTAGAAATTAGGGCGCATCTTATGGAACAAGTTTGCAAGATTAATACTTTTAATCAACCAATTCATTTTTTATTCGCTTTTATTTTGGTGGGACTCTAAAATGTTATGGAGTGCCATGGCATCACTTTTTAAGAGTATTATCATTCCTTAGCTTAGTGAGAAATAATTGGGTCTTTAATGGCCTACCCAACACTAAAAGATACACATTTTTATTACATCTTTCCTTTTTTGCCCAATAAAAATATTTATTCTTTAATTAATTGGGCGCCACTTGTCAGATAAAATCTGTGTGTTGGAGTCTTTCGACAGAGACAAGCATGCCTGTTTTTTTATTTCTCTCTTTACTTTTGGTTTTGCTTTAATAAAGATTCATATATAGTTTTCAATCTTTTTTAAGTTTTACTATAATAGATACGTATTGGTCGATAACATGCAGGAAGGAAAAATGGCGAATGTAAATGAATCTGTTTCTTCTAGAATTATATTTTCCTTAAATTTACTTGTAATATCCTTAAATTTATCAATCGAAATTCGAATTAAGTTAAAAAGAAAGGAATATTGTAAATGCGTTCATAGATCATGGAGCAGAGCAACCGACCGAGTGCAAAGCAAAAAAAGCTAAACAGGGAAGTTGGGCGTAGCTCTTAAATCCCATAAGATTTGTTGAATATGCTCACGTGGCAAATGCACATGAGAAAAGCAAGCTAAGTCTTTATCATTTTATCACATATTTATTCTGACCGGTTTTTCTAAACTAAGTCATTAGCGACAGAAACACTAATCTTGAATCTTATTAATGATGGATATGTTGTTGTCGTTAATAGTTTTGATGTCCTTTTTATAACCGAGGTAAATTTCATGTTGAAACTCAGACAGTAGTCCAAACTTGTAGACACAAAATTTATATATATTTTATTTGTAACGATTTACAAAAAACAGTATATCGATTTTTGTTGATAGTGAAACTTGATCACCGACTTTGATACACAAAATGAATCATAGACTCATTCCAACAAACAAATAAATCACACGCTTTTGTTAGTTTTGGTGTCTTTTAATACACCATTCACACACTAACGCAATTCATATACGTTCAAATTGAATTTTACAAATCTTATTGCTTTTTGAATGAGTATATATAACTTTTGAGGAAATAACGTTGTTTTCATTAACCAATACTTTATTTTCAAGAACTGGAATTTTAGGATAAGCGATGCATAAAAGTGTTTTGTGTTGAGATAGAGAAAAAAATCCAATAAGATGAAAAATTCCATTAGAAAATCGATTCTTTGTAGCATGTTTTTCTACCCTTCGAAATGCTTGTACGAATAATTTGCTTATTATAGTAGGCATCGAACCCTATTACGGGTGTAAAAGACTAAATCGACACGATTCTATAATATTAATCTATCGTGTAAACAAAATGTAATTATACGATACATGATTCATCAGGAAGTTCAAGTAGTTGATATTTATTTTTGGCAAAATTTTAAAATTTATTAGGATTGTTTTCTCTCTCTCTCATTTGCAAAAAAATATATAGTTGAGATTCTTTAAATGCTCTTTTCAGTCTGTCAACCAATCAATTCTGATATCGTTTTTATTTTAGTTATTTAACCAATCCGACATTATTATTTTTTCGAAAACCAATCCGACATTTTTAAAAATCCACTAAAAATATAATTTGTCCGCCACGTTTGTCTATTGCATCAAATTCCGATGTTACCATATAGATAGATTAGATACTATAGTTATATATCTAAACTTAAAACAGGTAATTACGTGAACCTTTGGCTTTGCCATTGGAAGGTCTGAGAATAAATTTGCATACATTACAACTCCAACCCTTCATTTTTTGTTTATATGTATTTTGGTCCTACACTTATTATATTTTGTTGTCCAAAATGAAAATTTTTTTTTTTTATGTTTTAAAACAACTCCTTGTGATATGTCTAACGTGATAATATCTAACTATTTTAGATAACCACGTGGAGTTATTTTCTGAAACGTTTTTATTTTTAATTTATAGAAAATAACATACTTTCACCTAAATAACTTGGAAGATTTTTCAATATGTGCCTTTATAAATGGTTTTTGAGAATAACTAAAGGTTTTGCTGTTTTAGCATTAAAAATTCAGGAACGAGCTATATAATTTAAGAAAATCATAAATAAAATAGCACGATATAGACACTATCAAACATAAAGCAAACAATAAATTAAACAAAAAATGACAAAATAAATTCTAACTGCTGGCAAAAAAAAAAGTTTCTAACTTTTTATTCCTTATATATATTTTGATTAGCTGTGGACATGACCATCTTAGCTTATTATTCTATATTCATAAGATCACAAACTTTAGCAGAGTTTTTCTTAGTGCTCAGCTTTCTGAACAACGACCGTCCGGATCCTCCGCCGTTCTCTTCGATTCCACCGGTGGTTGTGGCTGCGTTTGCCGTTATACTCTTCATATTCTCTCTGTGAAACTTCCTCGCCATGTAAGCTTCCGCCATAGCCATCGACATATTCGAATAATCTAGAAATTCAGAGGACGAAAGTAATATATTTTTGGAGAAAAAAGTAATTGTAATTATGAAAAGAGATGCAAATAGAAACTAAGAGGCGATAAAACGTAAAATAATTTGGTGAAAGGTGAGTGTTGTTTGGATGAAGGTGGGAGGGGTTGAGATGAATATATAGATAAATTTTTGGGTCCACTTATGTTGAATTTATTTCCTCTGTTTCCCACTTACTACTGTACGTACGTATATATTTTGTCTATGACAGCTATTATACGTACATCATGTGCAGTGGACTTGTGGCGAATCTAATATAATTAACAAACAAATATAAATGGGGATAATGTTATTGTTGCTTTAGTTTCAAGTTTCTCCGGGATTATTATTCGTCCTCTATTGCCAGAGAGAATGAAAAAAACATAGCTTTATAGTTGTTTGAAGCGAAACATGTTACATCATCCTTTGTTGACTGGTTTTAGCCAATGAATTAATCGAAGCAAAGTTTGAGAGTACGAGACTAGAAATGTAGTAGTTTACAGGTTGGATTATCAATACATCAATATAGTGTCAGAAAAATATAGTGGAGTATGTATATAGTGGACAATAGAAGTACACTATAGTGTTTTTTTGGTCGGCAGAACTATAGATTATAAATCATAAACTATCAAAATATTTATTTTTATTAACACGATGATGTAATAATTTTCTTAAAAATGGAATACACACATTTAGTTACCCAGTTTATAATCGCTATACTTTATATTACCAATTGGTTAAAAGTTAGGGATCGTAAGTCGTAAGAGAGTTTGTGAAATATACTTTCATTGAATTGAAATGAGAATAGTGAAGCTCCTTTTTGGTCATTTAGCTACAATATCATGCTCGTATATGGTCATAACAAGGCAAATGATTTTCTTGTTTAATTGTTATCAACAGTAAAGATTTGTAGACAACGTATACGAATCATACGATAACCTCTCAATTAAAATAAAACTTAAAATGATAGACAGACAATAAACAAAAGAAATAATGGATTGGATGCAAATCCACGATAGATCCGGACATGAGTACATCCACTATACTATAGTATGTTTCAAGAAAGTATACGTATTTATTTAGTACTAGAGTATTATTTAGAGAGACATATCTAATTTATTAACATCACTAAGACGAAAGCATTTAAGCATCGTACTCTTTTAGTTATAATAATACAGGCTCGTCTAATGAAGTAATGAACATAGCCCGTCTAATGGCTACTCTTCGTAAATCGGTATGCACATTAAAGTGACCAAATTGCACAAAGGAGCACTCAACACTAGCGATTTAATTAATTAGATAATTAGGTTGATTTAAGTAGTCCAAACATTTTCATGAGTCGTGTACTAGCTCGTGTTAGAGATGCAACTACTATAAAGAAAACAAAAACCCAACAGTTCCTAGAGAATACCTAAATTTCGATATTGACTTCAATTGGTTCAATTTAACCAGTCAAAGAGAATGTTTTGTTACAACGTTAACGAATTCGATTTCAACTCTGTTCGAGAAAAGATGATTTATGTTTTGTAAAACCATTATTACTTCTTTTTTTTTTAATTAAAATGGAGAATCTTTAACCAATCAAAAGACTCGTAGTGTTCATTACAAAAGAAATATAAATTGGCTTCCGAAATCTATCCTTTTATTTTACTCGGCTTGTATTTTGTCGGATTTCGAAATTAATCACCTATTTCTTTTTAAATAAGTATAAAGTGAAGTTATTTTGCTTTTCGTTTTTTATAAACTAACTTTTTTTTTGGTCTACGATCGTGAGAAATACTCTAAAATAGATGTTTTGAGTTTTTTCTTCTTCCTAAAAAAATTGATTTTGTAGATTTTATTTAATATATTTTATATTTTAAAAATTAATAATTAGTATATTTTTGGATAAATAAACTCAAAACTTAAATGGGAAAATGGAAAAAAGTGATAAAGAGATAAATGAAATAATAAGAGCCATAAAAGGAAACAAATAATCAAATGAAAAACATACTAATAAAATAATTATATATATATATTTAATTTGTGTAAAAAAATTTAAACATCAATCTATTAGAAACCGAGGGAATATGATATTATTTTGTGTTTGTCAAACAGTTTAACCACAAAAAGCTATTATTTTATACCCATTGCCCATTGGCAATTTGGGTTAGTATCAAGAAACTATCAATAATCTTTCTCAGATATTCTGGAAGAAAGTTATATATATATATATATATATATATCGATCGCCACTACACATACTATATGTTTTTGTACATTAGGAAATCAGAAAAATAATAAAGATAATGGGTTTCTTTTAATTCCTAGATTTGAAGGATTTACTTATTTAACGTTTTTTGTCCCATACATGCACTACAAAGTACAAAACTGTAAAAAAAAATATTACATATTAAAAATATATTTTAACAAAAAACCAACTCTATTGTTCTAAACCAAAAGATGAGTTAATCCTAAAAGTTGATACCATTTAACAAACAAAACAGAAACCACAGATTGTTTTGACTTTTCAGTAACAATTCCAAAGACGAAAACAAGCCATCGATATGTTGTGTGTATGAATGAATGAAAAGACAAGAAAATAACCAGAAGCCTCATGAGATAATCGGTGGGAAGCTTGGTCATCGTCCCTAGTATCTATCAGAGTATTCGAATCTATTATTATATAAAAACATATGGAAACAATATTTAATTTGGGTCTAGGCCCAAAACACCCGTATTTATCATTCGAAGTTCGGCCTCAACGACTTGTGTAAATGTGTCAATTGGATCAACGCCACGTGCAACGATCACACACGTGATAAGGATGGGTGGTCACGTGCTAAAGCATAAATAGCTTAGCTGTGAGCCTGTGACCGGGAGAAAAAGAGACCGCTCGATACCCACGTGCCTCTCAGGTCCATTATGGCTCGCCGTTTGGGGGCCACCATTACACTTACTATTTAATTTTTTGCGTAACTCACTTATCTTACTGTAATTACAATTTACGGTCTATTTATTGATCGCAGATATTTTGGGTTTTCATGCATTAATGACCATAAGATTGCATGTATTTATTTTTTGCAGTTCATTATTATTATGTATTTTTTTTCGTATATGGGTATTAAAAAATTCAAATTTTCTGTATTCAAAATTTGTGATAGTTGAATAATATTTATTTCAAAAAATAGAATTGAGGCCTTAAAGGTCTAATGATTTAATTGCGGTTTTGTGCCCTGATTATTTACGGATATAACTTTAGAGGAGTGGATGTATGAGTTTATACGGTACTCATTGCTTCTCTTTGAAACTTATTGTTTTGAAATGGAACACTGAAATTTGGATGTGGTTCAGTTATAGTTTTTTAAAAAGAAATAATGTCTTTTTTTTCTTCTAAATCGTACATGCTAAATAATTTCACGACCTTTACCAAGCACATCATGATTTTTTAAAATTTGGTTATTATTATGTTTAAATCACTTACTTAAATTTAAAATATACGTAAAACTGAAGTTAAATTCAAATTGATCACACCTACAAAAACAAATATATCCCGACATAATAAAAATCCTCGTTACTTCTGTTAAGGAAAAAAATGGGACCATATGATAAAAGAAGAAAAAAGAAAGGGAATTAGGATAATAATAGGCTTTGGCGGGATGTCTCTGTTCTTAACTAACCCTTTGTCTAAATACTTAAACCACAACTCACACTGTACTCTCGCTTTCTGATATTTCACCAAATTACCAAACACTTAATCAATAATGAAAACCTAACCTAACCTCTCCACTCAAAAATCCCTAATTGCTTCTTCAATCTCCATGAGCCAATCTCTAGATCCGTAATGCAGTTGATTACTCTACATATTTAGCTTACCTCAATTTCAAATTCACCGACTTGATTATTATTTATTTTTACGGAGAGATTCAGTGGAAAAAGCTGGAGAAGAAGAAGTAAGTAAGTGTTATCGTGGTTGAAGATTCTTCATTGGTCGGCGTTATTGTTTTGCTTCCGACATAAGCACCCTTCAGATCCGGAGCTAGGTGATCCCACTTCACCACCCTCATTTATACACAACCAATCAAGCTCTAGTTTTGTTGTTGCCATTTTTGTTTTCTTATTTTCATTACCGAAATTTAAGAATTCAAGATTGCTTCATTTTCCTTTTTGGCTGGTTATAGAGTAATTCGTTCCCAATTTTTGGGGTTTCTTCTCTTTTGGCAACTAAATCTGGGAAATGTGAGCATAGATTGTGGAACTTATTGTAGTTTGGTTAAGCATGTCACTTGAATCGGATCTATTTCTGGATTTTAGATGTTTCAAATGGATTTAAGTTTGGGAGTGCTTGGATCTGAGGATAGCTAGCAGTGGCCAGTTCTAGATTTTGTCTGTGTTGTTCGTTTTATATTGCTTAGTTGGAAAAGATCGGAGATCAAACTTCGGTCATTTGATAGATTGTGTGGTTTAGTGGATTTAGCATTTGAAATTGGATCTAAGCTTGCTGTGATGGTTTCATTGTTCTGTCTCTAGTCTCTTTGTTTTGAATTATGCTATGATTGTTCAGTGTAGTCTCTGTTCTAACTAGGATTAAAGGGTTTACGACCAGAACACACAGATATATGAAGATGAGTTCGGAAAAGAAAATTCAGCTCGTTTCATGTGTATGCTTGCAGGTGTAGCTGTTTTGATTTTTGAGTAATGTCAAGACTTGCGAAATGGAAGCTGGAGAAAGCCAAAGTCAAAGTGGTCTTTCGTTTGCAGTTTCACGCTACCCATGTGAGTCAAATACTCCTAATAAGCTCAAAAGAGTAACTCTGCAAATTATTACTCACATAGCGTCATCAAGCTTGAAATGTAATTCATTACTTCCTATAGTTTTTCTTGTGTTCTTATGCTTTTGATTTGCAGCTATGTATCTCTGGGTAGTTTTATAAGATGTTGATGGTATGTCCTTGCTGAATGTGCACAGTGATCTGATGGGTGCTTTGTTTTTATTATTAAAGGTTCCACAAGCGGGATGGGACAAACTATTCATATCTCTCATTCCCGCTGACTCTGTCAAAGCTACAGCAAAGACAACTAAAACACTTGTGAGAAACGGAACTTGTAAGTGGGGGGATCCGATCTACGAAACTACAAGGCTGCTTCAGGATACAAGGACCAAGCAATATGATGAGAAACTGTATAAGATTGTTGTGGCTATGGTATCATTCTACTTTTTTTTTCCTATCTTTTCTCTTTTTTCTGACTTCTATTTCGGAGTGAATTTATTCTTCCCTTTGCATTCTTATGAGATCAGGGTATTTCTAGATCTAGTATCCTTGGAGAGGCTATGATCAACCTTGCTGAATATGCTGATGCCTTGAAACCTTTTGCTGTGGTATTGCCCTTGCAAGGTTGTGATTCAGGAGCTATCTTACATGTATGGACCATTTGGCATCTTTTCTCCATTTCTTCGCTTCTCAATGAAGAGATAGACTTCCTTCTTAAGCTCACAGATTGGTGGTTTCTCCACATTTTGGTTCTTGTTTACAGGTCACTGTACAGCTGTTAACTTCCAAAACTGGTTTCAGAGAGTTCGAGCAGCAGAGAGAACTCAGGGAGAGGGGACCATCAGCGACCCCTGACCATAGCAGTCCTGACGAATCTTCTCGTTGCAGGATTTCACCTTCTGATGAGACTCTTAGTCATGTTGATAAGGTTTGGTCTTCTTTCCATGAAAGCTTCATCCTTTCAGGTTTTCATCCCAAAATTTACTTTGCTCGTAATTGATCCTTGATTGTAAAAATATGCTACTAAAATAATATGCTGAGTTGTTTGTAGTGTTATGCTCACCTATTCTTAGAACAACTTTTCGACACAACAATTTTGGTGTAAGGATGTTGACACAACTTATATTGTCAATATCTTTTTGCAGACACATGTAAGAGGGAGTTTCAAAGAAAAGTTCCGAGATGATTTAGTGGAAGAAGCTGTGGGGCCAAATGACCTTGATTCAGGATTGAGATTTGATGTTTCTTCAACCACATCAGACAGCCTAAATGCAGAAAAACACGATATATCCAGCACAAATGAAATTGACCGCATCAAAAGTGTGGTATCTGGAGATCTGAATGGACTTGCTCAGAGTCCGCAGAAAGAAAAAGACGGTCACGAGTGGCATCAGGGCTGGGGTTCAGACTATCTTGGTAAAAATAGTGATTTGGGCAATGCAATAGAAGACAACAATAAGCTTAAAGGATTCTTAAAAGACATGGAATCATCCATTAATGAGATTAAGATTGAAGTGAGTTCGCTGCAGTGCCATGCAGACGATATAGGTTCCAAAGCTCAAGATTTTTCTCAAATACTTATTTCAGAGATTGGTTCTGGGGATCAATTGGTCAGAGAAGTATCTGTGCTGAAGTCAGAGTGCTCAAAGTTAAAAGAAGAGATGGAGTGCTTGCGTAAGGTCAAATCACACGTTCTATGTAACAGCAAAGACCAAGATAATGTTACCCATAATCTACAACTAAGATGGCTGCAGGGACTTTTAATTGTAGAGGATAACATAAGAGAAATTCAAAACAAAGTTTGCTATGGCTACCATGATAGAGACTTAAGGTTGTTCCTCTCAGACTTTGAGTCTCTGCTCGGAGTTCTACTGAATTTTAAAAGGCAGATTGGCCAGCCTATATCTCGCCACAGTACAGTGCAATCTGAGAAAATCATCACGGCCGACAAGAAAGAGAGAGGCGTGTCAAAAGCAGAGCATTTTGTATCAGGTTCTGAGTTGGACACTGATATTTATCAACCAGAAGTTGATCCACTTCAGTATCTTGGTTTGCCTGATCTTATATCTCGTGAACCCAATTCAGCAGAATCTGTTAGTGCCGTGAGAGATAAAATACTTGAGCTTGTACAAGGTCTGGATGAGTCTAAAGCTGAACGTGATAGCCTTACCAAGAAAATGGATCAGATGGAATGCTATTACGAATCTCTGGTCCAGGAGCTTGAGGAAACTCAAAGGCAGTTGCTAGTAGAGTTACAGAATCTAAGGACTGAACATTCCACGTGCCTCTATAGTATCTCTGGTGCTAAGGCTGAGATGGAAACGTTGCACCAAGATATGAATGAGCAAACACTAAGATTTTCTGAGGAGAAGAAAACTTTGGATTCTTTGAATGAAGAATTGGATAAACGAGCTATGGCTGCAGAGGCAGCACTTAAAAGGGCCCGCTTAAATTATTCTATTGCTGTCAACCATTTGCAGAAGGATCTTGAATTGCTTTCATCCCAGGTTGTATCTATGTTTGAGACCAATGAGAACCTCATTAAGCAAGCTTTTCCAGACCCTCCACAAAGCTTTCATGAAACAAATGATTCAAAGCCCGAGAAACAGGACACTCGTGATGTAAAACTCCCACAGTTTCAGAATGAGAAAAAGGGGATGAAGGAACGCCCCTTAAAAGATGATATTCTTCTAGAAAATTTGAAGAGATCTCTTCATGTGCAAGAAGGCCTATATCAAAAAGTTGAAGAAGAACTCTATGAGATGCATTCAAGAAACTTATATCTGGAAGTATTCTCGAACATTCTACAGGAAACTTTTCTTGAAGCAAGTGTTGACATAAGGATCATGAAAGCGAAAATTGATGAACTTGGATGGCAGCTGGAGCTTTCTACAGAGGCCAAGGAAATATTGAAGCAGAGACTGGATATTGCTTTGGACGAGGTTTGTTCCCTGAATGAAGAGAAAACTAGATGCATTGCCAAATGGAATGCTGTAGCTTTGCAGAATCAAAGTTTAGAAGCAAACTTGCAGAATATTACTCACGAGAACTTCATCCTTCTGCAAAATATTGATGAACTGGAATCTGTAGTGTCCGAGTCCAAGAATTGGAAGACCAATTATGAGACATGCATTTGTGAGAAGAAAGAGCTTGCAGAGCTTATGGAGAAAGAAGCGCTTGAAAAAGTTCATTTTCAGACAAGGCTTGCTACTGTGCAGGCTGAGTTTGATGCTGTGAGAGGTAAGTTTGATAATCTGGCTACTGCAAATGGAATTCTACAGCAGAACTTCAGTAGTCTGAAGGACAAGTTGATGAACACGCTAGGCTGCTACAATGAAAAAATCATTTTGTTACCCCTGTGGGAAGGGGGAGTGGATCTTGATTTGGAGTCCCGTGATTTAGCAGAGCAGCTTGATAATTTCCTGTGTCAGATATATGAAAAATGTTTCGTACTTATGACAGAGAATAAAGATCTGGTAAGGGAAAAATCCAAGACAGAGTCTAATTTAAGGGCTGCCGAGTCTGATGTTATGGAACTCAAGCAGAAGCATGAGACTGCTGTACAATGTCTGGTCACTAAACTAGAAGGTTCCACTGCCCTCCTTCAGAGACTTCAGTTGGAAACTGAGTCTATCATGGACAAAATGAAGGTTATGACTGAAGCTGAACAAAAATATGAGAGCTGTCACATGGACTTTCTCTCTCGTCTTGACTATTTTGAGGATAAAATCCATCTACTTGTGGCCAAGAATGAGGGACTTGGTCAACAGATTTTTGAATTAAGCTCTGTAGCTGTTGAACATGAAAGGACCAAGCTGCTTGTTGAAGAACTGGCTGAGGAAAAAATCCGTTTTCTGGCTTCTCTTCAGGATAAATCTCAGGAAATTTTGGGTCTTGTGCGGGAGCTTGAGAATTTAAGGACAACATTTGACCACGAGTTGAGACTTGAAAGAGGCTCAAGGCAGGAACTAGAAATTAAAATGCAAGATCTTACTTCTGAGTTGATCGCTAAAAGTTCCAAATTGCTGAGCTTCAATGAGCAAAGCTCTGAGTTGGTCCGTCTTAAGCAAATGGTTTTCAATCTGGAGCTGGAGAAGGCAACTCACTCTCATCTTTTGTCAAGATATGAAACATCTCTGAGGAGCTTGAATCATGATTCATCACATATTTCCGATCTGGAATCTCAGTTACTTGAAATGATGGAATTTTCAGTAGCAGCAGATATCCAGATTATTTTCACAAGAACTGAATGGGAGATTTATGCCGAGGAGCACCACAAGGAACATTTTGAGGTACTGACTGCACTCAATGGCTCTCGTAATATAGGAGCTCAGTATATGGATGATAATATAAAGCTATTGACAGATCTCGAATCCTTAAAATCAGAATTGATAGTTGAGAGAAGTTTGAGAAACAAATTAGACAGTAGAATTGAAGAACTCGCTTCTGAGTTAGATGAAAAGCAATTGCTGTTGGAGAACTTTGATTTGCAGAAATCTCAAGTGAAACTTTTGGAGAAGATGGTAGCTGAGCTGGAATCGGATAAGTCGTTTCAAAGTTCTGAGTATATTAGAAATGCTCATCAAGAGTCTTCTTTTATTGAAGAACTGTTTCAATGTCTAATAGCTGCAGATGTTCAGCTTATTTTTAGAAAAATCCAATCTGAGACCTGTATCAATGACCTTGCAGAACAACTTAGCTGCTGCTCTAAGAGCCATCTAGAGTTGCAAAAGAAACACTCTGATGTGGAATCTGCCCTTAACCGTTGTCTAGTCAACGAAACACGGTGTAAGGAAGAAAACAATCAATTATGGATTAATATTGAAGTCTTGAAGTCTGAGATAGAGTCTTACGTTGCTAAAAATAGAGCTCTTGCTGATAGAAATGATGGAATGGCAGTTGAGTTTGAAGAGCACGCAGCTACGAATGAGAATGCAGAAAGGAGTTACTCTGACAGAAGCCTAGGTGGTCATGAGGTTGAGCATTTGAACTCTTTGTTGGCTGAGCATGAAAAAGACAGAGAAAATTTGATGGTGTTAAAGGCTGAAGCGGAAATTACTGTTGAAGTACTAAAAGATAAATTAACCGAGCAGTGTGTAAAAGGGGCTAATGAGCTTGAAACATTGAAAAATAGGTGTGGTGATCTCACTCAGAAGCTCTCTGAGCAGATTCTGAAAACAGAAGAGTTCAAAAGCTTGTCCGTTCATTTGAAAGAGCTTAAGGACAATGCTGAAGCTGAATGCACTCGTGACAGTGAGAAGACTGACTATCAAGCCCCACTAACTCCACAGCAGGAGTCTTTGAGAATCATTTTCATCAAAGAACAGTATGAAACCAAGCTGCAGGAACTTCAACATCAACTGACCATGTCCAAGAAGCATGGTGAGGAAATTCTGATGAAATTGCAAGATGCCATTGATGAGAATGAAGCAAGGAAGAAGGCAGAATCCAACCATTTAAAAAAAACTAAAGAGCTGGGTGATAAAATATTGGAACTGGAGGCTAATCTACAATCTGCAATCTATGATAAACGTGAGAAAACAACAGCTTATGACATGATGAAGGCTGAGCTGGACTGTTCATTGTTAAGTCTTGAGTGTTGCAAGGAAGAAAAACAGAGGCTTGAAGTTTTTCTGCAGGAATGCAAAGAGGAGAGATTGAAAATGTCCAAAGAGCTAGAATCGATGAGAGAGTTAGCACAACGCTGCAGCTCTCATAAAAATATACAGATGGAAGAACATGGTAGATTGAGCATGGAGGATGGTGTATCAGAGGGCGACTTGTTGAACCATGAGCAAAGGGAAGGGCCTTGTTTAGTTCCTACAATGGGGACCACCAGTCCCAGGCCAAAATTCCAGGTAACCGTCAGTTATACCCGTTTGGATTAGCCTTTATTTGGAAGTTAAATCTTCAAGCTCATGGTATCATAGACTTCATGTTAAAACTTTCCTACCAGTCGTGTAAAAATATGCTGCATCTTCTTTATGAAATGTTATGCAAAACAAAACAAGTACATATGATTATTCTGTAATGACTAGGCTACTACATATTTCGATGTTATCTGTAAATATTTCTCAAGTTAGATATTGAGCATATTGTTTCCTGTGACTTGACGGTAAAAAAGGTGTTACAATTAATTTCTTATTATGCTTATTATGCTGACACTTTTTAATGTATGTTTATCGTTCATCAGGGTGCTAATCAGTCGAGAGGCGTAAATGGAAACGGAGACCAATCACCATCAGGAGAAGCAATGGCGCTGGACAAAAGTGAAGAAGGCCTAGCTTTGATCAATGATAATTTCAGGGCAGAGACTTTAAGGTCTAGCATGGATCACTTAAACAATGAGGTAATATTGGATTCAGTTGAAATTACTAAAGAGTGGAGGTATCACTGACCTAGATTGAATTGGATGGCAATTCTAAATCACAATGTCTACTTGTTGCTTAGTATCTACAGAACGATTTAATATAGTGCCTAGCGTCACTGGATGTTTTTTTTGTCATCTTTACAGCTAGAACGGATGAAGAATGAGAATCTACTTCAACCTCAAGATGACAATGATTCAGACGCCAGATTTCCAGGTTTGGAACAGGAGCTGATACAGTTGCGTCAGGTGCACATGTTTACCTTTTAGAGATAGTAATATAGTGAAGCATGAGTGTCCAGAAGTCTTATGATCATTTTTTAACAGGCAAAAGAAGAACTTCAAAGTATCTTCCCTCTATCTCAAGATTTCAGCTGCGGAAACGCATTGGAAAGGGTTCTTGCACTGGAAATAGAACTTGCTGAAGCATTGCGTGGAAAGAAAAAATCAACCATCCATTTCCAGAGGTACATGATTCAAGAATTCAGCTATTTATTTTCGCCTTTGTAAAACCAAGATTCTGCAGGAGTTAGTAAGAACTATACTAGACGTTGAACTTATTCCTTTTCGCCTGAAATTGTAGCTCTTTCTTGAAGCAACACAGCGATGACGAAGCAATCTTCCAAAGTTTCAGAGACATAAACAATCTAATTGAAGAAATGCTGGAGACCAAAGGCCGGTATTCGTCTATGGAGACAGAGCTTAAGGAAATGCATGACCGTTACTCTCAGCTAAGCCTCAAGTTTGCAGAGGTTGAAGGAGAGAGACAAAAGCTCATGATGACTCTGAAGAACGTTAGGGTATCAAAGAAGGCTATGATCTTGAACCGTTCATCGTCAGCAACTCTTGGTGAACATTAATGCACAGATGTTACTATGTATATATGTCCGAAGAATGTTGAATAAGTCCAAGCTCTAACAGTGGTCTCGAGTTATAGATAGCTTAATATAATTGTTGTTATTCAAGATATGGGTTCTCAAAGTGATGTGTCTTCTCTGTATTGTATAGAAACCCATATTCTTTAATTCAAAGAATGAAAAGTATAGTTGAGAATAAGAACATAGATAGTGACAATACCAGTAAACTCCTGTTATTTCACTGTTATATTGAACACATTGAATATTTTTTTATAAAACCCATCCTTCAAGAATCATACTACATTTCTCGAGTCATTTTTGGAAAAAAAATGAAGAGAAGAAATCAATTCACAACCACAACCAAGAAACCAAATTCTGTAATGAAGAATCCTTTGTTTTCATGTTTGTACTGAAGGAACTTCTCAAAGCTTGTCTGAACCTACCGAAGCTGTACCGTGGAGTTATCATCCAGTGCCATTATCATGAAGGATAAAAATCTCTATCATGCAATTTATCTGCAGCTACAAAATGATACACGCGCAGTGATTCTTCATTGGTGGATCATTCTGCAGTTTTTCTGTGGAACAGAACTAATTACATATAATGAGATGATATGACCATGATCTCAAACTAGAGTAATTAGCACCAAAACTTTGGAAAACATAAATGCAAACTTCAGGAAAATATATTGTTACAATGAAAAATTACCGCTCTTTTTGTCTAGCGTAGGAGGACGAAGAACAACATGCATAGTGATGATCATTCCCGGAAGTTCTCCAACGGGAAGCCTAGATTCAGCAAGTGTCCTATTGTTCTCCAATATTTTCCCGGCATTGATGAGCTTCACATCATTTACAGTCTTGGGAGTATTTTCTTTATCTGTCAAATACAGAAACATTTGAAAATGTAGTACCAGAGATGCAAGTAAATGCAACAGCAGATTCAAATAACGCCAAGAATACCATAACATCTAAACCACGAAAATAAAACTTCAGAAATCAATCTTACACTAGTTATATAGCCAAAATGAGTTGCTAGAGTAGCTTTATACCAACACCTAAACCTTTCACTCTATAAAGTTCAATACTTAGACTAACCCTATAAAGCGTTCGTTATACATCAAATCATTGCAGAAACAAGAATCCAGAAGACAAACTTTACACAATCAATTCCAATGGATAGGCAGAAACTTTAAACTAAGGAACCACCAAGCAATCAATTAGAGAAGCAGGCACACAAGTAAAGCAATCAAATCAAATGTGTCTGAACCATCAAAATTGTGAAGCTGTGAGAAGAAGAAAAGAATCAGTATAAAACCTTTAGGCCATTGAGAAATGATTTTCTCTTTGAGAGAAGAAACAGTCATAGATTGATTATACGTGCTGGGACCTATGTCACTGCCATCTGCGAGTCTAAACTTTAGTTCTATCCAATCTTCACCTGCCATGTCCTTTCAATTTCCCCCAGCAAAAATAAACACTCAAAACACAGCAAGAGAAATTCAAAATTCTTCTCTGGGGAAAATCATCGAACACTTACAGGACTGTTCACCAACAATTACAAACCCCAAAACATAAAAATAACGAAAACCCAAATCAAATTTTCGTAGAAATTTTCAAATCCCTGCTGCTAAAAAGCTCGAAACCAAGGCGCCAAGAAGGGAAACAAAAGAAAACGATTTTGTTTTTATTTGGACAGTGATAAAAATCGACAATTGTTACGAGAATCAGCCGTTCTGAAGAACAGATCCAAATATAATTGAAGAATATTCGATTAAGAAAATGAGAATTGGGAAGAAGAAAGAAGAAAGAAGAAAGACACGATGGTTGAAAGGCCGTCTTTGAGCAGCAAATACCTGAATCCTAATTTGACTTTTCTACCCCTACAACAAAAGCTGACTTTTATTATTAGGGACTATAGACTTGTGAATTAACTTAGATTGTTTGATGATGATGATATATATATATATAAACAAATCTATGAAAAATATTCGTGATGATGCAAAATACTTTAGTCTAAAACTCTCGGCATGTTGTACGATATCAAAATGAACAACTGGATTTCAATAATTTGATTCTTATTAAGTGGGTATTTGATACTCCTTTGATTTTGAACTCTTCACATCTATTTTTTTATTGTAAAGAAAATAATTATCTTGTTATGGATTCCTGATTATTTATAGCATTTCATGTTTACTATATTTATAGCATATATGCCAAAATTTCTACGTGATTTGTACCAATGACAAAGGGGCAATTCTGGAATTCAGGATGACCATAGGTTACACAATGAAACATATTGTAACTCCAAATGGTTAGAAAATGGCAGCCACCAAGCATAGAAGGCGAACTACTTAAACTAATTTAAGATGGTATTTAATAACATAAATCAATAGAATTTGC
The DNA here is from genome assembly GCA_963922655.1 of Cardamine chenopodiifolia. Classification (NCBI taxonomy): domain Eukaryota; kingdom Viridiplantae; phylum Streptophyta; class Magnoliopsida; order Brassicales; family Brassicaceae; genus Cardamine; species Cardamine chenopodiifolia. The sequence continues at coordinate 5,291,704 of OZ000483.1, read as the reverse complement.
TGTGGAGTTTTAAGACATCTCTTCTACTCAATTCTAGTAGTAATTCTTTTGAAAACTGGAAACATTTTGAACATTATAGACAAGGAACATATAGTGATCTAGATATAAAATTAACTGGTACTTTAATGAAATAATTTTTATATTTAGGGAAGTTTGGTCTACTGCTTTTTTAACACTTGGATTAGATATGGTTCGAGAAGAAAAAAAAAGTTATCGACGTAGAACTTAAATTTATTCATTTTAATTCGATATTGTCAAGTAATGAAACCAAATGTAAACAACCTATATTCGAAATACGATTTGATGTTATCGGTTCCTATTATTTCAGTAACTTCGAATGGTTGAAGTTCAAACGTTCACCCATAAGCCAACCAAATGTTATTATGAATAAACATTCGTTCGTGCATCCCATAAATAAACCAATACATCCCTATGGATGAAATAAATAACGAGCAAGTGATAATTAGATATTTAGATATATATAAGCATTCAGAAAAAGAAGACTGTTTCCTTCACATCAGATTAAAGTATAACGAAACAATAATCATAGGATATATTCGTTGAAAATCAAAAGCAACTTTCATAAATAAATAAATAAACAAAGAAGATAAAAAGAAAAGGAGTGAAGTGCGAAATGAGAATCAAGATATGGTTTGCTTTATGAGCATATGATGCCTTCTAAATTTTAAGGCATCAACGATTTATCACTTTTGTTTTTTATAACCTATGTTCTGGAGTTCTGCTTCTGCCTCCTTTGGTCCACCATTATAGGAGCAAGAAAAATAAACCAGTCCAATCAAGAGAATCTAAACCAAAACCGAATATTTCCGGTTAAGCAAAAGGAATTAAAAAAATGTGATAAAAAAATTTTTGAGATCGATTTACCCAAAAAATAGTAGGTTTCAATACCTTTTTTGTGTTGGACTGTTTCAATTGCCTGAATCAGATCCAACACTATAAGCTACAAATTTACCTGAAAGGCTGATTTTGTTTTTTTTACAAGTCTCTCTATTACTAACTACAGAAATAAGTATGTAGATGTAACAGAATCATGAGGTCACAAAGAAAGACACATTTTTTCTTCTGAGAACTGCTAGGTAATGTAATGCTATAGTGTATATATTTGCGCATAGGTCGATAAAACAGTCACAATGATATATATATATATATATATGTTGTTACATAACATCTTATTACTCGAGCTTACTTGTGGCAGCCAAAAGCCAGAGGAATATATCGAAGAATAGACTATACAATCTTTGACGAACATCTCATAACTCATAAGCTTGCTTCTGGCTGTGCACAGATATTCTCAATGCCCCACGAGAAATGGGGCAAAAGCTTCTGACATTTATAAATCTATAACTTGGCAGCTAACAAGTTCAGAAGCACCAAAGTCCTTGGTTGCAATGAGTTTCCAGATAACAGTGTCTGGCTTGTTAGGTACATTGGCCTTCTCCTTCAAAGAACGTGAAACCGAAACAGGATTGAAGCTAGATGATGATGATGAAGAGCCTGGGAAATTAGGAACATCAGCTCGTAAGACTGTAACATTATGATTAGGGTCCCTAGTAATGAAATGAAGCTTTCCATGAAACCCGGCAAGCAAATAAGGAGATTCTGAATCTGTTAAGTCGTAAATAGGAACTTCCCCTATAACAACTTTCCAAGTATCTTCCTTTTGATCATAAACTTTAATCTTCCCATTCTCCATCGAAGAAGAAGGATCAAAAGCGTATAACTCACCATCCACCACAACGCTTAGTTTAGTACCCGCTTGCCTCGCAGGCCAACCTTCACCCATACCAGACGGCATTTCAACCCATAGATTTGTCTCAGGATCATAAACCTCTCCTCCAACATCAACAAAGAAAGGCCAGGAGTACAAACTTTGAGGAACACATAACCTACCATTATAACAAGTCATTCCCGTTGCAATAGGCTTTAACAAGTCAGCCAAAAACGCATTTGGCAACACTTGCGCCTTTGAAAAAGGCATACTCGGAACCTCAGACCAAGCATCCGTGCTTGGATCGTAAACCTCAGCTGACTGAAGCGGAGATAAACCTCCTCGTCCTCTATCAACCCCTCCAACAACATACAGCTTCTTATCCAACACACCAGTTTTGGAATAAGCCCGATTCGCCAACATAGAACTAACTTCACTCCAAGAGTTAAAAATCGGATCAAACCGCCAAACACAACTCACAGTTTTCGACCTAGAGAGCCCACCAAGAACATAAAGACACCCATCAACAGAACCAATGGCACATCCACAAAACGGCATTTGCTCAGAAGAGTCCTTCCTACCAAACAAATTCCTCACAATCTCAACAACATTAAAACTCGGACTAACCATATTCCACAAAGTCCTTCTAGACTCTTCTTCATAAACAATAACAGGCATTGGAGGCAATCTCTGCCATTTCGTTGACATAGGATCTAAAGCATACCACAAAAGCTTATCTTCTTCACCTTTAGTCAACACATAAAGCCATTCCTCAGTTCTCCCAAGTTCTTTCCTTAAACTATACAGCTCAGAGGTTGATACAGCTGATCTCCACCTCCTAGAAACCAAACGGACACTCGAGTAATATATTCTTGGAAGCCTAGCAAGAATCTGAATTGATAACTCATCTGGTAGACTTGGAATCAATCTGCAATATTCTTCTTCATCGTTCTCTGAGAATAACTTTCGTCTTTTACGAGATTCGTTTGAGAATTCAACGTCTTGACTCGTTGCTTTCCTCTTTGAACAGCTCAAGCTCATTACTGAACCCATTAAGAAGAGTCACTGCAACAAATCATGAATTGCCACAATTAAAGAAAAAACGAAATTTACAATTAAGAACACATGATCAAGAAATTGGCTTGAAACACTAATCCGACACAGACCAAAAAAGACCCTATTTTATTATCTGAATTCGATATAGATCAGCATAAACCTCAAGAACTGGTCAAATGAATTGGATTTCAAAATCGATGAAACCTAAGTTTGTAGACTTTTAAAAATCGTCTTTTTGGAATTAACTTCAGACAAGTAAGAAGTAACAGACAAAATCGGAGACATGAAAATCTCACCGATGAAGCAAAAAGATGAGAAATTTAGGAGTGAAATCTTGAGATCTCTCTTAACTACACGCATGTGTTTCGGATTTGTCTTTATTTTTTTGGTTCAGAGAGGAATTTTGTCGTTGAATCAATTGACTGCACGATTTTTTTTATTTAGCATTTGTGATATAATTTATTTGTGATATAATTTAATGGTGACCGTTGGATTTTATGTGAAGTGTATCAAATTTTAGGTAATTCGGTCTGGTCTTGTTCCAAGTCAACTAAAATTATAAAATTTCTTTTGTGGTGAATGAAATTATAAGCTGTTGACGAATTCGTTCTCTTGAATCATTCTCTTATCTGATAATTTAAAAAAACTTTTAAAGTTTTAATATCCGTTTTTACATAGTCTTAAACCAAAGCTATGAATCGGTCGGACCTGAACCGGTTTGGTGTTAGGTTTGCTCTCAGTCATCTGCTTTAGATTGCATGTTCTTTCTGTGATTAGAGCAGACTAGTCTAATCTGATCATTTCTTGGATCTCTGTTAATGAAAATAATTGGCTGAATTTATACAAGATTTGTTTGTTGTTTCTTTGTCACTCATGAATTATTTGACATAAATTTCAAAAGCTTTTTTGTTGTTGTTTAAATCAGATGTTCTTATTCTCCTCATCTCTTGCATTATATAATTTGTATAACTCCATTTTCTTGTAGCATTATCCGTTTGATGAAGTAATTACTAATTCATAAGCTATGAAGAATCTTCTTCTGAGCAAGCTTTGAGTTTAATCTTTTTTGTTTGAAGACTTTTTGATAGCAAACCATATAGTATTTGGCGCATTTTGACATCATTGTTTCAGTGTATCATTGAGGATTTTCAGTTATATACATACATATTATCTCCCATTCTCGGTGCTCTTTTAGCTGAACATTCCAATGATAATTTTTGAATTTTCTCATAAACAAAACATCTCAAAGGACTGCTCTTTGATAATCAGATTTGGGCTCATCAAACTACCTTACACTCACACACATGCAAGATTCATATAACAAACAAAAATAATCTTCTTAGAAACATACGATTATTTCTTTCACGACACTAATAACGTGACGTACAATTGAAAACAAACAAAAACCAGTGTCATGTTTTAATCTTAGAACAAAGAAACGCTTAAGGTTAAATAAAAGACAAAATTTGGTTGGAACAAACAAGACACACTAGTGGGTTCGAGAGGAAACTTTGAAAGGGCCACGTTCCTTGAATCTTTTAGTTAAATCTTGGTCTTTGCCCTGATTTTAGGAACACTAGTACAATATACTCGGTGTGCCATTTGAATTATTTATCCACACATTACACAATTCCCATCATCTGCACGAACGTATAGTTTTCTCCTTTTACTTGCATGTATTTATTTTCAATTTTTTTATTAGTGTGGGAAAAAAAAAGTGCAAGGGAGAATGATAATGATGACAAATAGCTGTGGGTATAGTGTAGTAATATCAATAGTAGTAGTAGTAGAACGAGAACAAGGGGCCGACCTTGAATTATATAGAGAGATAGGTCCACCCAAAACCGTAGGATTAATCATGATATTTTAATTTACTTTTATTAATAAGCGTATAATCTCCGAAAGTAAACTTTGACAATAAACTGAGGCATTAAATCTCGAATTCTTTTCCTCTTAAACCAATGACCCAAAGTACCACCTTCTCTATCCAAAACCCTAGACCCCTAAGAGACAGTAGAAATTGATTAGTAACTCCTTACCGTTTTAATAGTTAAGAAGTAAACCATTTTGATTGCTACAAATTACAAAAACGAAAAGAATTAGTAATTTATTTAATTAAAAAAAAAACTATTTGTCTCTAACTTTGATCTCTTACATTTTTAACTATTTTGGTCTCGCTAACCATTTCCTTTTTTTCACTAAAATAAACTTCTTACTGTTTTATATCATGAGTCGGATTCATAATTTTTTTGTAAATTATTAAAGGATTTTTCTGATCTTTCTATTTATCTGCCTAGATCTGTTAAGTAAAAACATATGAACAAGGAAGATCCTTTCTAATAATGTTACATTTCCTTTGACAAATCTGGCTTCTCTAGCTTTTGTCGACGTCTGCTGATGTAATGTGATACTGACTGAGTCGAAGTGTGTACTACAACAACAACAACTACAAAAATAGATGCTTTTAGAAAAGTAGTAACTTTTTTTTTTTGTTTCCAACCTTAAGCATCACACTTCTCTCTACCACTTGATGTCTTTATGAAATTACAGCTGTCTCTTGATATGACTTGTTCTGCCACTTTCGTCTCCCTCTTCTAATAATCATCCTTTTCTCTCTCCACGAAATGATTGATCTATTAGATATTAATCTAATCTGCATAGAATTAGATATTTCTTAGTGTAAGAGTAACTTGCTCTGATGATCCTTTAGTTCGAATTCTTTCTTGGCTTGAAGTAAAGGTAACGGAATTGATCTATTTTATTATTTTCAAACCAAGTTTATAGCTTTCCTTCGGGCAATGTTCTCTTCTCTATATATGTAAACACTTGTCATACCATACATAAGACACTCAAAATCATCACTCTTAATCGTTCTTATGAGAATTTGGACCACATAGGAAAAACAATTTTGTCATGTGTACGAATGTATCATAACCACATACATTCATATCTGTCTCCATGAAGCATACGAAACTGGCATTTATCATTTGATTAATATTCATATATATATATATATATATATATATATTGTATACGTATATATTTGGCTACATCGAAACAGCTATGAATTTGCTTTCTTAACTTTCAATTCAACCATTTTCTCTACCAGTTATATATTTAAGGTAGAGGTTGTGTCAAACATAATTTTTGCTTTGTGTTTTTTATGAGATTGTTTTAAAACATAAAACACTTTCATTTTCTTTTTCATCAAATATTTTTGTAAAATACAAACACAAATTAAAGCAACGTAAATAAACCGTTTTATCACGAACTAAAGGTTATTACTTAGGTTCACAGATTTTGGTTATAATTTTTTATAACGGAAACTATGATTTTTTTTTTTATAAAGGAGCATACCTCAAGATCTCAAGTGGGAGCTATTGACCCTCTTAAAAGAACCAAATTATTCCACTTCTCTCTTTCCACCGTCCGATTAGAAATCACTGAAGCAGAGATTAAGCAGGACTTATCAGTTGCTTACCATCTTAATTGATTATAATCATAACTTCTCTTCCTGGGTAGACAGGGAAATATCACTAGTCAAAGTCACTACATTCATTTACAAACAATAGTAATAATTAGACACATGATAAGCAAATGAAAGTTGTATTTAAATTTCAAAATCTATCTTTATGACGTTAATTCAGGGTTTCCAACATACTTTCATCTTGATTTTAAAAAACATTTCTTGCACGATACAGATCAAGTCTATTCAAAATTTTCTTTTGTATGTCAATGTTTGAATTGTCAAGGTACTTTATTTTTACTGGTGAGATATTTTTACATCACAAATTTTGATATTTTGAGTTTAATTTTTGGGCTTTTTTACAATTACCCCCATTAATTTCAATTTCAGTAATACCCTTTAATGGTTACACTAATATAAAATTGATGTAAAACCCTTTAAATATATATATATATAAAATTGATGTGAAAAAATATTCAAGAGGAAGATGGTATATACACTTGTAAAAACATTCCCATAGATTCCCATAGAGAATTAATGAGTCATTTAATCATTTTTAAATGGTTAGAGAGAGAAACAGCAGCTTATGGACCATCACACCATTAATAAGAAAAGGAAACATTCTTTCATATTCCTTATTTATGACTTTTAAACATTTATTTTTATCAAAAAAAAAATTAAACATTTATGAGAACTTTGTGAAAAACAAAACATTTTAAAACCAAAACAGAAACCATTTACAAGAGCTTTGTTAATAGCTTTATTGTCGTGTTATTGAACTTTACCCTAGATAGTTTTGTTAATCCTTCTGTAAACTTGGGAAAACGGTGGCGAATTACGAAAATGATGGAATATCTATTAAAAACGATTAATAAAAAGGAAAAGAAAGGAGGGAAAGTCTCTTTATGAAACCGAGGTTTTGAGTTGTCCGACGCTTCCCATAGATTTCATGGTCCCCTTCTTCCACTGCCACTACTCATTTCTCTCGCACCATCCTTCTTATTACATACACTATATTAGTCTAATACACATTTTTCATCATATCATTAAGATTATATATTATATTATGTATACACACAATACACGTAATGGTGTTGTAATGTGGTTGTTGCCAACAACAATTGTTGTTTTAATGCGGATGGGCTCATCCACAAATGTCTATTTCCAAAAGTTCTCTTAGCCGCACCTATTGAGTTTATTAGTCGAACCGAACCCTTAGTGTGGAGTTAGTCCATATCCTGATAATACTTACCAAAATTTTTGTTTCATGATACTATGCCGAATTTTTTATTTTATGGATTGGATTAGGAACAATGAATTAATAGAATAAAATCCGACCAAATAACAAAAAAAATACTACTAATGTACATTCAATATTGGTAACAGAAATAAAGCAAAGTATACTCTTGGCTTAGATTATATTTTACATTTGCATTTATTATATCTACAATTTACATATAAACGCATACGCATTCATTGTTTTAGTAGAGTAACATAACAATCCTTTTGAGATATCCGCCGTTAAATGGGTCCGAAATACCACTTTGATTTTATCATTTAAAATAAATTAGGATTACATTATAATAGTTCTCAACGAATCTATCGTCGTACTACATAATCAATCTCGATCAACCAAGTCACTAGTGCGGCATCTATGTGTATAATTTCTACAACACAATTAAGGTAAAGTTTATTTTTTATTTTTATTTTTTTGTCGTCAGGTAAAGTTTATTTTAATATAAGGAAGGTTTAATAAATTAATAAATAAATCTATAGTTGTGCACCTGCAATAGAGTTTTTCATTGAAGAGGTATTTGTTTAGGGAAAAATAAATAAAATGGTAGATATAAGTTTGTAGACTGATGATGACTCGTAAACATCACAGAGACCTATGTCCTAAAAAGAATTTTGAGTATCTGCATCGACCTAAAAGGATACATACAAAGAATCTCATAATTTCCATTTATTCTTTTTTTTTGGTAAATGTTGCAAATTGTAGAAAAAGGTGCATAAGCGAGAATATGAATTGGGTAAATAAAAATGATACTGCTATTTAACTATTAATCATTTTTTCTTGGAGAAAAATCCACGAAATCAGTAAGTAGCTCGAGGGAGGAAAAAAGGGGAAGAAGCACCTAAAAAAGTGAACACTAAAACCCAACATATATAAATGAAAAATAGAAAATTAATTAAAACCCCCACTCAAAACCCTAAACATTCAATGGCTCCTTGTTTATTTTATTTTATTTTATCTTAGCAAAGAAAAGGTACCAAATGTACGTTAATAATTTATTAGTATGTTGTAGGTTGATCCTTGGAATATCTCAATATTTAATCTTCACCATGAATAAAATGTCAAATGTAAAAATTACCTTTTCAAAAGATCTAAAGGATTTTACCCACCAAAAAGATTAAACAAATTTTACCCCCAAAAGAGACCTAAAGAATCTTCTATCAGGCTCCCCTATATATTTTTTCTTTCAAAAGCATAAATAAACTTGACAAGAAATCAAACTTGTAATCTACATCACAACCTGATATATAACAAATATAAAACGTTAGACACAAAAAAAGTCTCACACCTTTGAAATGGTTTAACATCAAGAGTTTGTAATCAAACCAAAATAGTAAATGGTGAAGATGGTATTAGGTACCATCATTGAAATTTTGAAAGTTATATAGTGATATAGATAGTATCAATTATCAAATAAGAAGGTATTTATAATCATGATTGTTAGTATTTTTTTTTTCTTTTCTTTTATGGTTTTGTGTTTAAATTCAACAACTAGAGATTTTATTCATACAAAAAATCAAATTTTCCCAAGACCAATAAAAAAGAACCGATGGAGTAGCTTCTACAAACAGAAACAAACTTACTACAATTTTAAATTTTTCTATCATGAACCGAATTCTTGTTCAATATGTTTCGTTTTCTTCAAAAAATATTTCTTCTCCATAATTTCGAATTTCCAACTCTCTCTTTTTTTTTAATCTTTACTTTGATTGTAGTACCTATTTTAAAACGGGAAAAAAATCAGCCAAAATTACCAATCATCTTTCCTCCCTGAGAAGGAAACATCCATCATTGTACCCAACAATCCCTTTCATCCTTAGAATCAAAAACCTCAGTTTCTTTCTTTCTTCTTCTTCTTTTCACTCTGCTTCCATCTATACATACACATTTACACTCAATACATATTACACATACGACACGTATACATACATACACCTTCTAAATCTCTATATAAACTTTTTCTTCTCCCCTTTCCTTTTTCCCTCTCCCCCAATTTCCTCACTCTCTCTCTCTCTCTTAATACCTTTTCATTGATCATCGATCAACCAACTAAGAAAAAAAGTTCAAGAAAATCAGATCTTTACTCAAAATGGATCCGTCCTCTGCAAACTCAGTGAACGGATTCTACTCATTTCTAAACAGATCAATGGAAGATCTCGAAAGAGTTTATCTTTCAAACAATTTCATGTCCGTACACTTCTTACAGAGAGCTCTCTGTCTTCTCCGTACTTCTCACTCTCATCTCACTCTCCTCGTTCAAAAACTTCAACTTCCCGTCGGCGATAAATGGCTTGATGAGTATATGGACGAAAGCTCCAAACTTTGGGAAGCTTGTCTCGTCCTCAAATCTGCTGTCACCTCCGTTGAAAACTTCTCATCCGCAGGAATTTCAATCGCTTCTACCCTCGACGGTCATCACCATCACCGTCGTCTCCCTCCGCAGCTTTCTCGTCAGGTGGATGATCGTAAAAACGAATCTTTTTAAGGAAGATTGAATCTTTGAATCAAAGTTATGATCTTTTTAGTTTTGTTTTTAATGGTGGGTTTAGGTGATAAGAGCGATATCAGGATGTAGGAGAGAAGCGATTGGAATAGAGGAAGAGAACAGAGCTTTAATGGAGAATAGAGTTCAAAGGTTTCCGTTTTGGTCGGAACAAGCGTCGGTGACGGCGATAGAGTCGTCGACGAAGTTACAGAACGGATTCAGTGGTTTTCGCGGCGTATTGTACGCGACGAGGAACATGAGTTCGCTCCTTCTTATGGTTTTGATGAACGGTCTCGTCTACTGTTTTCCCGGCGACGCAACGTTAACTCAAACGCAGACGCAAACGCAAACGCAGAGTCAAGTTGGAGGTTTCGCCGGAGCGATGATGCGGTTACAGCAGAGAGTGGCGTCTGACGTTGGGAGGATGGGGATGAGGAAAGGGATATTGATGCACGAATACAGGAGGAGCAAAGCGGCGCTGGAGGAGCTAAAGGCGGAGCTGGAGCGGAGATTCTGCGGCGGCGGAGGAGGAGACAGCGAAGAGGAGGGAGAGAGGGAATTGAGGGAGAGAGTGGAGAATCTGAAAGGGTATTTTGGTAATTTAAGGAATGGGACAGAGAGTATAGTGGCTCAAATCGATGATTTATTCGATGAAATTGTTGAAGGAAGAAAGAAGCTTTTAGATTTTTGCAGCCATAGATGAATCAAAAAAGCTGACATTTTGTTTTCTTTAAAAAAAATTTGGGTAGGCTTTAGCCTTAGACGAATCAGTTGGTAGGGAGTTGTTGTAACTTTCTTTTTCTTTTTTGTTATGAAAAAAAAATTGTAGTTTTAAATTTTCGTCAATCTGCTATCTATTTTAGTATTTTGATGTTTATATATATATATATATATATATAAATAATAATTCTAGAAATGGAGTTATTCTCTGAGTCATATCTAAAGTAAATGTCTGCTTTTCAGTTTTGGTTCCAACCGTTGAAGATGTCTGTTGTCTTAAAAAATTTCAAAACATGGGGTTCAAATATTTGTTTTTCACGATTCAAATATATGTTTTCGATATAGCAAAAAAACATAAGATTAGCTGAGGAGATATTAAAAAAATGCAACACATTTGAACAGTGATCGAATGTTCAAGACACAGAACGTTTAAACGATTGTTATATAACAATTATTTCGTGGGTATCGAGTATGTATACGCTTTTTTTTGGGTCAAAGTATACGATTTTTTAATGAATTGGTTGGTAAATAATAGATTTTTCGCGGGTATATAGAATTCAAATCGCAATAACCCATTGAAAGTTTAGTGAAAAATTAAAATTAGACTACCACAACTTAAAATAAAGAAAAGTTGGTTAAAAATGGGAGAGAGTCCAAATAGAGTGCTTGCAGTCTCTTTGAGATATTTGGAGAATAAAAGTAAATAAATATAGTCAATGATCAGAACTGGAAAACTGATTTGATTTGATTTACATAGGAGGTAAAGAGTGAAACTGATTTTGAATTTATGATATTTGTGGTGTTAATCCAATAATAATGATGAAAAATGGATTCTTTGTAAAACAGATTTGTCTTTTGGCACTCTCATCTAAATATATGCTTTGGGCACACCATTTGGTGGCTTTTTGTGTCAATAATAACGATTATTACCAAATTCTCACACCCTAAATCTATCCCCACCCACTGTTTTAAACACTCCCATCTTACTTCTTCGAGTTTCTAATACTTATTTTAATATTTGCTTTTCTCCTTTTTTTCTTCTTCTACCTCAAAGATCATCTTTGACAAAATATTCAATTTATTTTTGTCTTTCCATCTATGAGTAAAATCTCAACCCTCAAGAATCACTTGGTAAATGTGTAATTAAGTACCAAAAGTGCTAATTCACATTACTGTTAGCTCTCTTTGAACCCACTAGAGAACTCAAACACCAATAATGTCTGTTAACATTTATTTTATCGAAATATTTAAACTAAATCCAAAACAATTCATTTAGGGAAATTGTTCATCTATCTACTCTCTTTCATAACAGCAATCAATTCCAAAAATCAAACATTAAGTGCATACAACACAGTAGAATTCACATGATGTTAACAAATCCAAATATTTGTCTACAAAGCTTACTTACTATATTAAAAAAAAAATCTTTCCTCTCTAAGCTACTAAGCTCTAAGAACATCATCAAGATTATTTAGCAACAGTTAAGAAAGAGAACCTTGTGTATTTGGCCTCTTTAACCTTGTATATTTATTTCCATAAAAAAACTTTCTAGGGCTTTGTTAAAAATAATTCAATACGTAAGAATTATGAATGATAATAATATAATATTATAGATGATGAGAGAGGTCACTATCAAAAATCAAGAAAAATGCAGAATCTAAAACGCTTTTAGAGACTCTCACCAGAATTCCATGCTTTGCCTCCTCACTAGGACACCAACTTTCTCAGCTAATTTACCAAATAAACATTACCACTTTACAAAATACACAATAATGATAAAAAAAAATTTGTAAATAACATATTCATAATAAATAAACAAATTATGTATATTCCTTTTGTCACAGTATACTTTCTCTCCAGAAGAATATAATGATTTTTTCCCAGGAAAAAAGTAATGATTGAGGTCAGAACCAAGTTTTCTTCTGGGTACACAAATTATTTGTGTTCCCCAACACAAACAATTCTGAAATGATATTATTAACTTTTCTGTAAACAACTTCAGCTGCATTACAGCTAATTTTCCCAAAAATTGTGTTTTTTTCTCTTCTATTATTACCACTTCAAAAAACATAAAGGGATACACTAATCCCCAACACACCCCCAATGTCTATGTACACAAGCAATGAAGAATCACGACCATAGCAACACAGGAAAGTTTTGTTTTTACCCCCCAAATGTTTATTTAAGTTTAGCAAATTTAGAGAATGTAAATAATTGACATTGTTAAATTAATAAATGGGTGCGTGGATTTAGACTTACCATGGCAACAAAAAATGAGAGAGATTGAGGCTGGTCTCGTTCTTCAGACTTGACTCACATGTCATACGCAGGCATTGCAAACTGAGAAGCAAAAGCCTCGACTTGGTTCCTAAGATCTGCAATGTCTTTACAGTCATAGATGCTTTTGAGCGGCTCCTTCTGCAACTTCTCGTGTTCCCTTTGTGCAGCACTTGCTATCTGAGCAGCTCTATATAGAAACCCAGCCATTGTCTCAAAATCTGATTCTAAACAACCACTTGAGGTCATAGCCGGAACGTGAGCCCATGTCAAGAATCAGACAACTTGAAAAAATAACTTAAAGCACACTAGTTTAAGTCTAGTTCCAGAGTGTTGATGTTTCCTTAAGAATTTGATTTGCTTACCTACTCTCACTCCTCCAGGGGAAATAACACCGTTTTCGCTGAACATAATCCATTGTACAAACAAAAAAAGTGACACTTTGATTTTGTGAAACTAGACATAGAAGTTTTGTCACTATCTCAAACAAGTTTGATTATAGATTCCTGACTGATCATTGGCCATCAAGCTACTCATTTAGGCTACCAACAACCAGGAGATATAAGAAACAAGAGATAGACTAAGAAACTCATCCCTTTTCTTGAATAGCTCAATAAAAATTTTCCTATAGACCCTCGACAAATGGTTAATCAGTTGTAAAACCAAGAAAATCAGACACAGTTGCATTTATAATAGCTTATATGAGGTATACACTTAAATCACATTGAGTAGATTTTTTATTATCTACTAATAACAAGATGAACTAATCACATACCTGTTAAGCCCAAAGGAGTTAGATCCCAGAGAAGCAAATGATTATTGGTGCCACCTGTTACCAACTTAAACTTTTTGCTTAACAAAGCATATTCTAAGGGTTTAACATTTCTCTTGACCTGTCGCATGTAAACCTTGTACTCTGGTGAGGCAGCCTGCTTGAGGGCAATGGCTAGAGCAGCGATGGAAAGACAGAAAAGTTTATTTTTTCTTCAAAATCATATTGGATATTGCTCTCACAGTGATTAAGATTCATGTTTTGCTTCTTTGGCTTCAAGCCTCTCCTGTAGTAAATGTTACCTCCCCTAGGTCCACGGAGAGACTTATGTGTCGTTGAGGTAACAATATCGCAATACTCGAATGGATTTGGAGCTTCCTAAAACATTTACAGAAACCAAAACATCAAGAGGATGCAAAGAACAGCAGGCTAAATAAATATCACTGACTAAACACAAACATCATGTGCTTAAGCCTCAAGTTCAAAGACTGATGCCTAAGATTAATAGCACAGTATGGAAAATGAGAATGAACATACCTTGGCAGCGACAAGACCGCTAATCTGTGCCATGTCAAACATCAAAACAGCTCCACATTTGTCTGCAACATGCCTAAACCTAGGAAATTCCCAGTCTCTCGGATATGAACTCCCACCACAAATAAGTATCTTAGGACGATAGTGAAGCGCCTTGTCCTCAAACTTATCATAATCAATATACCCCTTACGAGGATCAACCTTATACGGAAAGTTCTCAAAGAATATAGACGCACAAGAGACTTTCTTTCCACCTGGTGTGTAATATCCATGACTCATATGACCACCTGAGGGAGAATCCAATCCCATAAAATCATTCACCGGGCATCAAAAGACCATTGAAAACAGCGAAATTGACGGAAGTACACGAATAAGGCGCACGCTCTTGCAGAGAATCTCAATTTGATCAATATATTGATTCCCTGTGTAGTATTTAGCTCCAGGCATTCCTTCAGAGTACTTATTAGTCAAATGACTTCCTAAAGCTTCCATTACAGCTCTACACACGAAATTCTCAGAAGCTATAAGCTCAATGCCTCTAAATTGTCTCTGTTTCTCCTTTTCCATAAACTCATAAATTTCAGGATCAGCTTCTTCAATCGATTGAAGACCCCACGCCCTAACGGAAGCTCTTTTACCTTCAATCCCTGAATCAACTAAAAATATCTTACAAGGACTTGGTGATGACATTGAATTGCTACCTCTACATCGTTTTAACTTCATCGGATGACCTAAGAGAATGAAATGCTGCTCTTCCCTTTGATCATCATCATCATCAACGTTCTTCATCGATGAAGAATGTAAACATGAGCTTGATCAGTTTGCCGACTGGATCAGAAAATTAGCTTATGTATTTTAAGGTTTTGTCAATCAATTAAACTTCATTGTCAAAAATAGTTTAAAAAAAAGGTATATGATACTCTGAATTCTTTTCTTATTTTAATATTGTTTTCATAAAAAAAAATGTTTTTTTTTAAGTATTACAAAAATAAATTTTGAAATCTTCAAATGAATCTCTCTCAAAAATCTTTAAAACCAAATATTGCTGACAATTTTCCTCCCTTTGTAAGATGTGCTCTCATACGATGTGACAAGTGTACTTTCATGGGCCTTTGAAACCCAAATATATGATTTATTGGGTTTTTTGGAGTCCCATCTTGGTTAACAATTAAAATGATGTCGTTATAACTTTTTAGTCGACACTTTTGAACCGGGTACTATTTTAGTATTTTTCCCATTTAGTTTTCAAAAATACGTGGGGAAAGTATTGAAGAATGGCACAACATCAGCGTAATAAGAAACTACATAAAGTGCTAAGATTTGAACATGGCTAAAACACACAAAGGTTGGTGGAACATAATTCAAGAACTGTTGGAACATAATTTGAAGTAAACATGGCTAAGATCAATCCTCATAAAATCTTAGAAGAGTCGATGTACATATCAAGAGAGTGAGGGAAATGTTTCGAAAGGATAGGGATGAAGAAAATGAGAAACATGAGCTATTTGGAAAATATAAAAGACATGACAATAATAGGAATAAATATCTACTTAATTAGTTTTCTCTTTCATGATTGTATTATTACAAATACAGATCATCTACACAACATCCAATATTGCAATTTGCAAGAGTTACATAAAAAGAGCGATGTATGGCCATTTACATGTATATTCAAATAGTGTCTCATGAATCACGAGGTTTTCTCGAGGAAGTGAAAGACACCATCATTAGTATTAGGATGATGCATCTACAATTCTTGCTTATTTAGTTAGTGATTACTTTTGTTATAACTTTTCTAAAAATTATAGTACCTCTTTTCAATTATTTGTAACAAAAAAAAAAGAGAGTATGAAATACAAGAATAATCAGAAAGGGATAGCTAAGGGAAGATGTCCCCTTCATGGTGGGACATGATGTTGGGATGTTAAATAAACATTGTATGCTCATTTTAAAAATACGCAAATGGGCACATTTGGTGTCTTTTTCAACCTCAGACAAACATAGTCCCAAAGTTGAGACCAATCCCTAATTTCCCATTCTTCTTGTCTTCATGTAGGCCTCCATTGTCAAAATCTCCCACCCCATGTGTCTGAATCCATGAAAACTACATCCTATTTTTTTAAAAATCAAAATTTTCAAATCGAAACCTACACTATCTTAAAATATGTTTGAACCACTGATCAGTTCTTATATTGCAATGTTAAGGAAAATCATACGTGGAGGTCATCAATGTTTGGAACTATCACGACCAATAAAATAACAAGCTTAATTGGGTAGAACACCATATAACTATAATCGTCTGACTTACTTACTGTATGAAATTTTGTAAGTGAAGAATCCATGCGAAATATGACAGCTCCAAATTTAATACTATGTTGTAAGTATTGGAGTTTATGATGACGTATATAGAGTAGTATTGTTTAATAAAGAATTCAGAAGAAGACAATCCTAGAGGATAACATAATTATTTACCAACAAAGGTGAATAATAGAATGAATCATGGCCTAGTATTGACTTCTAACCCTAATACAAGTTCCAATAAAAAGCCAACAAAAGGTTCATACTCAAAATTCTTCGTTTCAAATTTCAAAGTACTAAATATGTTATTAATTTCATGTAAATCAACATATTTGTATCAAAATCAGATATTAGTTTCATCATTTACGAAAACTTGTTGTAAACCATATTTTGTCATTGTACACACTTGGAATAGCAAATATATCCATATATCTTAAAGATGAGTCTGGTTTCGGTCCATGATCTACTCCGGTTACCAAAAAAATCAGTCATATATATTATTAGTGTTAATAGACGTTAAATACGTTTAAATCCAATTCAATGTTCATTATCCAGCATTTTTTTATTGTCAACTTTTGTTACACTCACAATCAGTTTTATTTTGTCACAATTGGTAGGTTAATGTCCATTAATAACATTGTAAATGCTTGACCTCACCGATGAATTACTAAGAAATAGTTCTTTGTTAGACTTGTTGTTAACTCTATTGTTGTTAGAAATACAATAAACGTCAATGTATCCAGTTTTTAGTAGACAGACATGACAATCATGACATAATAAACAAGACATGGAGATTGACCGGTGAGTCAAAAGATCTTACTACTGTATCTTTAGTAGATGTCTTTGACCAACGCAGTAAAATGGAATAAACAACACACATTAACCTAAAAGAAGAGAATATTAGGCATGCAACGATTTGACAGACACCTAGAAGCTACTCTCCAACCTTTGTCCTTTTCCAGTTTCTTATTATTCTCATTTTCATCACCCGAAGAAATAAAGGAAATTAAAATCAAAGTTGTTCCTTTTTTCTTGTTAATAATAAAATCAAGCTTGTTTTTTTTAATTTTCTAAATATTTATCCTGGTAATGATTTGTTTCTTATGTAAAATTGATAATAAAATCACACTCCAATTCGAATACAGATGTGCCGAGATTTAAATAGAAACAAAATTAGTGTGAAATTTTAAACAAATACAATTATTTACTATTTATTCAGTGTTTATGCAAGGCTCGAAATTCCATTTAAAAGAGCCTGTCTCCATTTATAAGTCTTTTGAAAGAGCTAACATTAAAAGGGTAAACAAAATCTTTCAAAGAGGTATAATTGAAATTTGGTTCCAATAATTAATCGTAGTTCTATTTCAAAAGAATTAAACTTTTGTCAAGGCGTTCATAAACAAAGACTGTTACTTTTTGATCAGGATATGAAATGGGAAAATGATGACATGTTAGTTTAATTGGGCTTAAAACCAATAAGTTGAACCTTTGATTATTTTATTATTAGTATATCTTTTGTTACTCTCTCGCTCTGTCTTTGGTAGGATGATATCTTATTTACTTACTTCAAATTCCAAATTGGTATAATCTATTAATATATAGGCATTGTAGTTCTTATGTCAACTTTTAACATCTAGTGGATCATGTGACTCATGTCCACAAGTTTAACTGTTAAAATGGGTGGGTTTCCTTATAGTTTGTCCACGTCTACAATCTTGGCCATGGACAATTTCATATGCAAAACAGATTTAAATTGTCTAAATTTAGTTTTGCCCATAAATAAAATGAGATGGACACAATAGACATTTATCAGTTCATAATACCTAAAAACTAAGTAAAATTGATTTGAGAAAAAAATTGAAATTCATTCTTATTTTTTAAAAATCGATTTTTTTTATTTTTTATACAATATCATTTAGATACGGTTATTAATAGACATAATCACTATTTATCCACAGTCAAAATAGTTAATATGGAACGGATCCAAATAAACATGAAAAATTCATTTTAATATTCTACTAATGGAATTAATTAATTAACAGTTTCTTTTGCTTATTTACATTATCATTATCTTTTCCAACAAAAGTTGTTTATTATTACCAATGAAAGCAATTATATGGGCTATATAGAATGTATTAAACTTAAAGAGAAACAATAAATGTCAACTGCTTACTTCAGATTCAGAAAGAGTTTTTACGAAAAAATATTAAATTTCTTTTGATGTAAAATAGACTTTTTCAACATAACTAAAATAAAATATTATCTAAAGTCTGAAAAAAGCAACTTTGAAAATTTAGAAAATTGTCGACAACGTAATGTGGATTGTTGATTAGATTCGAAAAATAACTCCAACTGAAGTAAAAATGTAAAATGAGACGTGAAAGATAAGAGAGAAACATTTTTTGGGAATGATTTCGTAAAGAAGAAAAAAAAATGTAAGGAGAAGACATATTGTGGTGTTTTCGTTTAGCTTTCTCGACTTTTCATAAAACCAACCCCAAATTCAACTCTTCCCATCTTTGACTATACTATTTGGTATTACTATGCTACATAGGTAAATAGTATTATATCATTTGACTGAAAAACACAAGAGATAAAGTTGTAGACCCTCACTCAACGTTGGATGGTTAAAGAGGGATCTTATGCGAAAATGGACAGAGTTAATTAATTAACAGGTATTAGTGTTTTTTTTTTGTATAAACAGTCTTATCTGCGACGTGTAAACTTGTCTTAATCCATATTTACCAAATCTACCGAACCCCCAATTTTTTTGTTTTCCTTGTAATTTCTTTTGTGTACGGACTAAACACCTTCACAATCTATTATATTCACATATATAGTTTATATATAAATCGCTCGCCACAAAAATAAATAAAAGCCCCTCCCCAACCCCAAAACTTGATATGATCATCTCAAAATTATATAAATAAAAATCCAAATCGCCTTCTCCTTTTTACCCTTCTCGGTGGAGCCTTTATTCACATTTCCGGTGAGCAAAAAAGCCAGAGAATGTTAGTTAAAATTTCTGCCTTCTTATATATCATCTTTCAGCCGTCTTCAATGAAGATCCTACTGATGAAGTCTCTGAACCTCTTGGAATAGAGTTTAGGATCAACAGCTGAGATTGATGCAGGATCGGCTTGTAGTGACTTATACGCATGCTCGATCTTTTTGGTTATGTCATAGTCTTGCAAGATGTCAATTACTCCGAAGTAGAGAACCACTTCATACATCTCACTGTGTGATGGATAATTGGCTCCTCCTGAGGAATACTGATCAAAATCGCTTCTTCGAGCCATTCGTTCCGCTCTTGCTGGCATGTTTGCGCCTAATCTGATCGATGGTTTCCTGTAAACAAAAGGTTGAGTTTTGATTAACTCTTTTGAGCAAAAATGATGAATCATGAATTGATTGAGCAAACAGGACCACATGATTTGTTTCACACAGCACACAACAGGATTGACAAGCAAATCTATTCATTAATACTAATCCAGCATTGAATCTCACAACCACTCCATGTCTCCACAATAATCCAAAGGCTATGAATGCAAAAAGCTTTGCTTTGTTAAGTCAACTTCTTAAACTAAAGATCAATGAATATTGAAATATAAATATTTATGTACCTGCCAGCTAAAATCCGGTCCATGTCTTGAAGTTCAGCCTCTAGGAAGCGGCAACCACGCATGAATTTCTCATTCTGATATGAATCTATTCTACCTGTACAAGACATTGACATTAATCTCATGATAGATCGACTTCAATGGGAGGGACATAGACAGAGAATGATATCTAAATTACCAGATCTCAAAACGAATGGAGAAAGCCCCATCTTTTCTCCTGTGTTGTCATCGCGAAAGTGAACACCAACTAAAAGGCTATAATCCATTATTCTCTCAGCTTCCAAGAACTCACAGTCGCGTTTTATTTGCCTGATCATGAATACCGATCAGCATTAGACATATGTTTAGGTTGCTAAATAATTTACATAGCCTGGCGTAAGCGAAAATTTAAAAATCCTGAGAGGCATAGAGCTTACTTCATAAGCTCTTGATACCAGTTTCTCTGAAGACGGAAAGCAAAATTGAGATCAAGGTCCTTGAGAGTCGTGGTCTCATCAATTTCCCCTTCAGGCTTTGCAGTACTGCGTCCGTGGGAAGACCCTTTGAGGTCAAACCGTCTCTGGATTCTATACTCGGAGCAGAACAAGTTGCCCATGACGATAAATCGAGTCTGATGAAAAAACACAAGCAGCACAGTAAATTTTCTGGACTCTAAGAGACACATGAAGCTTTAATTGAACAAACAAATACCTTTTGGCCACCAACGGGTTTTACACAATGAACACCGTAGAACCTAGTCACGAGGGAGTTTTCGTATTGGCAGACATGTTTGTAGTAACTTGGAAGCATTCTCAGCAGCACCTGGGTAAAAAGAAGACAAAAACTTCAGGTCAAATTTCATTAACTAATCACAGACTTAGTGGAGTTTATGATTGAGAGAGTAATGTGAAAGCAAAGAAAGAAACAAACAAAAGGGTGTCCCATCCGCTAATTAAGTAAATTAACTTGTACCGGACAAGTAATTCAAAGATGACAAGAGAAAGGTCAAAAAACAAGAAGGCAACAACTACTAACCTTGACTTCCGATTTCTTCACCGTCTTGATCATAAATCTATCATCTTGCGTTAGGTAAAAGAAGCTTCCACTCTTTCCAGGTGAAGATAGTTCCCGAAGAGCATCATTTCCACAAATAGCCAACATATACTCAGCTGGATCCACTTGGAAAAGCTCTCTGAGACGTCTACAAACAAAATTCCCCCAAAAAGAAACACATTTCATCACAAATATATTCACAATCTTATCAACTAAACCCAGATATAGGTATAGCCACATCACCAAAACCTAAAAGCATTCAGCAATTTGCTAAATTGGAACATTTTTTTGGAAAAAAAAGCTAAAGTTACCTGAACACCAAAGGGCAATAATCCTTCCACCGGAAATCAACTGACTGATGCGGTGGTGTGGTCTTAGTCCCTTCCGGTGGAAACCTTGTCCAAAATTTCTCCTTTGGATCGAAATCAGTCTGTTTAATATCTCGAACAATCGAAGCATGTTTACCAACAGAATACCTAATTCAATCAAACACAACCTTCATTAGATACAACAGAGAAAGCTAAATAAAAAAAAAACAATCAATCCATTTGAGAAGATATTTACCTGATTCCTAATTGCAAATTAAGCATCAAATCATATTTCTTATGCCCTTTAGATATAGTCTCTCCAGGTTTCTTAGCTTCACCATTAAACCAACAAGGATTCTTCTTAAACTGACGAAACCCATCACGATCCACAGAGATCCTATCTCTATAAATCATAGAAGCTTCAACATTATCAATAATATCACAAGTAATATCTCCAGCTTCACCATCAGATTCCCAAATACAGATTCTTGGAAAAACTTTCTCACCACTCAAACTTCCAGCTCCACTATCAACAGAAGATCTCTTCCTAGTAGCCACAATCAAATCATTCTTCTCAACCCCATTAAAAAAACTGTTCATAATATTACTCTCATTCCAAGCTCCAACACAACAACTTCCATCACTCCAAGTAAACACACCACTTCCTTTAGGAATCCCATTTTCCCATAAACCTTCATATCTATTCCCATTAGGCCAAACAAGTAAACCTTTCCCAGAAATCACACCGTTACGCCATTCTCCGGTGTACTGATTCCCATTTCTCCAAACGTACCGACCTCTACCATCTTGTAGATTCCTTCTCCAAGTACCTTCATAGAAATCACCATTTGCATAACGCTTTTGTCCATGGCCATGTTTCCTATCAGCAACCCAAGTTCCTCTATAAGTATCTCCATCAGCTCCGGTGAAAGTACCAAACCCTTCCATTCTACCTGATTTGAATTCACCTTCATATGTTGCTCCACTTGGCCATGAGAATTTGCCTTTACCTGAAGCTTTCCCTCGTTTCCAATCGCCTTCATACATGCATCCATCTTTCCATAAATACTTCCCGGATCCATGTGGAAACCCGCCGC
Organism: Cardamine chenopodiifolia; assembly: GCA_963922655.1. NCBI lineage: Eukaryota > Viridiplantae > Streptophyta > Magnoliopsida > Brassicales > Brassicaceae > Cardamine > Cardamine chenopodiifolia. The sequence goes on along the minus strand of OZ000483.1, from coordinate 5,269,016 downwards.
AGAAGCTTCCGATGTAGAGATCTCCGTTCGGAAGCGGCTTTTCAACATCCAGTAGTGGCGTGGGAGTCACGCGCCTCGTAGTTCCTTGAGATCGAGATCTCACCATTGGAGATAAAGCTAATAACAACGAATCGTCTCGTCTCTCTTCTTCTTCTTCTTCTTCAGCTAAACGTAGATTCTCCTTTTTCTTGCTTAAACACAGTTTAGTAGCTTCTTCTTTTTCTTCTTCTTCGCTCATCTACTCATCAGAGAATCTTCACACCACTCCCTACAATGTTCGTTAAACTCAGATGTTTGCATCCGGATTTTAGTTTTGAAATCTAGGGTTCAGTGGAGAAGAAACATACATTTTTTCTCCGGCGGATTCATCACCGGATTTTTTGAAACGGAAATGAGCTGAAAACAAAAAAAAGGTGGGAATATTTTATAGGGATTTGATTGATTAGATATTCAGATTTCACAAGTTTTTTAAAAAAATCTGAGATTTTGTACATACGCTATAAGAACATCAAAAGGAGAACGAAAACATCCAAAACAAAACAAAAAGGTAGCAGAAAAAAAAAGTGATAACAGAGACGGAAGAGAGATAGCAAAATAAAATTAAACACTCTGAATTTTTCATTTATAAATAAAGTTTCTGTTAAGGAAATGAAATAAAATAAAAAAAATATTATGAAAAAAGGGAAGAGAGAGAGAAGGAACCATTGGGAAGCGGACATAAAAAGCCCACCAGCCCGAAAAAGAAACCACAATATTATTAAAATAAATAGGCTTTAAAAAAAAAAAAAATAGAAAACGACATCGTAATATTTGATGTGTAAACATAATACAGAAGTCGAGATTGTTTCGAATTTGTGTTTGTATAATTTAAAGCGAGTGCAAGAAGCGTAGTATGGGCTACTACTACTACTCATACGTTAATATACAAAATCCACGTAGATTCTCTTCCTAGTAGCCTTATTAATTTATTTAACTTACATTATTCCCCATTTGTTATTTGTCACGGAATTTAAGTTATATGAGCTCTTATATTCCCACATGGATAGTGACAGATACACAAAAGCTTTTAGATGCTAAGTAATGAAATTTTTTTAAAGTTACGTTTGTGTCCGTCGATTACATTTATAATTTTAATGCAGTGGAATGTCGATATTTGTATTATATATTTAAACAATTAAGAAATAGAATACTGTGAAAATATGCATCCCATTTTTTATACTTCCTATGTTTCATTTTATATATATAATTAGATAATCAAAATGGTTTCATTTTTATTTGATTTTACCAAGTTATATGAAAATAAACATTTTCACTATTCAAACAAATCCTATAAATTCCTTATAAATCCAATTGGAAAACTTTTCATCGTAAAATATTTAAATTACTTGAATTTAAGATTCATGTTTTACTATAACTTTGAAAAAGGACCCTAATCATCATTAACTTTTTTTTCCTGCTTTCGTGTTTTGAAAAAAAAATCATATAATAATTCCTTAATTCTAATACATTTTTTTTTTATCTATTGCAGTTTTTGAAAACAGTTGGAATTTGTGTCGATACTCTAAAGTACCCAATTTTCCAAGGAATAAAATGTGGATATCCGACATTTTCAAAATCAAATACAGTACCAAAATACGTTGCATGTGATTACGTATATGCTAATTACGAATATATTGATTTCCAATGTATATGACACACGATTAATCCTACTTCTATCAACAAACTAAAATGGTATACTGTGGTGCCACAAATCAATTAATTTGATAAAATCATAATTAACAGTTCGGTAGAGTTTCACATAAATTGACATATCATCCTATTAGGTTCACAAACTTTGATTTGAAGTGCTAACAGGACATGATTGTGATTCTAATAACCACAACATCATAAAAACTAAGGTGCAACCGTGCAAGTAATAAACTTCATAATTCACACGTATTAAAATGTTATAAGTACATACCTAATACAACATTAACTAATATATTTCTAAAATTGTATTAAGAGTGGTCAGTGGTTAGTTAATATATAAAAATTGTAATTCCTGATTTTTGCAGAATCATAAACAGAGTTGAAATGTCATGAATTCCACTGTACTTCATATCTGAACAAGAAAGACAAATCTATTAAGTAAAATGAGTCTAAATGAATCACAATCAGCTTAAAAACAGTTTGATTAACCATCCAAACGAATTATTCTTATATATTCAGAGATTCAAGAACATGCATTTATATAATATAATCAAGTTCGTTTTTCAAGTCAATTTCAATCTTTAAATTGCTCGATTTTCATCATCCTTAGTAAATATTATAAGTACATACCAAATATAACATTAACTAATATTGTATTATGAGTGGTTAGTGGTGACTAGTAGTATATGGATGTGGTCGTTAGAGAATCAAACGCATTTAATCACCGTTGGAATTAAATATTGGTACAATCGCATTTAAAAAAACTGCAAGGGGTTGAAAATTTGAGTATTTATATCGTTTTAAATCACCATTTAATATTTTGTTTCGATGTGTTTGTTCTATGTATGTATTGGAGCTATTCCACACTTATTATATGTTCTTTTCGTCTTTACTACACCGTGTATTTTGCTTTCGGTACTTGAAGCCTACGTTAGCGTTGGGGTAGATCCCCAGTTTTTCCTTTTTGTGTGCACGGGTTGGATCCCCCAGTTGAAACATAAAAGCACTAATCAATATTTGTCCATATCAATGAAAAATCACTCGATACGAAAACAATATATAATAAGAAAAATATTGGGGAATGGAGAATGTATTTTCCCATTCATACGCCATAACGAGTAGGTAGGTCCTATACACCATACTTTCCCGATCCAGATATTCAAGATATATTATTATATATACTAGCAAAATCATTTTTTGGCTATAATGTTATTTGTACCCTAAACCTGAAACTCTACTATATGTGCTTTCAAATCACTAAACCTTAAAACCTAAAGTAATATGTATAAATAAATGATATCACGAAGAATTGCAAAAAAGCTTTAGATTTTAAAATTTAACTATATATACTCATTTTCTTTTTTTTATGATTAAAAAATCGCTAAACCTTAAAATTCAAGGTCTTTCTGCAATTATTCGTGATCATTTAGTTATATATACTTTTAGTTTCATTTTATATTGGTATAGAATAGTAAGAAAAACTTAATTATCCACACATATATATCGATTGTTTGAATTCAACTCATAATGTATTGCTTACTCCAAAATTTGAATTCTAAAAGTATTAATTAATCTGATGCAAAACATCTTTGTTTTTGGTCAACTACCAAATCAAGAGAATTCCTAAATTATTTTTCCACCAAACATAAGTTTATTGACTACTGAATCTGAGAGAAACAAGTTTTGAATTTAAATTTACCTTTGGTTACCTGTTTTTGATGAAATTACAAATATTGGGGTGATGAATTATACTGTCTACGAAAAATTAAAACATCAACTAGCTTATGACCATATCATTGAATATATATTGTTACGAAAAATATAGTTCTGAAACATAAAAGATTGCCAAATACTGCAAATAGTCTGGACAAAATGATATTAAAAAAACGTTAATATTGCTAAAGGGGGAGGAGAGTAAGGTATGGTCGGTTCGACAAATTGATCTGTAGTGGTTCGTTTGAAAGAAAAAACGTTGTAAACCGTATCCAAGGGGAACGGACTGAACAATTATTTGGTGCAACAACATCACTACTGCTCAGTAAGAAAAAAGAAAGAAAGAAGAAGCTGAGAATGTTACACTATATTATTCATTTCTTGTATGGTATTTTACGTACTTTCATTCTATTTATAATACTTTGGATAACGTGTTTATACGCTTTGCAAATAGCCAAATAACAATACACGGTGTACACCAAATAATTGATATCGAATACATATCTTAAATGTTCCATCGAATATGTACATTTTGTCAGATGGAATATACTATTCGTTAATAGCGTGTGATGGTTCTATACAAACTAATGTATTATGTGTTTAATTGGCTAGGTAACGCACGAAAATACTTAAAACTATTGTAAAAAAAAGAAAGAAAAACACGTGTACGTAACTACAAATGCGATGTTCTTATTTATTATATCTTTTAAACCCTTAAACCTAAAAAAAAACAAAAATGCATGGCCATAATAATGCGACGTTGTCCAAAAAGAAAAATAGAAAATAAATAATTATTAACAAGTCCTTATCAATTACTTAACTCAACCTCGAAGTCGAGAGTAGGACGGGAAGGTGAAGCCAAACAGCTCCTTTTACAGTTGGACCACTAAGGCTGAGCTGGAAAAAAGGAAAGTAGGACCCATATTTATGCTATTGGCCTGTCACGGCCCATCCTAAAATGTCGTCGGTTACGAAGCATCCACGACATAGACGGTGCCACATGTAGAAAATACACTTTCAGCGGTCAAGATTAAGTCCACGTCATCAAACTTCTGAGAACTCCACCTGTCTGTCTTACCTGGCGTCAAAGATTACGCTTTCGTCGTTTGCGCGTAGTTCTCACGTGCAAACGAACTTTTTGTACGCGTGCGACGGTGAACGTCGTATCAAGGTGTGATGATTCAGTGCGTGACTAAAATATCAAAGTTTCAATTTAGCCGCATAAAGAATTTTATCTACAAATTAACTCCAGAGTTGTTTGATTTTTCAATTGAGCCCACATACATCCAACATGGAGTCGTATCATTTTGAGACATCATTTCGTTCATATTTACAGATAAAAAAAGAGAGTAGATGATGCTATTTTTTTCCTTTGGGCGAAAGAAATGGATGCTTTTAAAACCCAAAAAACTTACACAAAAAGAATTTGGAAGTTTAGTAGGATTACTCAAATATAACAAAAGCTTAGGGGGCAAACTGAAAAACAAAAACTGATAAACAATGGCCGGTGGATCAGGTAGCCGTCCTACTACAACGCGGTGATCTTAGCAAACTCCTATCTACTCGTCACCTATTGAAATCCCTAATGTCACATTGCTTCTTTTTTCCCTTAATAAATCTTAAATTATCCACAACCACGCAAAAAAATGTGAATATTGTTTTGAATTTTTAGGGAAGCAGAAAGATATATGTTTGAACTTTGAACTGGTTAGGCACGAGGAGCAGTATAAACAAATGTGATGATAGAGTACCGCTAGTCCATGTATTAAAACATGATTTGCATCAATATACAAAAAAGTTTGCACCATTTTGTTATTATGATATTCTATCATTCTACTATTATGAACTAGTCATTATTGTAGTTTTCTATATTATTAGTGCAGTTCTATTTTGTTATTAAAACAAGCTTAATATTTGTGTAATTATTTCCCAAAAATACTATTTGCTTAATCAATTGATTGAGGCTTTGGGTTTGTGAGTTAAACGAATGGGAAATACAAGTGTCACCGTGTACTAAGGTAAAAAATATATTTGAAATTTTGTAACTACAATATTTTCCGTCATGACTATAATCTTCGTTAATAATTATTAGTTTCTAATTACAGAATTTTGTGACCAAGTTTATAATATTTTTTAAAAAATTACTAATGTTTGATCCCATCATCGTTGCAAGGAGGGTTGTAGTTTGGAAGAAATTAAAGATTTATTGCAAATGGGTAATCATTATGTCTGCTGTTTAGTAAGTAAATTATGACTTATGTTGACGTAAACATATGAATTTGCAAATAAGCAAGGATACACGAGAGAAGCTCAGATATTCACGTAACGATGTTCCTTTGTTCTCATGGAGAAAACAAATGGCCATGATAGCTGATAAGCCTTCGGGGATGTCATATCACGCCGAATCTACCAAACTGTTCCATCTCATTATATTTTAATATTTAGCTTTTTTGTATGATATTTTTGGCTATTAAGTAATTAGATTCATCATAATCTTTTTTTTCCTGCCGGTTGTATTTCAAACAAAACTATCTTAGTGCGGTTCTCGGTGCTCGAAGCCTCGAAGGTGCGGCTGTTTGAATTTATGGAGATCTCTTTCGATTTATTCTATTTTATTGCCGAGTATTTTTATGTAAATTGGATTCTTAAGTTTATAATTTGTATTGGAAACTAAAAAAAGTTGATAATTGTACAAAACTTGAAGGGATTGGGTCAATTTCTTTTTCTTTATTTTGTGTATAAGAGGATTGGGTCAGGTTATGTTCTTGATTTCAGCCACTAGAATACGTCATTGGTTTAATTGTGGACGATGGATTGGATAAAGCTATTATAAAATATACATAGAAGAATACTATAATTTGTATCATGGTCAAGTATCAGTAGGGGAACGATGTCGAAGTTCCCATGCAGCTGCCGAAATCATATTTATTATAGAAGTTCACATTAGTGATGTGATCATACATATCATCTCTATTTTTTTGTTTGGACTTGGATAATCCATACTTAATATTTGTTCCCGAAATTCAAATACGTCTCTTTGTCGCGTGGAAATAATAAAGACAGGTTTACGATTGTCTGAACCAGATTTTGTGAGGTTTATGATCAAAAAGTCAGCTTTCATGTTCATGGCTATGACCGGATCTCAACTACATCTCCAAAATGCTCCGATAAATATGCTAGAATGGAAATTCGCATGCTAAACTTGATTATCGGTTCTGGTCATAGCAAAAGCTTCATCCATGCTCTCGCTATTTACACCAGAAAGTCCAGAACCAATGTTTTGAAAACTGGACCAAATCGGCTGGTCTAACCAGAAATCATTTATCTAGCTAAGTTCTGATAGAATCATTAAACGAATTTAAATTGAGCAGTTAAAAGTTAAAACCAGTAAACAGTAGTGGTCCAGTTTAAATAGCAATTCAAAATCACTATTTTTCGTTTTCAAACTATTTTTATTTTCCAACTCTAATTACAAAAAAAAAGATACTATTTTTTTCTTTATACTATGGATTAATTTTGTTTTCATCAACCTTTCCACTTATGTTTTTCTATATAACAAAATGTGATAAACGCATTTGACGTATCGGACAATTATTTTTTCATGTTGCAATTTAAAATTATTTTTTTTGATAAAGTTCATGTTGCAATTTGGGATTAAGTTTTGTTTAATATGTTGCCATTTATTTATAGATTTAAATGTTAGACTATATTTTCTGTTGTTATTTTTGCGAGATAAAATGGTATTAAAGATTTTTTTACCAAAAAAAATTAAGTGTGGATTGTAAATTTTTCAGTTTTATGTTGCTAAACTTCTATTTTCAATTATACTACATAGTTTATTTATATATATATATAATTAAATTATTATAAAGTGACTTTGAGCGAGACTTTCCACCAGCTGCCATTTCTCGAAAAATTCTCAAGGCGGAGACGGAGGAGATTGTCAGATTGATCTTCCGCCGATGCTAAAAGGTTGAAATTGGCGTTTGTTTTCTTTTCAGATATGCGGTTTAAGTTTTAACGACGGCAACAAAGTTTCGAACCGTAAACCAGCCAAACTTGAATCTTACTCGGCCCGTTTAATGACTTTGACGAGACCCATTACAAAAAATCAAGGCTTAACATACATATGAAAATTTTTCTAATCAAATCAATAACATAAATAATCATTATGAATATAATTAAGACATAATCAGTACGAGTTAAAAATATGTGGAAACCACTTTATCGAAAGCAGTTTTAAAACCAATAAATGTATTTTTTTGAAAATTTTAAATCACTTTTAATCCTATACTATATGTGATGCATTCTTTGAAAAAATATTTTTTTGTTAATAAATTACTTATTGTATTGGCAATATGAACAAGAGTTATAGTTATCAAACCGATCTTGTTACAAGACCACAATTACAAACAAGAGAAAAAATCTAAGTCATTCAAAGTTCTCATAATTATGGCGGGACAATCTTTTAATAATATAATGATGATAATGTTGTTCTTGGTACTATTTATGGCACATTTATCTCATTCCAGCACGGTAGACTGTTGATTTTTCTATATGGTCTACTAAATTGAAAAAATGTTGTATATTAGACACGAAAATATATGTTAGGAGAATCTTATTTACGCATGTATAGTGTTACATTGATGCGGTAGTTATATGCTTTACATTGTTTTTTGCGCTTTACATCGATTATTTTGCAAACTCTACTAATGGACCGTTCACAAGTAGACCCAATTTTTTATTAATCGACTACGTACCCTAAAATTGCAACGATCTAATATTTTCGGATACTGAGCGGTCGTCTAGAGGCAAGTCGACGTCCGATTTGCTGTTTGTTAATTTTTAAAAACTAGTCTTTGGCTATAAAAAATGGAAATGGGATTAAAATTGCATTTAGTCGGAAATCAGAAAAATATGTAACCAGAATTTCAATTAATCAGTCCAAAGTAAATTACCTTTTTAAATAAAGCAAGTGGCATTCATAGAAGACTAGAAACACTCTCTTTAAAAGCTAACATAGAACTTGTAAAGACTCTCACTATGTAGAAGCTAATTACTATGTTAGGAAAGCATTACGCCAAAGTCAAGATATTCTTAACCAATGTTAAAAAGTTAACCGTAGTTAGCTAACCTTTAGTGATAGAACCCCATTCCTCTTTAACATACTACAAATACTCAAATTTCCATTCTTTATTTCCTTGAAATTTGGTTCCAAGTAAAAAAATGGATGGTGATAGTCATCGTCCTCGAACACTTACTGTTATGATGATAGCTCTCATCATCATGTTCAACACTCTCAGACCAATTCTCACACCACCAACTGTTCTCAACGCACCATGTCAAGAACAAGAGATGATCACAGAAGCGCTATTTCGAGTCAGACAAGTAGCAAGAAACAGTTTCTGGATGTTCAGTAATTCAGCTTCTGCGTTTTCCCTCGTGGCGGCGTTAATTAGTTCAAGTCTGGTCGCGTGTAGCTCATGGCTCAGTTGACGTGGCGAATCCGGATCGGAAGCGGAGAAGTGAAAGAGTCTCCTTCAGGCTTGTGATGGTTGCTCTTGTCTGCTTCTCGCTTGCCACCAAGTATGTGCTAGTTGTTAGGCTGTTCCTTCTTGGTTCCTTTCTGCTAGCTCTCTCGTTGAAGGACTCTTTCTTCTGCTAATTCTCTATGTGTCCTCTGGCGTGTTAAAGGTTGGATGAGATCATCGATCATTTATATATAATTTCATTTGTCATTCTATCTTTTAAATTTGTGTAGTTTCGCTCTATTATTCACGAATGTTAGCGTTGTTTCATCATATAATATAGTTTTTTTTTTTTTTAATTATGTGTTTAGTTGATAACTTGATCTATGAATCATTTCAAGAGGACAAAAGCCAAACAATTTTAAAAATAAAAAAATCAAATATCTCATTTACTTGGTAATTAAAATTAATGCAACGTTGCATTTTGTTTATATAACCGAAAACTCCACGCTAAAACGTTATAATATAGTTGAGTCGAATAGTAGTAACATATAAATCGATCGCAAACTGATGGTAATGATAAAATTTCCCTGCCAGTAAATTAATTTTGCTTGCGGGAAACGGATTTTAAAGTCTGACGTACTTTAGATCAAGACAAAATAATCATGGTATTATAAACCTCCGATAAATACATCGTTCCACATGTCATAAGACGAGACAACTGCTTCATCTTTTGTCTGGTAAATGAGATTATACGAAACTTGGAAACCCATTGACCTCGTTATAAAGTGAAGAAAGAATTGAATAAAATGTAAAAACATAGGCAATAAATATTCTTATATAAACTAAAAAGGATAAAGTAGTCTCTTTCATGATATATATATTTATGGTCATTATATCAAATCTCAATTATTAGTAAACAATGCATATATTTTTCAAAATGGGTACCCAAGCTTTAGAAAACGTAGGGTTATTATAAACCATTTGTTCATGGTTAAATTTACCCTAAATTTAACGATAGTTAGGTTAGATAAACCCTCATGCTTAATCCCTTTTTCCTCTTTTTCACAAACTCCAAAACCCTTCAACATATTTTCATTTTCTTTTCTCAACCTTAGTCTCAAAATCTCCATTATTCCTTGCAAGATTTATATCCGCCATGGATGGAGGTCGTGAGAGAAGAAAAGAGCTTCGTCGATTAACAGCTCGTTTCTTTGTAGCAGTCTCGCTCGATCTTTTCATTGGAGTCTGCAAACGAGCAGCTGGTTTGGACCGTTTAGATCCAAATCAGGGAAAGAAGACCGGACAGGTGGCGATCTTGGGCGTCAGAGTTCAACTTGTTAGCACATCTTTGTTTTCTGTTGGTGATTTAGCAAATCACTGCAGCGCGGGTGGAAATGATGTGAAAACTACGACTAGAGTGCGACGTACAGCTGGTGATGGGTTTGATCTGCATAATGATGTCCTTCTCTTTCTTGGCTTACCTTCGTTGGTTCGTCGTCGGGAGTGTGACTGTGTGACTGTGTGAGTCTTTTTTCATCGCCGATGGTTGCAATCTCTATTTTTTTTTTGTTTCTCTTGATATGAACTTGGTTTGTTGATAAGAGTTATGGACAGGATCTTTTCTGAATACCATTTGATATTGTAGTCCAAGATTTATCCGTTTATAACATAAAATGCCTGTAACAGTATAATATTATAAAATTATCTTTCATAATGATCCTGGTGTCATAATCGCTTTTAAAATGGTCAGTGTGTTGCCATTTCCGGCATTGATGCTTAAACGTTAAATTAGTCGGAGTTTGTGTCAAAAGACGATATTGCTCTTGCAATTTGTTGGTGGAGATATTTGAGATCAAGACAAAATAATCGTAGCTTATTAGAAGCCATCCGATTAATCCATCTTTCCACGTGTCGTATGATGAAGTAACTGCTACAACTTTCGTTTGGTAAAAAAATAGAAAGCTACATTGACCCTCCCCCAAGTGTTTTTAACATTTTACTGTACCTTTTTTAGAAAAGTGATGAAAAACTTCGTTAAATTAAAAACATCATATTTAGTAAAAAAAACTAACAATATATAAGATATATTCTTTATATGTCAATTCTCAATTATATTACTAAACCATGCAGCAACTTTATATCTTTGTAAATGTTAGCCAAGATCAATATAAATTTCCAAGAATTTATTTATGTAATCATTTTAACGTTGAGCAAGAGAGGTCAGTCCTTGGTCCAGAATAGTCAGCATTACCAGTCGCTTGAAAACGAACAGTTATAACTTATAACAAACCATGGTCTATGGTTAAAACTTAACCATAGTTAGGTTAGATAAACCTCCTTCCCTTCCCTTCCCTTCCCTTCCCTCTTTAACAAACTCCAAAACCCTTCCACATATTTTCTTCCTTTCCCCATTTTCCTGGAAGATTCCGATCACAATGGACGATGGAGAAGGTGACATACGAGAAGAAGCTCGTCGAGTAAACGATCGTTTCTTTTTAGGAGTATTGCTCACCATTTTCACTGAAATCTGCAAACGAGCAGCTGGTTTTGACGTTTCAGATCCAAATCCGGGAACGGAGACGACGAAGAACGGAAACGTGGCATTCTACTGTGCATCAGAGCTCAACAAGTTAGCCAGTCTCTGTTTTATGTTTATGATGGTCAGAATCGGTTTAATCATACTCGGATTCGTCTAAATTCAATATTTCGAGTTTTTTTTTTCGTTTTGCTTCGATCAACGAGAGGTTGCAGTTTTTGTTGCTGGTTTCCTTTGAAGCTTAGTGAGTCTATGCTCGTGTGGAGCTCAGTTTTTTTTTTTTTTAAACAAAGATGGAGCTCAGTTTCTTTCGTTGAAGTTGTTGCAAAGTTGGTAACGATGTCGTTAAGGGAATAAGGCTTGAAAACTTGGTTGCATGTATAAAAATTAAAAGAAGAAGACGTTACTTTGAGAACTTATTTTGGTTTTAATCGCTTTGTAGAATCGAGCGATCGTACTTCTTTTACCTCTCGAGAGTAAAATTTTCGAAAACAATCTCGTTAGGCTGCTTGTCACATTTGACACTGAACACATTTTTGTTTTGGATCTTGGACCATAATCGATTAAATTATACTTGTCCCATTGCCGTTTAAAAAAAAGAAAATTATATTTATGCTTGTATTGTATCTCTAAAAATGTTTGTATTCTCTTCCTTAATTAGATCTCTAAGTTAATATAAGAAACGGGAAATCCCTAATATATGTGTTCCTGATGCATGGCCTGTCTAATATAAAATAGTGTAAAGTAAAAAAAGTTTTTTTTATCTATTTATAATTTTTGTATCTAATTTAATGTTTCTTTATTTTGGTTTATTATTTTAGTGTCTAAAACTTTGATTTATTCAGATTTACGTCAGGACCGGATATTACACGTGTGAAAGTAATAGTTTGGAAGATAACTATGATATTACATGTGAAAGTAATGGAAGAAGTACAATACGTAATGATTGTGCTTAATAATTTTTTTGTACACGATGCCTAAGAATGTAATAAGGTGACAACTCATATAAGGAAATAAAAACGCAGAATAAAAACATTATTATCATGTTATCCACGTAATTTACTAAACCTGAAAATCAGTTTTAATTTTTTTTTTCTTTAATATCACTTGATTTCCGTTTCAAAATTTTGGTCCGATGATAGAGATTCATGAATGTGACTATATGTGGAGGCATGGCTTTGTTAAAATTGTCCTTACAGAATCCGAAAGTTGTATGGATGTGAATGAATAAGAGTTTTGACTTTAGATCTCATTGAAAGAGATGTTAGCTTAAACGATAATATATGTTTAATCCATTTATAATTCAATGTCGTTAGCAATAAAGTAGTCATCATTAATTAATACATTCATCAAATGGAAATAATATCATGATATCTATACTATTGTTGTGTGATTTGACAAATAAGAAAAAGAGTGTTGCCTTCTCTATGTCGCTTCATCTAACTATAAACTATATAACTAATAAAGTTTTATTTTTCATTTATCATTTACAGAACAACCAAACTATTATATATATACACATAACTTTTTAACCATACCCGAATTTAGATATAACAGTGTAAAGTATTTATTAGTTAATTTATGTTGTTTGAAATATAACTAATCGCAGAGGCTAATAACATCGACTTCACCAAACGGGATGTTTGGTTTATGTGTTGTTCAGAATTGATTAGTTCCAATCCCTTTTTTTTTTTAATTTTCTTTGCCATTGATATTTAGTTTGAAAACAAATTCAGTGTATAGTAGTAATTAGTCGGTTTCAAACATCCTGCTGGCAGATCACCCACCAGATTTCTTACCAAAAAATAAAATGAATTTAACGATGTTCTTGAATGTTGATACAAGTAAGTCATTACTATATGCATGAATAGTAGAGCGTTGGGATAGGGGTGGTGTTTTATGTTATACTATGAAAAGTTTTAATTAGATACATTAAATCCATTTTATTTCAAGTAGTGTATTTTGAATAGGAAACAAATCTTATGTGAAAGACAAAGTTTTTTTCTATATAAAATATTTAAATTAAATCAAAACTTAATTCTTAACAATATACTATATTTTATTTGAGTAAATATCAAACTCCAATAAGGTAATAGCAGAGATGTTGCCACGTTAGAAAATTAAATTGATATAATCCAGTTTGAACCCTCAAAATCGGAATCAGTAAAATAAAATTTACCACCGGATAAGTTCTTAATCAATCTTATTTAGGTTGCTATCTATATTCAATATAAATAAAAAATGAATTAAAAACTTAAACTCATTAAAATTTTAATTATATATCTGAATATTAAAAACCATATTCGAGAAATGAAACCGATACTGTGCAGTGTTTCATTATTTTTCACTACATATTCACTACTAAATTATTAAAAATTTGAAAATATTTTTTATAACCGTAAAAATAAGACACCTTGAACAGAAATACAACCTAGAAAAACTAAAATTGTAAATTTCTTCTTTTCCAATTTTCTTTTTGGTAAATTTCTTTTCATGTCCAAATCAATTTAATATTATTGGTAAAAAATAGAAATTCTGATGAAAAGCAGATATTTTTGCTGTAAAATCAATTTAGTAAGAAAATAATAATAAATAGAAAAAACTCAAAAAGACTAAAGAGCCAAAAAAAAAAAACGTAAATTAGTAATAATCTGTGACTGTGTGTAGTGGTGCCACCTTGCAACAGTAAAAGCTAAAAAACCGTTCATGTTTGGATCCGTCGACCAATATATTCCCGTCATGACCCGGGGGGGGACCCCTCTCTTCCTCATCATCCAACGGCTCTCCTTCTCCTGACTTTTCAATCAACCGTCAGATTTTCATCCAACGGCCCTTATTAAATCTAGTTTCATCTCTCTCCCTTTAAAAATAAACCCAAGCCCGGTCCAATTTTTCCTCTCCTGCTCCTCTCTCTCTTTCTCTCTGAGCTTCGCCGTTAAATTTTCTCCGGTACCGGAAAATAGAGCAAAAATTACTGTTTCACAAGAAGAACTTAAGACTCTGTCTCTCTCTCTTTTTCTCTCTATATATCGTGCGTGATGGTAGTTACGGTGGTGAAGCAGCGGTTAGTGTACTCTCGCCTGAGATGTTGCCGGCGAAATCGAGAACTTCGATTATGACCGGAATCTCACCTTCGTAATTCGAGGATTTAGTTTTCTTCGTTTTTTATAATTTCGAAATGGACGGACAGACGAAGCTTACGAGGACACAATCATCGTTGCTCCGGTCATCGTCGACGGTTAGATCGTCTGTTCACAGCTTAGCTTCAATCGCCGAAGGTGATTTTAGCGAGAAACAAGATCTAGAAGCCGGAGAGAAAGAAGAGAAGCAGAGAAGAAAACCGCCAAAACCATTCGGTTCAAGTCCACGACCCGGTATAACTCGGATTAATCCTGGTTTAGCCTTCACTATGGTTTCCCTCTCTTTCCTCAGCCTCGCATCTTTCTTCTTCTTCGTCGTCTTCTCTCAAACCGATGAGATTCTCACATCGGAGAATCTTCTGTTAGCTTTAATCTTCGTCGCCGTCGCTCTCTTCTTAGCCTCAAAGAACATCGCACTTCTCAATCAAACAATACTCGCAATCAAACAAATCTGCGACGAAACCACTAAAAACTTAGGGTTTCAAAACAGAAACCAATCTAAACCGGTACAATGGTACATCGGCGACGATTCCAAACCGGAGAAGAAGATCATAAAGCGATTCGTTAAAGAAGGTGTTCAATTTTACAGTCATGGAGATTTCTATGAAGGTGAATTTCACAAAGGGAAGTGTAATGGAAGTGGAGTTTATTACTATTTCGTTAAAGGAAGATATGAAGGTGATTGGATTGATGGAAGATACGATGGTTATGGGATTGAGAGTTGGGCTAGAGGAAGTAGATATAAAGGTCAATATAGACAAGGTGTTAGACATGGTTATGGAGTTTACAGATTCTACACTGGAGATTGTTATGCTGGTGAATGGTTTAATGGTCAAAGCCATGGATTTGGTGTTCAGTCTTGTGCTGATGGTAGCTCTTATGTAGGAGAGTCTAGATTTGGTGTTAAACATGGTCTTGGATCTTACCATTTCAGGTATCTATCTGTTTTTTTCTTTTTATCTATAAAGTAATTGGTGAATCTGATTAATAAAAGTACAATCTTTTGTTTTGTGTTTTGTCAGAAACGGAGATAAGTATGCAGGAGAGTACTTTGGAGACAAAATCCATGGATTTGGTGTGTATCATTTTGCTAATGGACATTGTTATGAAGGAGCATGGCATGAAGGTCGTAAGCAAGGGTTTGGTGCTTACTCGTTTAGAATTGGTGATGCCAAATCTGGTGAATGGGATTCTGGGAATCTTGTAACGTTTCTGTCTCTTACGAATGAGTCGGTTTGTAAAGCGGTTCAGGTAAATTACTAAACCCGAGTTAAACTCGTTGGTGAAGTGGGAAAAGTGGTTAAAAAGGATGAAACTTTAAACTTGAAAATTTTGCAGGCGGCTAGAGAAACAGCGAAGAAGGCAGTGAATCCGAGAAGAGTTGATGAGCAAGTGAGCCGAGCCGTGAATGCAGCTAATAAAGCTGCAACGGCTGCAAGAGTGGCTGCAGTGAGAGCTGTTCAGAATCAGATGGATGGTAAATTTTGTCAAAGTTGAAAAAATGTAAAAAAATCTTCTGCTTTATTTTATTTTATTTAAAATTTGCGGTTTCTCTGTAACCCTGAATCGAAGCTTGTTTCAGAGGTGTGTAACAGAGTAATTTTCGATCTTTTACTATTGTAACAATCTGTAAATAGAAGAAAAAGAAGATGATGAAGAAGCTGGTGTTTTGTTTTTTATGTAAATCAACGGCTTGAAATGGAGCTATTTTGTTCTAATCGGAATCTTTGGGAACAAGTGATTTTGATTGGTATTATGATCTTGATCTGGATCACTGACATGTCGATTTTTTATGTTTAGATATGAACAATAAATAGCAATTTGTTTATTCGTATTAATATAATATAATTTGGTTGCACAAGAAAAGGAAAAAAATTGGGAGAAAGATGAAGAAGAAGATTCTTGTTCGGCGCTAACCTTGCGGTTCCCAAAAATTATCGAATTAAACAAATAATAGCCCTGTCGTAATCCAAAAAATATCAACTAATTATTACAACCTATATTTATAGTCGCTGGTCATAGTACCCCGAAAAAAAAACAATGCTGTAAATCTATCTGGATTATTAAAGATTTATGTTAGAGGTACCAGTTTTTTTCTTTCAAAGATTTAGTTACACAATTTGTATTTGGTTTGCAAATATACAACACTGTATTTTTTATTAGTAAACCCTTGTCAAAGTTTTGTTTAATCAATCAGATCACATGTATTTGCGGATATTTATATGATTTAAAAAATGTTCTGTGAGCTATAGTTTTTTCATGTACCAACACACTGAGTTTACGAATCTGCGTCGATCTCAATGTTTCATTTTGAATTTTCTCACCAGAAAAAGGCAAAGTTGAAATATTTTCCTTTTTGATGCTTCAAATTTTGAATTCTATGCGACAGCAATGCGTACTCAGTTTTATTATTATGGATATGGATAAGATTTTAAAAAACTACTTAATCAATCATGGAAATAGTTAATGAATATTTTCAATCAGCAAATAAAACTATTTTTGTCACGACAGGAACACATCCGATGCATACATGTTTCGTCGCATAAACGAAATGTTGAAAAAGCCATGTGTCCTCATCGATCATCATACTAAGAGGATATCATTTGGGATTTATATCAAATTATGTATTATCCTTATCCTTTCTTTCGTTTTCTTATATTTTATAGTATTATTATTATATACGCCACTGATCACATGGTTCTTGCTGGATTGGTCTCCCTTGGCATCAAAATACTCCAAACAGAGCTTGAAACTATAGCAGAATATTCCAATTTATTTACCCAAAATATTTTTCTAATTTATAACTTGCAAAAGAAAAGCTCGTGTTTGATAATAGTTTTATTACAATTAAGCATTTTCAAAATATTTTAAAGTATTTACAACACTAAATACATACATATCATATATATGCACATTTCTATAACCTTTTTTTTTGGGCTAGAAACATTCACCTAGCATGATGCTACTAGCATCCAAGTGGGTTGAGAAGACTCTTTGGTAAAAGAATTCTCATAACCTTCTTTCAAATAAACTACGAGACTGCTGTCAAAAAAGAAAAAGAAAGAAAAACCACTACACTGGTAACCTCTATCAAAATACTCCAAAATAAGTTACTCACTTTCATACAAATTCAAAGATATGAAGTGATATATTCTTCATTATTAGAAAAGTTTTCCAAGTAACATGAAATGAACACACCCCTATTTTGAATACTGTTTTTTTTTAAGTAATCTAATTTAACGTATTTAAAAGCATTATAATACAGTTAACCTTACCGCAAAATTGCTTGAACTTTTTGCACTATTATTTAAAATTTTAATTGAGTAGCACTGGACTTTTAAATCTCTACAAATATATAATTTACAAATAATAGATCCATGACACCATTATTAATACATAATTAGGAATAAATATTAAAGAAAAATTTAAACTTTTATCCATATAAGTATATTAGTATTTCTTACCTCCCGGTGTAATTTTGCTGACAGCATTTTGACTAAGCTGTTGACTATCAAACTTGGAAATTGCTAACCTAATTAATTATCCTACAGAGAGAGAATTACGGTTTACAGATTTCCCAGAAATTAAAAAGTAGTCCCCTCAAATATAAAAAAGGCATCTATTTTACGCTTGAACATTTAATTACGAGCAAGCTTAAACGACAGCAGTAAAACGAGGAATAAGATTTTCTTATTGAAATTGAAAACAAGAAATTTTTTAATACTTAGTATAATATACATATATGCACGGAATATAATTTAGTTTCTTGAATGGTCGACCCCATATGAATAGTTTACATAAACGTATTAAATAGTAGATCTATAGAACCTATATTTTTAAAATCAAAACATCAAGCTATATTATTATAACAACTATAATCAGTGGCAGAGGTAAAAAAAAATTATAGGGGTCAAAATAAATAAATTATAATATAATATGCATTATATATAAAATAAACTATTATTAATTTTGACTAAAACATAATATAGTTCTATACAGAAGCAAGTTTTAAAAAATATTTAACCTGAAATTCAAGCAAATTTGATATTTAAAAGATTTTAGCTATGATAGTCAAAGATTGACAGAGGAAAAAAGGTTAAATTTTGTGTTTTTCTTAAAGTAAAAATAATATTAGATTAGTAGCTGTAATTTTTTTTACTTCAGTTAAATCTGAAATTATTATTGCATTAGAATTATGTTAAAAATTTCTAACAGAACCCAACTTTCAAGTATTTGAGTTTTTTGTTGTTTCATATATTTCGACCATGTGATTCAAAAAATTTTGTATTGGGGTCAAGATCTAATCTATATTGGGATCAGTAATAATTATTATTAAGAAATATAACATATTTTCAAAATTTATAGGGGTCGATTGACCCCCTCATTGTAAGTTACCTCCACCCCTGACTATAATAATTTAACACCTTAACTAATACTTAAAAAAAAAAAAGAAGAAACTATGGACGAGGGAGTGAGGAATGCTTGTTTCGGCATGCATGTCTCTGCCTCGTTTGATATTTATTATTATTATAATGTAAATAATAGTAGTATATAAACTCGAATAATCAGTTGCTAAAAATAAAATCAAAAACTGGAATAATCATTGTTATGACTTCTGCGTTTTTATGTATTTGTAATTAATTGTTGTGCATGCATATTTAATTAAATACATATTGGTACAATTAAATTAAACGAATGCTGGGGTTCCTGATCTTGTTGGTCCAATGGGGTGCCACTTACTGAACAAAAATTAATAACTTGGTCAATGTACGTCTTTCAACTACAATTATGTGAAATAGTTGAGGCTAATTCTTCCAATATTTCACTACACCTCTACGTTAGGGCTAGGCTTAAAAAACTCTGGTTCGGTTCGATTTAAAACTTTAAAACTCTGGTTTTGTTTGGTTTGGGGAAAATGGTGCTGGATTATACCTAATTGAATTTTAATTCGGTTTGGTCCATAAATGACAAATTTTAGTTCGGTTCACTTCACAATGGATTTGAATTAGACCCAAAACAAAAATAGGGTTGACAAACATTACTTTTTGATAAATTTCTCTATTTTTAGAAATTTGTTTCACCTAAAGCTCGAACTTAGAATCTTAGATAACAGAAAATAAAATCAATACGATATATTTGATATAAAATTATATTCGACGCACAATTAAAATCGACTCAAACTCACCTAGAACCAACACCTAACCTGAACCACCGAAGACTACCCGAACCACATTATATCTAACTCGATCCATGCCATACTCGAATAAATAGATTGGTAGAGTTCGAAAACAAAAACATTACATAAATACGAGTGAATGGAGGTGAATATGATCATGATTAACAATGGAGCTTCTTGCAAACAGATATTTGTGATAAGAGGTGAGGTAGACAATGACAACTCAATTACGATCCTAGGTTTAGATTTTTTTGGTTGTTAAAAAACAGTAGGAAGAAGAAATATACTATGACAAAATAAATGGATATAAATCGTGGGACATGGTATTACTGATTAAGTTATCTTACTTCATATTATTAGTTTAGAAATTATAGATTATATTTATGTGTAATCGTTTAAGCTATTTTCTAAATTTTTAATATATATGATCTAATACAAGTATCCAACAATGCTCGATATTTTCTAAGGTTTCTGAACTTCCCATTATTTGAATTCAAAAATGATCTGACAAGTAAATCTCTCCAATGCAATCATCACGCTTACAAATAATATTGAAATTTATCCTCACTTTTGTTATTTATTTTTATTTTAGGAGCATTGATCTCTTAACTTTAAGCAGGTTACTACAAACATGCAAGCAGACAACATAATTACAAGTTGCATTATTAAAATAAATAGTTCAAGTCGCCTTTTAAATCTGTGATCCTTAAATTTGGAGTTTACCAATTTGCGATGGGCCATTCCCAATTGCCCAATTGGATGGCTGACGGCTGTCTTCCAATAACATTAAGAAAACAAAAATTGCTTGCTTACAATTTAATCAACCATCTTTCTACACAGATATTGTGGGTTCCAATATATTCACGGAAAGTGTTTAACGTTATAATTAGAAGTGATTTTTTAAAGCGCAGTTAATACTTTTTTTTGTCAACATCCAATGAATAATTTGATTGTTATTATGATTGAGTTTTTTTTAATTAATTCAGAAAATTATACTACTCGTTTGAATTTTCTGCAAAAAAATAGATTTTTATTTAAATCTGACCGACTATCTGTGGACAAAAACTTTTTCAAACGAATGCTAATTTATTCCCGAAAGATTTCTTACTAACGATATTAACGTTAAACAAGGAAAGTGTTTAACGTTATAATTAGAAGTGATTTTTTTAAAATGCAGTTAATACTTTTTTTGTCAACATCCAGTGAATAATTTGATTGTTATTATAACTGAGTTTTTTTTAATTAATTCAGAAATTATACTACTCGTTTTGAATTTTTTTGCAAAAACAAATTAGATTTTATTTAAATCTGACTGACTCTCTGTGGACAATTTTTTTTTCAAACGAATGCCAATTTATTCCCAAAAAAAGATTTCTTACTACGATATTAACTCCTTCCGAATAATTATTTTTTGTGGGTTGAAACGTAACGTCTTGAGAACTCCAAATAAATATCTAAATATTTTGTAATTGAATCGTAATTAAGGCAATATATGTGTTTATGATATGTTTTTGACTAATGGTTAAGGAGATCGGAGAGATATGCCTCTATTATTTATTTAAAAGAAAACTCACAGTAGGTAAAGGACAAAGCACATGACCTTAACTTTAACCCAATTATATATATATATATATATGTATAGAAGTTATTTTAATTTTAGTAGCAAAAAATTCTTTGCCACAAAGTCTCTTTTCTCCAACACTAATGTGTTTGGCATATAAAGCTTGGCATCACATGGTTGGTAGCTACTGATTTTTGAAAGCGGGCAAAAAATTCAAGTTATTTTCGTTTTAGGTCTGTCATAAAATTTAAGTTGAACACGTCAACCAAATGACAACTCTGTCATCCGCCGCCAATATTCAGAATCAAGATAAGTACAAGTAGAAAATAAATATCATGCGAAGACACGAATAAATAAAACTTTCTAGAAACAGTGATGCAAAAAAAAAAACGTAACTAAAAGTAAAAACCTAATCCCGTCGACTATATTGACTTCCGTTGATTCTATGAGTGTTAACATCTTCAGTATGTATGACCATAATGATTCATCCTGCTATAAACTCTTTCTTTTTGCTTATTAAACAGCACTTTGCAAAATAGAGTTTATAATAAACATCACTGAAAAAACCACAAATTTTGGGACGGGAAAAATAGGTTTCACTTCGGAATCGGTTAAAACAAAGTAGTCACAAGTTTTCCTTCTTTTTTCACATAATTTTCTAAAAGTAATTTTATCAAATGAACTTATTAAACACTGTTTCTTGATTTGAAAATTGCAGTTCTTATATCGCATTGTAGTCCATTTAAAGTCGAAAACCCGATCATTGCCTATATGCACAAACTGGAGTTAACGGTTTAGTCCGGCTTATAAAGTCCTGACTGAACCGAGGAATTAAGCTGGGCCTTTTTTAAGCCAAATACAATTCGAAAGCCCATTTACTTTTAATATCGTGGGAAATTATATTTAAATTTAACAGGATTTTTAAAAAATTTATTCGAAAACTGAAAGTTACAAAGAAAGAAATCCTATACAAAGAATTTACTGCCGATAACAAATAAGCCGATAGTTTAAATATTCATAAAGTGGGGCCGATATCGATTGTGGCTTA
The DNA here is from genome assembly GCA_963922655.1 of Cardamine chenopodiifolia. Taxonomy (NCBI): domain Eukaryota; kingdom Viridiplantae; phylum Streptophyta; class Magnoliopsida; order Brassicales; family Brassicaceae; genus Cardamine; species Cardamine chenopodiifolia. The sequence continues at coordinate 5,246,682 of OZ000483.1, read as the reverse complement.
ACAAAACTCGAATAAAGGGCCCAAAAAGCCCATATCGCTAAAGAAAAAGAAGGCGACTAAAATATGAGTGCATCGAGCAGGAGACAAGGCATGCCCAACCAAATATTGAAGGTTAGATGTCCCTTTGAAGAAAAAAACAACCTTTGGTTAATGGTATACATTACACATTCAGATTTCATAATGATGTGATCTGAATCATATGAATGTCTTATTAAATCACATTATCTTCTTATAGTATGGGGTCCCATCCATCTTAATATATAATTGGGCCCTCAAAATTGTGAACAACCCATTTAACTATGTCCTTCTTCTACTGTCATTTATTCTTTTATATATACGGTATGCATATAGTGTAGATTCATGGGATATGATCACAATACTTAACTATTAGACCAAGTACATCGAATCCTAAAAGTACACACTAGGAAACAAATGCTTTCGCGAATTCATGTATTGAAAAGAAAGTAAAAGTTGTCTCAAAAAATTTTAACCATGTTAAAAACTAGATTAACGGTTGGAGAAAACTTGTGAAAATAATTCGATTGGTAATAGAAATGTGAGAGCATATTATGTTTATACAAGAACTTCGGTACCACAATGGTTAGCTGCTGATGTAGTATACCTATTCGATTCTTAACATATAAATTCTTTTGTTGAAGAAAAAAAAAGAAATTATTGCACTTAATATCACAGGTTGCATATCTTTGAAATATATGATACAGTTGCTTATAATTAAGAGGACAGTTACAACATCGTATTTTCTTTATCAAGAAACGTTTTGTGTGAACTCTAACCAACACTCATTTAAAGATGAACCAAAAGTATAGGCTTGAATGGTCTAGACAATCAACTATTTCAACCGCATCGCTCTTTAAAGGAATTTTTTTCATATCTTAAAAAAAATGTATTTGTGGTCTATTCTTTTTACACATTGCATATCTTAAGAAAAAATTGTTAACAAAAATCGAACCTCAATTTGACTAACGATCACAGTTTGCTGTCGAACACTCAACTATATATTTTTTTTGTTAAATAGCTCGAAAACTTTTAATCAATTATTCAATTAACAAACTTGTATTCATTCAATGTATTGGCAGAACCAAAATAAAGCAAAGACTCTTAATTACTAGCTATAATTAGCTAGAGATCTCCAAATTTTTGTGCGATATAGAAAATATCTGATTAAAATTCTGAAAATGATTTTAACATTATTCTGCATAACTCATTAGTGAATCATATAAATAATTATTTTGTAGTTATATCCCTTGACTGCAATTCTGTCTCCATGGGATTCTTTCCCAAAGAGAAAAAAAATAAATAAAACAAACAATATATGATTAAATTAATATACATTAAAAAGGTTCAAGTTTAAAAAATATGAACTTTGTTCCCAAGAAATGTGTGCATTATTTACCATACCAAACTTTTCTACGGCACATGAAACAGTGAGATTCTTCTGAGTATAGTACTATATATATTTAATCAAACAATTGATGAATTATTAAGAGACATCGGGGAAAAGTTGTTCACAATTAATTAACACATTAATCTACATAAGAGTTACTCCCTCCGCTCCACGAAGATAAACTTTTAAGGTTTTGCATATGTTAATATTTTTTACATACCTATAATACTTCTTCTTTTTAATTTAATGTTAATTATTTTGTTTACTTTAGCTATAATTAATAGGATAAAACAAGAAATATTACATAATTTTGCATTAAAAAATAAAATATTCATTTTTGTGAAACAATTTTATTTCAAAAACATCTTATCTTCTTAAGAACTTTATCAGTATCAAATAACTAATGCTGGTTGTGAAAGAAAAAATGATTCTCAATTATACATCATCGGCTTTACCACTTACCAAAATATAAAACATAAAACAAAGGTAATGTGTTGGATTGCAAAATCATCAGATATATATTGGCAGCAACTTGAACATAAGTAAATGAGTTGAAAAATGATACAAAATCATACATATAAATATCAGATTTATTTCATAAAAATATTCTGCAAAGTATATCATTACAATACAAACTACTATTTTTATTAATTATTAATAAAACTGATTTAAAAGTACACCCCACATTAAACAAATGTCAAAGAAGTGACAAAAAAGTCTCTTGTTCATCTGAACTTCCTATGTCCCCCCCCCCCCTCACCACCCCCACAATTAAATCCGAATTGTATCGATTATTGCTGCATATATAATATAACCTTCAATTATATTATAGTCAATCAAAAACAAGTATTGTATACTCGTATTCGTCGTCAATTTTCTACAAGCAACAAACAACTTGAAAAAAATAATTACGACGAGGGTAAATTAATTATCATATTAAAATAATTAAAAATGAAAAAAAAATATAAACTAAGTATGAATTCTGGACCGTCGGGTCAACTGAAACTCCAAAGAGGAATGTCAGCATCTTCGTAGAAGTATTCATCAAGCATCGTCGTCGAGTTTAATTGAGGAGAGAAATCAAACGGAGCTCCATCATCGAATAAGAACATCCCATTATGATCATCATACCATGATGATGATGGATCCATCAAAGACACATGATGGTCCACGAAAGATCCCATCAAAGATTGCATCCCATCCTCATCGTTGTCATCATGATGCTGATCATGATCGGAAGGTGACGAGGCGGCTGATGAAGAAGGGGCAAAATGGTCAAATGAGTTGGCAGCTTGAGCGGCGACTCTTTGAATGGATTTGGGGGACAAATGAGTCTTTTCATCTAAGAGATCAAGAAGATGATGAGAAGAAGAATAAGAAGTAGGGAGGTTGAGATTGGCTTGAGGGCCTTTGAGACACAAGAGTGCAATATCGTAAGCTCTAGCAGCTGCTTCAGCTGTTGAGTAAGACCCTAACCAAATCCTTGTCTTTTGATTTGGTGCCCTAATCTCAGAAACCCATGATCCCCAACTTCTCATCCTCACTCCTTTGTACTTCTTAATCTTACTTTTCTTGGTCTTGTTTTTACACGACGATGATGGCGAAGACGAAGATGAAGATGAAGACGGAGATAGTGACGAAAAAGGCATTTCCTTCTTTGTGTTGGTTTGGATCTTGCGTTCTTGTTTCACCATGGTTATGTTGTTGTATGTATTGATTGACCACCGGCTATGTAAACTGATTGCACAATGTGGTAATGATCAAATGAAGAGATTGTCCTTTGGGTGTTTGTTGTTGTTGTTGTGATAGATAGAGATTTCTGGATGTGGATTAATGTGAGCTGAGGAGATTATATATAGAGATGAAATGATCTGGGAGGGGTATGGAGAAGAAGAGATGAGATATTAATTATTGATATAAATCTAAAACAGGGTCAAATGAAATATAGTATGGTTTCTTGTGTATGAATGTGACATTGTGGTGCATGACAGGTGTTTTTCTTCTATTTTTTCTTTATCCTGACAATTGGCATTAATACAATTTTGTTTCTTTCTCATTAAAAAAAAATAGTATATCTTTGGAATTTAATATTAATTCGAAATTGGATCCATGTTAAGGCTTTGCCTAAGTGTTCGAACAATGAACCTGAAACATGGCTTCTTTTAACCTTTGCTACTTTTTTCTTTAAATATTAAAGAGAAAGAGGTCCGTTTGCTAGTTTTGCATCTTCTTATTAAATTTTGAATATATAAGTAAAATTCTTGTTATTTCCAGCAAAACATATATAAAGATAAGGGACCTAAAATTGTAGTTTAATTATTAGAATGATTTGTGTATATTTTGAGTTAAAAGTAGGGTTTAAATCGCAAGCATACTCCTATAATGTTGCATAAAAAATAATAATAATTACGATAGTACCATTAATGATTAATTTTAGCCCGGCAAAAATTACAAAAATGTCATTCAGTTAACGTTGTCGCAGACTTATTTCACATTACCGCAGAGTTATTGAGTTATCTTAGTTACCGCAGACTTATTTTAGTTACCGCAGACTTATTTTAGTTACCGCAAAGTTATTTTAGTTACCGCAAAGTTATTTTAGTTACCGCAGACTTATTGAACATTGTCGCAGACTTATTTAGTTACCGCAGACTTATTGTTGTTATTGCAGACTTATTGAAATGTTGTCGCATGCTTATTGAGTTATGTAGTTACGACAGACTTATTGAGTAGTTACGACAGACTTATTGAGTAGTTACGACAGACTTATTGAATAGTTACGGCAGACTTATTGAGTAGTTACGGCAAACTTATTGAGTAGTTACGGCAAACTTATTGAGTAGTTACGGCAGACTTATTGGGTTATGTAGTTACGGCAGACTTATTGAAATAATTTTTTTGAACGAAGGTGGTGGCGGCGGCGGCGGTGCCGGTGTTATCGCAAACTTATTGAGTAGTTACCGCAGACTTATGGAAACGTTGTCGCAGACTTATTGAGTTATATAGTTACGACAGACTTATTGGGTAGTTACCCCAGACTTATTGTAGTTATCGCAGACTTATTGTAGTTATCGCAGACTTATTGATTTATGTAGTTATCGCAGACTTATTGGGTAGTTATCGCAGACTTACTGAGCAGTTACAACAGACTTATTGAATTTTTTTATTTTTAGACGAAGGTGGTGGTGGCGACGGTGGTGGCGCCGATGGTGGTGACGGTGGCGGCGACGGTAGTGGTATTTTTTTTTGTGACGAAATTTTTTTTTACATACAAAAAAAAAATTACAAAACATAAAAATATATATGACAATTTTCGAAATTATAAAAATACAGGTTTGGTTTTATTGTCTTTTAACTATTTTCAAATTTACCAAAATAGAAACAAGTCAAACTAACAATTAACTTTTAAATTTGAGTCAATCTATGCCATTACCTCTAAAGATAGAGATTTTCATTTTATTTTGGTGGAATCACATAGAAAACCTATTGATTATGTGATCACGTAATTTTTTTTCCAATTACATATATTGTTTTGGACAAACATATTCTTATTCCATTCTTAATCATAAAAAAGACAAAGTTTACAATCAACCATAAGATTGGGTACATTAACTTTAAATGCGTAGGAGCTTACAACATAGATAGAGATACAGATTTGATAAGCCACAGATAATCGAAGACATAATCAATCACACAACATGCTATATACAAGTTTATAGTGTGTCAAAGACACTTCCGCGATCTTTTTGAAGAATTTAGAAGTAATCACTGTCAGATCTTGTGATGTTGAGAAAGTGCCCTTTGCCTCTTGGTTAGCCGGCACGAAACACAATGGCGAGACTAGATCAAGTGATATAACAACTTGAAAGATAAATAATTCTTTGGGTATAAGTAAAGAAAGGTTTGCGTCTAGAGTTCAAAAAAATTGAACATTTATCGAGTCATGGTTGGATTGATGTTTAAATTCGATCAGCTCGAAGAAACGAAAATGCCAATCAGAGTATTGCGACAACAAAATATAGTGCACGGACTTGGGTCACAATGGGTAAATGAAAAAGGCCTTTCTCAGACATGCATTGCGTCGTGCACCGTCAATAATTTAATCAGAAAAGGTACATCTGACGGTCCAAGATCCACCATAATTGGGTCTCTTACCATCAACAAAATCCGGTGAAAGAAAGCTTATAAAGAGTTGCTACAAATGAGCTTTGCATCAAGGTATGTAGGAAGTCACCGCAAAGCCAATGCATCAACGTCGAATCCTAGCCGAAATAGAGTCCTCGACTATTTAGATCGAGAAAGCGAAGCATCGAAGGCGCTGAATTTTGGATAAACTTAGAACCGGACCTGAGGTAAGCTGCTGGGTGGGATGAGCCAAGATATTTGAAGATGGGCCATGGCAGAAAGCTTATTAGGCTTGAGCATAATGGGCCCAGAGAAGGGTCCATCAGGAAAGTTAGGGTTATGCCTCTAGCCTTCTTTGTCTTCGTCGTGGTGTGTGGCGGCCAACTCCTCCGCATTGAGAACAAGCGGTGAGATCCATGTGCCGTCAATTTCTGCTCTAGTTCAGACGACGTTCGAGCTCTCCTTAGTGTCTGCATCCCATCCGAGTGGGTGGCGATGAGAATAGGCCCGAGCCGCTTTGAAGAAAGGGAGATGTAGTAAGTGTTAGTGATGTCTGGTGGAGTATTTGTTCGACGAGGGTCGCGAAGATGGTTCTAGACTCCATAGATCTAGAGAAAACTGTGAGACCAATCTCATTTGAAGTTTGAGGAACATTTGGATGCAAGGATGTCCTCGTTTGATGTCTTCATTAGCTAAGGTGTGAGCAAATCGAGAGGAAATAGATTTGTCGGGTGCCAATTTTGCTTTTTATCACAGATTTCTGCTATTCTAAAGAAAGAAAATACAAAATGGGAGATCCGAAGAAAAAGAAAAACTAACAGAAAAACAAAAGGAATAAACCTAAGATCGTACATGAATCGAAATAAAATTGGGAAATTCCGACGCCGACGAGATACCGCTCCACTGATGCTGGAAAAAGAGGTTAGAATTTCTATTTCGATAATAGTATCAAGGAGAGTTTCAGTTTTTTTTTTTATAAATGAAAACTCTTTCCAATTACATATCTTTAAATAAGTATTTATGTAACACAATTTTGTTATTCTACAACTTTAGTGGCAAAAGAGTATTCATAATTTTACAATTATATTTATTTTATTTGTCTATTATATATATATATATTATAAATATCGGCAAAAAATATTTTTTCTATATTTTACAATTACCGACTGGATGAAACTATATATATATATATATATATCTCTATATATACACTTGTATTTTATTAATAAATAATTTTCTTTTATTTTTGTCCTTTAACTTTCCATATATCTTCTTATCTCTTCCTTGAGAAGACATCATTTTGAACATAACCAAAAATGAATGATCGATTAGAGTCAATATTGTTAGGAATAGTTTAATAGGAACATATACTATAGCTAGCTGTACGGACGCAGTGATGCTAAATCAATTTTCTTTTTGTATTTGACTATACGTAGCTGTCAGGAGATTACAAATTACAGCTACGTTTTAACGCGTTTACTCTTATACGATCTTTCCAAGAAAGAGGCTCCATTTATGGTTGGTTATTGGTGTATGTTATTCTTTTCGGATTGAATTAGTGGGTTTAATTTACTCCCTAAATTATAGTATATCATGTTTCCATCTTAAAAATAAAATAAAAATTTGATGGTAAAAAATCTCCAAAAGTACGCGCACAAAAATGGTATATCTTGTAATACAAAAATGATATTTATGGATTTCAGTTAATCTTCGTATTGGATTGACGTATATCAAATCCAATTATTCTTACTATTAAACTTTTATGAAAAGTCTGGTTTAAAATCTGTATTACAACTTGGTGTTGAATATAACATTTTATCATCATCATGGCTTGTGACCTTGTGAGTAACTTACGCGTTAACAGAATAGAGACGTCAGACGCCACTGTAATTAACATAAAATACGTTTGATATAGAGTATTACTCCATAACGCAACATGTATAATCATTGGGTAATATTTATAAACCATAACCCGACATGTTACATACAAAAGCTGATTATCAGAAGTGATATTGCCTTTTTCTTACATCACTAGACAGCGAAACATACAGATACTAGCAAAATTATTACCAATCAAAGTTACTTTCTATTTTCTAACTAAGGAAGTAACGAACCATTGATTAGTTCAAATAATCAAAATCGACACGTGGTAAATCTGGCTTCGGTAACTTATCTGGTTAATCACTTTGCCACCTAAATGGAGAGAGTCGGGATATCCCGAATTCGAATACCAAAAAACGGAAAGGAGATTAAAGTATCTGCTATGGTTTGTGTTCCGAAGAGATTAGAAGCTTATGTCCATAATTTTTTTAAAAAAATCTAAAGAGAAAATAGAGCACACATGTATTTTATTTAAATGCGGGTAATAAACATGGAATACAAAAAAATTTAATAAGAAACAATAAAAAATAGCGAGATGAAAAGGAATGAGCCAAAATAGCGAAGAGTTATACATGTTGAGAAAATAAAATGAAATAGCGAAGAGTGAAGTCAGAAGAGTGTGGGAGAAGGTGATAATGATGTTATATTGATAAGAGAATGACTTCAATTTACAGCTGTTCTCATTCTGTCTCTTTGCTACCCAATCCCAAACCGCGTCTTCTCTCGTCACACTCACTCGTGTATTTATCTTCCTAATTTTTTTATCATATTTCATAGTACTACTTTCAACACTAGTATACATATCGAAAATATATGTGTATTTGGTATTCCAAATTCATAATACCTTCTTTTCCCTATATATACAACTTGTGTTATCTAAAAATGGTATTCAATGTTGGAAGAACTAATCTCAAGTTAAGCTCGGATTAATTCGTTTTGTCAATTTAATACCTATATAATTTACGCGAACATATCTAACTCAACATTATGCTAAATTAAAGATTGATATAACTAATTGCAAAAAATAGGAAAACAGTAAAGCATATGACTTTAGGACACGCAAAGAGCACATGGTCGTGTAGGAAAAGATGGGAGATTACATGTTCTATGTGGACAGCCTTGACTTTCTCACAAAGCTTAAGACTAATCATGGGATGGTACTTTAATTTGTTGTCTTCGTCTTGAGATTTCACACTTTGGTCTTAAGCAAAACTCTCCATGAGAATATGGGCAGATTTTTGTCAGCTTTCCAGCCAAAGTTTGCGTTTGCATGAAGAGAAGAAGCATCTCGAGCGTGGCTTCATTCAAGTTCACTTTTGAGTTTTAACTTTAAAAACTTATTTCATACCTGACACCTATTTGAATGAAATTTTAAAAATTAAACAACAAGAAGCTTCTCAATATACAAATTAAAGAAATTGATGTTTAGTTTCTTACAGTTGACTATATATTAATCTTTTTGCTTTAACAAACATAGAAAATTAGTTAAACTTCACTTGGTAGGGTACAAAAGCACTTCCATTTTATGGTTATCCAACTTACGGTTTAAATGTGGTGGAATCAACATCTTGCTTAGGAAGAGATTATGGGTCAAAAGCCTAGAATTTCCACAATTAGTTTTTTCTGAAACATAGAAGTTATATTTCACAAAGAGCATAGTTTTAAAATTAATTTATCATTTTAAAAGGAAGTTGTTTTAGAATTTCAAAAAAAATTTGTGAAAAAATGTTAGTAAAAAGAAAGGATACACTCTTTGTGAAAAGCATAGTAAGTGTTTTTTTTTTTCATAAAAAAACAAATGGTATATCTTGATGAATAATGGAAAATCCAATACTTTGTATTTATTAGTTGGGACCGTACCGCTTCCGTACCAATTCCCTACCCTACAATCACTCAACGAGATCACCACATATAATATTCAACCACAATAGTTTATACATACATTTATTTTTTGTGTACATTTATCATAATAATTTCGGAGGATTATTGTTACAGCATGGCAAGGAAATTTCGAGGAAAATTAAGTGGTGTACGTTGAAGGTTTATTTATTTATTTTTCATTAAATATGTGCGTTGAAGGTTCTTCAACCATATATAATGGATCCAGTGAACTAGGTTCAACCACCAAATCCTTTTTGTGTATATCTCAGATCTATGATTTAATCGGTTTTGAAAATGTCAAAAATAATGTGGGGACATAACATAGGATAGACCCCATGCATTTTTGTTTCGTAAAATCTTTTGATCATTTATGTTTTTGTACCCTATATAAGTTTTTATTTTTTGGACAGGCACCCTAGTATTTACCGAGATACAAATAAAAGAAAGGTTATGGTCGTTGACAAATGAAAAAAATGATGATAGTTGGGAAGGCATTTGCAAGCCCAAATTACGAATTATTATGGGTCCTGTAAATAGAAAATAGTTGTTGGCCCATTTTAATTTCAATTTCTGCAATGTAGGCAGGCCCGATTATTTCAAACGTAACGATTGCGTTTTTATTTATGAGTTAAAATTTGAAATCACTGATTTTTTATTTACGGCAACATAAAATTTTATACACAATTTGATTTAAATGATACTTAGTAAAACACCAAATACCCAATAATTTGATTTAAATTCAATCACCTTAGCAATAATTTTTTCATTTAATGTTATACCTGTATTTTATGGCTCGAATCCTTCACTGCACAAACTGCAAACGTTTATGGTGATTAAATGCAATCCACTTTGAGATGAAAATAACAAAAAAGGTTGAATGAAACATAGTGTTAGGCAGGTAAACAAAACCCGTTAAACCATTCAGAAGGTAAGCTAAACGCAATAACGCGCCACCTCCGTTAAAGATATGCCACGTGGACATTCTTCAGAACCTGATTGGCTGATCTTACGTTGAAGCAAGTCGCCAAACCCCATCAATCCTATTTAAAATTTCCCACGCGCATCATTTATGAACGCGCGCGCGTGAAGTCTCTTTGTTTTCATTAGTTTTGGACTTTGACCTTCCCTTGGCTTCGACTTGGGGTAAAAAGAGAAGAAGACCGTCGTTGCTCTTCCGATGGCGATTAGAGTAATTTCTGATGTTTCGTGGTTTCTGACGGTGGTATTGTTGTTATTGACGGTTAATTACGGGGAAGCTTTATGGTTGACGATTCCGCCGTCGGGAGGGACAAAGTGTGTTTCCGAGGAGATACAGAGTAACGTCGTCGTTTTGGCTGATTACCATGTCGTCGATGAGCAGAATCCTGAACACACACCTACTGTTTCTTCTAAGGTATGGTTTCGATTGTACTTGAATCGCTGCAAAAATTAAATTGTTTTGAGGAGATTGATTTGCTCAATTTTTGCGGGTTTTTATTGCGAGTTTAGGTCTCTGCTAGGGTTTTGATTTGGGTTTGGGTGTAAAGATTCTAACTTCTGTGTATTCGATTGTGCTTTAATCATCAAGTTAAATTTCTGTCGGTGACTTACTCATTGATCATTGATGTGTGTTGTTGAGACTTGAGAGAGCAATCATAATTAGTGAATTTTCTTATAAAGTTTTGATTTTTTCGTTTTATAGATTTCACGTATCTCAACATTAATCAAATGATGGAACGGGTTTAATCGAAATTTCATGTTTTGTGCTCTACTGTGATGGTTTCTTTCGAAATTCAGGATAGTCAGATTTGTAAATTTCAAGTTTTTATAAGGATGCAAATTTGTGTTGCATGTTATCTCATGTAAAAGCTATCATTGGCATAAGATTTATGGTGTCTTGAATTTTCTATGATTACTTTGGTGGATAGGTAACATCACCTTATGGTAATACTCTTCATCACCAAGAAAATGTAACATATGGTCAGTTTGCATTCACAACTCAAGAAACCGGGAACTACTTGGCTTGTTTCTGGATTGATTCCAAGCATCCGCAACCCAATCCTCTAACCCTTGGGGTTGATTGGAAGATGGGTATCGCAGCCAAAGATTGGGACTCTGTTGCAAAAAAGGAAAAGATCGAGGCAAGTCTTCTTTTTTACATCTATTGTAAACATGTTTCCCTCTTCTTTCTGATGTGGTAACTCCACTGTTATGAATGTGTATTTGCAGGGTGTTGAGCTTCAGTTGAGGAGACTTGACGGATTAGTGCAGGCGATTCGTGAGAACATAAATTATATTAAAAACAGGTATGTGTCTTTCGCCTTCTTGCTATTAAATGTTATCTCTTGAAAAATTGGGCATAGATTGGGACAAGAACATAGTGATAAAAAGCAAAATTTGGATACAGGGAAGCTGAGATGCGAGAAGTGAGTGAAGCAACCAACTCTAAAGTGGCTTGGTTCAGTATAATGTCACTAGGGGTTTGCCTTTCGGTTGCGGGTACTCAGATATGGTACTTGAAGCGATATTTCCACAAGAAGAAACTCATCTGAAAACTTGGTTTGAAGGGTACTTACTATATATAGTAACATCACATATCCCCACCGTGAAAAAGGGGTAAGATCAAGTTTGTAGAGTCAATTGGTTAAAATCGAAGAACGTATTTTCATTTATATTTTCTGTGAAACTTTACTACTATCGATAGTTAGATCTTTGAGTTTGTGCACAGATCACTTTGTGTTTGATACTTTGATTGGTCTCTGTTGAAGTAGGAAAAAAACACAATAATGAGACAGTGTACCAATTTTTTTTTGTTTTCAGGTGTATTTTCCGAAACATGAATGTTTATTTATGATTATCATTGGTGCTAAGAGATGAAGATGAAAATAAAATAAAACAAAATTTGGTGACGTTCATGTGACGAAGACACTCTGATTATCATGCAGACAAGCTAATTCTATGACATGTCCCTTTCTTTCATGTGTGGGTACAGTTAGCCATCAGATCGGAGAAAATATAATATATTTTTATTAATAATGGAAGAACCAAATACATTTGGTTAGGTCATCTATGAATTCACCACTAATTTATAAACACCACCTCTTATCAAAAACATTTTTGAATGAATTTCAAATTGCCTGGTTAGGGTAAAATATGTATATTTCTCTCTTTTTCTCAACTAATTCGCTGTTTTTTTTGCTGACATCATCATCTTGCTTACCTAAGATCTCTCTTTAATAACAATAAAATATGAAGTTAATGCTAGAATGAGAAATCATAGAAATTGGAATATATATTAATTATAAAAAAGAAGATGTGTCATCCATTAGCCGGAGTTATGGAAGATGGAGTCCGAGCATGAATCCAACTCAAAAGTCTTTTTTTACTTTCGCCTAATCTCATTCTTTCGTACGCCAACGTACGAGCCTCACACTTAATTACCATTAATCACTTCATCTTTCTTTTTTTCTACATCGTTCTATCTCTTTCTATAGAGATATTACATTATCAATCTTGGGTTACGAAATTATTTCCCTCAAACGAACGAATTAGAAAATGACATGCAGCAAGTAATTATGCGAAAATGGATCATAAAACCATATATATGTATTTCAATTATCAATATATGTATTTCATTCTATCTGAGTAAAGTTTTGTTAGTTACCATAATTTAAGCTTAACTTGTATTGGCCAAGAAAAAAAACTATACTTGAACTAATTACAAGATATAAACGCATTAAATTTATTTATAAAGATAAATGCTTGGTTGAGAACGTTTTATATGGTCTTTAAAACCGTAGAAATGTGTGTAAAGTAAGCAAACAGTACTTATTCTGATTATGTTGTAATATTCCACTCCCAATGGGGCAAAAAGCAAAAATCCAAATGGATGGTAATGGGTTTCATACCATGTTAGCACTGTTTGTGACTCACACTCGCAAAGGGTATGTATAATATATAAGAAATATTTATTAATATTTATAGTTATTCGGTTTTTATTGAAGTATTATTATTACTTAATATATTTGATGATTAATTAAATTAAAAATAAATGAGTTAATTTGTAATAAATTTCTATTTTAGTAGACGGTTGAGATTAATCCTAAAAATTATAATGAGAAATATGTTTTTTCTTCCTCTGTAAATATATATATATATATAAATATATATTTAAACTATTATAAATGTATCAAGAAAAAATAGCACAACACGTTAAATATCAATATAGATAAGGACAAAAAACCCTAATTTTTAAACAAAAAAGTTCAAGAAAATTGTTCACGAAAAACTTTCTGCGACGATGAATATAAGTAATATGATATATTTCTTTGTGATTATATTATGTGATTAACCTAAATGTTTGAAAATTTTAGGATTCATGTAAAATTCGAGTACATAATATCTATAAATTCGAAGAAAATAACTAACTATATTTCTAAAAAAAGTAATTTATTCTCGATACCCATCGTTGCCTGTTAATTTGCATAGCAAATCGGATATGCATGATATAATTAATTGTAATTGCAATGAAATCATAAATAACATTATATATAAGAAAACTGTAAAAAAATAATACCACCTAATTTGTTTTATTATCCAAAATTATTACCAAATATACCACCAAAAATATTTTATTGCTGATGACATTGTTTTGTACATTTTGGTTTCATGTAAAAAAATGTGTAGTTTTGATATAAATATATTAACTCTGTGAAGAAAATTAATTTTTAATATAAGGGTATAAAAAATCGAGTAATTTTAATCTAATATTGATGCACGACTATTACAAGTTATTAACAAAATTTCTATGACGAGCAATTCGGAATGAACGATTAATGAGAAGTGAAATGCTATATCATTGTGAAAACTCCTAAAATGGTACCATGCACATGCAAAATCAAACTTTAGAATAAATGTGAAATGCTAGTCGATGCCCGTACAGATTTTTAGAAGTGATGATATACAAATGGCATCAAACGACAGATATGTCGAATATAATTTGGTTGATTGAGAGGGAACATAAGAAGAAGAAGCATCTAGTAACGTGGAAGATTGATGGCAGGCTAATTAATTAGGCTAAACAAGAGAACAAAGAATATTCTATATTAATGTAGTCCCCTTTACATTGTTTCTTTTTTTTTATTTTTATTTTTCTTATTTACATCTTATAGATATATTTTGTCATATCTATGTATATGTAAACTAATCTCAAATTAACGCAACACTCATCGAGCACTCACACGTGTATTTTGATTGATGACTGAAGCAGAGTAAATAATTGATAGAGACTTAAGGAGTCTAGACTTAAGGAGTAATAGATAATTACTGACGTGTTGAATATATATCACTAAAACTGATTGACGGTTATAAATCGAAAACCCGTTATCATGCTTTCATTAGAAAAAGAAAAGATAATAAGTTTTTTGGGGAAATATATTTTTAAAAGGATACAAGTTACTAGCTATTCTTGAACAGAAATAGATTGATCATCTTTACTTCGATTGCTCATTCACCTACTGTTTTCCTGTCTATCACTAGAGAATACATATTTTAATTAATTTTATCATATCAACTCATAGTTTATAATTCTTTATAAGAAAAAAAAACTAATACTTTATAAACATTTCAGATCTCTCTTAAAATTTATCACTTGTTCTTTCAAGCGGTACATACAACATCATTTGAAATCAGCAGAATTAGCAACTTCATTCTTCATCCACTTTTCCTTTTACTTTTATCGAATTTACTATCACCCAAGTTAGCTCTACCGATAAAGAATTATGAATTTTCCACTCAAAACTAATTTATAGTGCATATATTGAATCATCTTCATTTCAAATGTTAAATATTATAATATATACTTTTGAAATGATGATTTCTTTGATTTGTTCATTTCCGACTGAGTTCTATTTTTAGGATCGTTTTTGGTCCATTTGATTTTACTGGACTATAATACTATGTAAATTTTCAATTCAAAAACTAATTGATAATAAGTGAAAAAGGTTAATATTTTTTATATACTAATGTTTAATTGTGGATATTCTAACACCAACATGTAAATTAAAAAGAAGCTCGTGTCTATTAAGCACAAAAGTCGATCCCGAGTCTAAATCAAGAGTATTTCCTAGCTGCGTGGTTTAGGCTGTTTGATTTTCATACTTCTTTCTTATATTGGTTCACTCTTTTACTTGATATCACCTCTCTAAAAGTTGTCCTTTATATATATTTTCTACATTGTATTTAATTTGTCTATAACTTCCACAAAAAAATAAATAACAAATAAAAGAGCTTCCACAAAGAAAAAACCAGATGTCTGGATTTACAGATTTGCTAGTTTTTTTTTTGTTTGGTCGTACGTATATTTGTTAATAATATTTTAAGGAACATAGAAGAAACCAATCTTGTAAGGATATACGAATCTTGATTTAATATGAATATAAATCGGAACAACAAAAGCAGGCAGCCTTATTGTGACGGAAGGGTGAGCACTAGTAGCCGCGTCGCATTAGAAGGACCTAACCACGCTTGTCGTTTCATGGGACGAATCACAGTGAAATGTGTTACAAAAAGCACACTTTTATTTCGCTTTTGCTTCATTAATTTAGGTTTTACGATAATTTTAATAATACTCTTGATTACCGGACAAAACGTGGTTCAGTTTACTCCTAATAATTAATAAGAAATATACAAAGACATCATCCATTCATAAGTATACTATATTGTAGACTTGTAGTCTTGTAGATAGACCACTTAATTTGGAATATTTTCGTGATTACTTGATATAAAGTTTTGTACGTGAATTCACACTCTTGTAATCAATACATATATTGCTTTCGTTCTAAATAGTAACAGTAGAATCGGACCAAAAAAATGATGGAAAAATGTGATAGATTTGACGGAATAAATGATATTAGTTTCTGATGAAATTTATAACTGATTTTAAGAATAGTTAAAATTAAATAGTAACAGTAGGATCAGACAAAAAATGTGATAGGTTTTGACGGAATAAATGATAATAGTTTCTTATAAAATTTACATTGATTTTAGAATAGTTAAAATTTATATACAAAGTAAATGGAAATCATTTTGCATTTTAATTAATTAACTAGTGTAATAGTTAAAATACCTACAAAACATGGGTTTTTAGATTAACTAACATGATCAATATTTCTATTATCGTATAACTAACATAAATTACGAGTATAAATACAACATATTGTATAACGTTATATCCACGTGAAAATGTGAATTTCTGTCTTTTTTCTTGCGTATGATTTACATTTTTCACGAATTTCTTTTTCACATAAAAAATAACAAAAAAGCCATCCAGCTAATTTAATCCAAAAAATCATCCAAACTGTAAACAAAAAAAATTCCCCATTGAAATAAAGAAATTGATTGCCAACAACGGTCTTTATGATCTTAATAGTTACGTTTATATACTTGTTGTGCATTTACATGTACTTTTTCTCTAAATGTGGTACGAAAGAACTATAAATTAGCCAATAGAAACTAATAGAATTGATTAATCTTTGGATGAGATGGTTTCCAGTCTTCAAACCACCACAGTGTCCCCTATCGATTGTCGGCGACAAGATGAATAAGATTATACACGCATTTATTTTAAGCCACTAAACCTAACCATCATTTGCTTATATTATATTAAAATATAATATTAAATCATCTATCTCATTGCCTCACTCATTGGTTAAACTTCAATATTTTTGGGTCATTATCTATACGACACAATCACACAACGGATCATTCACGCAACGGATCTATCACATACGGCCGTGCAAGAATAAATTGGCAAGGCCTGGAAAATATTAAATTGTTTGAAATTGAAAGAGTTGTGTCCCGTCAATTCTAGTACGTACTTAATTCATTTTGATTTTGCATATATACAGAAAGCATATTGATGAGACTTGAAGTTGATTATTTAATATTATTTAATTGTTATCAAGTTAAGAAGTGGAGATCGAAGTAGCATGAAAACTCCTTTCAATGTCCGTTTTTGTTTTTGAAATGTTTTGGAAAAGAATTTTTTTGGAAACGCAGTGAAAACTTTTGGAAATATAGTGGAAAATTTTGGAAACATATCTCTTAAAAATCGTAATTTGAAAAGTGATTGAAAACATCTGTTTTTTTTTTAGAAACGATGTGAAAATTTACCTTTTATTTGGAAACTTAATAAGTAAATAATTTAAAAAATGAATTATATATGATATGTATTTTTTTTAATTTTAAAAAATCTTAACTAATTTAAAGATATAAAGATCTCATAATTATTAAAATATTAAAATTTAAATATTTTTAAAATGTGAATAAAGATGTTGATTTAAATCTTTGATTTTTATGGTTATGATCTTTTATCTCTAGTTAGACAACTTAATACCTATGTGTTGCATTTGTATTATTTCAAATAGATTTTTAAAATATAATTTTGATGTTTCATTATCTATATATATTCACGTTTTTCTAACACGTATTTATTTTCTAACTTTTTTAAATAATCGTTTCCACATTTTTACACGTTTCACTTCTGCGGACCCATTTTCGTTTTCATGCTATATACCGGAGACTTTATCTTCTCGATTATTTGTTTCTTGTTAATAATTATAATTGAGTTTTCCTATTATTTAGGAATACAACTCCCACTTTCCCATTTTCAAGTTTGTAGGGATGTGCGAGTCCAAGTCCTTGTAATTATTCTATTTAAATGAATGAAAATTCTTAAAAAGAGGTAGTCTCAACTATCCAAAAAAAGTCTTATGTATTTGTTCTTGTTCTTAAAGCTTTGATCGGGACCAAAGCTATACTCCCATTTTCCCATTTTCAAGTTTACAGGGATCGTGAGATTCCAAGTCTTTGTAATTGTTCTATTTAAATGAATGAAAATCTTAAAAAGGTAGTCTCAACTATCCATTAAAAATAATACATAAGACTTGTTCTTATTCTTAAAACTTCGAACGGGACCAAAACTAAACAATTACAAAGACTTGGAATCTCACCATCCCTACAAACTTGAAAACGGGAAAGTGAGAATTGTATTCCTAAATCATATAGACAGACTAAATCCCAATTATTAACAAGAAGCAAATAATCGAGAAGACTAAGTCTCCACTTATTAACTTGAAAACAATTAAATTAATTAAATAACCAACTTCAAGTCTCATCACATATATTCGCTCATAAAACTTGTTAATGCTGCAAAAATGATAATCACACACGTTAATGGAAAAATGTTGCATACCATAATGTTATATACATAAATATAAATATATAACATACATATATATATATATATATATATATAACAAGAGGTGAATATTTTCGTGAATATTCAGGTTGATACTAAATTCTCTTTTTGCAGATTCGACAATGTGATGAGTGGATAAAAATGGATGACATCTGCAAATGGATCATATATATAAACAAATATATAATGGAAGTGCATGCTTTTGGATTCTTCGAAACTATTTGCTTATAAGCTATAACTTAAGAATATATATGGTTCGGCTTGGACATAAAAGTCTATATATATATATATATATATATGCTACATTACTATAGTTTTTTTTTAGTGGTACTAAAGTTTATGATCCGTTACCAATAGATTAATAAATAATACATTGACGAAAACATTCTCATTAATTAGTGATCTTAGTTAGATTAGTAATCCAGCCATCTTAACTATCAAGATATATATTCCCCCCGAAAAAATGCAACATATCAATTGCAAGTGACAACCAATAGTCCAATGAATAAATCAAAATAAGTAACCAACGAAACTCACGACCTAATCCGATTTTGACTATATAGAACATCTAAACAAGACTATAGTTAGCCACACATACTGGATATTTATCTGATGAGAATTAAAAATCTATATTTTAAAGGTAGTGATGCTCAGATAACCAACTTGTAATATGCACTCGTATATTGCCTTTTGTGTCAGCACAATTTGGCTATATAAGCAAGTACTCTATTCTAGTGTATAATCATTCACAGTCATAACTAAGTAGACTTGAATACACCAAATACAAATAAGAAAGAGAAGCTTAGAGAGAAATAAATTAAGAGAGATCAAATGGAGAGTGAGAAAATGTGGGGAAGGTTAATGAACAGAGTGAAACCATACTTAGCAATGATATCTATGCAATTTGGTTATGCCGGTATGTACATAATCACCATGGTCTCTCTTAAGCATGGCATGAACCATTACATCCTAGCCGTTTATCGCCATGCAATCGCTACCGCCGTCATCGCTCCGTTTGCTCTTTTTCATGAAAGGTATATATGTTTCTTAATTCACCATATTTTTTTTTTCTGTTATTTGTAAATTAACCTACCGATAATTCAAGACTGAATCTGTAAAATAGAAAGAAAAAATTTATGTGAACTAACCTAGTTTAAACTACTGAACCATCATATCTGTGTTGTCATATAAGTTTTTTTTTTTTTTTTTTTTTTGTGTGTATCATGTATACATATTGCTATTTAACGTCAAACTCAAGAGAAATAAAATTCATGGTTTTTTTTTGATAAAACTAATAAAATTCATGATTGACAGTAGCTAGATTATAAATAGAAGCTTCAGTACATTACTAATTAACTTAAGTATTATGATTATGCAGGAAAACAAGGCCCAAGATGACGTTCCGAGTATTCCTCCAAATTGCGCTGCTCGGTTTTATTGAGTAATACTCGTTAATTACTCTCGTATCATTCACAACAACAAAAAAACTATAAGAACCTCGAATGATTTTCTTTTGAAATTCTTATATAGTTAATGAAATATTAGTATGTGATAACAATTAAACAAAAGTTTTTTTTTTTTCTGATAATAACATTTTAAACAAAAGTTAACTAATGAATGTTAATAAAATGACAGGCCAGTGCTGGATCAGAACCTCTACTACGTGGGGATGACTTACACTTCAGCAACTTTTGCTTCTGCTACTGCTAATGTCCTTCCCGCCATCACCTTCGTCTTGGCCATCATTTTCAGGTTTACACTAATTTTTTTTCTTATAAATAAATTTATCAAACATGTCCTGCTTTTTAGATTCATATATTATCGATTCCATCAGAAATTCGATCGTCTTGATTAACGAAATTACTATTATACTTTTACTTCTGGGTAAAACCCAACAAAAAATTATAACCAAAAGAATATTATTACTGTTGGTAAATATACAGTTTTATTTACTTTGATTCTTATATACATTGGGCACAATATTTTTTTACTTTTCCTATACCGTGGAAACAAGATTAATGGAATCATATGAAAACATAGGTAGTATATGTTCTTCGAAATGAAAGATATATAAAGCACCAAAAGAAATATACTGGATGAGATCATCACTTCTACCTACGTAAGATGTCATTATAAGTCTATATGGAATAAATAGAATATTCCTGTTTGTTCATGCACATGTAAATTCAATATAATAATTAGTACTCGTTTAACGATATTTTCATTACTTTTTTTTTTTAATATAAATTTCAGATTAGAAAGCGTGAACCTTAAGAAGGTACGAAGCATAGCCAAAGTTGTCGGAACGGTGATCACGGTCTCTGGTGCACTTCTCATGACTCTTTACAAAGGTCCAATCATTGACTTTATAAGATTCGGCGGTGGCGGAAGAGGCGGCGGTGAGGATGCAGGAGGATCCCACGGTGGTGCAGCTGCGGCGGCTTTGGACAAACACTGGATTCCGGGAACACTTATGTTATTGGGAAGAACTTTTGGTTGGGCCGGTTTCTTCATTCTACAAGTGAGGACCAATTAATTTACAGTTTCCGGTTAACTCATTGACCGTAAAAAAAGTTGGATCTAACAGCTTTTTTTTATTATATTAAAACGCAGTCGTTTACACTGAAGAAGTACCCAGCTGAGCTGTCACTAACGGCGTTAATATGTTTAATGGGAACGTTAGAAGGAACCGCCGTCTCATTGGTAACAGTACGTGACCTGAGTGCTTGGAAAATCGGCTTCGACTCAAACCTCTTCGCCGCCGCTTACTCCGTTAGTACATGACTAATTTAAATTAGTAGGGATGATTATGGAGAAGATTAATTAACTAAATTAATGGTGATTAGGGGGTGATTTGTTCGGGAGTGGCGTATTACGTGCAAGGAGTAGTGATGAGAGAAAGAGGACCAGTTTTTGTTGCGACATTTAATCCTCTTTGTGTCGTTATAACTGCAGCTCTTGGTGTTGTTGTCTTGTCTGAAAGTATTCATCTCGGAAGGTATTTTTTTCCTTTCTAAATTTAATATTACATTTTTGTATCCATAATTAATTATTTTCTACTAAATTTTCCAGTGTGATTGGAACGATATTTATAATCGTGGGGCTGTACACTGTTGTATGGGGAAAAGGCAAAGACAAAAGAATGACGGATGATGATGAAAACAGCAAAGGACTTCCGGTTAAAGGTCCGGTTAAACCACTAAACACCGGTAAAGGTTTAACCAAAGAACAGAAGATGAAATCAAAGGAAAGTCAGGAGATTAAGGCTACTCAAGTTGAGATTTTAGGAGAGTTATGTGATAACGTAGGCAAATAAGTATTTTCTTTCTCTATAGAACGTTTTATGCTTTCGCTTTCCCAGGTTACAGAAAGATTTTGGCAGATCAGATGTAATTTGATGAGATGAATCAATCATCTTATTATAATTAACTAAAAGTTTTTGTGAGATATGCAACTTCAAAATATAACTAAAGAGATCAAGAACCAATGTTTTGGTTTTACTCATCAAGAATTTCACAAAGGAGTTTTTAATGCACGGAAAACAAACAATTGTTGTTAAATCAAGATAAGAACACAAAGGCGAAAGAAGCAATGGAGATGAGAAATGTGATAAAGAAGTAGTTAACCGAGGAGGAGGCGGTTGAGACGCTACCGGCTGGACCATTAGCAGGGTTACCTGGGAAGGAACCACCGCTTGAAGGAAGCACAGATGATCTTGGTGAAGCTACTATGGATCTAGGACCATCAAAATCAGGCGAAGGCGCTGGTGCATACGTCATATCCTTAGGAAGAGCATCCTGTGGAGCTAGAAGTGGCGCAAATTGTTGAGGTCCTGCATTTTTACCATTGCACTTACATGATACCGGGTTCTAGCATCTGGTTCTTCAGTACACAAATACTATTTGTTTAGAAAGAACTTACCGGGACATCGAGGTTGAAGAGACCTAGAAAGCCTAAACGATGAAAGAGATAGAAATGGTTAATAGTGCACAGTAATGTGATAAGAGGAGAAGAATATGTGAATTTATTTTTACTTACATGGTCAAGATAGTGCCATTGGCAAAACCATCGTAATTACAAGTTGTAATATTACAGCCAGTGCTACTCTGCTGCACCGTGATGTTACCGAGCATGAGGTTGCTGTTTCTACATTGCATACTTGAGCAAGAGACAGCTAAAGAAGCAGGCTCACAATACAAACTGCATATCACATCACATACACCACAAGTTAAGTAAAACGAAATTAGAGAGGATTCGGGTAGTCATATCAACTAATAACATAGCTTAAGAGAAGGAGAGTATAGGTTATTCTTACTTGTCGCTCCCAAGCGCACAGCTGCATTGCAAACAGTGGCCTGCAGCTAGTGCGTAGTTACCATTTGGAACGATCAATCCGAAATCCGAAGTATATTTGGGGAAATTTGAAGCACAAGCTGCAGGGTGAAGATACAGAACCAAACATTAATCATCTATTTAGCCAAAAAACACCACAAAGAGACAACCTTTTGGGAGCTAAATGCACAAAACTCATACAAAGCAAACAAACAGCAATTAAAAGAAACAAGCAAAACTCCACAAAGCTAAACCAAAACTCCCAATTTGGCAAGAGAATTGACACTGCAACTAACAATAGAAACTACTTCGCATCATATAAACCTCTAAAGATACAATTTTTAAATCCAGTTTCCAGTAAAGATCAAAGATTGTAAACCTCACCTGAAAAAGGAACAACAAGGATATCTCCGGAACTAACATCAGGAGCTCCCATGGCATTCACATTCATCAAATCCGTAATAGTCGTCGAATACCTCCTCGCGATTCCAGCCAAGGTGTCAATATCCCTCACAACGTACGACAGATAAACCGCCGGCAAAGAATTGTCGGTGCCGTTAAAACAAGCACAAGGCAATGGAACAACAAGACTCGTCCCAACATCAAAAATCTACGGGTCACTCACCGAATTAGCCTCCTGGATCTGCTCAGCTGAGACCAAACCTCCTTAAACAGAGTCAGCAATCGATCCTAATGTATCTGAAGGTCGAGATTTGTAATGAGTCGTGACGGATTTTCTGATTCCATCGATACAGGAACAAGTGACTGGGATTTTGAGGAAGAGCTTCGAAGGAAGGATATGGTTTTCAACGTCTGGGTAAGAGATATCGACGGCGTTAGCTAAGAGGACTGAGATTGGGTCTACTTGGAAGAGAGATGCGACTTCTGAGACTTTGAGGTCGGTGTAGAGTGTTTAGCCGAGTAAAAAGTTACACGTGTCGTTGCTTGAGCAAGGCTCGATTGTAGATTTAGCCGTCGCTGTGAAGAGTAAGCTCGATCGAAGCTAGAATGAGTAACACGAAGAAGAAGATGGGTTTTTCATTTTCGATTTTTTGTAGCCTCTTCTAGGGTTTTACGAAATTCAAAACTATCTCTTTATTACAGGACAATGCTCAGTATCTACAGGAGAGTACAATGGAGGGAGTAAGTTTGGACAATCGAAGATGAATCTAGAAAATTTTAAGAGTTTTAAGGGTTCGTAGAGAGATTCTTATCTCTGGTTTTGTTCAATAGAGAGATATAAAAGAGAAAAGGTTTTGACTTTTTTGAAATGGAGAGAAGAGAGAGGGAGAGACGAAGAGAGGAAATAGCAGACAAGTGTGTTGTACAGAGTGAACAGAAAACGGTAGCTTTGCGATCTCCGAGACACACATCTTTTTAATGCTGTTATGACTGATTTACCCCTTACTCTTCACTCGTTTGACCGGTTTGATACAGTCGTTTAGCATGGAGATTTTTGAAAGCCGAAACAAGGATATGGCAGTAAATTGAGCAACATAAGTTGAAAAGGTTCCATTTTTACTTTTAGAGAGGCTAAGGCAACGAATTTTATGAGCTAAAGAGCCGCTTAAGTATTCTTTTCCCTCAAACACGGTAACCACTTTATCAAGGCGGGAAACATGAATATTCTTTCTTTATACAATGGTTTAATTAACGTTATAATTCGATCTGATTCAAAAAGTGACAAATTTATCATGTATCTAGAATATCTTATAAGTTTTGATGTGCAAGTATTTAAAAGCTGAGGTAAGTGAAATCACTACCATAATTGAATACAAAATGGGCCAACTTGAAGTATCAAATGTGGTCATCACTGAGTTGGTTTGATGAGGAAAGATGTGGTCATCACTGAGTTGGTCTTCTCGCTTTTAAGAGTGTTTTGTTGATTTCTGGATGCAAAATATTAAAAGCTGAGGTAACTGAATTGGTACTTTTCTCTAATTTCTCTGGTCTGAGTAAAAAGAAACATATACTTAAACTACAGTCACTTGGGGATGATGTTCAAAATCAAATCTAACTCTTTTTGCTTTCAACAATCTGGAGAAAATTTACGGATGATGTTCAAACTTTACCCTCGAGTTTATCATTAACAAGAGGAATCAGTTCAACCTTGTTCCTTGGTGGACGAGGAGTCCTACGAGTTCCATTGATAAGAAAAAAATACATATTGATCAGGGTAGAATACATCAGGGAAAATAGTTAGCCGTAATTCCCTTAGTATACGAACTGTTACAGGATTCCTCAGCCCATAGCAGTTCCAGCTCACCAGTTTTAAGGAAGAGGACTTGGTGGATTTTGAAAATCCACTTGCCCTTTAGAAATGGTTGGAATTAGGTTGATTCTTGGAGTTGTCTTGCTCGTAGAAGCAATGTTCTCCTCAGCATGACGGATAGTTTTCCTAAACACCTTTTGACCTGTTTGGTGCAGTAAAGTTCTCCTCACTAGGAGGGATAGTATTGCCAGCCTCTGTCTTTCTCTTTCGTGATTATTGAATCTGGCACAAATTTCTCTTCTGTGTTTTAGCTCCAGTTAACCTCACAGGGCTCTTATGTTGTTGTTTCTTCGTTCCTACAGTCTCTACTGGTGCTTTCAATGGGCCTAGATCTGGTGGCAGATCCGGGGATAGTGATAATAGCCGTGGCTCTTGGAGAAACTTAAGAGTGCAAGACTTAATCTGAGCAATTTCCAAGATGATTGGTAAGTAGGGAGAAAATTCATCAAACCCATAAATCTGATATTTTGTTTCTCCCAAAGAAGAAAGAATTGCAGATGAAGCGATATGGTCTTTAATAATGGACAATTCCCCATGTGATGTGATGTGAGAGAGACAATTTAAAATTGAGAATAAAACATAATAATAATTCTCACGGAAATAAGATGAAAACTAAAATAATTTATATAAGACATAGTTGATCCATTACTTTTATCATTTGATTTTGAGTTTCAACTAGGTCGGCATGATGAACTCTTAAGTTCAAATTTAAAATAAGTTTAACAGAGGAAAAAATCACCAATCACGTTATTTATAATGTTTGTGATAATATGAATGAATTTTGAACTAAAACCCAAACTAATCCTTACAACTTGTAAAAAAAGTTTCAAGTATCCTTGTTATTTACGACATCTACAATAATTAAATGGGACACTCACTGAAATTTTACCTTTTAATGAGGAAATTCTTTCTTACATGGCACATTAGTGCAACACGACTTAACTACTTAGCTACGAACACTTGGTTAATCATATTATATTTTCTTAAAAATAATGTTGTTAACTAGATCATTCTAAGCTTCTATAAAATGATTAAAACATTTCATTGCTATAAGACGAGAGGGGAAAGCAATGTTATCTAAGCTTGAAATATCTATTATCCTTTCTTCTTCTTTTTGTCGAATTTAAATTCTCACACATAAATGATGAATGTTTATGGATTCAATATAAATATTTCTGACAATTGTTTCTGAATCTAAATAACTATAGGCCAAAATTTCTATCACTTGTACAAAACACGACAACTTGGAGTTCTATGAGAAGATAGAATTGAATATTGTCGAATATGACCTCCAAAGTCAATCACACATATCAAAGGACGATGACTTGTGTTAGTTGGGTCCCGCATATTCGGATACATTCTCTTTTGAAATTACGAATAATACAAGAGGATGTTTCTCGGCCAACGCGTCCAAAAACTAATTGATTTTTTTTTTCTTAACAAAAATATATGGATTCTCTGCTCACAGTATTTTTAAAAACATTTATGAGAAGTTTTAAATAACATCTATAACACATGCCACGGATCCACAAGCGATCGATAATCCTTCTTCAAGTATCTGTTGGATTCTATATTTGGTAAGACCAGAACATTATTCGTCTAATCGGTATATTAACAATATATGGATTCTTGACCAAAAAAATCAAAAATCAAAATATGAATTCTTAATATAAATTACTTGTTGAAGGACGTTCCTAGATATTAAAATCGGCTAATTAATTTGGCCGACAAACAAGAGGGGCTTAATTATATGTCTGATCATCATAAATTTATAATACTTTGATATATTTATTTTACAAAATATACACATAAAATAAACTCGAATACGTAGGCCATGCTAAAAGTGTCTAAGTTCGAGATCTATTCTTGAATAACAGATCCATATACTTGGCCTCAAACAAATAAAAATTAAACTATAAATCTAGGGTATACGATAGTTTAGATTTCTCTAGGGTCAGGGTCAATGGCTTTCTCTAGGGTCTAGGTCGATTGATATTAGTAGTTGTGTATTTTATGATCCAATTTATAAGAGGAAATCAAATCAAACACATTTAAATTAAAAAAAAATTAATTTAATATAAGATAACAAATATTTTTGAAAAATAAATAAAAAATTTTAAAAATTGGAAAAAAAGTAAAAACGGTTTGAAATCAAATTAAAAAAATATAAACTTAGAAAATGTAAGTGAATAAAACGATTAAATGCTGACTAGTGGAGTTTAATTCTAATTTTTAGAGATAACTCTCGGTCTTAGATCACTAATTTTAACTAATCCATTTTTAGTATACTAATCTCTTTATTAATTATCTAATAATCACAACTCTCATTAGCTATCCAATGATCTACATGAATTACTATCAAATCTAAATAACCTCCTAACATCCTAATCAACAACTTTCGTTTGCTAAATATGCTAACCATTTTGATATTTTGTTTCCGCCATTTCATCTCACACATTCTAGATATGAAATTGCTTAAGATCTAGGCTACCAATTTCTTGGCTAATCTAGCATTAATAACATCTATCAAGCATGAATCTAAGTGGTTACAAGCCTAAACTCCAGTAATCAACTATCAATCACCCTAAATCTATCATTCCCAAAAACTCTAAAAGATTATTCACTAGAAACCATGAAAACACAGAGCAATATACTTGATATTTGCATAATTATGATTAAAAGATAAGTAGTGAAATATTTAAGAAGATTATAAGATATAATGATTTAGATTCAAAAAATTTATACAGAACTCTTAGCAAAAGTTTTAAAAGGTAAAGAAGAATTCTTTAAACAAATAATAGCCTCTTTAATTAGGTTTAGAGGCTATTTATAGCAAAAGTAAAAGAAAAGTGGTTTAATACATAACTAATCTAATAAATCTGGTTTATTAAAAAATTTGAAATGATTTGTTTCGGTCCAGCGGTCACGCCAGGCTGCTGCAAGTGACCATTGGACTGGAGCGGTTTCACGAGGTCTAGGTCAGCTATGCAAGATCGATGTGATATGGTCGTTGGCATTTCGGATGATTTTGCATCGATTCCGTAGCAACACATCAAGCTGCTACAAGTGGTCGCTGCCTCTTATCAACATCACGAATTCGATGTAACTGACCACTGCAACATATTATCTCTTCAGGTTGCTACGTTATGGTCGTTAGTTCTTCTGATCCTCACTAAATCCATTCTTTTGACCTCTTTAAGCTCAAATATCTTTCTTTTGATGCACATTTCATTTTTAATATCTAAAAAACAAAAAAAACATGCAAAACATGCATCTAAACACTAAAATGAGATGCAAAATGATATGAAACTAATAAAAAACATAAAAAAAATGATAAAAAGTCAATATATTAGTATACCATTATACTACATAGATTAATTTTCTAGAGTATGTCATTATATGAAAACAATGATCTCAACAAAATCTTCTAATTAAAATGAGTACCCTGTTTAAATGGAATTGTGGACTAGATGTTAGTAAGTATTAATTAAAATCATGTCATATCAAATTAATTATATTTAATCATAACTAAAAGGCATGTCTTTTTTCCTTTTCCTTTTTTCTGAACTAAAAGGCTTATCTACTTGGAAATGAAATAGACAAATATATTCGATATATATATTACAAAGCTTCAATTTCAGACCTAAGCCATCTCACCTTTGTTACCAATCTTATCTCTCTCTTCTCCCTGTTTCCTCTTCTCTCTTCGGAATTGAAGATGGATATGTACAAAGACGATAGCTCACCATACTGTTTTTTCCATCCAAAGGAAGAATATGTTGGAGTGTGTCCTCTCTGTTTGAACGAGAGGCTTCTGGTTTTAGCGTCAAAGCAGAGATCATCAAGAACCAAACACACTTCGTCTTCACCAATCAGTAGTCTTCCTAAGATCTTCGCCTTGAGCTCTCTCCTCAGTCGACTCGATCTCCGTCACCGGAAATTTCATCCCTCATCCGATCTTGACGTCTCCACAAGCCAAGAAGGTACACAAGAGTTACACATCATACATCATATGCATACATCTTATGATAATCAACTTTAAAAACATCATACTTCAAGATCTACTTCCAAATTTGTGTTTTCCTTTTTTTCTGGTCATACATGGATTTTTTCCTTTTTCCAAAAAGAATAAGAAAGAGATGTGTTCGTAGATTCATGAGATTATTACATATGCTAAAGCTTTGTTAATTAACCCTAATTATTATTTGCAAATATATACATAATAATTTTCAGTATGACCATACACATTCATATTTATTTATTTTAGACTTTCTTCTTCAGAAATGTGAGAATATAATATTATTTAAATCGGCCAGCTGAAATTTTGTTTTGCTCGAAGCAATGATTTGTGGGCTATGGCTAATTATCTCTAATAGTTGGTATATAATACATAATGTAGTCTATGTATATATATACGAAAAGTTAATTATTGTACAAGATCAAATATAATTGAAATGTAACTTTTTTGTTATTTTAATTTTGTTCAGATTCTTTTATATCGATAAAATTCGAAGACGATGGAAACGCGTCGTGGGAGAAGAAAGCAGTGTCAAAGATTTGTGTAGACAACAGAAAGTCGACATGTAAGAAGCAGCAATCCCCTATAATTAGCAATACGAGTATCGTAGAGCACATTAGCGCCAAGTCATCTCTTAGGTGGCGCAAGCGGATTGGCCATCTCTTCCACGTCATCAAATTCAGATCAGGATCGTCCACCTCTTCTTGTCACGTGGCATCATCCAAGGTCGAAGGAGCCAAAGTGAGGAAACAGGGTTGGATGGTGAGGACCTTAACCAGAAGGAAATCCAAGAAAATTAAAAGTTGATTTTTTCATATAATTAATTTGATTACACTTTTATAAATATTTTTCTATATATTTTTTAGTATAATTTCTGGTTTGGTCGTTTCTACAATGATTGATGCTTCTGTTTGAAGAAGAAATTTGTGGAAATTTTTCTGTAAGTAATGACAATACATGGATTCAAAATCGATTGAAACATCCATAACTTAAATTGCTGTGTTAATTAGATTTTAATGTATTTTATGTATAATAGAAGCATATGTAAAGGAACAAGAGGCTTGGTCTACACCATATCTCTTTGTAGGCATGTGGTATGAAACTGATAAAGCCATTAAAAGATTGGAGAAGGGTCAAAATGGCCTTTTATCATTATTTTTAAAATGACAAAAGAGATAGTTTTGAACGAAAAAAAGGGAAAAAAGAAAAGAAAAAAGGTATAAAGAGAGAGAAGAAAACTAGAAAAGTGAGTTGATTTAAAAATAATAATTTGCATGGGATTCTTGAAAATTTTCTGTGACTTTTAGTGCCCACCTTAATTTCCTTTTATTACTATTTTATAAAGAAATAAATGAGAGTAGTACAAGTTATAATTCAAGAAGAAGAGTCCATGTTAGGTTGTTCACAGTAGTGGGAAACATTGGAGCATAAAAAATGGACCCCAAAGCACTGCCCCATTCACATTGTCTTATAGTTGTCTCTGTTGTATACATTGTATATTTCCAAATTCTAAATTACAAGATTTTGTGATAAATATCTAAATAGTTAGAACACTGGTTTATGTTAGATAGTTGTCTTACGATATCTAAATATTTTTACCAAGTTCATTTTTGATTCGAACGAAAGTGGTTAAAATGTTAAAATCAATAGTAGATTTCATTTGACAATTGATTTTGATTATTTGATCAATCTTATTGTGTGTTGAGGTGACAACTCAAAGAAAAAAGAGGCTTTAAGTTCAAGCAAAAGTAGGAAAGCAATGTGACTCCTCCAAGGAATTTATCAATGTGGAAAGACTGATGCGAAGGAAAACCTAATTTTTTAGGTTAATAAAAAGGACAGAGTAGACTCGTTTGGTTTGTGACTTTTGTCTGCTTTTCTTGCGTTTTTGTCTTCTTTATGTTCTAATTAAATTACAATGAGAAAATCCTAAGTCGAACAGGTTAGCTAGAAAATTAGCAGTTGAATGCTTTTCTGTTCACGAAACTCGTTTCTTTTTTCAACTCGAAACTCAAACAGGTTTTAAAGCTCTGTTTTAATAGATGTTGGGTTTCTTTTGTCGAGAGCGTTGGCTGTAGGGTTTAATGGGGCCATTTTAATAGATGATCGTATTCAAAATTAGGAGCAGGACCACCTACCTATATTTTTTACCTAACATAAAACATTTTGGAAAATTAAATGAAATTATCAGAGAAATAGCCCCATTAGATTAATCCATAAATATTTAAACTATGAGAAATTTCATGACGAAGAAAAGGATCGTTTGATCAGGACGTGAGCCCCATTGGTCTGCATAAATATAGCCTATACGAAATTCCGAATCGTATAATACGGTATGGAGATTAGATTAAAACATTTAATATATGTACACAATATGAGATTTTACGACAATAATTTGATAATGAATGATAATGCATGGTCTATATGATTCATGAGTTTGACAACAACATGTGGGATTCAAATTTCAAAGTCTTGAACTAATTAAAGAACGTGACGTATATTTGGGACTAATTCAACTACAACATTATCAAATATATTTTCTTTGATTAACAAATAAAAAAATTTACCAAAAATTTATTAGACACTATATGCATATACATATATAAAAATAATTTTCGGATAAATAGATGTTATATGAAATATGATAAAAAATGTACAATATATCTCTCTCTCTGCTTCAAACATTCCCCGCTGGTATTTAAATTAATGGGCTTGGCCCATAACATGTGCTACAAGCAGAAAAGGATGAGCTTCAAAGTGAAGTGAAATGTTGTAGAGAAGCGGAGAAGAGACTAAGTTTAGAGCTCGAAGCTGTTGTTTTGATAAAATGGAGTTGGAAGATAAGTTAGAGAAGATGGAAGCTGAGAAAGCTGAACTAAAGATATCGTTTGACATAATTAAAGATAAATATCAAGAATCTAGAGTTTGTTTTCCAGAAGTTGAGATGAAGTTGGAGAAACTACTAGTAGAAAAGAATGAGCTTGACAGTGAAGTTAAATGTTGTAGAGAAGAGGAGAGGAGATTGAGCTTAGAGCTCAAAGCTGTTGTTGGTGACAAATTGGGGTTGGAAGAAGGTTGAGAAGATTGAACCTGAGAAAGCTGAGTTAAGATATCGTTTGATGTAATCAAAGATCAATATCAAGAATCTAGAGTTGGTTTTCAAGAAGTTGAGAGGAAGTTGGAAGAGATCAAAAGGGAGATTAAACTAGCTAATGAATCAAAAACACAAGCCGAATCTCGGTTCATAAGAATGGAAGCAGAGGTGAGAAAGGAGAAGAGTGTCTCTGATGAGCTAAGGGAAAAGTGTACGGAAATTGAAGAAGAGTTTAAACGAGAGATAGAAGAGAAGACAATCATCAAGAGAGAAAAAGTAGAACCAAAGATCAAACAGGTTCAGTTTTGTATTTTCTGACCACCAATTAGTCTTTTTTTTTTCTTTTCTCAATCCTTGTTTCACTAAAGTTGATTCTATTGCAGGAAGACATAGCAACAGCTGCAGGAAAATTCTTAGACTGTCAGAAAAGAATAGCGTCGCTGGGGAAACAGCTGCAGTCTCTTGCAACACTAGAAGATTTCTTGATTGATACATCGAACTTCCAGATTCTGCAAGGCCAGCTCACAAGAAGGAAGCTTTTTTAGGAAAAGATCTTCCTGAGCTTCTTAAAATCAAGAACAGCAACAGCATGACCTCAAATCCATGTTTATCTTCTTCTGATTCAACAACAGTCTCATTAGTTATGTCATCAAACCGAGGGAGTTCTGAGAAGAACCGCAATGTATTTGTCACAGTTTTCACACGAAGTAGAAATGGAATACATCTGGGAATTTAAGATAAACAGCTGCTTGCACTAGGTAGAGTCAGTTTATTGTTTAAACAGATTTTACCATAGTTCTCAGATTCTGACATGTTAGTAGCCAAAAAATACCTATCTTGTTTCTGCTACATAATGTAGTTTTAGTAGAGTTTGTTGACCAAGAAAACAAAAAATGTAGTTTTAGTAGAGTTATATCTTGTGAGATTTATCTTTTTTTTTCAGTTCACCAATGGGATGGTCTTAATATGTATGATGCATTGTGGTTGCTTGACTGCTAGATAAGTAAAATATTGACTTTTGTTTTTGTTTTTACCCTCCAACCCAAGGTAAAGCCAAGGAAGACTGCAAAATGTGGACCTGATGCTAGATTATTCATTGGTTGTGTCTAAGAAAACCATTTTTATATTGTATAAAAAATTAATGAGTACAACACAATCGACACTTGAGGTTCTATGGTGTTAGTGGTAGCACTCTGGACTTTGAATCCAGCGACCTGGGTTACGACTCCCGGTTGGACCTCTTGCTCTTGCATTTTTGTTTCCTAAACATTGTAATTAGAGGTGAAAAAACCTATCCTACCTGAAATTCATCAACTCAAAAGTTAACCGGATTTCTAATTACCTGAACGGTAAAAAACAAGTTTATACCGAATAAACCAAAATGAACTAAAATTTTATACAACTGAACTGGAAGAATATGATATTAATCAAAATTATATCCAAACCAAACATAAAGTTTTCAAACCGAACCAATTAGAAATTCGGTTTATCAAAACCTGGAAAAAAGCTGAACTTAACCGGAAAGCGAATGCCCAAGCGGCCAAGCCTAATTGTAATCATAAACAAATAACATTTACATATAGTTTTCCTTTGGTACATACAAATCTGAAAGCTAGTAGCAAAGCTTCTGATAAAAAAAAAACAGATGAACGAGTAGTAGTCATACAACAAACCATGGATTTCCGTTGATGATGATGATCAATGGATGACTTTTAAGTTGGCTATTACTCTCCATGGTTGTGATGGTTGCCGTTCTCTTGATTTCTTCTGTTGCTTATCTCTCTTCTGAAAGCATGAAACAGATCCAATCCAAGGCCGACATTGAGGATGTTCATTCCCACCATACCAAACAGCGCAAGCGGTAACTCCACGCCTTTCCCAAACTTGTGTGCGTCTTTGATCAGCTTGACAGTGATGAGAATGTGAGGAATGCACCTCGCAAACACAAAGGCTGTCCAGTTTAGTACCCACTCCAGTTTCACCAATGTCGTGTTGCTGTCACGGATTCCCGCCATTCTCCTTAGCTTCCTCACGTGCAGAAGGATCGAATGCATCTGTTTACACATCAAAATAACAAAGGTCATTTTAGTTCGAATAAGTAGATGTTTTGGAGTTGCAACTAGATTGTTATATGTGAAACTAACGGTGGCATAGATTCAGAAAAGCTAGAAAAAATCTTCAGAAAGATACACGTGGAATGTACCTCACAAATGAGTGTAAGAATAAGGTAGTTGATGGTTACATTTCGATACAGAGCCAATGTGAAGCAAACAAGGAGGACGAGATGGTGAACGAGAATGGAAGGGATTAAGCCGCTGTATAACCGGTACTGAAGCATATCCCACTGGTCATATGCAAAGTAGCCACATGAGAAACACAAAGCTGGATATGCCCAGTTCCATGTACCACCAACCAACTCTGAATGATGAAACATCTCGTCTAAACCTTTGGCTAAGCTTTGATTGAGAAGAATGAAAACCACTGTAGTAACACAAGTGCAGTGTTGAAAATGAAAAATCATAATCAGTATGGCTTGGTAAAGAAATAACTGCATCACACACACAAGATATGGCAAAACAGAAGGTATGATGATCTTTTAAACCGTTAAAGGGAATACATTCAAGAACATAAACCAAGATAAACGACGAATAATCTCCCCAGACCCAAAGTTTATATAATTAAAAAATATCAAAAAGAGACGTTACACATACCACTAATCAAGCAATCATAAGAATAATAACTCAATCAGAAATAAGAACTGCATTAAGCTATGAACAAATACACACACAGCACCAAATCAACATTGGACCTGATGCGGAGGTGATGATTGAGTGCAAAAGCGAGACAGAGGTGTTAACAAAGAGAGGGTCACGAGAGAGCCATGAACGAACCACCCAATTCACCAATTGAAAGAAACATCCGCCGCAGATAACCCAGAGAAGCTCGGTCCGGAGATTGAAAACGATCTCAAACACGATGGAGACCAACCAAAGAAGCAGCGTCGCTAGAAACAACTGCCCTGCTCCAGTCTTCCCTCCTGTACTCCCAATACCGTTCCTGGCCATCGAATCTGGCAAAAGTTAATCCTAATTTGATTTCTTAGCTGCTACTGCTAGGCTCAAGCTCCGATATAAATTTCTCCAATTTTGGCGGAAGAGACGATCCAAATGCCTTGTTCACGTTATAAGCAACGGACACGTGTCCATCGATACTTGATCCTTCCCGTTGCTGAGTCATCAAAGTAAAACAAAATCGTACAATTTCAACGTCGACGAAAAGTGTATTATATTTTATGCCGACATTTGATGTCGACAATCTGTTATCATATTAGGCCTAGTCCATTTTACACTCGGCCCATTAATAATCCGTACGGCAGGAAAGCCGAGGCAAACCCACACAACTATACAGTATACCAACAATGTTAGATGTGTTAGAAACACAAGGGAACAAGAAGACTATATATAAACAAAACACCATCAAACTGAAATATATTCAAAGCATTTGTAAGTTACATTAGACAGGTTTCCACACGGACAAAACCTCTTGAAACATCTCCAGCATCAGTTCTCGATCAGCTTGTCTGAAGAAACTGCTGATTTCTTCTCTGACATCATAAATCTTTCCGAAATCAAACAAATACATCAAACACCCTTTCTTCAGTTTCGCCAGCTCATAAAGCCAAGCTTCTTGTAGTCTTTCGAGCACATTACCCGAGTTTATATCTTCCATGAGGCTTTCCTCACAGGCCGCTTTCAAATCCGTTATATCGTATTTGTTTGCTGCCCCAAGGAGGGAGAGGCGGTGTTTCCAGAAATCTTCTTGGGTTATGTTTCCATAGAGGTAACTTAGGAGAGCCATGCAAGATTCTCTTGACATGTCGTCGATGTGGATTGTGGATGATTCTTTTTCCTTGAGGTCGTGGTGGAACATGCTCTTGAAAACAGTTGAGCTAGCCGAGAGGATGGCTTTGTGAGCATTGAGTGTACCATCGGCTGTGTGGATGATTACATCGGATAGAATGCTTTCCTCTAGCATCCGGGACAAGCATTTAAGAGTAGTTTGGGTTGAGATTGATTGCATTGTTGCATCTGTTGGCCAAACAGGAGAAGCTTCACCACCCTGGATTCGATTTTTGACTTAATCAACCATGGAAGGAAAAAAGCTTCATCATTGATTATGCACTTAGAAAAGCTATGAACTTACATTCAAAGGGCAGATTTTGAGATCTAGAAACTCGACATCAATGGTGAACCGACCGTGGAAGGTGGAATCCACGTGCCAGACACAATCATCAGTAGTACGCAGCAGTTTTTCATACACTGCACCACAATAAAGAGTATCTCAGCTTACATTTACACAAAGCTAACTCAGGTCTAACAATTCCCATAAGGTAATACTAGTCATCTGCAATCATGTACTCTTAAAATTGAAAAGTGATAAAAATTTCTTTCCACCTTAAAATGCATCAAGTTTCAGATTTCACTGTATTAAGAAGCAAATGAAACTCCATTACTATCAAAGAACGTAGTTGTTTCTTGTTCCGACATAAATTAACTAAACTCCACTGTGTCTGAAATCCCTAATTCAACCTCAACCTCACCCTCAACATAACTTACATAAAGGGAATAAAAAATCGAATTCCAAAAATTAAAATGGAGAAACCAGATATACCAGGAGAGATGTAGAATCTACGATTAGGGCCAACGTTGGAGACACGTATAACAAATTTAGCAACAGGAGGTTGCTCTTTGGATACTCGAGAAAGTTCTGGGAAAAGCCGAACAGATAGATAACGATTCCTCTCTATAGACAGATGCCTTCATATCCCAGAAAAAAATCAAAAATTGAAAATCCTACAAAATTCCCAGAGAAAAGAGTAAAAAAGAGGTTACCAATTCCAAATTCCAACTTTGAAAGGATCGGACTTTTTGAAAGAGCAAGGTCCAAAATTTTCAATCCTCCATTGAGCTAACCTCGAGATGGTCTCCACCTTCGCGTCCCCCATCCACTCTCTCTCTTTCTCAAGTTTTGACTTCCTTTCTCTCAACTCTTCACTTCACGCTAAAATAACACGACGAAGCAAGCAACACAGCTGCCTCCATCGCGCGACACGTGTACGACGATTGTGCATTTTTAAGTCAAAAAACCGGGTTGCTCCGTTTATATAACAAGATAAAAACCACTCTCGGTTGAGAATGGAAAAGAGAAGCTCAGAGATATCGGTTAACATGGCGACGGAGGAACCAAAGATCGTATGGAATGAAGGGAGACATAGATTCGAGACGGAGGATCACGAAGCCTTCATAGAATACAAGATGAGAAACAACCGGAGTGTCATGGATCTGGTTCGAACCTTCGTACCGTCATCCAAAGCAGGATTAGGATTAGCTTCGCATCTCTGCGTCGCCGCCTTCGAACACGCCTCATCTTACTCTTACTCCATCGTTACCACCTGCTCCTACGTTTCAGTATATTTATCACTTTTTTCGTTAAAAATTGTGATAATTCAGATTCTCGTATCTACCATTTTGTCTTATGAAATATCTCATCTTTGAAGGAAACGTTTCTTCCTCGAAACCCATCGCGGAAGTATCTGGTTCACTCAGAGATCCTCAAGTCTAGCAGATCAAATCATGCTGGAAAGAAACTAATATTACATGACGTTGTTTCGGGTCTACTAATTACGGACTTAAGGCCGTAACCTCCTTATATTCAAAAATAAAAATAAAAAAACTTCATGTCTCTGTAACAACAAAATACAAAAATGTCTTATATTTTTAACAGTTTGCTAATGTTGTCATCAAAATAAATACAAACGTTAAAACATTTTTTCTATCATACATTTCTTTTGTACATAAACGTCGCGGTGTCCTCTAGCCAGTGAAAGTAATCCATTTTCTCCGGAGGCAAGTTCAAGACTGATTGGTCAACCTACATCAAAGAAACATATTTCGGATCAAATTAATGTACTCCAAATGGTGCAGGAGCCTTACATATATAGATGTGAGAAACACTTGCCTCTTCGAAAGGAACGAAGACGAATGGATTCATACCACTCTTGTGTGAAACAGCAGGTATATCCGGATTGTGAGTTTCATCGTCTCTCCAACCTTCAACTACACCAAGAATGTCTTCTTCTTTCCTGCTTACTTCCTCATCCTTCACACCACTTGTCACAAGTGACAGTAAATCCATCCTGTTATTGGCTCCAATCGCCGTTCCTCTTAACCTACCCCACCCAAAAACAAACACATACCATGAAGATCAACATGACTATGAGCTACTCCATTAACCCCGTCTTTCGCTTATAGATCATAGAAATATCCATCACAACACCAGATAGTCTTAAGTGGGATGTACTAGCATAGTTAAAAAGGTTAAGTGATAGGCCTTCCCGAGGTAACACATATACCAAAACCAAAATTCTTTTGCTACTATCGAAACAAAAAAAATCTCTGTCCTGATATTCGAAGGGATTATGATACCTTAAACGGATCCTTAGTACAGTAGGACGAGTCCCTGGATACAAGACAGCTGCTTCAATCTGAAAAAAGAAAGACATGTTTTTCACCATCTTGAAATATGTAATGCTGTTGATTTCCCATCCAATAGGCAGTTAGAGGAAGCTAACCTTATCATCTGTCATTGACAATGTATAGTGGCCCTGTAAATAGAGTCTCCTTTAGAAGCCTTAAAGTTCATGTACTTGGCAACATCCTTTAATTTCTGCGAAGAGTTCTGAAGGATAATAAAAAAATACCTTGTTAGATCACTCCAGCAGCTCTACGTTTATTCTACCTAGTTAGATCGAAGTATGTGAACCTTGTAAAGAAATCTGCCAGAAGGGTAGAATCTTATGTAGCGGGAGTAATAAACCTGCAAAAATTACTCCAAAAGAAAGAGGCAATTCATTAAATCGACAAATGAAGAAAAAAAGAGAGCCAGTTTGAGAAAAAAAAAAGACAAAGACTTTACCATGTGAACTGGATTTGTAGTCTTCCACTCAGCAATTCCAGCACGAATGTAAGTGTTCCTACTCACATAAAATACCTGAGAAGAAGATACAAAGCGTTGTTGAAAAAAACAACAAGGAATGATAAATGAAATAAGGTTACTTTGATGAAGAAAGACATAACAAGACATGATTTTAGTCAGAGCATACAAAAGAAAAGATACAACAACCATCACTTGGCAGAAGAGGATAAAGAAAGAAAAGATTACCATCGGTACGAACTCTGGATCTAAAAAGCCACATTTTCCTCCATGATCCAACATACTTTGACTGCAAGATCTTATAGTTTTCGATTAACTCCAGCAGTCTGCCAAGCTTTCAAGCACGCATTACGCCAGAACACAGGGTTTCGAACCGTGTAACTCCCTTTTCTGCAGACACAAGCTGCTCTGCCTAGGTCATAAGGAAGGATCCGAGCAAATACCTACAAAGACATAGCCACAACTTAACTTCAGTACAATGGGAAAAACTTGTGTAACGAGTAAAAAGAAAGGAAGCTCTAACCTCGAAAAGCAGCTCATCAGGCAAGCAACGATGTTTCAATGCTGGATCAAAAGGCGGTTTACTGCTTGTACTTCCGAAAGGTGCCACGGGCCTCAGATGGACTCCATAGAGATCTAAACAAGGGAATATCTTTAAACCATAAACCCACTTGGGATAAGATAAAATCACAATAGAGAAAGAGTTGTTAAATGATTAGATTACCAAGCCAAGGCCTCTTTGTGATAAAGTATTGTACAGTCTTGAGCCGCAAAGCAGATTCAAGCTCTGATGGTATAGTGAGGGCATCTGTGACAAGGAAGAAAGTCAAATTTAACATATGAAGCAAATAAGTAAACATAATTTCACCTTGACTCTCCGTTATATCATAAACACAACAACTTGTATATGAATAAATCAAAAACCTTTCATTTCTCGATTTGTGATAGAACACATTCACGAGACTACCATATCAACTTGTTTTATCGAAATAAAGTTCCATTAAGACTACGGAATGATGTAACTAAATAACTGAAAACAAAATAAAATCATGTGATTGAGAATTGTGGAGTCAATCAAGACCTGCATTATATAGTATAGAGATATGCTTCATATAATCAGGATTCATAGATATTAGTCTTGGAAACTTAATCCCATGAATGCTTCAATAACGATCAAGACTTTGGTTCGTAGTATTTATATGCATGACACAAAAATACCAAAAAATATCCTTGCAAAACTTAATCATACATTCCAAACCGGACTGGAATCGACATAAAACCTTTTTTTTAAAAAACACTGCTCAAAAAAATTAACCAAATTTTCCAATTAAACTGAAAAATGGGAAAAAAAAGACTTGTTTCCTTGGTAACGAATTCGTGAAAATCATTCAACTACCAAATGACTTAATTAGTTTAATTAGATAGAAGAAATCAGCAAATTACTGAAAAGAAGAAAACCATTTTTGTTTTAAATTCTTGGATTCAAGCAAGACCAGTACTATCTTTTTTGGTATTTATGCTTAAGGATTAATATAATTTAGTCTTAGAAACTCTGATTCCAAGAAAGCCTCAATAGCTACTCTCACTATATTAAAGGAAAACTCAGTTCAAAAGAAAAAATAATAAAAACAACCAAAAAACAAAAGAGGCAGCCGTAATCGTTCTGCAGAGTGCGTATAAAAACTGTAATGAATAGATAAAGAGATTAGGTTCTCTCTGTCTCTGTTTCTCTCTACTCAAAGCTTTGTCTTCTTCTTCTTCTTCTTCTGTGTATTTCGTCAAAACTACCAAACTAAGCTAGCAGCTAAGAGACAGACCACACTTCTCTTTTCAGAGCTCGTCCTTGGCTCCCTCAGTTGTCGTAGGCTCTCCGGCTCTCTCCTTGTTCACAGGCTCTCCGGCTTTGTCCTTGTTCTTATCAATGAAGCTTATGATATCTTCCTTTGTCCTGTCTCCTTCATAAACCACAATGTTTCCGTCAGCTGATCTGAAGTAAATGGTTGGGAAGCCCTTCACATCAAAGGTGTCATGTGGGAAGTCATTTGCGGTTGCGTCCTGGACAGGTGAAAGAGTAAGATTCCGATTAAGATTAAAACGCAGAGGATCAAGAACACATACTCTCAAATGTGAAGAAAGAGAAAGGACTTACAAGCTTAGCTATGACAACACTTGGGTCGCTTTGGTAAGACACAGCGACTTCGTCCAAGATAGGAGCAAGCTTCTGGCAGTGTCCACACCATGGAGCATAGAATTCAAGCAAAACTGCAATAGTAAATTGGAGGAAATAAAACTGATTAATAAGTTTGTGCTACCGGCAAACATGTGTGTGATTTAATAATATAATGTAATGTAACTCACCGTTCTTTCCAGAGTTGAAGACCATGTCGTCAAGGCTCTCAGAAACAATAACCTTCACTGGCTCACTATTTTCGGTTGGGATAGGTTGAGATTTTTTGTGGGGGGCAACTTTTCCATCCTTGAAGTCCTTGATCCATGATTCAATCTGGTCAACCTCCACATTTGTTTTCAGGTATTTCTTGTCCTGAGGAGTCTGGATGATGATGAGAGGAGCATGGCTCTCTTCGACTCCAAAGTACTGTTAACCGTTCAGAAAAGAGTGAAATTTAATCAGCATTTTGTAACCAGTAGTAACCTGGAGATATATGATTGGCAAATAGACAAGGAACACTAACCTGGAATGCGCCTTGGCTGTTCTCAGCATCACCTAGAAGGAAGCTAAGTCCCTGTCCCTTGTTGGATGTAGCAACTTCATGGTACTTTGATTTAAAAGACTCAGCTGCTTCTCCAGTGAAGTTCACGAACAACATCGCCTGAATTTCAAAATATTACCGACCATCAAAATCCAAAACAAAGATGGTAATAGGATCAGTTAGGAGTCGGGAAGCTTTTCGTGATAATCACAGAGAGGACAATCGACACTACTATCACGATTCGGTATAATTCATGCTACCACAGCTCTTTCCATAGCCCACACATAATTCAGTCAAGTTCTACAGCACCGTGAGTGCCACCTAAGAGCAACTTTAACTTTTTAGACTAACTAATTTTAGTAAATCTAAATAAAACATTACTTATGCTGTAAAACTGAAAGGCAAACATGAATCCATCTCTGTAGCATAACATGGACTAGTTACAACGTAATGAGAATCTTTGGTAACTCTCCGATGAATTACCTTAGTGTTAGGGCTATCAAAGAATTTGATAACATATGGGTGGTTGTTTGGATCTTTGTCAAAGACGGTGACAAGTGGAATGCTAGATTCTTTGATAAATTTCTCCAGAGCTTCCCCATCGAAAACCTGAATGCACAAAAGTAAATCAAACAAACATTCTGCAAACAAAACACCATATAACAGGACCATGTAATATACAAAGTGAAAAGGCTTTCTC
The DNA here is from genome assembly GCA_963922655.1 of Cardamine chenopodiifolia. NCBI lineage: Eukaryota > Viridiplantae > Streptophyta > Magnoliopsida > Brassicales > Brassicaceae > Cardamine > Cardamine chenopodiifolia. Next base: position 5,204,032 of record OZ000483.1, on the reverse strand, counting down.
TTGTACCTTGGAATCAACAAACAATTCATCAAAGGGTTTGAATAGCCTGACTGCAGGTCCTGTTACAGGTTCTCCACGAGGAAGAAGATTGACATCTGAGGTGTGTGCGAAATCATAGTCAGAGCGCAATTTCTCCGCAGTGGCCATGAAAGAATCAAAATCGGAGCCAGATAATTTAGGGAAAACTCCAACCTAAAACAACAGAAATAGACAGGTTATTTGACTACCATACATGATTAAATCTCGAAACATAGACAAAAGAAAAAGGAATGTGTTTGATACTTACCACAACAACCTTCTTGTCACCAACAACCTCAACAGCATCATCAGCCGACTTAATCTCAAATGAAGCAGGTCCACTTTGTTTCTTCAAGTAAGTAACAATGCCGTCAGCTTCACGAGGTCCATTATAGTCTTGAACAGCTTTTCCTCCGTTTCTGAAAATCTTGATTGTTGGGAAACCCTGAACCTCATACTGGGTTGCAAATTCTCTGTTTGTTTCCTCACTTGCATCAATCTTAGCAAGAACCACTGGAGGAACGTGACTACTCAAATCTGATGCAGCTTTCTCATACTGTAAACAAAACATCATCAGCCATTAGTCACACGGTCAAAGATCTCCACAAGCAAATTCTAATTTTAAGTGATTGAGAAGCCATATTTACCTCAGGAGCAAGCTGCTTGCAGTGTCCACACCTGAAGAAGAACAAAATACGGATTACCAAATGAGATTAATGATCAATACTTTCACGCATTAATTACAGAGGATAGTTAAACCGGACATCAAAATACGTAAAATCTCATATTTCAAAGCAGGCGACTCGAATTACATAGATCGAAACAGATCGAATCATTCAAATTACAAAATTGCAACGAAATTTCTACTTATTAAAACAGATCAGCTACGCTAATTTATAAATCAACAGTGAAAACACCAGAGAATGCTAGCTAGAATAAGAAATTATTCACATGCAAATCCAAAAAAAGAAGGAAAAAGCATATGATAAATTCAGATCCAGGTGGAAAGAAAATGGGATCCACCAGATTCACTAATCATGACACCAAAGCCAATAAAGGTTTACAATCAGAAATCAATACCATGGAGCGTAGAACTCGACGACGATGAAATCGTGCTTGTTGATGGTTTCGGTGAAGTTAGTGTGATCTAAGGTCAACACGAACTCCTTCGTCTCCGTCTCTTCGCATCTTATAGACGAAGCGAACAACGACAACACAAGAATTGAAAACAACGCGTATCCTCTGATCGCCATTACCGCTCTCTCTCTCTCCCTCTCCCTCCCTTACAATCTTAGATTGAATTCTGTAAGCTTTCTGGGGAAACTAAGGGAGGTATTTATCACTGCAAATCTCGACAACTTAATGCTAAATGGTCACACATCTTACGTGGCAACTTCTCATTGGATATTACGTCGTCATAGTTTATAGGGGATTTGGCAAGAATTTTAATGTTATTATACAGTGTCGTGATAATCTTGACCTCAGCAGTTATAAATAATAGTATGATTTTGTTTTTTCACAATTTTTACCAGCAGTAAGAAGTTAAAAAAAGAGAAAAATAATAAAAGAGGAGAGAAAAATGTCTACACCGAAGAAACACTAGTCACTGTTCACCACCAATTATAAAATTGTCGCAATATGGAAGAACCACGTGGCTACTTCTATCTCGTTGATCTTGATATGAGCTTACAATCAAATGATTAGATCCGTGACTTCTTTTTTTTTTCGTCGATTAGATCCGTCGTGCAGCTAAATGGTCAAATAAAAAACGTATTTTAAATCTGACCAATCATGTTTGGTTTCTTGCATTCTTATGTTTTATTTTAGCATAGATCTTCTTGACCGTAGCTATGAACATTCCAATCTTATTATAAAGTTGAGATAAATCTATCTCTACATTATTAAAATAGAAGTACTATAATTTTTTATATCCAAACACTATTTGAAGGTAATATTTAAAGAGAATTAAAAAAAAGTTTTATTATTGCATCCAAATACTATTTATGAATAAATATTAAATAATTTTATTTAATATTAAATATTAAATTCTCTCTAAATGATTTATGATTCTTTATTTTACTTTGAAACAAAATTAATGTTATTTAGGTTGCTCTAATGATCCATGCAAGTCAAGAAACTAATGAGAAAACCACTCATTCATTTAAGTGTGAGTTTTATTTAACAGTTGAATGTTCATACCCGTCATCTACAACCAAGAAATTGTGTTTTGATTCAATTGCTCTCGATACCTCAGATGATGAGAAGACGGGAAAAAACATTGATGACAAAAAAAAGGAATTCTCAAACCGTTGTTTGGTGATCAAGAAAGATGATGGTAAAAATGATAAGAAGCTTAATAACAAGATCAAGAGTGATGGTGAAGATCGAACCAAGCAAAAGAACCTTAATGAGTTTTTTTTCTAGTTGAACTTTCTTAATTGTTTTCATTTGATGATTACTACTTTTTAATTATGTTATTGCTTTTGTTTCTTTTGATTTCATTTGTTAGTTTTTTTCTACTATTGGAATAAAATTGTTGGCTTTGCTTTTAAGCAAGACAAATAGTTGATTATTTTCTATATAATTAAGAAAGATACCCATGTTTTAATCTTACCTTTGGAATCATTGCGAAGTCTTATAACTGACTAAGAATATGCGACTTCTCAACAACAAGTTAAGTATTGATGAGGCAAAGGAGATTAAGAAAATTTCTGAGTGGATTTTAGACGTTGAAGATGGAAAGATTGCAGAGCCTAATGATGGTAAGCCTCTAATTGATATTACTGATGAGAATATAATTACATAGGATGATGATCCTATCGAGGAAATAATTAGAGAAATTTATATTGATCCAACGCTTTTGCATGATAAAAAGATCTGAAATTCTTTTTAAAAAGAGTTATTTTGGCTCCAAGGAATGAAGACGTCAATTCTCTAAACCTACATTTGCTTGAGAAATTGAAAAGTGAGCCTCTAATTTTTTTTAGTATTCTTGCATTTGTTTTTTATTTATTGTTTTAATAAGTAAATTCAATGAGTATTTATGTACTGACTTAGTTTCATGGAACATGTGAAGAAATGGTATATCTTAGTATGCATAGTCTAGATCCCACCGATGCAGATTCAAATACCAACATCTCATCTATTTTTTAGTGCATAGGTTACATTTGAAAATCGTACTCCTATTATGTTGATGGGGAACTTAGATCCTAAAGTTGGGTTATGCAATGAAACTAAACTGCGGATTACACAAATGATTGATCATGTTTTTGAGGCAACAGTCATCACATGAGATAGGAATGGAGACAAAGTTTTGATTCCCAAGATTGTCATAACACCATCTGAAGCCAAACTACCATTTAAAATGTGTCGCCCACAGGTTCCGGTATCTCTCGCATTTGCTATGACTATCAACAAGAGTCAAGAACAATCGCTGGCAAAAGTACGACTCTATTTGTCAAACCATGTGTTTTATCATGGTCAACTTTATGTGGTTTTTATCAAAGGTAACATCAAAAAAAGGTTTGAGAGTGTTTATTCTAGACAAATAATGCAAACCTCGGAGACAACCAATGAATGTGGTTTTCAAAGAGGTTTTTCAGAATTTGGAAAAAAAGATTAGAGATAAGGAAGCCTACAATTTTTTGAGCATTCTTTAATTCATTTTTATTATAACTAAATCCAATGACTATTTATGCTCACACTTAGTTTTATGCAACATGTGACGGTGAAAATCGAACCAAAACAACCTTGATTCGTTTCTTTAATTTGAACTTTCTTAATTACTTTTATTTGATTGAGATATTTAATTATGGTGTTGATTTTCTTATTTTGGATTTCATTTGTTTGTTCTTTTCTAATAATGGAATAAATTTGTTGGTTTTGCTTTAAAATAAGACAAATGGTCAGAATATTTGAATTTGTATGCTATCTTACCTCAACGTATAGTGTACTTGATTTTATATCATTGACAAGAATAATATGATCATTGTATGTTGTGAAAAATTATTAGAAAATGAGATGTATGTTTGTGTTAGCGTATATATGATTGGAGAGGATGTATTTGAAAATATAACTGTGAAAAAATCATCAAAATCAATTTTTTTATGTCATTGACCTTTTATCTCTTGCTATGGGCATTGTCCAAGTTTAGTTACCCTTCCTAAATAAAGTTACAATAGTTTTTTTTGTGTTTTGTTTTATACATATGGTGGTGTTAACAATCTTTTGATCACAATTAAATGATATTTAGTCGAGAAAATTATCGGGAAAATCTTGTTTATAAAGGACCTTACATCATAGTCTTCCATGTTGAAATTTAATTTAAAAAATTTGGAAAAATATTATCTATTTTTCAAGATTAAAAACTTTATAATTTGATCATAAAATCATGTTAAATATATTATAAATTGTAAAAATTAAAATAAATAATAATTTAAAATTACATGAATAAAATAAAAATATTTATAAGCACTAAATAAATAAAAAATTACAAAATTATATTAAAACAATTGATTTGCGGTGCAAGTTCGAATCTAGTTTTGATATTAATTTCTGAGACCTTACATAAGAATCTACAAGCAAGTAGCCAACCAATCAATGAATAATATAAATGGAAAATATGTACAACATTTTTTCCTAAGCCGAATCTATTTTCATTACCAAAACTTTGAAATTGTACAAAATCAACCCTCAGACTAAGGCTGTTGTTGTTGTTGAAACCTAACATGTTCATGAGCTTTCACGACTTGTGTAGTGAAATTTTCCAAGGCCTCAAAGATTGGGACTAACCCAGCTTGTAAGCTACTTGAAGCTGCATTGTTTACAAGTTTAATGGTTTCCTTGTGCCTTGCTCTCTCTTCTTCTAGCTTCTTCCTCATTGAATCCAAATCCACCTTCAAATCATCCAATGCCGAGATCCCGCTCTCAGACAAGACCACGCTTCTCTCTGATGCACCGTCTTGTAGCTGATCGTTTCTCGCTCTTACTCTCGCTCTCTCCATCCGAAGATCATTTAATCGTTTCTCAAAATCATGTGACACATACTCTGCTTTCACTCTCTGCCTTTGCTCCTCATCTTGTCTCTCCCATAGTTCATGTAGGTTTGAGGCAAAACTTTGCATCGCGGTTGAAACGTTCTCCCCAGAGATTCTCGCCATTGCTTCTTGCCAATCTTTGCATATAACGAAAACTTGTGGAGCTCCAACACGGCTAGGAGAGAAAGGAGCAATTCCGTCCTCTGTTGATTCAGGTTCATAGTGAAGACATCTTGAGAGCCATCCATTTAGAGACTCCACATATGATTTCTGAGTACTGACCCAGTCGTTGAAGCTAATGCACCATTCTCGTAGCTCCATCTCCAGATCAAGAATAGCTTTCAGACCGGAGTCTCTTTGTAAGCCGGTATTTGCCCTGAGAGATCGAACCCTACTCTCCATGATCGCATGGAACTGCTTCTGGTGGCACTTAAGTATCGATCTCCACATTCTTACCAACCTTCAAGTCCCAAGTATCGGATTACACAAAGGAAAATATAAACGTAGGAAGAGTAGAAGAATTTAGATGAATTTTATACCCGTGAATCAATTGAGTGAGCTGAGGCTGTAATTCTTCGTCTCTCAGTTTATGTATCCTGCTGGAAATGGAATCAACGGATCTTATACATACGTCGATTTTGGTTAGCAGCTTCCTAATGGATGCTCGAGTAGTATCAATTTTGCTAGATTCAGCACCAAGACTATCCAATTTTTTCAGTGTCCTGCACTTTTCTTCATAGATAACTCGAAGCTTCTCTTCATCCTGCCATCAATAAGGAACTACATATGTCACAAGATGCGCGGATCTAAAAGAGACATTAGTCCATTCAAAATCAAGAAACACATCAATACCTTGACTTCCTTATACAGTTTCTTTTCCCAAGCATAGAGTTGCTCCAAGGTTGATGAGAGGTTTCCAGTTAAGCCTTCTCTAACATCCTGACCACTGTATGATTTTGCAATTTTCAATATCCTAGGAGTTAACCGTATTGACGGTTGAGGCTGAGAGCGTGATGACGCTGAGGATGGTGCTACCAGATACATGATACGTGAGAAGGTAACTAGTGAGAGAAAAAAAAAAGTAAATTTCATTAGAAAAAGCAACAAGGTAAGACTCAAGTGATACAAATCAAATCTACAGTTCATCATAATCTAGAAGCTCCAACAGAAAAGAAAGAGCCCATAACAGTAATCGAAAGCAACAAGAGCTCAACATTGATTCCCATTAATTTGAAAATTAGTTCCTAACTTGAACAGATCAAGGTAGATTGAAGACAGTTCACTAAAGTCTAGTAATATTGCTATCAGAGTGTACATATGTTTCTCCTGCATGAACAGATCCAAACTACTGCTAAATTTGCAAAGCAAATAACTCTACTCTTAATCATCGCTACATGTAACAAGACTGATCTCCACGGAAAAAGGATTTCATGTATAGATTATTTCAAAATGCAGCAAGAAATCTAGAAATCCCATTTATGCAATTAAGAAAGCAATCAAACAGATACATGTAAAAAATTACCTTTAAGCCCAGAGCTTTTCTGCTGATAAGGCAACTTGCTAACCTCAAGCAACACAGCCACTTCCTTCCCATGTGAAGAAGCAACCTCAAACTCACTCTTGATCTCCTTGACAACTTCACTGAGGTCTCTTGTGGCATGAACCGACAATGCAGAAAAACTACTTATCTTGGAAGATTCAACATCAAAAGAAGTTGTGTTATTTTCCTCCAACTCAAAGCTCACTCCTTTCTTCCTCACATACTCTTCTTCCACTCCTCCAACGTTCTTCCTAGCAACCGTCTCGTGCCCGCTTAAATCGTAGCTGCTACTCTTTCCTTCTCCACCATTGACATGGTGAAACTCAGATTCTTCTTCAATGCTTGAAAACGAAGACACGGTCTTTGAACCAAAAGAGCTCTCTGTGGCCCTTTCAGCCATAGGCACATTTCTTGATGTTCCTTCACCTGATGAATCTCCTTGTTTCTTAATGTTTCTCTCGTGAATCTCATCTCGTTCTGTCCAATTTCCATTCTCCTTCTCCTTTCTATGTTCTTTCACCTTCTCAATATCTTTTCTCATGGTATGTTTAAATGTTTGCCCAATGACTTCTTGCTCTGTTTCTTCTTCCAAATCAGGAATCCCTTCCCTCTCTCTCACTTCCCTCGAATCAGGACTGCTAGAATTTGATCTAACACCACCAGTAGCCGGAGAATACCCAACACCGGCACCGGAAATTTCGCCGATACTAGCTCTATTGTAATCATAAGTATCAAATACATTCAAAAAATCCCAAGTTGAAACACTAGGCGGAGACGGAGGCGCAGGAGTTGGTTTCATCGGAGAAGGAGGCGATCTACGTTGCTCCGGGTATCCAAAATACCCAGTATTAGGATTCCGAGGAAAATAACTGGAGTACCCTAATCCATTCTCCGGCAACCATTGCCCATTCTCCACTCTATGATTTTCCGGCTGAAATACAACCGGACGAGATTGTGTCCCAGACTTCTTCATGAAATACATTCCCGGATTCTGGTTCGGGTTTGGGTTTTGATTCGGGTTCTCTCCCATAAACCCCCATCCTTCAACCGGATACTGATATCCAGCCGAGTAACCCGGTGGATAACCAGGCGGATAACCGGATGGAAAATTTTCCGGTAATCGTTCTCCTTTCTCCACTTTAGGGCTGGATTCAATGTGGATATGACCTAATGACTCGTCAGATCCAGATTCCGATCCAGAATCGAACTCGGATCCAGATGATAAATGCAAATGCTGATCTTCCTCTACTTGGTCTTCGATAACAGAGTGCGAAATAGAAGTTGAAGAAGACGAGATCTTGTGTTTATGCAACTTCCCTTCGTCAGACGGAAGCGTAAGAACCGGCGAATCAGGCGAAGAAGAAGAACCAACGACGACGAGTTCTTCGTCGACGAAACGTTTAATAGATTCCCCGACGTCACAGAGAGATTGAAAGTAAGCGAGATGAGCAGCGGCTAAAGCACAACGATGATGCGACACCGCTTTAATGAGTTCTTTCCTTTCTCTACAGAGAATCACAAGTGGTTGATCATCTACTTTGGATCCTCCGCAACCCATGTGAAAAAACCTAAATACTTGGTCGTCGTCGTCGTCTCCACAACTCCAAATGCTGTTTCAAGTCTCATGCTTTTTCCTGTAACTTGGTGAATCGAAAGACCATTGCTTTCCCAGACATTCGAAATCTGGGCTTTTCGAATCGGAAAAAGTAAGAGAGAAAGAGAAACACACAGAAAACAGAGTGGGAAGATTTTGAAGCATCCAAAGTTAATTATTTTGTCGTTAAGAAAAAGTATGAGAATGAGAGGAAAAAAACAAAAGAAAAAACGTACAAGAGGAGAGGTCTCGTGCATGCGAGAGAGTGACAGAAGAATCCATTGTTTGCTGATTTTCTTTAAACGTGACCGTAGCAGACAAGAATCAGAGGAGAGAGACAGAAAGCAAAATAAAAACAATAGTAAAATTTTGAGTTTTGTTATAAAATAAAAAAATCGTCTTGTTGCAGTTAATTTCGATGTCTACAAAATTTAACGGATAGGGATGTGTGTAAGAAAGCTAGGGATTTGGGCAAAACTTAATTGCTATTGAAATGGGGAAGAAGAAATTGGGAGAGACGAGGAAGAAAGCAAAAACAAAAGGCAATTTCGATCTTTTTTTTATAACTAATTTCTGAAAATTCTCCGTAATTTTTCCGGGAAAGCTAAAGACAGAAGAGAAACGACGTCGATGATGAAGGAGGTTGGGACAAGGCCGTGTCCTTAATTATTTTTTATTTGTTTCTTTACTACTTTCGCTTTTTACTTTTTTTCCCATGTCCTTTTACTTTTATCTTTTACTCTTTAACAATTTCAAGAAAAAAAGTGAAAACAAGTCGAAGGCTTTAAGCCTTTAAGCCTTTAAGCTCACCTCTGAAATTCTAAATAAGCAAATAGTTAAAGTTTCACTATCTTCGTAGGAAGAAATGTTCTGAATGAATGGACAGGCTTAGTTTTTTTTTTTCTAATTGAAGATAACCGTAAACAGAAACTGTGATGTCGAAAGAAAAAAAGTCTACTAAAACTTAAAAGCAAACTATTTTTTATTTTTTTTGTAATTGCAAGATTATGGGTTTAATCGTTTGGCGTATATACATACAATACTTCTACAATCTTTAAAATAAACAATATAATCGAGAAAATAAAATTATATTTCAATAAACTTTATTTGCTAATTGATGATCAAATATGCTTCTTTTTCGTGATCATTTCTAATTTGAGATGAATTTTTTTTTTTTTTTGGCTAGAGGGATTAGGGAGAGAAGTTCTGGCCAAATCTCTCAAAACTTCATTCATTCGTTCTAACAGCAGGTCGGTGGCATAAGCAACATAAGCAAAGCCTTAGAGCCCAAATTTTTTTTTCCTTTAGACCCAAAATTTACAAGTATAAACAAACAAAAATAGCATAAATTATTACTTAAACTCATAACTTATAAGTTTTTAATAATGACTTAGACCACCAGACCAAAATCTATTTATGTATACATATTTAATATATATATATGCTTATATATAAAATTACATTATAACACCTAACTAATTTTAAAACATGGTTTAAAAATAAAACTTTTGTTTCTTTTGTTTGAAGATGAAAAATATTAATACTATGTCGGAAATTTTTTAAAATTTTGCTTACGGGACCGGTCCTGTCTAACAGTTATATTAAGCATTTCACATATACATTCATTATGGGAACTCAGAAATGAAAAAAAGTCAGTATAACTAAATTTTGGAGCTAACTTTTCTTAATTTATGTGATGAAGAAAAATGAGAAAGCTTCGATGCTCGAAAATAGATGAAATACTAATAAACAATCGCATGCAGGAAACATGAACATGTTACGATGGTGGGAGAGGGCCTTAAGCTATAAGAAAAAGCTGAAACATACCACTAGGAAAGTGTGCCAGTCACGTGCTGCCAAATCGGGTTCTCATGTGCTTGTCAAATCCGGTTCGTCCCAAGTTTGGAAATCAATACTGATTTTTTATTTATTTTGTCGTTAGGAAATCAATATTGATTTAAAATTCAACTTACTGGAATTTTAGTGTAGTGGTTTCGTGATGCTGTGCCTAATTCAACTGTCTACCTATTTCTGGCCACCATAAAATTCATGTGGTGGATCTACATTGTACTTAAGAAATGCCACTTTTTTTATTACTCTTGTTATTATATTTTTTATTGTAGGCAAGGTGTTCTCTCAAATATTACTAAGTTTGATATTTTGAAATTTTGTACTTTTTCTTCGTGGGGTTTTTCTTTCGACATGGCTAAGCAAAATATACATACACATATGTATATATAATTATTTTCCTAGATTTATCTTGTTTGGGATTTTTGAATTATATATTCGTTAACAAAAAAAGAAGGAGAATAATATATTTTAAACTTTAAAAGTTTTTTTTTTATGAAGTCAAACTTTAAAAGTTAGTTGAAAGCAAAGTATTATACCCGTTTATCTTTGGTTTCGAGTTGTTGACCCCTTTGTTCTCCCATATAAGCTGGACCTGGTTATTTGGTAATATTTTTTATGTATTATTAATACTACTGTCCACGGTTTAAAACTGTACAAGATCATTTGATTTGATATACTTCTTATATTTTTAGTATCTCGAATTTAGAATACTAAATTGATTTTTTTTTGTTAAAGCAAATTGAAATATGTTGGTCATAAACTGTACTTAGATCTTGTTGAGTTTGTCATTTATTTCGTTGAAATGCTAGATGCATTTTCTCTAGAAATGGGTATTTTGATTCCACCAAAAAGTATTGTTTCTAATTACATTCCCACTGAAACACGTGTAGCAACGTTATTACTAACTAACTTAATTGACTCTATAAACCGAACCTAAAGAATTGGCCACCGGTAAATTTGGCAACAAAAATTGGCATGCATAAATCGACATAATAATCAACATCTATCTGTCTAAGCAAATAGGGGCGAACAAAAGCAACAGTAGGATATCAAAAAAAGGCAAGAAAAAAAGAAGTAACAGTAGATTTATATTAATACTTATTCTTCTATTTAATTACATTATCTTTATACTTGCATGTAACCCTTTACTCCTCTCATCATGATCAAGTATGCATATATACAACCCTACAACTATTATTATACAGATTTGAACGTAAGAAATATATACAACCCTGATCTTTGTTTGGTTTTAAAAGTAACGCTATTAATATTGAGTGAAATGGTACTATTATTTTATGCTATTAAAAAAATATGTTATCTCAAGAGTTTTGTAATGGAAAGGGTAAAATATGGTGATATGTAGTTTATATACAGGGCCGTGTCTTAATGGACAATTTGGAAACATTGGCCTAGAGGCATTTTTTTACAAAAAAAAGAAAAGAATTAGGTGTGTATTTATGTGGTTATAGGGCCATTTTTAGTAACATGAATTTTAACCTAATATTTTCAAAAATAAAAACTAACTAAAACAAAAAATGAATATTGAAATGATAAGGATAACTATAGAAATTTTTTATTTTAACAATAGTATCCAACATTGTATTGTTTATTTTGTATATTTTGAATTAGTGTATATAATTTTTTAAAATCGCGTATGACCTCTGCAACCATAACCATAGGCAAGACTCTGGATATACAATTAACGAATGATAACGTATATTATCAGGCGGAAAAACTTATGTTGTATGAACAACACTTTCTAAATTAATGGTTGTTTTCTAGTTGTATATATTAGACCAGTATATTTGTCATATAGGGAGTCAAACTACCTTTTATTTGTATATTTGTTTGTGTTATATAATATTTATTTTGATCAAAGTAATTTTAGTTTTACGAATATTTAAAATATCTTTGATTCAAACTACTTTTCAAGTTGCTTTTTCTTACCTCTCTAACCAACCATATATATTATTTTCATTATCCACTTGAAGAAACTTAAGAGTCATCTTAATAGCTAACAGCAGAATGTGTGTGTGTATATATATATATATTTAAGAATAATAAGTATGAATTGAAAGGATATGTTTGGTCATTTGAATACTTTATTAATTATTAATATATCTATGTACAAAAAACTCCTAAAATTAAATTTACAAATGTAAGATAGAGCGGTAGAGAGTCATGCATCATGCAATAGTTAATGTAAAGTTAGTGAGGTAATTGGTACTAATTAATGAAGTGATGATATCACTTTTGAATCTTAAATTCTTAATAGTTGTTACATAATGTCGAAAGAAATGGTGAGCTGCAGGGTGGTAAGTTAGACAGAGAAAACAGAAAGGTGGTGGTTGTTTCTAACTCTCACAATTTTTTTCTTGTTTACTTTGATTCCCCAATTTTTTTAATAGCAATTCTTTCCTACATTTGATAAAATTATTTTTAGGAGGTTTTTTGTACGGTGATAAAATAGTTTGATAACATCAAAAATAGTTTGAATGACAAAATAATTTCATGATGACATATCACTTTTACTTTTGTATTCATTTGGTTCATTGTTTTTCCCCCAAAAAATACATCATCATTTTACATCTATATTTAAAACGTTTTAAACAATTCAATCGAGAACATACGAGAGCATGACACTCCCGTTACAAGTTGTTTTAATTTCATAAAATAAAATAAAAAGTTAAATGCCGTGGTAAGGTACAATTATGTTTTATCAACGAAGTACACTTTATATGTAAAAATAGTAAAATGATAGGATGTAATCTCAAATTTTGAACACATCACTTTAACTCTTTTTTTGTTTTGTTTTTGATTGTCTGTTAAATTCCACAATTATTATCTTTATAATTTATTTTTGTTAAAACGTCAAGAAGCTAATAAATTAAGTTTACCACAATTGCATACAAATAGAAATAAAATGACAACATATATTTTTGTATTTGTTGTATCTCAAATCTTCTAAAAAGGTTATGGGACATGATATCACTTAAGACCCTAAACTGGAAAAATGGGAAATGAGTCTAATCAATAGCTTGGGATCACCATTAGTTTTTCAACTTGATGCGTCATCATTTGATTTGATTGCGTCGAACTTAGCCCCACCCCTCCTTTTTAGTCCCATCTTTGACTTTTGTTTCATTCATAAAATTTATTTTTCATGACAATTTAATACCACTGTCCATAAAAATCAAAAGAAAACAAAGTTGACTCTTCTATTTTCATGGCATTGACAAGCTCCCTTGATGTGGGAACACCGTTAGTGTCTAAATTTCTTGGATAGAAACACCTTCAAGTTCTAATCTTCTTTTATGAAATAATCTATGTGATAAAAAATTCTGATATTGTGTAACTCAGGGATCGATTTTTCATTCATTGCTACATAATTGATACAAAATACTTCATCTCTTTTTTGAATTTTAAAATAAGTGTTGATATCTACAACTACATAATTGAATATTGTAATTTAACTGAACTAAAAAAAGTGAAATGAAGCAATAAACGAAAATGAAGAGTAGAATAATAGAATCTCATCAAACAACAAAACAACTCCAAAACTGCAAACAAACCAGTTTCATGCTCTCATTTGTTTCATTAGTTATTAATTTCATAAAAGCTTAACCATAAGAAAAAATAAAAAAAATCCAAAAGTCTATAAAATAATTTCGGTTCAGAAGCAATGAGGTCGGTTCACCGCTTGGTTTGGATTGAACCGTAAATCAAATCGGTATCTTCTCCTCATCTTCCGTCCGAGTTTCCCTCCGCCTCTGAATCCATCGAGACTCTCAAGTCTCTCTCTCTCTCTCTCTATCACTCATCTTCTTCGACGCCTCTCGGTAATCAACAAGCTTCCCTCACTCGATTGGGTTGTGGATTTATTCAATCGTATTTGTTAGGGATTCAGATCTGTTAATGTTGTGGATTTTGTTCATCGCCGATGTGCATATCAGATTTGAGCATACTCTGATTTTACCTTCACGTTCTTCCATTGTTCAGTAGAATCATGAATCCGATTATATCTGGAGAATCCAATTTTATTAGATTATCAAGTTTGAAATTGGCCTTTTTTAGGTTGAAACATTGCTTAATCTCAGGTTCATAGATTGTGTGGTATCGCAGATATTACTCTTTATTTATAATGATCAAGTTCGTCCTGTTTCATTGTTACATTTGGATTCTTTGTATCTGATTTTATCATTTGAGCTCTTAAGTTTTGATTACTGAAACAACGATGATTTTAGAGTTTTCATCTAAATATAATCTCATGGTTTCTGTATATCAATGCGTCATTGTGTTTTACTTGTCTTCAGCATTCAAGAACTTTGAGGTTAATTGATGGAAAAATCGATTGAGGAAGACGAAAGAAGCGAGTGTGTAGTGTCAAAAGCAATTACTTGTATGCAGCAGTGGAGTCAGTGGCAATTACTTGATTCCATTTTACCAACAGGAGGCTTTGCTCATTCGTTTGGTCTAGAAGCAGCTGTTCAGACTCGTTTAGTTTCATCTCCTCAAGATTTAGAAACTCATATCATTCATGTGTTGGACAACACAGCTAGCTTATTGCTTCCTTTTGTCTACTCTGCCCTCAAATCTCCTCATATAGAAACATGGCATAAACTCGATCGAATACTTAACGCTACCTTAACCAACCAAGTCTCTTCAAAGGCATCGATTTCCCAAGGATCAGCGTTGTTTCGCATAGCTGCTTCAGTTTTCACTGAGATCCCAAATCTCAAGATGATTCGAGACACCACTCTAGGCTCAAAAAACGTATATTTCCACCATGCCCCCATATTCGGACTTATATGTGGCCTACTCGGCATGGATCCCGAGACTTCTCAGAGAGCTTATATGTTTATCACACTGAGAGATGTTGTCTCGGCTGCAACGAGATTGAACTTAGTGGGACCGATGGGTGCTTCAGTGATGCAGCATCGCATTGCCATTGTTGCTGAAACAGTTTTAGAGAAATGGATGAATCGTGAAGCTAGTGAAGCATGTCAGACATCTCCTTTGCTGGATGTTGTGCAAGGTTGCCATAATTACTTGTTTTCCAGACTATTTTGTTCTTGATGAACAAGCATCTACTTAAGGAGAAGTAATAAAATTAGTTTAAAAGAAAAATGAGTTTTTAATTTTATAAAGTAATCGGTATAACAAAATATACTGTATATAGTGGTAATCGAAAAAAAAAGAAAAAGGCTGGGGGTGCTGTAGCTTGCAAGTGTATGTTGGTAATTATTGAATTATGGAATATTTCAACCCATCTCTGTCCTATTATCATCATTCGAATGCTTTACTTTTCTTATAAAACTTTTTCCTTGCAAACTTTGTTTATTTACCTACACAATTCAGTTTATATACCTTCTTCATTTACATTCAATACTCTGTTCAGATTTTGACAAATAAACTTTTAACTACGATCATTTAGGAGAATATGTAGTAGATCATCCTCTTAATTTTGGTATTCCCGTTTCAAATATCAAGTCAATTACATATAGCTAAATAAAATGTAAGCTGACAAACTAACAATTGGACTTGTTGCAACTACATCGTCGATTCGACCAATGACATACAAAAATGGTAGTCATGACAACAAGAAAACAAATATGTGAAAAAATTTACATCATGTGTTCGAATCAATGACGATCAATGCAATACAAACCCTTTTTCTGGATTGAATCATCATGATCTCTATGAACATTGCTCCCTTTGATGCATCCTCCTCACCTTTCAACTAGTCTGAGATTTGCATTATAGTTCAATAATGATGATTCACTTTGCAGCATTATCTTGAAGCTGGAGTCTCTGTGCAACAGCAGTGAGAATTGGAACTTTTTCACCTGCTGAGTTTCGCGTTTTCATTGCAGAGTCTGGTAACGTCTTCAGCCAAATTCTGGAGTTCTACTGCTGCGGCAGACGCCAATTCTTTAGCAACTGTAGCTTCTTCAGTGAGTTTCTTACTAAGTTTTCCGAGCTCATCTTTTTCCTCAATAAATGTCATCTTCTCATTCTTCAGATTCTCTATTTCCAAAGCCTATTGATGTAAAAAACCCCAAAAATGTTTATCACAATGACTTGGTGTGTCAGGTAGATGAAGGAAGGAGCAAAGTTTGTATGGGAAAGATACCTGAGAGTTTAGAGTTGTTTCGGTTTTGATATCTTTAGTCTCTTCCTGAGCAAATACTCTATTTAAGCTCATCACACTGGTCGGTGTTCCTGCTCCAGAGTAGATTTCTGACTCCTCACCATTTCTGTTGTGAATATTCTTCCCTGATGATTCGTCTATTGTTTGCGGTGTATATGTTGATTGTCTCCGGGCTAACGAATCAAGTTGCTGTCTTAGTAGGATGATTGTCTCTTGCATTTCAGCGTTCTCTGATTTCTGTGCATATTAGGGTAATAATTAACTTCATACTGTTCAGACATTTGAACATACCGAACCATTATATGGAGTTTTAACTTACAGTCATCCGCGACTGCTCCTGAAGTATCCTATTGTCTGCAGACTTTACCTTGAAAAAGGCATTTCATAGTGAAAACATTGTCACTGAATCAGTGAAACTGGTTTAACAATACTGAGAAGTAATGAGAGCAAAGAGAAAAAGGACGAGTACCTCATGTTCGAAGATTTTCTCATTTAGTTGTACAGTGAGCTTTGACAGAACCTGTATCAAGCAGAGACGAGTATATTATCCAAGAAGTGTATTGAAATGGATTCATAGAAGCAGATAATGCTGAATGAAACTATGTCCACATCTAACATAGCGAGGAAACCAGAAGTGCAGCTCTTGTTTTGTTCATCTATTGTTTTACCTGGGACATTCCAAGAGAATCTGCAGTGTAGGGACTCATTTCGAAAATTTCAATAATTCTTTGTTCGAGAACACGTATTTGATCCTTATTTTCGCTGATTTCATCTTCTAACCTATGTATTTGATCCTGTAGTCGACAATGAAAACATGAAAGAAGCACAATGTTAAATGCTAATTATTTTAGCTTTGTGAAGCAAGATCACACGAAAAGCTCACTCTGATATGAAAATCCTCAGGGTTGCGAGCGGCATGCTCAGAAAGGCGGTTTAATGAACTGGTACGCAATGCTACTTCTCCAACAAGTATCTTTGTTTGCTCGTGAAGATCCATTTGATCCGCAATAGTAGTTCCAGTCTGTTGTATGTCATTTTCCTGGTTGTGTCAATAAAAAGGTACAGAAGTGACCACTTAAAAAAGCGTAGGACAGATATGGTGTTCAACGACAATACAATTTTCTCAAGGGTAATCACAGAAGCAACAAGAAAATTGTGGAACAATATTCTCTTACCGGAGAAGCGCCACCTGGTACAACAGTGGCACTGAATAAGTCTCCAGTAATAGCTTTTTCAGGAAAAGACTTAATAGCTGCTGCATTTTCTCTTCTGTTTGTTTTTGTTTGTGCACACTTAAGAGGAAGATGAAGGAGATCCACTAGCTTGACTCTGACTACCAACAGCCACACCATCAGATTTCTGCAGGATATATATAATGGGTCATGTTTCAAAACCCTTTTGTCTAACAGAAAACAAGAATCATATTGCCGAAACAGTCTAAGAGCACTAGCACGTGAATAAAATCTTTATGATTATGGATTGTACCATTCTTAATATCAGTCCACACATCGTACTATTCCACCTATGAATTTTGATACAACAGAGGGATCAAAGAAGACTAGAACCTACTTTCAGTTTTAGCCAGCCAAGCATTCCACGAGTCTTGTTCCTTTTCCGGTCCTTTGTCATCTCGTCCAGACTACTATTTCCACCTCTTGGCTCCTTTAAATGTTCAGGAACTGTGCTTCCAGCACCGTCAGCCATGTTCTCCCGTCTTCTATCGGGCAAGTATGCTAGCTGCAGGAACCATGGTGTCAAGTTAAAACATCACTATCACATGGTGTAAAGGCTGAGAACACAAATACTAGTATTCCACCAAAATGGTATGGTATCCTCAAACAACTTAACATTAACATACATACCTCATCCTCTCCAAAAGCATGCCTCCATACGTGGTCAGGTTTTACAGAAGCAGCTTGTAGTGAGCTTTAAAAGAAAAAACAGATCAAGGAATAGATTTATTTAGAAGACTGACATCGTTAAATTCACAGGCTCTGCGAGGACCATGTCGAACTTGAGTTCCACGTTTTGAACCCTTCCGTGCGAACTTAGACTCTCTGCTCACTCTAACGCCATGAACCGGGCTACCATCACCAGCATGTTGGCTCAATCCTGTGTCAGAGAGATGGTCTTTCCTCACACCATCATGTTGGCTTCTGCGATTCGAGTGTAGGACGTCATAACAGAAGAAACTAGAGCAATAGCTGAGAACGTAGAACCAACAAGAGACTAAAGCCCAGAGGAGTTTACAAAAACTGTGGATGATACAATGCCAAAACCCAACTTTGTATAACATGTAGATGAAGAACAGAAAGAAGTATGATAAGATTAGGATTAAGGCGGCTTTCGTAAGACTAGCCACGCAGAAATTCTCGACGTAGCATATGAAATCCCAAGGTGATGGACAAACCGAACTGTTCCAAGTAAGATTTTTTCTTATGTTTCCGGTTAGCAAATTAATGATGAACTTTGAAGATTGTTGTAATAGAAGTTGATGGTTTTGGAAATTTACCTGCAAGATTTCCCAGATAGGAAGTCAAGCGGAGAACCAAAGAAGTTTCCGATAGAATGAGCGAAACCGGTGAAGAACGAGTCTATTACGTTACCCATCACCACCAACTTCCGATTTGGATTATTCTAGACCATTAGCGGTTTAACTGACATAACAAGCCGATCAAATTAGGACAAGAAAATAGAGATGAGAAGCCGCTTTGTAACTGCTTAAGATCTGGTGGTTACTGTAAATTTTCAGTTTCCCCTGTTTCGTCAGGATATTTCTTTTCTTCTTTTTTTTGCAAAAATAAAATAAAATAGAAACCAGTGAGAGTACAAGTGTCATCCTTCGTTAACTCTAGAATTGAAATAAAAATATCCAAGAGGGAAGATCAAACATCATCCAGAACCCATAATTTCAGAGGAGGAATGATTATATGATTAAACCGGGATGAGAATCAACTTAAAACCGGATTGCAGTGAAACAAACAACTCATGATAGAAGCTGATCAATCCATCCTTCCCTTTAGGATCCTCTCCTTAATCTCGGTTGGTGTTCTGTACAACATATGAAAGTATGTTTTAACAATTAATTTTGGATAACAAAATTGTCCGAAAATAATAAGAACCCAATGAGAAGAAATTGAAGACTTACACAACGTAGACATGCCCTCCCCAACCACTCAGACAATCACGGTCAACCGATGAGAGAAGTGCTTGCGATATTGTCTCGAACAATTCCTCAGCTCCCTGAAAATCCCTAATGTTTGTCTTGATATAGAGGTCTAGTACAATGGAGTATGGCTAACATGCTAAAACTTTTCAAACACCTCATGTCAAAAGGGACAATTGAAGATATCCAAGAGAAAACTAACGACTATTGTGATTCCTACAGGCATTAAGCACTCTAATTTTTAAGATTCTACATTTATTACATAGTACCACTGAACCTTAAACCTACCAAACTTCAACAACACATATCTGTAATTCTGTAGTAATTTAAGCATTTGCATTGAAGGGATTCAGTAACAATGCACCCTAAATTCACACCAATTCGTGATTCTACTTTTATATATAGGACCACTGAATCTTACATCTACCAAACTTCAATACAAACTGTAGTAATTTAATCATTTTCATTGAAGGAATTCGTTAATTCATAAACAAAAGATGATAAAGTTGCTGGTGGACAAACCATATCTGGCTTGAACATAGCTTCACAGGCCCCATACAGTGATTCTGAAGCAGTTCCAGATACAACAAAATCTTTAGCCAACTCCCTGCATTTACAATAGAACCAAGTATATTATAACATGTTCCCTGTTATATCAAGCAACGAAAAGAAATGTAAGTGTAATGCAACTACCAGGTTGAGAAAAAATGCAGCGATTCGTTTTAATTAACAAACACAAAATAGACACAAGCATCAACACAACATGAAGAAGAAAGGGAAAAATGAACCATGAGAACTTCTCACTCATAGGACACGCTATCAGAGATATGTCCAACAATTTCTCAACCAAAAGAAAAATAAATGACATCTATCAAACATCCAGCTCCACCATACAAGTGAAAGGATTATACACACCACACTAACCAAGCTAATGGTATTAATACGTAAAAAGCGTCCATACAAAATGGAGACTGAACCAAGAAAGGATAAGTGAGCATACTTAGCTCCAATCGAGTCCATCGTGCAAATAAAAGGCTTGTCATCCTCTCCCAAGCCAGCAATCACTGGTTGGCATAAGTAAGGACCAAATCTGAAATGAAGCAACCAATCTGATTATCTATCTAAATCATGATTCAGAGACAAACTAAGCAAATCACTCCTAACCAGAATCAAAATTAGACTCAGAGGCAGTATCGCAAATCAACTTGATAAAATGGTCCAGCTAAATACAAGCACCAACCTCTTCTCATAAAGAATGGCGGAGACAAGACTAGCGAACGTTTCAGGTTTCATATCTCTCTCTTCCCGGAGCTGGTACAGCTTATGACGAAACACCAGGCGCTGGTACCTTCAACATCATAGACAAACCAAAACGAAAATCTTATTAAGTACCAAAAGAGAGGAGGAAAATAATAGAATGGAAACATCTGGGAAGGTTAGATAGTCGTACAGTGTTTGTACATCGGTGGCGAGACCAGAAAGGCCAATGAAGACACGATCGTGGATCTTGGAGATTCTTTGGAAATCAGTGGCGATTGTTTGTAGCTGAACACCGAGCCTACGATCACTGGCGATGGCGAAGCAGTTCTTACCTACCATAGCCACAACTGCACTTCCATTGTACTCGAAGATCTGCATCGCCACAATATCAAACAATCCATCGATAAGTCACTATTAAACCATTGATGCCTAAAACTAACAGAGTTACGGTCTCCGAAATTTGAATAACGGAAAACTGGGAGTGATCAACTTACCGACATCGGAAACTTAGGGCTTTCAGAGTAGAATTTGGAGTTTTTTTCCGAACGGAGAAGAAATCTGGCAAGGAGGAGAGAGAAAGAGCAAGTAAAGTCAACGGTGGCTTGGAGGAAAATCCAGCCGGACTTTTTTTCGCCTCCAATATAATTGCTTGGGCCTCATTTGATTGGGCTTCTTAAATAAAGTTAGATTCGACGAAATTTTGTTTTTGGCGAATGGAATAAATAAAATAAAATTCTCATTTGAACCACAATTTCACTATTCGGTAGATTGCAATTTACATAAAGTCATTGCGATAAAAGAAAATTGCAGAGGGCAAACACAATTAGAAGTATGAATGGAAAGTTGCAAGTACAAAGGTTGGGCTCCCTAGTAAATAGAAACACAAACCAGGGAGTCAAATATTGCATCGGCCTGAGAATTACCTTCGAAATCTTGAGCTCTTCCAAGGTCAAGTTTCTGGACTTGACGCATAAAAAAATGCCTCACGTCTAGCGACACTTTTGAAACTCAACAGACTCAGTGATGAGTTAAGCTCGAAGAAAGATGAAAGGTAGAGCATAATCATGGCTTCATCAAGTCACAAGGTAGTTTCATTATTTTTTCTTTTCGCAGATTTATCCGGTTTGTTGATGGGCTGGGAAAACGATTGCAAGAGAGCTTTTTGTGCAGGTAACTCGGCAATGAAAAAGCAATGTTTGAGCCCAACCAGCATATTCCCCATATTTACTCACAAATGCTTCTGCCACTCGGCCGTGGAGTTTAGTTGTCAGTTTTGTACCAGCAAGGTCTGGAAGTAGGTAACTTGTGGCGATCTGATCCATTACCCAAAAAAAAAACGAAAAAAAGCTACTTTAGAGTTAGACATCACCAAAATGTATTTGGATCTCAACTAAGAAAATTACCATATAAAAACCACAGATCCAATGGACTTTCTTACCTGCCAGACATGTGTGTCAACGGGAATTGCACTATGCTGGTCAAGTGAAAACAGAGCTATGCAAGCTGCTACCTTGGGACCAACACCGGGTAATGTACATAGAGCAGAAACTGCATCTTGGAGATCCAATTTGCAAAGAGAAAGAAGCCACTCATTGCCACCACCTGGCTTTGATTGCAAAGCATTTACTGTACCTGTTATATATTTGGCTCTTCTCATCAAGAAGATGGAACCAAAATCAGAGTTTGCTACTGAACACAGAACCAATCAGAGAAACGGCAACGAAATGATTATCGAGCTGTAAACAGACATTAGCTTCAATGATGAAGATCCACAGACGAAATGGAGGTAGAAGCAACCACTACAGTTGATAAAATCATAGAAAAGCAAGTAAATTTAGATTGTGATGAAGCTACCTGTAACTAAAACCAGCCTTTCTAAGCTCTTCCTCGGAAACCTTAGATAACCGATCCAATGATGGGAACTGATGAAACTCAAATCCTTCAATGTCACCCAAATGTAATCCTAAAGACGAGACAAAATCCACCATCTTCGTAATCCTCGCGATGCTATTGTTCGATGAGCACAAAAACTGTATTAAGCACTCCAGCGGATCCTGCCTCAGCACACGCGCGCCACGGAGGTGTTTCGGCAGCTCTCCGAAACGAGGATCCTTTTTCGAGAAATCAGACCATAACTTAGCTAGCGAAAGCTCAGCATTGAGAAAATCGAGCAGCGCAAGCTCCGCGGATTTAGGGCTAGTGCTGCAATGGACAACTGTGTCGTCTCCTGGACGTTGTCGGAGAGAGACGAGATGAGATCCAATCGATCCGCTATACTGAATCGGTCCATTCTGCTTCCACCGGAATGTTTGACCCGTCGGAAAAGTTAACGGCAGAGTGAGTTCAGTGTGGGTGAGTTTCAACGGGAACCATTATGGTGCTCCTGTTCTGTGTAGCTTCTGTTTGAGAATCGGCGTGACCGGCGGAGACAGTGTTGGTTTCGTGGTGGTAGAGATCGACGGTGGAGATGTAGCTCGAGATCTCTTCATCGCCGTCGCGCTCGTTAACGGAACCACAACAGTATTTGTGCGCGACGGACGACTAGTACCTCCTAATGTGAACTAAACCGAAATCTTATACCAGAAATTTTACGAACTGAACGAGAGAATAGATTCGGTTGTATCTCTTTCAAATGGAAAACTAAACCGAAATAGATTTGATTTTAATATTTTATAAACCGTAAAATCCAACAGATGTTAAACCGAAAATCGCCGCCTTCGAAACCTCTTGTTCATCGAGAAGGTTAGGTCGTCCTGAAGAATGAATAAATAGAGGCTAAAAGAAGGAAATGGCGAAAGAAATTCGGAGAAAAAGGTTAGCTGAGTAGCTGGAAAGCTGTAAACCAGAGCGACTCGGAGCAGAGAAGAGAGGGACGAAGAATCATTTTTTTTAACCTAAGACTCTTGTTTAGATTCCAAGAACCCCCAGCTCTCTCTTCACCCATAAGAATGCCAGCTTCTGAAGGTAAATTGCATATCGAAAACGACTTTCCCGTCTTTATCTCCTTCAAAATCTGAATTTGAATTGGGATTTGACTTACCCACATAGATCAGAGTTATGGGTATTTCGTCTATGCGAGAATTTAGTATGAATTGATTGAATTTCTCTTCTATATTCCGTCGCAGATAGAAGGGGGAAATGGAAACGGCGGAAGCGAGGGGGATTATCATCGGCGGCGAGGAAACCGAAGCAAGAGGAGGAAGATATAGAGGAAGAAGACGAAGAGACTAATAACAACGACGATATGGAGGACGCTGATAATGCTGATGAGCTTCACCAAAACGGCGGCGCAACTCCCGATCCGGGTCTTGGTATTGGCGAGGTTGTTGACGATTGTGGTTCCCGCATCTCTGATTTCCCCACGGTGGTTAAGCGTGTTGTGATCCGGCCACACGCTTCTGTAACGGCTGTTGTGGCAGCTGAGAGAGCTGCTTTGGTTGGGGAGAGTAAAGGGCAAGGTTTGCTTCCAGCTTTGGAGAATATTTCGTCTGGGCAATTGCAGGTGTTATCTACTGTACCTGCTGATTCTTTGTCCCTTGATCTTGAGAGAAGTGACGGATCGTCTCCGGCTTATGTTATCTCTCCACCACCTATTATGGAAGGAGAAGGAGTTGTTAAACGGTTTGGGGATCTGGTTCATGTTTTGCCTATGCATTCAGGTTTGTGTTTCTTTTCCTTCAGTTCAATAGTTTGCATATAAATGCTAAATATGTTGGAAATGAGGCTTTTGCTGCTTGGTACTAGTACTCTAAGTAGATATCCTGTGAGTGGTTTGGATAGTAGTCATAAGGCTGTCAAGAATTGGTCATACATGAGATAGTTCTTAAAGATATCTCAAAGGGTTCTTATGCCGGTAGCTCCTAGATTTATATGCCTGGTTCTTAGTTTACATTACTCTGAGAGCAACTCAATTTCATATCAGATGTTTCTCTATGTTCTCATTTTCTGTGTATCAGAACTTTTGTACAGGATCTCTTTATTAGTAAAATTAGAATACCTGCTGCCTTTGAGTAGCCCTAGGTGTCTTATATTAGAATTACATCTTGAATGGATTATGCAAGTGGTGTACTTGGAAATTTTAGTTGGGCTAAGTTCATGGAGTCCTATGGTTCAAATGTATCCTGATTTCCCTTTAGTTAGTTTTTATTTTCTGATAATTTTGTATTCATCTATTTATTTCTGTTATATTTGAGCAGATTGGTTTGCACCAAACACAGTGGATCGGCTTGAAAGGCAAGTGGTGCCACAGTTCTTCTCTGGAAAATCGCCAAATCATACACCCGAAAGTTATATGGAGTTCAGAAACGCCATTGTTTCAAAGTACATGGAGAACCCCGAAAAGACACTGACGGTTTCTGATTGCCAAGGATTGGTAGATGGTGTTGACATTGAAGATTTTGCAAGAGTTTTCCGTTTTCTTGATCACTGGGGAATAATCAATTACTGTGCCACTACCCAATTTCTTCCTGGACCTTCTAGAGATGTATCAGATGTTAGGGAAGATACAAATGGTGAGGTCCACGTGCCGTCTGCTGCTTTAACATCTATTGATAGTTTGATCAAATTTGACAAGCCCAGCTGTAGACACAAGGGTGCTGAAGTCTATTCATCCTTGTCAAGTTTGGATAGTGACCTTCCTGACTTGGACATCAGAATTCGTGAACACCTATGTGAAAATCATTGCATCCATTGTTCTCGACCGCTTCCAACTGTATATTTCCAATCGCAAAAGAAGGTTCTTAGCCTGCTTTCTCTACCTATTACTCTTTGTGTATCATTATCATTATTCTTGCCAGTAGATGTAATAGACTTCAAACCTTATCTTGCTTATTGTTTGGAATATTGGAGCGCTTCAGACTAAAGGGTCATCATCTCTACTTTCAGGGGGATATACTCTTATGCTCTGATTGTTTTCACCATGGAAGATTTGTTGTTGGACATTCTTGTCTTGACTTTGTAAGAGTGGATCCAACCAAATATTATGGCGACCAAGATGGAGACAATTGGACTGATCAGGAAACTCTCTTGCTTCTTGAAGCTGTGGAACTCTGCAATGAAAACTGGGTTCGGATTGCAGATCATGTTGGTTCCAAATCAAAAGCTCAATGCATTCTTCATTTTCTTCGATTACCTGTGGAGGATGGTCTTTTGGATAATGTTGAGGTTCCAGGTGTAACTAATTCGGAAAACCCTACTAATGGATATGACCACAAAGGAACAGATTCAAATGGGAATTTACCTGGTGATTTTTTTTCTTCATCTCAAACAATTTGTAGCCATGAATTATTGGCTGTGGTTATGTTCTTTGACACACCACTCTCATTGTCGACTTCCCTCTGCAGGATTTTCTGAGCAAGATTCTGACACTGATATCAAGCTTCCTTTTGTGATGTCTCCTAATCCGGTTATGGCATTGGTTTGTGAATTTATTCCTCTGCAGAATTTATATGCTCTTCCCACTATCCTTATGATCTCACTAGTTAGAGATATCTGATCCATGAATCGATTGATCTAAGACCTAAATTGCATGCATATTTTATGTGGAAAAAGTTGGTCCTCTATTAAATATAAAGTTTGGGGATTATGAAGATCCTGATACCGAAAAATTATAGGTTGCATTTTTGGCATCAGCTGTTGGACCTCGAGTTGCTGCGTCATGTGCCCATGAGTCCCTCGCGGTTTTATCTGCGGATGATAGGTTGGTGTATTCTATGATCAGTCCATTTAAGAAATTTGTGCAGTATAAATCCTGTTTAATAAATACCATGGACTATGCTGAAACTTCTCAATCTATTAAGGATGAAATCCGAGGGAGGGCAAGGGAAAGAAGCCAGCTTGCTTGATGGAGAAAATCAGCAGCACAATGGTAACGCAGTTGCTTGATGTTCTCTTTACAATATATTTTTGGCTCCTTTGTTTTATCCTAATCTTCAATACTGCATGCTTTAATTGTAAAAGATAACTTGGGAGTACATAAAACATTGAGCCAAAACGGAATAGAACCACCGACTCCACTGCCACAGGATAAGGTTATGGCTGCATTTAGAGCCGGTCTATCAGCTGCAGCAACAAAAACAAAATTGTTTGCTGATCATGAGGAACGCGAAATCCAAAGGCTTTCTGCAAATATCGTAAACCACCAGGTAAATAGTTTCTATCGTTGGTTGATTTAATTGGTCAATAGCGTTTATTGCTGATATGAGTAAAAAAAGCAGCTGAAGAGGATGGAGCTGAAGCTGAAGCAGTTTGCTGAAATTGAAACATTGTTGATGAAAGAATGCGAACAAGTAGAGAAAACCCGTCAGAGATTTTCTGCAGAACGAGTTCGTATGGTCTCAGCAAGATTCGGATCACCTGGAGGAATCACTCCACAAACTAATAGTAATAATCTCCAAGGAATGTCTCTATCCACAGGTGGTAACAACATCAATACTCTCCTGCATCAACAGCAACAACAACAAGTTTCCGCAACTTCTCAAGTTCAACCAAGCATCATCCCAGGATTCAGCAACAACCCGCAAGTTCATGCACAGATGCAGTTCATGGCTCGCCAACAACAACAACAACAACAACAACAGGCTTTCTCCTTTGGCCCAAGATTGCCTCTCAATGCAATACAGACCAATGCAGGATCAACAGCTTCACCAAATGTCATGTTTGGCAACAACCAACTTAATAACCCTGCAGCAGCATCGATGCCTTCGTTTAGTCACCCAATGGTTAGATCTTCGACGGGTTCAGGCTCTGGGTCTGGCTTAGGCTTAAACTGAGACCAATCTCTTTAGCTGTATTTAGCTTATCAGTTTCCATTTTTATCCTGCCTTGTTGTTTGAGATAAGTTATTTGTCTTTGAGACCGTAGTGTTGTTCTAAGTTAGTGTCTTGTTGTATCAAATCATCTAAACCATCATTGTGAAGTAAACAGCTCTTCTCCTCCCAAACCTTTTCTCTACCTCAACATTTCAAACAGTAACGGTCTTTGATTCAATTTGCCTATGAATATGTATACAGTCGAAATTTCATTATTAGTTCACATGTATAATCGTTTTGGTCGCAATTAAAAAGCTCAAATCCTTTTTATTTAATTATAATTTTCTAAAATGCTTTATCTAAAAAAAACAAATTTAGCAAAACGAGCCGAGAAGGAGCCATCATTAAAATGGTAAGAGCTCAAATCCGACTTATTCCGTCTCAGCGGCGAACCACGGAGAGAACTAGATGAGAAGGACGACTTCGGCGAACTCCACCTCGTGGAACTAGACACCGATCTCTGGCTAGAATCTTCCGACGGCGTACACGTCGTCTCCGATTCATAGAAATTGTCAGACTCCGATGGTGACGATACCTGACCAGTCTTTTTAGCATCATCGTTCTTACTCTTCCTCAACCCAAACAGTGACTTCGGAAAGCACCGAGGCAAAGCATCACCAAAATTGAGTCCAGCTCGAGGAGAAGAAGATCGGAAATATGGAGACGGAGGTCTTGAAGAGTGGGAGTCGGGCTTGAGCTTGAAAGAAGAAGGAGGAGCAAAGGGAGAGACTGGTCGGCTTTTGGAGTCGTAGATATAAGAAGAAGAAGACGACGACGGAGATGACGGATGTGGTTTTAATCGGAGAGGAGGAAGTTTTTTGGGTGGTTGACGAAGAGTGGGAACATCATCGGGTTGGTGATTTCGGGGTTTGGGTACACCGGGTCGGATCTCCCAGGTAAAAGGCACAGCTCCGGCTCTCTTGAAAGAATTGTCACCATTGACCATTGAATTGGGTTACCCCCAAAACAAAGCGTTTCTGGATCGTTTAGTTTCAATTTTTCAAGGATGATATAACAAATATCAACAACTCAATAGTTTTGATCACTTATTTTTAACGAATTTGTGTGTGACAGCATTTTTATTTTATTTATGGAACATTATTCATGTTTTCTATTAGATTGAATGTGTATCCAAACCTTCTTTTTATGTGGATATGGAGAATCTAGCTAATTAATATACTTGTATTTTATTACATTTTCGGAGGATATCAGTATTATAACATAAAAAAGTTTCTAATCCACCTTATTTGTTTTTTTCCCGCTTTTTGTGATTATATTTTATTTACATTATACCATGTGAAAACTTTACGACAAGAAAGTTAATTGAGATGTTAATTATTTTGATTCGATAATGATTTTTTTGTTAATGCTTTAGTGAATTTACCCCAAAAAATTTGTCAATGGGATTTGTAAATTGTTGAAATAAAAGTATAAAACGATAACTCTGTAACAACACAAGAGGGTAAACCAAATACTGTAAAAAGTCTCGTTTAATTGTGCAAACGGCCAAGTCTCCAACTTTTTATCAAACCTAAACTAATGAGAAGTGGCATTACGATAACTCATAAGACAAATGTCCAATTCAAGTAGAAATAAGATGCAGTGCTTTAGAAGTCTTGAGCCATTTCTGAGAGTGCACGAATTGTGTTGCTGGCCACATCCAGGAGCTGCAAGTACTCATCCGCTCCATCTACAAGTCGCTGGATGCATCCGAAGGAAAAATCTAAGGCTATCTTTTTATTATCATTAGAGGTGATAATGACATGCTTAGCTACATTGCAACATATCTACAGATTCAAATGATAATGTACAATGCGATTCTAAAGATGGATACATGACTCAGAACCCGTAACACAATTGAGTCAAGATGTCGGAAAAGAGACAGAAGTAAGAGGAAAAGAGTACAAGAAGTCTTACCTTATCCGTTTCAGCTAAACGTTTGCAGATCTTAGCCTTTTGGGTGTCTGTTATGTCATTGTCAGCCTCAACGACTATATCGAATAACTGAAAGAGCGATGATAGAAGTGGTTATAGCCGCCAATTGCAATTGCATGACTTAAATGGGCGAGAAATTAAGAGAGGGTAATAGAAAACCTGATTGATGATTTGAGATGCAGGATATCCTTCTGCAACTATGTTATCCACTTCCTTGTTTGCAATATCAAAATCACCGCTTTTGCATACAGTAAAAAGTTTATTGACTACCTCCAAAGGAACTACCTGATAGGTTCGTAAGACATCGAAATCAACCATCATGAAGTCTGACTAGGTTGAAACTACCATACACTAATGCAAAACTGGGTTAACTTCATCCTTACCCCAGACACATTGAGTAAATCTGTAGAAGTTATTGTTGATCCAAACAACCGAGCAGCACTCTGTAATATTCAAGGAGAAAGACTGATTCACATTTCTATAGTCTATTTCATCCAATAACAAAATATTTCAGATAGTTTTCTCTTACCTGCAGATATGTGATAGCCCTACGGAGATCACCTTGTGATATGGAGCTCAAAGTTGAAAGAGCCTAAATAGAAAATAGCAATAATAAACAGCTTTCACAAAACTAAAATAATAAGGTGAAACTTAAAGCATTTGTTCATACCTCTCCACCAAGGTTGAGACCTTCTTCATTACAAATATGCAATATACGGTTACCCATCACTTCTTCAGAAAGTGGTTTAAACCTGAACTTTGCACATCTGGAAGCAAGGGGCTCTATGATCCTAAAGAAAAAATCAGTGGGTTCATATTTCAGCTCTACGAAATGTTCTTTGTTATGAATTGAGTATAAAAATTCAAGGAGTAGCTCTATGTGCATGTTCCTATTATAACAAAATTAAGAACAAAAAAGCAATCATTTAACATAACCAGAGAGAATATTGGAGAGCAAATGAGAGGGGCGATGCAAATGAGAACGGAAGACAAAAATGGCCAACATTTAGCTACCATAGTATCAGAATTACCTGCTGATATAATTACATATGAAAAAGAATCTGGTGACTTTGGAGTAAGTTTCCATTGTGCGCCTCAAAGCGTTCTGGGCAGTAAGTAAAATAATTCATAGTAAGCACATTTCAAACGTACAAACGCAGTAATAAGAACTAAGAAGATTTTCAACATACCTGAGCATCTTCCGTCATTGAATCAGCCTCATCTAGGATGATGATCTTAAACGATGGGCAAGGATAACCACTAAAGTATCACATCGTAGTGTAGTATTAGATGAAATGCACACCGCACACAGAAGCGAGAACGAGAAATTGGCATAAAAAAAGAAAACTTGACAAAAAGCAAAAGAAAGATTTACACACCCTTGACGGTAATTAGACCCCACAGCAACAGCAGCAAAGTCCTTGATCTTTGTCCGAACAACATTAATTCCTCTGTCATCACTGGCATTCAGCTCCAACACCCTAGACTTGTATAGTTCAGGTCTGTAAAAACATTTTTAGTTAGTTAACATCCCAAATTTCAACCTTGCAATCACAGCAAAATGAAGCAACAAAAAAATGAGTGTCTCATGAAATACATTTGTTATGTTACTCCCAAAAGAAGATAAAACTAACTCATATGAGACACCCATGTAATGAAGAGCATGACAATTTAGCTTCCATTTGCTCGAAAGAGAATACAACCTGAATTCAAAACCTAAACACTTACATAGCAACACCATAATGACTACTATTAATATAAATTCACATCTTAGTACACTGTCTTTCTTCCTAATAGGACAAGTTGGTATATCATTATGCAAGCACAAAACCTGAGAGCGTAAATGATTTCAGCATCTGTATCATATTAGAGATCACAAGGTCTCATACAATATATGCACACACAATTGAATAAATCAAAAATACATGCATGACTAGTGCATAAAAAAGTATCAGATGATTGAGTTACCCAAATAGCTGGTGAGCGATGGCAAGTGCAGTAGTGGTTTTTCCGGTACCTGGGGGTCCATAAAAGAGCATGTGCGGGCACTACATAGACCACGCAGAGTAGAAGAAGCTAAAAAACTAGAATTGACATCTAGGGTTTTCACACTTGTGTACCCGAAACACAATCAAATTTCAAAATCTCGCGACAATCCAGATAAGTAATTGGAAAATTACGTTAGCAGTCTCGAGAGTGTTGGTGAAGACCCGAACCACCTCTTCCTGGTGAGCTACGTCCTTGACCTGCTTCGGCCGGCTGAAACCAAATCGGAAACAAATAATCAACAAATCCGATTCGAAATCCGTCACCAGAGAGCAAGAAATGAAAAATAGTTGAGTAAGAGAAATCCTACTATTTCTCAACCCATGGCTGTGAACTCTGAAGAGCTGGTGCCATTTCTTCTTCTGGCCTTTTTAATTTTTCTTCCCAGCTCACTATCCGTGACGGGAGACTCCTTAATATATCCTTGTATGATGACTTCTTGGTTTTCCCGCTCCCGCCATAAACCCTCCAACTTAGTAAGAGGGTTTAAGATACTCTCTTTACCAAATAAGCTGTTGACAGTATGACATACATGATACGTATCATACATTAAATACATTTATACATGTGTTATTTCGTATGGTATGCGTATTAAATACATGTGTTATTCCATATGATATGGGTATACATCGATAGTCTCGTACAAATCTATAACTAGAGTTCCAAGCTTGGAAACATCATACATCTTAGATCTTACACTGAAGCAGCTTATTGATGGAAAGGAAGGATACTCAACAGTCTCTAATCCTATAAAGTGTATATGTAGATACATACTAACATGAGATTTTTCGGCCTTTTAGTGTCGGGTGCTTGTTGAGCCAGTGACAGTCTTCGAACAAGCAACTCGAATCATTCCTCCTTCGCAGCACCACGTCGTCAGGGTGGATGAACCGAGGGGCCCATGCCGGTGTCCCATCTTCATAAGAGTTATGAGTTAGCCTCGTCAAATTAGAACCATCCAGTTTTATCGTGAAGATATCACCATATGGCTGATAATGATGCGGGTTCGAGATCGGTTCCGCTGAGATTCCAGCATAGTCAGATGTAAAAACTATGGATTTACTGTCTGGACTAAAGATCGGATGGTTAGTTCTCCCACCAGAGCCGCTTTGGATGAGCTTCCTTAACCCTGTTCCATTCGGGTGGATCAGAAACAGCTCGAAACTACCCGAGCCAGGGCTTTCTCGATCAGATGCAAATGCGATCCATTCTCCATCCGGTGACCAGCTGCACATTGTGTCGGTCCACGAACCTTCGGTTAACCTCCATAGACCACCACTTTCGCCTTTCTCAGCATCCATTAGGTAGAGATTTTTGTGACCAGTCCGCCCCGAACGAAACACGATCATCTTCCCGTCCGGAGATGGCCAAGGGAAAGCATTGTTCTTCCCATTTGTCGTTAGCCTCCTCACGGAAGATGACGTGTCGGCTGCATCAACGTCAATGGAGATGATATCAACCTCTGTTCTCTCTGTAGCAAACGTTGGACCTGAGCTAGAGTATAAGGTTCCTGGTCGAACCGGATCCCAAGCTGTTGAAAACGCCATCCCATTGTAAACTTCACGCCACCCCGAACCATCCGGCTTCACCACATACACACCAGGCATTTTGACGTATGCGATACGGTCACCAGCCGGCGAGAAGGAAGGAAACGAACCATCAATTCTAAAGAGAGAGAGGTCCGTTGTAGTGGTTTGGATATTCTCAAGGAGAAGCAGAGGACTTCTTCGTCCATTAGCCTCGCCTCTACAACTATGGTATCCGACTCGAGACGAATCAGGGGAAAGGAACGGATTCAAGTGGTGACTCTTCGGCGCAACCAAACGAGTCAACTCGATAAACTCATTCTTCTTCAGATCAAACAACTCCACGTGGCGGTAATCCGAGCCAAGTCTCCTTGCTGCCACTGCTATGAAGTCGTGGTTGTTTGGTGACGTTGCCGGTGTGAAAGCGTGAACTCCCGGTGGTGTGACTCGCTGAATTGTCACTGACTCTATACTCAACGGTCCGATTTCAGGTAAGACAGCACGATACACACTGATCCAACCGTCCTCCTCGCTTCTTTTATGGAAATAGAGAGTCGAGTCATCAACCCAACACGGCCAACCACCGTGCTCCACCACCTTGACTCGGTGAGTCCCATCCCGAGTCGAGAATACATAGATGTCCGTACTTAGCTCTTCAACTTCCCCTGTCCAGCCTCTCTCTCCGTACGAAGCCACGGCCGTCAAATTTCCGGAAGGTGACATCGCCGGACTGAAATCAGCTACACCACTCGGCGTCAACCGCCGGGTTAACCCAGTTCGCAACTCGGTAGAGTAAACGGCGGTCCAGCTTGTTCTCGGCTCACCTGAGTTCTCGTGAGTTGACACGTAGACGAGAAACTCACCAGTCAAACTAGGCTTATCTTTAAACGAATTTACCGTCATGCCAGTCCGATGATCGAAGCCGGATAACAACGGAACTTGGATTCGAGAGGGTGCTTCTAACACCGATCGTCGTTTGCTTTTGGAATCAGAATCACCGCCGTAAATTAGATCGTAGTATATGCTGGAAGTACCATTTCTCTCGGTGACGTAGATGAGATGCAGAGGAGACGAACCTTCCGATTGAATTAAGGTTTCATCGGGAAGAAGAGAGATGAGTGCCGGAGAAGGAGACGGAAAATAACCGTTGAAATTTACTGATTCTCCATCGGTGATTCGGAGCTCTCCGGAAATCGACGGCGGACGGTTCGTGGAGAGGGCAAATATGTCGAATTCGTAGCGTGATCGTCCTAGAGTGGTGAACACGATGGTGTCTCCACCGCCAGCTTTTGAATTCTGATATTCCGTTGCGGATGCGTGAAGCAGAAGTAGAAGGGACGCGAAGAAGAGAACCTGAGTTATATTCATGGCGTATCGATCGGTGCTTGGCCACTAAGTGGAGACGATATTCGAAGTTATTTATAAAACAGAGGAATTTTTCAGAGAATGCCGTAAGAGATGACGTTGTTATGGTTTTTAGGGCATTTTCACGATAATGCTGACACGTGTCAATCACTCATGGAATATTTACTTGTTACGCTAGTATTTATTATTAATTATTTTATTATACTACTATTATCTCCTAAGATTTTTCTTGGTTCGTATTCGACAAACACTTTTATCTACGTATTCGGAAAATATCTACTCCCTTCAGTTTCAAAATTTAAAATGTTTTTTGAGATTTTTAAAAAAATATAAAATGTTTTTCAGATTTTAATGTAATTTTTATTTATTTATTATAAAAGCATATAATCAAAAAAACTTTTGTCAGTTACAGTACAACATTTTAAATAAAAATTAATATTTTCTTTTATAACTTTTCGATTATTTTTTCTTCTAAAAATACTGTTTTATATTCTAACTATTTTTTATCCAAAACATCTTATATTTTAAAAGAATATATTTATTAAGAACCCAATGTTTGATGCACACATACTAAAAAAACCGATTCCAAATTTGAATATCTACTTATGCTTTCCACAAAATATATTATTCAGGAAAGGAACGCTCATATCAATAGTGTTTCTTATATAACTATCGATATTTCAAATTAAACAAGTTATTTAATTGGGATTGAAAGATAAGTTAGTAAGTTACATAATAAATATGAGCTTAGTTTGAAAGCCTTTTATAAAAAAAAGAAAAAAAAAATATAAGCTTAGTGACAAGGAACACACATTATCATTGTAGAATCATTGTAGACTTTTTCGGCGACATACCGAGTTAGAAAACGTAGCTATCCGTACTAAGCTTCTTCGCTACAATACTCCAACCTTTCTCTCCGTACGAAGCGACGGCAGTCCAATTCCCAGATGGAGACACAGCCGGCGAAAAATCAGCGATTCCAGGTGGTGTCAACCGCTTAGTCGACTTAGATCGTAACTCGGTCGAGTATACGGCGGCCCAGCTCGCCATGGGCTACCCGGATTCTCATGAATCAACACGTATACAAGATAGTCGTTAGTTAAAACAGGCGTATCTTTCATCGAATTTTCAGTCATGCCACTCTTTTGTTCCTTGCCGGAAAATAACGGAACCTGAACGCTAGATTCAGGGTTATTGCCGTGAACTACGCCGTAGTTTAAGCTAGGCGTTCCGTCTCTCCCGGTGACGTAGATGAGATGCAGAAGTGATGGCTCTTGAGGTTGAATCTGAAATTTATTGGACAGAAGTGAGATTAGCGCCGGCGAAGGAGATGCGAAATGGCCGTTAAAATTAACTGATTTGCCGTCGGTGAGACGGTGTTTATCGGCAGGCTACGGTGGACGATGGTTAGTGGGGAGAGTAAAGATGTCGAACTCGAAAGTGGGCCTCCCTAGCGTTGTGAACAAAATGGTCGAGCCATTTGAAATCTGAGGCTTCGTCGCTAAAGCCGACGATAAACAGAGAAGAGAAATGAGGAGGAAGAGGAAGAGAGTGGAGTTGTTGATTTTCATGGTGGACTGTTGTTTTGGGAATCGGCAATTGGCGGGAACATTTTATAGGTGGAAGTGCTGACGTGGATGATATTGACACGTTGGTCGAACTTAGACTATTTAAAAAAATCGGTTTAAAAAACTTTTATTTAGTAACAAGTTTTGAAGAAGAGGTATTTTACAACTTATATTTTTAAAATTTTATCCTTTTAAAACCTCCAATAGCAGTGTTTTTATTGACCTAGATTTTAACCATTTCGGGAAGTTTCTATTTTTGTTATTTGAATAAAGGAAAAAGTCATGCCATGATTGGATTTTTTATCTTTGTGTTTGATAAAAAAATCGAATTTTTGATTTTGGTTTATGAGAATTGATAAAGTGATTTGATCCACTTACTGTATTTTAGTATTGGAAATGGTAAAAAGTATCAATCTAAATTGAAGATGATGGATGAGAGAATATACTAGAACATTTCAAGACAGGTAGCTTTGACATTATTCGGAAAGTAATGATTTGAGGCAAATAAAATCTATGAATATTATAAATTTAAAAAAATCTAGGAGTATTCATAAAAATTAGAGATTAACAATTTCAATAGTGGTAGTATATACAGCAGGTGATCGTGATCAGATTTCAATCATATTGATAATTGCTTAAAAGATGTCGCTACTGAAAATAGATTTCATTCAAAATAGCTCTAATATTTTATGAAGTCCTCTCTCTCCAATTATTAGTGTTTAGTGAGGCAAATTTGTAGTCAGTGGGATTCTTATTCTTTACTTGGCATGGTTTGGAGCTTTATTGTTACTAACTTCTCTTCGTGGCCTCATCTCAAGGTTCCTTCAGACTTCTTTGTAGCCCACACCTTACATCTCTTTCGCATATCTTAACGAAGTTGGATTTTATAGTTGAATAACTTTTTATCTATTAGAAGCAATCATGAACCCGAGTTAATCAAAACCCTATATATATACTTCAGAAATAAACCTTTTCTTTTTTTTGGTTGGTATCATTCTCCTATCAATGAAAGAAACAATTATCAATATGATTCTATATAGTTTCGACATTTCAATGATGTTTACGATCATTATAGTAATGCCGTCATTTTTTTTCTTTCTCTGTGATGTTATCTTCACGTTTAGGGTATGATGAAATCTTGGATACAATCATCGAGCTGCAAAGATAATTATGAACGAACATATTCACATCCTTTGAGATACCAACGAAAGCAATTTGTTATTCCATCATCTCTACGCTATAGGTATAATCTTTAAATGAAAAAATTTCTATTGCGTTTTTGGGGCTATACAATATTCCCCAAGCTTTTTTTTTGGATGGGTGGTAGTACATAAAGATAACGAGTACCGAGTTACTATTAAAGGAAAAAATGAGAGAAAAGAAGATTAAAAACAAGACAAGACCGGAGGAAACTCACAGACGAATTATGTGGAGAGATAAGTACACAGAGACACAAACAAACAGGTACCAAGTCTCTTCAAGTGTCTCATTGCTAGAAGTAATCAGCCCCGTTTCAAGCTCTATTGGAAGTGATCTGTTCTCAAACCTGAAACGAAAGACTCGGGAGGCAACTAGATGCACCACATATGGGCTTTAAGAGAGCTCCTCTTTGTTGAACTTGTTCCAAGCTTCCTGTTCAATGCAAATTGTATGCAGTTAATCAATCGGAGAATCCAAACACTCTAGTATAACCAAATTTACTTGAGGCTGAGGAAAGTTTTGTAAATCTATGCAAGAGACAAGAATCTAAACAGGGTATCTTCAAAATTTACTAAACTACTAAGACAAAGACTCATCCAGCAACTAAAACTTTTGGAACACCGTTTCCATGACTCTACTGATCGATTAGGTGGAAACTAAACCATCAAGGTTCTTCTGTCAACTTTCGTCTAAATTAGATTATAGAAAGAGAGCTACTAATGCAGATCCACTGAGAAAATACCTTCAAAATGTCAAAAACCTTTTCGGCAATGTACTTTTGTTCAAGGGTGGCTCCTTTCTGCTGAACTTTATCGGGATGGACATACAGTGTTGCCTTTCTATATACTTTCTTGACTGCTGAAGAAGTGATCAAATCTGTTAGAGAAACAGCCTCCCAACCACATCCGGGCCAGAGTACCTGTCATCATACAAACAGAACAGGAACTCAGTGAACTTAGGAAGAGCACATGGATAAACAGATGTAGTCGAACACATTTCAATTTTTAATTATTTAGAACTCACGATTTGCAAGGAAGATAACAGCGCACGCATGTTTCCTTCTTTGCCAGCTGCCCAACGCCTTATCTCAGCATCAACAGTCTCAGAAATCCTCTGACAAGAAAGATTAACAAGGAAACCATAAACACACCCACAAGGAGATTCTATGTAGATTTAGAAAAGAAGATCACGAAAGGAAATATGACATTATCATAATGAAGACTAACAAACCCAAAAAAGGTCATTGTAAATAAATAAACATTAAAAACATAAATTTCAAGATAAGTATTACTCACAGTTCTCTGTTCTTGTTCAATCCGAGATTGATGATCACGGTTATTCATATCAGCTACAGCTTGTGCCTACATTTTAAAAGGCACTGATTAGTGTAAAATCCTCTAGAACCAAAGTATACAATCAAGTACAAGTCAAACATTGATGAGCATAGATAAACTTAAAACTAGAATTGGTTACAGTATGCCAGTTGGTAAACAGGACCACTAAATCAAATAAGGAAAGACCTCATTTTTCAACTGATTAAACACATTCTCTAGCGAACTGAAAAAAACTTTTGAACACGAAGGGCTCTTTCAAGCACAAGGAAAATTCATCATAGATTTTTCATACCAGCATTAAGCTTAATGAAATATCATCACAAGTTGAAGGGGGGAAAAAGAATCAAGGGTTGCATCAGAAGATTCAAATGAAAACCAAAATAACAACACATACCACACGGCTCTTTGTTCTCTGTTCACGATCCCATCTAGCCTTTCTTCGTTCTTCGCTTTCCCCTGGGATTTCCTCGAACTCTCTAAATATAGGATCCTCTGTAGAAAAAGAAACATTTCTAAGAAAGTTACCACAGAGTAAACAATTGCTGGAACAGACAAGTTTCAGAACATCTACCTCCAAAAAGTGCAGAAAAGTCATCCACCAGATTTGCTGCAGCAGGAGGCTTCTTTGCACTAGAAACCCCACTAGGAGCCTTTTTTGGCCCATTGAATGCTTGCTTGAGAGTTGTCTATGCATTAGAAAGAAGAATAAGGATACACATATAGAACACTTTTCTTTATTGTAATAACTTGTAAAGTCGAAGTTGGTAACATTTTGAAAGTCATTCTTACTTCAGTTGTAGTCCGTGATTTTGGTACACTGCTGGACCGAGGCCCAGAGCTGAAAAAGGAATCAAGGTCATCAACACCAAATTGTTTATTCTTTGTTCCAGCATCTTCAGCTTCTCTATATTTACTAGCAGTGTCAGAAGCGGAGGCACTACGTCGCATACTACCCATGGCAAAATCTTCAAGTTCATCTATTGAAGACACTCCTGAACTCTTGGCTGTGCGAATAATTTCTTGAATAATTAGAGCACAATGAAAACAGTAAACAAAAGCTCTAATTCAAGATACTTTCAGGTTATCAAAGAGATTATTAACCTCTGTCAACTTTTTGTGCTGGTTTAGGCGGAGGCTTGATTTTTGTAGAAGTCTGAGAAGTATTTGATGTTTTTTTCCCCTGAAAACTGACTGAAGCAGCAAATTCTTCAAGTGGATCCACAAACAGACCTGAAGAAGAATACGCTGCAGCCTTAGTCGATTCTAGAACCACAAAAGGATCAGAAGAATCAAAGTTTGATGTGGTAGTGTTGCTGTAAAATCAACCACAAACAAAATATCTCAACCACAGCACATTCCATACATGACAAACATCAGAATCTTATACAATATATTTTATGATGTGTTGGAAATCAATAGAAAA
This sequence comes from Cardamine chenopodiifolia, assembly GCA_963922655.1. Lineage (NCBI taxonomy): Eukaryota > Viridiplantae > Streptophyta > Magnoliopsida > Brassicales > Brassicaceae > Cardamine > Cardamine chenopodiifolia. The sequence continues at coordinate 5,164,210 of OZ000483.1, read as the reverse complement.
TTGGCAACAATCGTTACCAGAATTGCTTCATTAACTAATCACAAACCTGCTAGTCGTCTGAGCACTTCCACCAAAACCAGATAACAATTCATCAAAACCAGCTTCATTCTTCCCCAAACCGGCGGAATTGTTCTGATTCCAGCTCTTCGATTTAGAACCAAACCCACTCATATCACCCAGCAAATCATCAACCGCAGCATATTGATTTGTCGACGAAGAGAATGAGCCAAAAATATCATCATTCTTAACACTAACAGAGCTTTTAGACCCAGGCATAACACCACCAAACAAGTCATCAGCATCAAAACCCTGAGCTGATGAAGATGTCTTCTTTCCCGGATTCCCAAAATTGGAGAACAACAAATCATCGTTCAACGACGACTTGCCATTACCAGAAGATGACTTGTTCAAGCCACCACCAAAAACATCAAAATCATTAAATCCAGTAGAACTCGCGCCTTTGCCATTAGTAGAACTCGCCGTAAAGAAAATGTCGTCACCATTATACAAAGAACCATTACCAGATTCCTTATTCCAAGAGCTATTAGAAGACGATTTCGCATTTACACCAGAATCTGTACCAAAATTCCAGCTCTGACCATTATTGTTAGGGTTAATAGATCGCTTCGAAGCAGCCATGGGAGCAGATTTGCCTTGAGGCTTAATCCCATAACGCTCCGTAAGAACACCAAACTCATCCATCTCTCCAATTCAATCGATAAAATTTCCTACAAAATTCACGATATTAAAAAAAAACTACAGTTCTATCCTATCAGATCAGATCGATCCGGGAAAAAATCTCGGATCTCACGTGAAAATGGGGAAATTTGAAATCGGAGAAGCGATAGAATTGACGAGAATCTAGAAAAAAAGAAGAAGCAATCTTGGAGGCACCGCACCGACGGTGTGGAGACGACGATAGATAATTTTCTCTGTACCCACAAATTGAATGGTGGGTCCTTGACAGATGCCTTTGCTTTTAAAATTCCCACCTTCCTTTATATATCCACCGTATTTTTTTTCTTAATTATTGATTTTATCGTTCCATTACACTAATTAAGGAAAATAAATCATTTTAATTATGATTAGAAGTCACATTCCACCAATCAGACATGTAATTCGTCCAACCTGTCCACTAACTAGTAACTTGGAGTGATTGGATTCTTTTTAGTGTATGCATAAATTTATGTTTATAAATCATGTATGAATGATCAAACTATTATTTGAAATAAAATTAAATCTAAAATATGATTTATAGAAAGAAGAAAAAACTAGACATCAATTTTTTTTTTCTTCACCTGGATAAATCAAGAGGAAAATTCTATTAATTCAAATGACAATTCATTTAGAATTTTAGACACCACCCACAATAATTAGACTTTAGCCATCTAATATTACAGTGGATCAATATTTAGGCTAAATTGAAACCTTACTCTACATGAACCAAAGGAGACAACCCACTTTAATATCCCTAATTTAAACATAAACTATTGCACGATTCAAACATATACCCAACTGCCACTGACACAAATTAAAAATACTTGATTATTTGTATTTTAAATAACAATTTTTATAATTATACTAAATTTTATTTATTTTCATAAAATTTTATTAAATTAAAATTTGATCATGATAAAAATCCAGGACATGAATTAATAACAAAGATAAATATTTAATTCTGTTTTATTTTTAATCTTTATAAGTTTTACTTGATTTATAGCGTCGTCAAACGCTTAAACGTGGTCGCATTAGTTTATCGGTTCATCGAAGGTGATGGAGGCACCGGAGTGTCCGGTGTGTCCGTTGAATTTTTCACTCGATCATGGTCTGACGACTTCTACGCCACTTGGAAGGACCGTATTCTCCTGCACGACGCCGTTTTTTTGGGAAAATAGGGAGAGTGAAAGTAGTGATTTTGCTTCTATCTTCGCGTTTATGTGCAAGTCTGAGGGATGGTTCAAAGGTGAGTCTTTTACGGGTTGCTTCGTTCGAGATCGATGGTTGTGATTCTGTTCTCAAATATAGTTATGTCCAGAGGATGATGAGCTGTCTGTGGGGGATGAGAGAGGAGGAAAGAGATGAGCTTGATACGATCATCTCTGATTAACAGAGAGGTATTTCCAAAGTTTTTGGATTTGAAGAATGGGTTTTGGTAATTTAGTGGGTGAGAAGCTTGCTGCATTTTCGTGGGCGGAATTCGATAATTCACTTTTATCAATAATCGGTATGCAAATATATGTTTGTTTCTTCTATTTCTTCTATTCCATTTGCTCATTAATTTCTATTTCTTCTGTGCAAATTCGAACTGATGATAAATACAGACTTGTATTCCAAACATACCAATCAATCTAATATAACAAACATCTGAAAATGATCCATACCATTACAAAGTTACAATACAAGTTTCAGAGGGACAAATAAAATTTCATTATTCATCATAACAAAAAGAGCAAAGACACAAGGAAAAAAAAACACTACTCAGAGACCAAAGGACACCTTTCAACAAATCCTTAACAAGAAAAAAATGGCAAAAGACTATTATATATTAACAATAAAAAATGAAGCAAGCAGGGGAAACCAAACAAATGAAGATAACTCTTTGACAGGTCACTGTAAAAAAACAGCAAACTATATGATATGTGATCCTATTTATATCACACGTGGCTTGGAGCTAGAAGGCATTCCAATTATCAGAACTCCGTAGTGTCTCTGCTGTAGTTGTCGTTGATTTGAATGGTCCAGTAGAACTAAACGGGTCATGGTCCTCGAACCCAAACCCGTGACTGTAATCAGAGTCTCTGGTGCTTCCAATGGAGTCGAATCTTGTCAATGAGGCTTTAGGTGTCTCCGACGCGTTGTTGTTGCTAGAGGAATCAAAGCTTTGTGCATTGAAGGAATCATATCTTTGATAGTTGAAAGAATCAAACCTGGATGCGAAAGGGTCGGGCTCGCTTGTGCTGCGCACTGAGTCTGTGCGGGATAGAGAGAAGGCATCGTTGTTGTTGCTGTTGAATGAATCGAAGCGGGAGAAGGTGTTGTTAGAGAAGTCATCGTGTGCGGGTGTGCTTGGGACAGAATCGAACATGAAGGGGCTTCTTCCTGGGAACAAGTTGTCTGATCGAGGAGTCTCTGATGCAAACGGCTTTCCACCAAAATCAGAGGTGCTATAAGCGGGAGTGCTTGGGACAGAGTCATCGAAGAAGGATTTCTTCTCGGCAAACAAGTTGCCTGGGTACGCAGGAGTGCTCGGGACAGAGTCATCGAAGAAGGATTTCTTCTCAGGAAACAAGTTTCCTGCGTAAGCAGGAGTGCTCGGGACAGAGTCATCGAAGAATGATGTCTTGCCTGCGTAAGAGGCATTGGTTGTCGCAGGAGTGATCGGAACAGAATCAGCAAACAAAGAAGGTTTTACAGGGGAAACATCGCTTGCATTTGCCGGTGTGCTTGGGACGGAATCAGAAAATATAGATAACTTAGGAGGGAGGAAGTCCTTTGAAATGGTCGAACCCGTCTTTATAGGCTTAATACTGAAGTCATCAAATCCAAATCCAAATCCAAAGCCAAAACCACTGTCAAACTTCTCATGATCCTTGTCCTGCGTAAAACACAACAAAAATGAAAATTAATGCCGTGTATTTTTATTAGACAATAACGAGTAGAGTCTATCACATAGGTTTACACAAGTTAAAAGAATATATTTATTGAACGCAACGAACCCCAAACCTCGGGGACTGCAAAATCATAAGTAGAGCACATTTTACCTTTCCGTCTGTCTCGTCGTGAGAGTCATAATTTACAGTTTTGCCAGCAGAAGCAGGAGATCCACCATCATCAAGGCCATTTTCACTGAAAAATTAGACAACATAAATCACCCGAGATGCATTCTTCTCTGTAGGACAATAATATACCCTATTCTTCTTTGTAGTACTTTTTATGAAAAAACATGAAACCAAAACACATTAGGTCTAACACAAAACGCATACCTTCTCGTATCTTTAGTTCGGGGTGAACCATCAGCTTCAATACCCTTTCTAACATCAGAGTCATCCAGAGATCCGTTTTTATCTCTAGCAGTAACATCGGATGTTTTATCCTCTGACAGTTGAGATGTTGTTTCCTTTTCAGAAGCTTCTTCACCACTGCTTTGCTTTTTCTCTGTTTTAGAATCAGCATCTGAGGATGAAACATATTCAGCTTCTTTTGAAGAGACAGTACCTTCTTTCTTGGAAGCTGATGATTTTTCCTTTGGTGGGGCTATGACATTTTGGACATCAAGTGTAAGTTCCTTGACGAAGGCAAACCCTGGAAATGGATGAAAATTAGGATTTGAAGTTCAAGTGTCCGACTGCAAAATCCATAGCCCATTTTGGAAGATAGATCATAAAAAAAAAACAATAATATAAGGACTCAAGAAATTGACTATACATCTAAAGCCATGCCCCCTCAATAATCTCATCAGACAACAAAATCTAAATCTAAACCGCAAGTATACCTTCCTCCTCTAGCTTATCCCAATCTTCATCCCAATCAGCAGCACCTTCCTGGATTCGAGGCTGCCAACCTGTAATAACCGACGAAATTCCATGAATATATATATATATATACAACCTGTAATACATAACATAACAGATTTACAATTTGTATAGGTAGAAGGTCTGCTGCCACCAGCAAACAGTACAAAAATAGCTAAATATATTGAGTTTCCTATAGTTATTAAGTATCAAATCAAATGTTTGCACACGAATATTACTAGATTCTAAAGTTAACAACAAGAAATATGGTAAACCATTTCTACACACTAATCAAAAGAGTGTAATGCTAAATGTGATTTTTAACTAGAGAGGAGAAGGGGTAACTCTATACCAAAAGGAAGCTCCACCAGGGAAGTGGGTTTCCCACGTACTCCGTATTGTTTGCAGCGCTCATTCAAATTTTTAACCAGTTCCTCAAGGCCTGATTGGATGTGATCAGTGCGCTCCTACAAGACCACATTCAGCAAACTACAACTACAAGTCACATTCAATCAACAAGATAACACGCATGGCTTACCTTGACAACATTATCATCAAGCTTGCCTTCTTCAAATTTGACAATATCCTGGTATAATTCCATCTTCTTCTCCTGCAAGTAAAAAAAAGTGTATCATGTTTTTTTAAGGAGATATCCAGCTTGCAGACAATTCAAAGTAAGCCATGTTCCCGGGATGATATTTCTAAACTACCTGTATATCACGGAATGTGGCCTCTTCAATAGTCAATTTAGAGCCTACATTGCCAGACTGCTTGTATTTCTCCTCGTATTTTTTTGCTAGAGATTCAAGCTGGATTACAGGTTGATTATGTTAGGTAATCAAACTGGAACTGTAAAACCATTATAAAAGAGGCTCAGCAACAGAATCTGTTTACCTCTCGTTTATCGCCCGAGACTCTTTCTGTGATCTCATTGTACCGGTTGTCACATCTGCTCTTGTATAAAACCTGTAACCCAAGGAACCAAAGGGAAAAGGTTATAGAAACAAACTGATCGTGAGTATGTAGGAGGAACCTGAAAACAACTACATTCCTAGAACTTTGGAGATTACTTCAAAAAAGGCCAGATCAAACAACACACATTTATACAATCATAGTTCGAGCAATTTTTGCCTCTACACCTGGTTAGCAAATAAGTAGATTCCAAACAACATTTTAAAAGAAAAGACAAAGCTGAAGAAGCAGAGATACTTACAAGTTCCTGCATCTTAGCTCGGAAGAAATCAATTTTCTGCTTGGAATCAGCTATTTCTTTTTCGAGTCCGTCAACCTGAACACCAAAATACAAGAAATTTTTTTAAATGAAAGACAGTCCCATAAGTTGCGTAGAAAATATTAAATGGATAGCTGATCAATTACGCAGGAAGCTACGGGGAAGTTATGTGAAACTCAAAACAGGATTAGAAACAAATGAATTATTCATAGTTCTCAATGGCTGTTTGATATCTCCCATGCCAATGAAATTAAGATTCACTGCCACTGCCAAAACTAAGTTCAAAGAATTTGGGAACTACTAATCTTGACTATGACTACACATATCCACCAATGTTTCATATGAGTGCCATATGAAGGGGGCAAAAGACACCTTCAGATAAAAAGTGCAAAAAACACTCACGGTTACCAAATAAATTCACCACATTAACATATTAAAATCAGAGAGAAACCAGAGAGTGCCTTTTTATCAACAGCAGTTGCTTCTTCAAACTTCGAGTTGAGTGAATCCTGCTCCTCCTTGCTAAGTTGATCCACCAGCTTTTTTTCCAACTCAGGCATTTTACGCTTTGGCTGAGTGGCCTGTACCATTCCATCACCAGAAGAAAGAGGAACTGGCCTTGGAGGCTTTCCTTTGGGAATAGCTGGTGGCCTCAAGGCCCCAGGCTGTTGTTGCTGTTGGAAACCTACAATATTTGATATATAAATGACTCTACCTAATTTAGGCAAATAAGGCAAGTACTACAGTATGTCCAATGGCAATACCATGCGGATGTCCCCAGGATGCATTGCCATGTGGTGCCACAGATTGACCAGGAGGGGTAAACATGCTCTCACTAGTTATTATAGAGCTTGGGAACATTGGGGGAAGAGGTCGGCCCTCTCTGTAACGCTCCATTAAATAGACCGCAATACAGAACTCCCTCAAGGACAGCATACTGTCATTATCTTGATCAGATAAATCCCATACCTGCATCAACGCCTCTGTAACACCAAGGAACAGCATGAGACACATAAAACATTCCTCAATATTCCCCCATGGAAAATTCAATAAACTATGCAGAAGGAACATTATATCTCTATTAACGTATAGTATAGTCCACACGAGGACCAAAACATGAAATACTCAAGATCAACCAGAAACGGCAGTTAATCACTATCGTCAATATTCAGAAGTGTCACTTAGTTATAATCCCCGTTCACCATTGTAACAAGCTCAAAATGAAACTAAACCACTGTTAACGGATAAAGCAAACAAAATAAGTGTAGCCTACCTCGTGGAAGCCTCCAACTTAAGAACAGATTCCGAGCCTGGTTCCCAGTGATCTTTCCGTCCCTATCAGTGTCAACTTGCACAAAAACCTTGGTATATTTCTGGACATCAGCTGGAGTCATTTTTGGCCAAGGGGGTTGGGACTGGACCTGTGGCTGAGGTTGGGGGTGGGGGTGGGGGTGACGCTGGGTCAACTGTCTGGAAGTTGAAATTCCAACTCCAACAGTAGAGCCAGTCGGACCAGATGCTGCACCTGAGGGAGTAAATGGCTGCCCTGATTTTCCAGTAAGCTGATTCTGAACACCAACAGGATGCTGGCTCAATGAACCCTGTTGTGGGATTGAACTTTGCCTAACTACAGACTGCGCAATCTCAGGAACCACAACAGTTCCGGCAGATACAGATGAAATGCCCATTGTTGATGTAGTTCCCGCAGTATGTTGTTTTGGCTGTGTGGTAGTAACTGAAAAGACATCTCCGAAAAGTGAGTCAGAGGTAAACCCGTTTCCTGATGCAGCCAGTTCCTTGGGATCCTTGGCGACCAATTGTTTGGATGGAACATCTAAAGCACGAGCACCGAAAGTAGCAGATGAATCTTGGGGATTATGCACAGGCGCTGATTCTTGGGGTCTGGCTGTTGTAGAGCTTATAACTGCAGGAGTCATATGTGGTTTTGGTATATGGTTCGCAGTTGAATTAGGTACTGTCAAACCATAAGCACTCTGACTCGAAGGAATTTGAGAATTCACTTTCCCAGAGGGGCCAACACTTCTGCCATTGAGCCAATCAGATGGCATAGGTTGGTTTGCAGGACGAGGTGCATTAGTCCCTCCAGCTGGCAAACCCTGATTTTGAAAGTTTTGCTGTGGCTGTGATGGAGGTAGCCCGATAAACTGGTTCTGCTGGCTCGGGACTACCTGTTGGTTACTAGTGCTTTCAGTTCCACTCATTTGAGGCCCTCTCATACCAGCGGCTACTGATGGCAGTGATGTAACTCCCTGAGCTTGTGTAGCAGGCATAACTCCCCTGGGCTGTGGAGAGGGTGTTGCAGCAAGATTTATTTTGGGAGCAGGGATATTGGCTGAAGCAGGACTATAAATTGCAGCCTTTACAATTTCAGGAGTCAATTCCCGTCTACTTTGTGCTACTGTTACCAACTTTAGAGCATTATAAAACTCCGCTCGGCCAAGGTAACCAGCTTTCTTTGAATCTGCAAAGGACCATACCTACAAGGGATAAGAAAAAGTCATAGCATTAACAATCAAAATAATAGTTGTAGGATATGCACACAAAAAGAGCTTATATCCAAACCAATCTCCAGATGTTGTATACAGTCCACCCACGTATGTTAAAACTTCAATATCCAAAATTCCCTCACTGCATCCAATATAATTGGATTATGTACGTCACATTTTACTACCAACGATCCCACAGATCAAAGATTCAATCCAAAACCTATAGTAACTACAAGTCTTCTCCACCGTTTAGCAACAATTACACAAATACTGCAACCGTAAGAACCAAATAGAACCTGAGCAAGGACGTGTTTAGGCAAATTGGAGCCCTGGAAGAAAGCGACAGCTTCAGCTCCACTGATATGACCATCACCATCCAAATCTGCCCTCCTGAAATACGTATCGAACAGATCCTGGCTCCCCGTCGGCCTTGGCGCTGCCATTTCGCCGGAGGATGATCCGAAATCTAGCAGCGAAGAGAGTGAGCAGAATTTTTCCGTATCAAAGAAGACGATCCAATCTCAGCATACAAGATGCGTAGAAAAACCCTAATTCATAAGGCAAAGCAATGGAGCGCAAATCATAGATCAGTAGGAGAGAAACCACCACATCGATTTCAGGATTGCAATGGGATTGGCAAAAGGTGAACAGAGGCGACGGCGATGAGAGGAGAAGAGAAGTAAGAGAGGTCGATGATGATTCTCCGACAGAGAAACAATTCAATTCCCGGGATTTGAGATAGAAGCCGATGGAAGGGAAAGATATGATAAAATTTCTATTCAATATACAATCGAATGAGAACTTCGAGATGCAAATTATTATACGGTCAGAGTTTGATCTAAAATTAAAAAAAAAAAACATACCTTAGAGACGTACATGTGGAATTCGTTGGAGGTGAGATCATTATCTACAACTTCTTTTTCATGATAATAATCCAAAGATATAATTTAGCGAGATCTAAAGATAAATCTCTGTCTATTTGATAACTTTTCTTTTCAATTGTTGCAATTCCACAGTTTCCTCATTGTAAACATTTTTTGGGCATTTCCCTACAAAACTTACAATAGATATCATAAATAATTTAATAAATTATATGTTTCATTAGTTTGACTTTCTTTATCAATTTTTAGTTATTTACTTACGATAAAAAATTGCAGTTAAAAATAGAGAAATCTATAATTTTAATGAAATCTGTTATTCTTTTTATGCTGAAAGGATTAATTAAATTTAATCTATTTTAGTACTTGAGTCATATTGATGTAATCATGTAACTCATCAATTCCCACAATAAATTCGAGTTACCATCTTCAATTAGTCATTTTGTTTAAGGTCTCGAGTTTTCCATATTATTTACCCAAAATAGTAAAAGAGCTGATCCTTTTTATAACAAAATTCTCCGAGTTTCCTTAGCTCTTTTGTTACAGCCAAACTGTTGAGGCTGATAAACCTCACTCTTTACTCCCATTTTTAATCAATGAAATTAGGTTGAGTCAAGAAATAAAGACCCATAAAACATGTAACTAGATTAACTTAATAGGAGCGAAACTAGAAGCTAATATGTATAAATGATAAACCAACTGAGAATACAGACAACTTTATAAACCATGCTTTGTAGCTTTCTAGCTCAATACCAAACCAAGCATCGGCATCGCCAGAACTAATGCCGTGCCACCTGATAATGCAAGAGAAGGAAGAGGCCAGAGGGTTTATATGGTGTTTTAAGAGCATCTTCGTGAATCTCAACTTGGCAAGTTCAGGTCCGGAGGAGTTTGGGGGATGTTCAGATTCTGAGGAGCTGAGGTAACACGTGTCTGTGGATGTTCCTGCTTCTTCAGGGCCAGAACGACTTGTTTCTCAGCCATTACGGCCTCTGTCTTTCTCTTGACCACTTTTGTTTCCACTGCAGGATTGCAGGAGCTTGAGGCTCCCTTTAGCTTCTCATGCTGCTGATTTGATCTGTCGCGGGAAGAGTCAACCGTGGGGACCACGGAAGTGCTGGTTGCGTTTAGATCAACAGTCATCTTCTCTCCACTGGGTTGTCTCTGAACAACTGAATCCGGGTTGGGCTGAGCAGTCGAGTCTGTTCTTGGTACCAACTGCTTCCTCCTATTCTTCATCTTGGTTTGATCCTTTTATAAAGCAAAAAAAATTGAGAAAATGTGAATGCTATGAGGTAAAATCTGAGAAAATTCTTTTAAGTACCATCTCCTTTCCAAGGTTCCCAGACAATGCTCTCTGCCTCTCCTTTGCCCGGCAAATCGCACGCTTGATCCCATTTTTATCCATTAATCCATTTGGCCAGAGTTGAGCCAGCTGGAGCATGAATAAATCCAAAAGAATAATCATGAAAGTTCTAATAATCCACCTTCAAGTTTTGACAGGGTCTAAAGTGATTTAAGTCATGAGAAGAGCTTGAAGCAAATTAAAACCAAAGTACCACAAGATTCAGGGAGAAGAGCTTACATTGACATATAGCTTTCTTATTTGTGAACCTGAATCTTCATCCAATCCCTGGTATACCAAAAACAGGAACAAAACCGTGTTGACACTAAACGTAGGTACTAAAAGAATTGGTATGGCAGATAATCGAAAGTAAACCATAATTACATCAACAAAGATGTCATATAGATCACACAATTTATCCTCCAATGCTGCATCCATGACAAACTTCTTCAAAGAGGGCTTTTCTACAGAGTCCTGAAAGTCGTCTGATGTTCCACCTTCTTGTTTGATTGCCTGTGGAACAAAAGATGTTAACAAAAAATATCAATAGTATTACAGGTGCCTCAAAATTTCAACAGAAGAAAAATAGGCTACAAAGAGCATATTGACCCACAGGGAACACCGAAGACAGAAGAATGAAAAGCTTAATCTACGGGAAGCCATTATCAGAGAGAACTCCAGATTTCACAAAAGTTAATGCCTATTTGAAGCAACTAGAGATTAGAAAAGAGAGTGAACCTGTGAATCCATCAAAGAAACTTTGGCTTTTATCATATCAAGAACTTCATTGTTAATTTGCTGGAACCTACTATCCTTTTCTCGGTTTGCAGAATCGCCCATATCAATCATGATTTTCAAGTTCCTCTGTAACAATAAGCATTACGAAGAGTAAGATCTTTAACTTCTCTAAGAAACCAATGTTTTGTTTGCTTAAGTTTTACCTGAAACAGAAGAGTTTCCGCTCCAGTAACACTAAAAGACAGAACATGCAGGAGACAGAAAACTTTACCTTAAGTGACCTAAGCTGGATTAAGTGACCGACAATGCTCATAAGACGGTTGATTAACTCTGCAGAAAGTTTTCCCTGGCTTGCCTGCTGCCATAAGAGCATTCTAGTGTTACTCATACCATTTTAAGTTTCAACAAAATGGGCAGAACAAATAAAAAAGCTCTAGTACCGCAATCCTAGCAACTTTAGCAAGTTTCAATTTTACATCTGTTGGCAATCTCCTTTTAACTGCCTGGGATGAGGTATCTGCTTCTGGATTCTCGGTGATAGCAGGAGGCCTTGCTGCAATAAATCATAAATTCTTGTCAGTTTAAAGTCACCAAATGATATTCTAGTTGGTCATACATGTAGAACATAAGTGCTTGGAAAATATTGAAACTCACATTCGACAACCACCTTCTCCAATTCCCTGATGGCTTTCTCGAGGGTCGAGCTCTTAGGCCTCACACTGGAACCATCTTTTTTCTGAATAGAGACAGGTTATTGCAGAATTATAAAGCGAGCCTGATGTAAACTTTGTGGTAAGAAAACTGCATGGAAGCAACGTTTAAAAAAATAACCCAAAACCGAGATGAAAACTACTACAACAAGCTTAGATGGATACCAGCCACATAACAGGGCACAAAAATGTCATCTAATATCTGAATTATGTATTTGCAAATACAGAGCATTATTCTGTATGGAGATTAGAGAAACCATTTCGGGATGTAACCACCAACTGAGAGAATTTTAGCTAATTGAATACACAGTTTGAATGTACTTACAGACGCTTGACTAGGTTGTCTGCTTCTCGTTGTATTTGCCAGCTCATGCATACCATTGTTATCTTTCTGACGGACTACTGTTGCTTCTGCAGAAACATTGGGCGGAGACTTTCCTAGCAGGGACTTAGATTGTTGATGTAAGCTTTTGTTGCTGTGTTTCTGATGAAGGGCATTAGAGGTTCCAGCTTCCTTTGACTTGTGACTTGTGGTATTCTTGGACTGATGATTTGCTCTATCAGAATGCTTCACATCGTCCAGAGCTAATGTAGCATTTGCATCTTGTGCTCCAGAAGGCAGAGGTGACTCCTGTGTTGTCCCTGCGACATTATACTTTCTCTTCAAAGAGGACCCAGAAGCAATTGATTGATCCTGGACTTCCCCATTCACATAATCAGTCATCGGACTCAAACTTCATAGCAAACAAGTAGTTATTTGCAATAAATAATGCTACCTTTCGTCTAGCTGTCATAGACAACTTTGTTTGTTTATCAGATACGTCAACAGCATCCCCAAAGGGTTTTGCTGAATCTTTTCTTCGCCTTTTTTTGGATTGCTGGTTAGACGTTGTCGAAGATTCTCTGTAGTAAAAAGGAATCGAGGATTAGATAACTCGTAGATGGAGTATAGCATGTTTATGTGAAACTGAGAAAAACCCTTATACTATCAAAAATCAGAACCTACATCTAAAGAGATCAACTGAGGCAGTAGCAGACTGCCAACCAAACTACATATATCCAAATAGGAAGGAAAAACGAGGTGACTTCATATGTTTTTTTCAAATAATTATGATGCATTCCCTACTCTAAACATGATGTGAGTAAATGAAAAGTGACAAAGCCACCGCAGATTTATGAGATGACAGATACTAAAAAGAGGAAAGAAACTCACATCCGCTCCAACTTTCCTCTATTGACATAAAATCCATCATGTTTAACTGCTGAATTATCAACTTCAAAATATTCATCCTGCCAGGAGTAGAATGAATAAAAAAACAAGAATGTGATGTCTCAGCTATTAAAAAAAAAACATTCCCCTCATAAACATATGAAAGATATCAACACCAACCAGTTCAGCATCATCGATAAATGAATCTTCAGTGTCGTACTCATCATCGTCCGGAGCACCATCTAACTCTTCCCCATCACTGCTATCATTTCCCTGAGAATTATTTTCTGAAGTAAGTATACGGTATTCAGAGATGTGTGAATTAACCAGTTCTAATGCATGGTATGCAAAATGTTGTGAATGCAAAGTAATCAAACATATTACAACCTATCAAAAGAAACATGTTCTAACAAAGACAAAGAGTAACATACCTTATAGAGCCTCTCTATCTTCTCAATAACAGCGTTGAAACGGTTAGAATGAGGTTGGTCATTTGTTTCAATTTCTGCGGGATGCCCCTACATTTGATATAGAAATACAGCTGACGCCAATGATTTGAGCCCATATTGTATGCATAAGAAGAATAAACTGTGAGGAAGCCGCAAACATATTCTACCTTCTTCAAATGAAAACCCACTATCATATGCTTCAACTACCTAATTCTGCTAACAGAAATTTCTCTATATTCTTCACTCATACATCAGCAGTTTTCATTGCAGCTAACTGAATCAAATGCCTTTCCAGATCAAGTATAATTGACGGAAAATTTTCATTGATAACAATGAAGTTAACCTAATTAGCTAGCAATCATAAATCAAATTGTAGACTTTCTCCGTTGAAGGAGTTTTCTTATTGAAATTCTTCCTATCCCATACCCATGTCAAGCATTTTCCCCAAATAAAAAAATCTTAAGAATCGGTAAATTCAGTAAAGTTCTTGGATAAACCCTAACAAATACCCGGAAAGAAGATACAGCTCCCAGAAACAAGACAATGCTTGATCCAATAGCGGCAAACGAAACATGCAAACGAATGCCTACGAGTATATATCCAAGTAATTTCATGTAACAGCTAACTCACCGGTGCAAGGCGAGCCTCGAGGTTAGGGTTAGCATTAGGAGGCAGATCAGATACCGTAGTTGATGAGCCATTGGCCTTACTAGCATCCCTCATGAGCTTCTTCCACGACACATACGTCGTATCCCCTGGCCGAAGCTCCACCTTAAGTAACTTCCGATCACCGGCCGCCAAGACTTTCGGCGACGCTCTCAACGATTCGCCACCAGTAGAACCCCCACTCGTCCCCTTCACTTCCGACATTAGATTCGGGTCGGGTCGGATCAGTGGTCCAGTATGTATGGATACCCGAGTTCGAGATGGGACGATCGAAACACCAATCAAGAGATGAGTGAAATTGGCGAATCGATGTGAAGACGAAAAGACTGAAAAAACTGGGGGAGAAAGGAATTTTCAATTTTGTTAGAAAGTTGCGCGAGACACCCAAAAGACGCTCTTAAATTTTTCCTTTTTTTCCCCTTAAATTTTCGCAAAAAAGGATTATTATATTTTTATTTTTAAATTATTGTATTATTTTCGAAATATCTAATCCACAGTTTGAAAAGCAGTGAGCTCGTTATACCCTTTTTATTATGTTACCTTTAATTGGTTTTGGATTCAGTCAGACACATTTCGCATAACACACCAAACAGAGTATCCACTGTATATCTACTGTATTTTAGTCAAGGTTATGAAATTCCTTAAGCTTTAGTCGGAGATCTAGAATCTAACCAATAAATTCAGAAATTAATCGAAAATTATTAAGGATTAATTTTTATTAATCTATTTAGTTATTGTTAAAAGCTAAATATATTATATCAAATATGTATATATATATTACTTTTATATATTATTTAGTTTTATTTTATTTTACTAGCACACAATATACGATGGTTGACCTTTTCCTCTCGCTTGAAAAAAGTAAAAGTATAATTTGTAGACATGTCAAAATCCAGAGATGCTGAATCAGCTCAAAATGAAAAACACAATGTCTCTCATCGACAATTGTAGAAATCATTTCTTTATAAATAACAATGTTTGCTCTCCATTTTATCAGGCTTCGCACGTGGCCCAAAACTGATCAAAGGTCTAAAATTTTGTTTAATTAATTGAATTTAATCGATGATTAAATTAACTAATCGGTTTAGGAGGTTGATTAAACGGTTGTCCGACTAGAATGTCCGAATAAGGTAAAATCACGGGGGACTGGTGCTGCCTAATGCCTAAACGAGCGATTAATAGAATAGGCGTTCGATTTTTAGAACATGGATTTTAGTATACGTTTATGGTTTAAATTGCCCAAATATGTAGAGTTTTAAATTGTTTTGATATCATATCTCTTCATTTTGCTTATATTGATTGAGTGAATGGCATGGATGGCAGTTTGCAGACGATACATCACTAAGAATGTCTCTATCCATCCGAACATAAAACATAAAGATTTTTTTAAAAAATTCTTATATATTTAGAAAAGGCTTCCTGAATATATAGTCTTATATTGTCTTGACACCCCCATATTTTTTTTGTTTTGATTGTCTTGATTGTTTCTGTTCATCTGAAAAAATAGAAAAAGATAAAAATGTCAAATCTTCAAATTTAGGAATGCATTCATAAATGTCATAGATAAGTGAGGTGCTTCTTACACTGCAAGCAAAAACAAAAAGATTAGCTAGGAAAATGCTACAGAATCTCTTCTCTACTTATCTTTTCATCTTAATAACTATATTGATGTTTCACCAATAACGATTTTGTAAAAACTGATATTTTTATAAGCTGAGACGACTTTTTCGCTGGCACAAGTCAAGAGGATATGTAACATCTCTCCAACATCAAAATTCTACCCTTCAAGTTCAAGTCAATAATCTGAAACTAAAACATGAACAACTCTCAACTATAAACGATATTTTTATTTCAAATCACAACTCTAAATCAGTCATCCCAATAATATCCGGACTACGATATTAAGAGCAAAAACAAAATGATGTTTCCTATAGTTGCTTGCTTACTTCAGCACAACAGAACACAAGATAGAGTCCAAAGCTACTAAATTTTGGTTTTAATTGCAGTATTTAAATGAAAAATCGAAGAATATAGAGAAGAATGAGAATACGAGATGGAAGCTATAATTACTATATTTTGACGAATACGATTGCACCGGCGATGAGAATCTTGACGATTTCCAGCAACGATTCCAGCAATCCACAACAATTCTGGAAATTAACAATGATTCCAGTGAACATTATTAAAACGCGACGATAGAAAATTAGGATTTGGGACGATGATAGTGTCACGAAAAAAGAAGAACGGAAAATTTGTTTTTTTTGTGTTTTTTTCTCAATGTTTGGTGTTTATTAAAAAGAGGCAACTTAATCTTTTTTTCCTTTTAATAAATGTTAAAACTGAAAGTTTCTAAATGGTAATGCTAAATTTGTTTACAAAACATAAATTAGTGTTATTTATGAGAATTGGCCTATTAATTATTATTTATTGTTGGAATTACTTGGCCCATAATAAATTGGGAAAAGAAGGTTGTAAAGAGATATAAAACCGTTTTTAACCAAAAATTGCCACGATTCAGAACTAATTTTTTCGTGTGTACTATTCTACTAGTGGTTGACCCGCCTTCGGGCGAGATTTTGCTTAGGGGTTTGTATTATTGTTAGTCAATATTATAATTATTCAAGTTTTTCTGTTTCTTGGTATATTGTGTTGTGGTTCTCCAGTTTTTGGTGGTTGATAATTTTTGTATGTTTTTAACCTTTTGAACTAATGTGTGCGTATCTTGGTTAATTGTTTTTATTTTAAAGTTCCTAAGAATAGTATATGTCTATTTATTTGTAAATAATATTTTGATGGTAATTTTAAATATTCTGTTTGTTTTCTTTGTATTTTCTCCTTCTCTAGTTTCGATTATTTTTTATTTTTTTTTGTTTTTTTTCAAATTTCTTTTGTTGATTTATGATATCCAAACTAAAAGCTAATCTCCAATTGAGTAGTTCATATGGTTTTCATTTAAGCTGCAACATATGTTTTAAAAAAAAAGATTTCTGTTTGATTGTTTTTTTTTGTGTTTATATTTTTCAATACACAATAGTGATGGTTTGGATGGTTTATCTCATCTATGTTGTCTTTGGATCATATTGAGTTCTACAAAATGGGCTTCATATAAATGTTTTTTTTTTTGTGTTTTTTTGTTATACCCATTACTTATCATTGAGAATTTATTTGTCAAATTCGTAACATTAAAGCCCACTTTATTTTTATCTTTTTAAGAGTTTTGTGATTATTGTGTTATTATTTGTTTTCTATATTTAGGTGTATATTTTAAAATGTTTGTTTTTTTTGAATTTTATTTATTTTCCAGCAATTTATTAAATGAGGTTTTATTTGTTAATTTATTGAGGTTAAAGGTTATTGACGGTTGTTTTGATAGGGATTTAGTATTTGCTTTCAATTGTCTTCTTTGATGGATAATGTCAGACAAATGAATATCTTCCTTTGTTGTCTATACCCTTTTGTTTGTAATTCTTACTCAAAACTAAATACCTTTAATTGTTTACAACCCGAAGGAGGTAGGTATGGGCGTTAGACATCAATATCTTGTTTTCCTCTTGCTGGATATGTTTGGGTTGGCCGTTTCTGTTGGTGAGTGGCGATCTTAATGTCCACTGTGGGTGTAGCTTCTGTCTATCCGTAGTTTGCGTTTGTATCACATTTGAGTCATCTTTTGTAGATTCTGTTGGATCTAACGTGGGAGATTGTGATGGGTTGCTGATGAACCTTATCGGGGCCAATTTGGAGCCAATATTAATCCCCCGGAAAGAGGAAGCTCTTAATGGTTATTTTCTTCTTCAATTCAATTCCCTTCTCCGTATGGTATTCCTTTGCGGGAGGCATGGTTTGTCGTCACCTTTGAGGCTTACTTGTTCAAGTAAGTATTTTGTATTTAGTCATCAAATTGTAAAATAGGGTATTAATGAAGGCTTGGATGAGAGTAGAGTGGGAAAGAGTTTAGTAGCATATTAACATCGTTGTTGAAGAAGATTAGAAGTAGAATGTGTCATACCTTCGCATTGAGGAGAAGCATATCCAGAGCCATGGCTTCTCCTTTTTTGTTGATGTTTAGGGCCTCCCAGATTTGCAGTAGTGTAGCGAGTAGATGTTGGAGACTTCCTGCGGAATTTAGAGGCTTCCATCTTATCAGTCTTAGTGTTTTTATTTATTTATTTAATTGTGGAGAATGATTGAGGATGAGTAAGAGATATCATATAAATAGGGGGATGAGTATAGAGTAAGTAGTGGGTTTTTGCACTTAAAGCTAGTGAATTAAGATGGGGCAGCCGCTACGTGTATATATTTTATTGTTGTTGTAATATTGTTTGCTTCATCGTTGTAGGGCATTTTTTGGTTAGTGTTATATTTCGGTTTGGGCTTTGAAGTATTGGTGTCGTTGGTTTTTTTTTTTATAAATATATAGATGTGGGGTTTTGGGCTTTTGAAATTGGGCATGTGGGTGAGTAGATGGGGTAGGCTGGTTAGAAGGTGGATTAACATTTAACAGATTGGATAGTAATCGTTCAAAGAGTTAGAATAGAGAAAGAGGTAATTAGTTTAGTGATGCTGATGTGTCACAATATTAAAGTTTGAGAAGCTGATGTGGCCTCATGTGAAGAGAGATCATTCTCCTTTATATATATATAGATTTTCGCCGTCATCGTAATACGTGCGTTTCATCAGAAGAAGAAGACGACGACGAAGACGACGACGAAGACGCGGTTTTTAAAGATCTGAAAATTCTTAGGTTAAAATTCAGCCATGGATTCTTCTCATTACAATCCTAGTTACGCTCCATGGGATTCTCCTTACTCTCCACATCCTCCTTCTGCTCCTCTCCTTCCGCCGCCGCCGCCGCTACCTCCTCCTCCACCTCGTCAATCTGATCCCGGTAGCCCTAATTTTTATGGTCGAGCAACTCATAGCAATGGTCAACATCAGGATTACTACCACCAATACTCTCATCGCCAAGATCTTCTGCCGGCGCAGGCGGTTAATCAGTCGTCTTCAAACTATTACCAGCATCCGACACCGCTTCAGCAGCAACAACATCAGAAACCGCTGCTGCTGCAGCAGCAGCATCCTCAGTACGTTCCTCAGCAAGTTAGCTATGAGCCTCAAAGAATATCGCAGCCGTTGTCATCGAGTATTTTATGGTCGGAATCCAGAGATATCCCTCAGTCTGTTTGGGTTGGGTTCAATGAAAAACGACATGATTCATGGACACTGGATGCTCTTCGGAGCCGAGTGGATGATGGTTCAGGCCGTAACTATCAGTATGAGTATAACCGCTCGTCCAAAGATTCATCGGGTGTTAGCACTAATCGTGGTTTAGATGGTAGTTCGAGGTCTAGAGATGATTTTCGTAGTCTTGGATATGTTAGAAAAGAATCTGGAGCTACTATGATAGAGGGAAGTTATCAAGATCGTGGTCAGTTAAAAACAGAATCCGATAGATATTTTAGGGGTTTAGATGAGGGAAATAGGGGTTTAACTTCAAGTGTATGTTATGGCAGTGACCGATATGGTGTTACAGTAAAGCGCGATATGATTAGGTCATCAGCAAGTCATGAAGGGGTTAGACACCGGAGGTGGGATGAAGCACATAATGGAGGGAGGACTCTCTATCCCCGGAAAAAGGATGATTACTATCATTCTGAGATTGAACAATATATTGATCGTGGAAGGAGAGAAGAGAGCAATGAGTTGAATCGAACACCCAGGAAACAAATACAGAAGAAGAGTGCTCTGCTAAGGCTTGAAACTCCAAAATCCTATCAAAACAGTAGAGAGAATGATTGGTCTCGGCAACATAATCATCATAGTGGGAAAAGGTTCAACACTAACTCGTATAGAGGTAAGGAACACTTGGGTCATTCTGATCGTGGACTGGTGGAGAAGCAAAGGGGGAGAATTCCTATGGATCTTGATGTTTCATTTAAATCAAATATTCTGGTAGCTAAGCCTGTAGCATCACCTACAAGTGCAGGCTTCCGTTCGGGTGTGTCTGTGACACCTAGGTCTAGTAAAGCTAGAAGACCATTGCTCGCTGATAAAAATGAGAAAGCTTCAGTAAATGAAAGAAATGGAAAGTTGAGGTCACATTTGTTTGATGAGGCATCGGTTTCTGAGGGCTTCAGGCAGTCTACAAGACAAACTATTGCATCTGAAATTGAAAAGGAACCTGACAATCACTCAACCCCGTCTTCTGATTCCGAGGATAAGCTGAACAAGGTCAGCTTTGTTGATAGTGTCGTTCAGGACAGCAAAGTCAAAATTACTGATACAGATCTTGAATCTTCAACTCATGATAGTGAAGCAAAAGTTCGTAGTACTGTACATGCTGCAGAAAAGATCTCTAGTTTTTGTGAGACTTTGAAAGAGGCGAAAGATGATATTAATGTCAAACATGATATCAATATTGAGGCTTGCTCCACTGAGGAAGATGTTATTGATGGAGACCAAAATATACTGAAGTCTCATGAAGATGTGTTGGACAGAACAGGCACTGGTTGTAATGAAGGGGAAGCTCTTATGCCGAAGGTCATGGAGAAGGAAGAAATGATGAAGACAAAGACAAAAGTCAACACGCCTACTATTAAATCACCTGTATCATGGCCAACAGCCTCTGATATTTCTGGGTGTTCTGAAGGAGCAATTCATTTTGCTGGTAAGGCCATGTGTAATGTTGGGTCTCAACCTTGTGAAGATGAGGATATGGATTGTATACCATCAAAGAATTTACCAATGATGGAGGTAAATACTGGGTTTAAAGAAAGGAAATTGTTTGGTTCATCTGATGGATCTTTGGGTTGTGGAGAAAAGGATTTTCATAAGTCATCTCTTGATGCATCCATCTATTTTAATAGAGGAGACCCTGGTGATCAGGTGTTGGCGAAGTCAGATATCAGTGGTATTAAAGATGACAACAAGAGGATCAATAGGAATGTAGATTCCTTGGCTCCTGAAAATGACTCCTCTAGGGGTCGCCCCAAGGGTCTGGTTTCCCCTGCCTCTCAGGAATTTTCTAATGTTTCAACGGATCTTGCTAATGCAGATAATAGTGTCTCAGGGAATCTTGCTAGTGCTAACAGTTTTACCACTGGGACATATACCAATACCTTGGTCAAATTATCTGATATGAGTGTAGTTTTCCAGGTGGAAAATAAAAATCTTCCTCATTTCAGAGACATGTTCAATCCATCAATTGAGAATGTTATCAGAAAAGAATTTATGGAAACTACGCCTTTTAATAGTGCTGCAGAAATGGCCGACAATCTGGACAGTGATGAAGGTAATCAGACTTGTGTAAACGGCACTTCGTCATCTCTGACAAAGGATGCAGTAAAGGGATCATCAACTGTGCTTCCTGTGGAGAGAACTGATGGCTGTTCACATAGTGATGAATCAGATTTAGCTATGGCAGTAACAGCTGAGGTGTGTATGGAAAATGTAAGTACCAAAAGACTTGTCCCTGATTAAGATATGGGTTTAGCATCTCATCATCCTACAGAAAATCCTTCTGTAGACCATTCAGATAGTAGAAGTTTGAAAGCTTGTTTATTGGAGCCAAATGTTTCTCTTAGCAAAGATATTACTGATGGTGCAAGTGAGTGTCTTGTTGAGCAAGACGGTCAAAATGCTTCCACATTTTGTGATAAAATACCTAGCTCGTCTGCAAGTGTAATTGAAACAAGTTTAGCAATTGAAATTAATGGCATGTCTGGTAATAAAACGGTTACTAGTTTTGATTCTGGTCTCCATGAAACTCAACCATGTTCAAGAAAAGAATGCAAGTTGTTGCCTGAAGATAGTTTTGGATGTGGAGCATCTGGTTCAGTTGGTTCTGTCTGGAATTTCTCTATGGATAAAAATCTGGAAAAGGATCCTTCAAGGGTCAGTTCTGGCTTAGTATCTGATAGTAATGTCAGTCCATGTCATACTTCTTCCTTGGTGGCAATGAATGAGCGGATACACAACAAAACATCTATTCAAGCTAACGACAGTGAATCTCAAGGTGGCATCATGCTTAAGGAAAATAATTGTGCTGAAAAGATTGAGGTAGACACACAAGAAGAGAAAACAAATCTTTATGGTGGAACTTCTGAGTGCCTAACTCCTGGAATTATTGCTGCTAGTAGGGATTCAGTGTTTCCATGTGATTCTTTATCCAGCTCACCAAGACGGAGCTTCAGGCACATACGGAGTGAAGTTCACGTTGCTGCTATGGTTGATGAAACTAGCAAAGGAAAAACGAAACCCAAGCCTTCTGATGGTACTTCTAAGTACAGAACTCTAGAAACTGATATTGTTACTGTTAGTGGGGATTCAGTGTTTCCATGTAATTCGTTGTCCAGCTCACCAAGTCTGAGCTTCAGGCAGTTACGGAGTGAAATTCATGTTGCTGCTATGGTTGATGAAACTAGCAAAGTTAAAGAGAGTCAAAAAGGAGATACTATTTTAGATACTTTACAAGAGCAAATGGTGACACATCCAGGTAGTTCTTTGGCTGATTATCCTTGCTTAGGCCAAACATCTCCTGGTAGATATGTTGATTCTTATGACCACCCCATGTCAAAGTATCCTGGTAGTGATTTAGGTGAGAAGCCAAATGGTGATCCAGTAGAGAAGCTGACTGATGTAACATCTGATGTTGGCTCTCAAGAAAAATACTCACTGAACAGGGCCAAGAGTTATATCTTTGATGGTGTAGCATTGTCATCTGATGGAAAAGTTTCTGGAACTGAAATTTCTGGTGATTCAGATGTTCGGGTGTCCAGATCTCACTCACACGCAGATGTTAAATTTTCCTTGACCCATGTTAAAGATCATGTAGTCTCTGTGCCACATCAGGATTCCCAAAGTAAGACATCTCTGAGTTTTAGGTATGAAGTAGAAAAGAGGGAAAAGAAATCCAAGTACTCTACTCAGAAAAGTTATGCCCGTTGCCTGCCTTTTGTCTCTGACACTAAGAAAAATGCTAACCCTCCAAATCATACCGCAAAGCGTCACACTTGGCATCGAAAGTCTGATACTTCTCCCTCTCCTTTTGTAGCTGCCAAGCCTTTTTCATCGACCATTTCTACACAACAGAAGTTTTCCAAAGTGACTGCCCAATCTAGTAGTAGTTACGTTCGCAAAGGGAATAGTCTTCTTCGAAAATCCTCGCATGGCTCTCCTGTTGTTACCCTTGGAATATCTCCATCTGCTATTCAGATGAACCGTTTCACTGTCGAAGACAAAAGCAGGGGATCTGCCAGTTTGGTTGATATAGATAACACTTCTTCTCTTGTTAAAATAGGAGGAATGTTCACTCTGGAGAGGCAGTCAAAGCCTCCCTCATACAGCAGCAATTCGAAAGTATCAAATGCCATCGCTACCTCTTCAGGAAAATGTGTGTTATCTTACAGCATGGGTCACCTCACCACTGGTTTACCTGAGTCTATCATGGATTCTACTACATCTGGAGAAGCTAATGTTCCACAGTCTGGTGGGGATACATTCAAGACATCTGACACACTAATTCAGACAGATCATGCTTCAGATTGCCAGCAGAAGAGAAATCCACCGAAATTGGATTCTTTAAATTTGAAGAGAATGGTATATGTCAAGAGAAAGGCAAATCAGTTGGTTGCGGCGTCAGATATTCCTGGTGCAAATAAGAACCAGATTCCTCCCTCTGATGGATACTTCAAGCGAAGTAAAAATCAGCTAGTTAGGAATTCAGAGAGTTGTGTCAATCAGTCGATTTCCTTACCTGATGATGCACTAGATTCACGATCAGCTGCAAACGTGGTTTCAGAAAGATCATCTAGCTCAGCATTCTCCGACTCTGGTATGTAAAGAGAAATAAATATCTGTCAGCGCTCGTTGAGCATTTTATGACTGTCCAAATTGATTCTGATACGCATGTTTCATGAGAGAATCCTAAACAGTGGATGGTTTACTCTGAAAAAGAAAAAGAATAATTTGTTTGCTCTGGCTTGTTCATTTTCTTCCTTCTTTTCGGTAATGAACTATCCACTGTATTACTGTGGAAACATGCATATCAGATTCCCTTTTATATACTTTATTTTCTTTTGCGGGTTTTTTTCATAACCAAAAGCAAGAAATGAAGTCACTGACCGTCTTTTTATTGGCAGCTGTCATTCGACCATATAAGCAGTCAAAGTTTTCTCTGGTTTGGACGCAAAATGACCCGCAGCCAAGAATGCCCATAGCTCACATGCGATATCAGAAGATCTTGCCGCAACTTGTTCCTTGGAAAAGAGTGACATACTGGAGAAGATTAATGAATTCAGTGTCCGCTTCCCGAAATGGTTCTTTTTCCAACATCAGGTATGTTAGCATCTATATATTCCTTTAGCTGCAACTCTTTTTTGTGTCTTTGCAAACATGATGATAGGGATTCTAAATCTTCAGCCGAAAGTTGTCGATGATGAGGAAGAGACATACAGTTTACACTAGATCAACTAATGGGTATTCGCTTAGAAAATCCAAGGTATCAAGTATTGGTGGGTCACATTTAAAATGGTCCAAATCTATTGAGAGAGACTCGAGAAAAGCTAATGAGGTGAGTTTCCTCACTGGAGTGTATTCGGGCTTAAGTCTATGGAAGAATTACTGTTTTGGGACTATTGAAAGTGGTGTAGACAACTATATCCTTTTTCATATTTGTACAGGAAGCCACCTTGGCTGTGGCTGCATTTTCAAAGAAAGAAAGTGAAAAGCAATCCCGAAAAAATGATGCTAGGACAACGAGCAGAAACCATCTGGCACGTAAGTGGGTTCACGCTATCAATGGCCAGTTATTTGGACGAGTTATTCTATATTTGGGAGGCTTCCTGACCAGTTCTTACGAAGCTTCAACTCTGTTTCTATTGAATTTATTTTCTTGCCGTTTCTTGAGATACCTGGATGCCTCTGTTTCAGCAAACCTCACGTTTTTCATATAATCAACTTCAAGTTTTTTCTATAATCAACTTCTGTTTTCAGGGGAGCGTGTTTTCAGGTTTGGTTCCCTTCGTTATAAAATGGGCTCTTCAAGGCGAACTCTTCAGAGAATATCTGGTAGGATATCCTAAAGTTAAAACACACAAAAATGCTGTAGTTTGGTATTGTAGATGTGAGATGAATATATGAAGGCTGAGACACACACACACACGTATTAGTTCCTGGTCATTCGCTCTACATAATGATTCTCAACGAATGCTTTGATCTGATTTGAGAATGCTCTAGGCTTTAAACTGTTTGCATTAGTTGCATTAGTCTTAGCCTTATGTATCTCTGGTGAGCTAAACATGAATTTTTATTAGATGTTGATTCACCATGCTCTGGACCTTCTGAAAATGGGAAGGGTGCAAAAAGACCATTTATCCCAAAGAGATTGGTGATCGGCAATGAAGAGTATGTAATTCTCAATGCAATTTTTTAATATACTTTTTTAAAATCTACATTCTGGAGCCCCAATCGAACATGTGAATCAATTTTGAAGATATGTCCGAGTGGGAAATGGTAACCAGCTTGTCAGAGATCCAAAGAAACGAACTCGTGTGTTGGCAAATGAGAAAGTCAGATGGAGCCTGCACAATGTCCGGTTGCGGTTGGCTAAAAAGAAGTACTGTCAATTTTTCACAAGATTTGGGAAATGCAACAAAGATGATGGAAAATGTTCCTATGTTCATGACCCCTCGAAAATTGCAGTCTGCACCAAATTTTTGAATGGATTGTGTGCCAATCCAAATTGCAAATTGACTCACAAGGTTTTTGTACTAAGTCATAGCTGCAGAATTGTGCTTCACAGAAATTTCTAATTGGATAACTTATTTCTTCCACAGGTCATTCCAGAGAGGATGCCTGATTGTTCTTATTTTCTGCAAGGTAAGAATCTTCACTGTACTAAGATTCCATTGCGGTTATGCACGATACTAATACCTATAACGCAGGTCTGTGCAACAACGAGGCATGTCCATATAGGCATGTGCACGTCAACCCGAGCGCTGCTATATGTGATGGATTTTTAAAGGGATTCTGTTCAGACGGAGACGAGGTAAGGATTCAACTTAGAATACATTGCACGGTTTGCAATTGGCACATCTATTCCTTGTTGACATGCATATGCACTAGTAGTGACCCTTTTAGTGACCTCAATCCTATGTGATTCTTTTGTCTACTTCAATAGCATATAAAGTTGACTAATATCGTAAGGAGTATAAGGGAAAGAGATCCCTCTCTATCTTTACGTCTCATATTTTATTTCTTCCTCTCAATTCGCTCACAAACACTTGATGAAGTAAGATTGCGGATTGTCTGTACATAATGGTGACAGTGTCGGAAGAAGCATTCCTACACCTGCCCGGTTTTCGGAGCCACTGGAACATGCTCTAAAGGATCGAAATGCAGGCTCCACCACCCCAAGAACCAAAGCAAAGGAAGAAAGAGGAAAAGACCAAGTGAACCATCACAGAAAAATTCATGTGGGCGTTACTTTGGTTCACTTCACAAAGTCATTTCCGAGTCTGAGCCAATGGCGGTAGATAGACGTTCTACTGACAGTGAAGTGTTTGGAATGGAAGGTCTCGACTTTGTAATCCTTGGCTCAACTGAGTATGAAGCTGGTGATAACAATGATCCAGCCACTGAGGAATCTATCTACAGTGATAGTGAAGCACCTGTTTCAATATACAATCTAATCAGACCAGTAGCTTTGATGCAGTAAGAAGCATCAATTTGTTTTGGTGAGCACAAAGGTAAGCTTTCTCTTTTATAAAGAAAACTACACGTCTTCTTATACCTTTTTGTTTTAGTTTTTTTAGGGATTTAGCTTTGTTCTCTTTTAGATATAAAGAATTGTACATATTTATCTATTTATCTGTAAAAGATCCAATCATTGGAATACATTTGTTTTTGTTGTTCTTTCATGTCTTTTTGTAATTTCGCTTGGAAGCTTTATTGCGCTTTTAACACATACAGAACCTGAAGCCACTGGGTCAGTCTTGAGTCATGAACTTAATTTTACACATTGATGAAGTTAATTTTACAAAATAAAAGCAAGTACTGTCTTAACTTAGTTCATGAAACAACTAATTATTTTTCCATGGAAATGGAATTGGTACTCTTCTGTCAGAACTCACAAGTGCAGATACTCTTTTGTCAAAATCATGTGATCTTCAAACATTCATCATCGAGCCATGGTTTGAATGCATCATCACTAGCCACATTCTGAGAAACAACAACATCAAATAATTAATCCATAGTACAATGCATTCATTTTATTGGTCACTTGTATATAGTGATGATCACATAAGAAGGTGAGTAACCCAATGGACAACTTATTGTTGCAAGAAGACGAGTTTTCAAGGTAACTGAATTGCTTATATACAACAAAAGTATCTAATACTCTTTAGAATGATTGAAATAACAGATAAACAGATCACTTACCGTTAAATAGAAGATAAACCCGCGCAACAGGTTCAGAGCTTTATGGGCATCCTTTTCACGTAAAGATTCAAGGTACTTCCTTTTGAAGTCTGTGGATCAAACCAAAGCAAAACTCAATGTGAAGGTAAAGAACGTATTCCCTAACTTTCTTAGAAATTTCGAGGTTTGTTGTTGTTTGAAATCAGAATACCAATTTATTTATTAATTTAACTGTATTGCTTCTCAAAAATACATAAGCAAAGCATAAACTTTCAAGAACATGTTTGTCTAATAATTTACCTGGATACACATCCAGATATGAAGGTCTCGTTTCCTTGGTTACATAACTAAAATCTCTTCCATCTCGTAGTTCCTTATACCGAGTCAACGATCTACGCACTGATGCTTCATAGTGAAGTTCCTTTAACTTTTCTTCAGTGTATGGCTGCTTTAGAACATTCATTATCTCCTTCCTAAACCAAGAATTGCTTTGATCACCGCTCTCATAGTCATCATCCAAATCCTTATAACATTCCAACAAAAGAATAAAATTTGAAAAGAAAAGACGAATGTGTTTCAAAACTAAAGCAAAGGTGAATAACGGTAATACTTACAATCACTTTATAACATTTTGATGGCACAAATGGAGAATCTTCTTCGTCCATAAACGGACGATCTCCAACCACAATGGCATCAGAATCAGAATCAGAATCGGACAAAGACATTGCATCTTCCTCACACTTCACTTTTATCTCCTTTTCAGGATTAATTGTTGAACTTTTCGATTTCTCCACTAACCATGTGAGATAAGATCTGTAAGTCTCATCTAATACCATATCATCCTCTGAGTTCTCCTTCTTGCTAGTGTCACCATTGTGTTGTGCGTTTCTTTTCACATGGCTTGTAACAAGCGTTGCCTCAACATTCTTCTTGGTAACAGCGATAGTGCTTCGATCTTCTCTTCTCCGCTTATCTGTGACCGGTGCTTTAAACTTGCGCTTGTCGTATCCTCCGTTGTCTACTTCATACCTAATAAACCTTAGTGGATTGTCTCTCAGATATGAATGTCCATCTTCTCTGAAACTATCTAACAACTTCATATACTGATGATCAATTTTGGTATCCCAATCATCACCATCATCATCAGCACCATACTTCACCAAATTACTCATCTTTATCACTTTTGTTCAATCACTAAACAAAAACAAAAACGATAACAATCAGCTTAACTTGAATTGCAGCAAAACAAATCATATAAGAACATTTCAGAAACTCTAGCTATATCAGATTTTCGTTATAACCGTTTACTATTATCACCAAAACGAATGAAATTAGAAAATTAAGCATTCCGAAATCGAAATTACCTTTGAAAGAAAAAAGTGTAGCTTAGGCGGAGGAGATAAAGAGGTAGAAGAAGAAGGAAATTGATGTTTTCCAAATAAACAAATATTTATTAATGATTTAACAACATTTCGAAATTAACTTTAAGACCGACTAAAATATAATTATAGGATTCCTGAATAAGTAAATAAGATTTCAGATTGTAATCACTTAAAGAAGTAAACAATTGTGTCGAGAGAAAAAAAAAAGTAAACAAATCTTAAATTTGTATTTGACACAAAAAAAAAAAATCTAAAAATACTAAATTTATTCCGAGCGAGAATATAGTCGACGACCCTTTAAACTCAAATTCTTGAGACACTCTGTATCATAATAATATCTCTGAGCAAAAAAAAAAAAAGAGACCAGAATCGGCGCATGCAAGGGTAAAACTTTAGAATACACAAAATCAAAACTCGAAAAAGATGAAGGAAACAGAAATAGAGTAAGATGGATCACTTACAAATTCTACAAACTTCTCAGTAGCTAACCAAAGATAATGCGAGGGAGATCTCCCGTGCAGAAGATATATTCCATTACTGAACGAAGAAGAAATCAGTTTAAAACAAACAAACAAAAAGAGAGGACAATTTCAATCAAGAAAAAAACCCCTAAATTTAGTGGCTCGATTAGGAATTTTAGTTTTGGGCTGTAAGTAAAGAACAAGCCCCAAATGTATATATTGGGCTTAGATTTTGTTCTTAATACAATGAAAAAAAAACAAATTATTTTCTTGTCGATTTGGTACTCTTAAACATATTGATAACGAATACTAATGGAATTGAAGACGAACTTGGTAAACCCTTTAACAAAAAAAAAACTTGGTAATGTTATAATTTTCTTATTATTTATATATCCACATGAAAACTATAGTTTTATAGTTTTTTTGCCCACAGGGAAAAAGTCAATTGAAATATGTGGATGGACATGGATATGTATATGGCCGGTGATAAATATCTAATATATATGGACCATACGTCTTAATGCCATGGCACTCAAGAACATTACCCAACATTCCATTTCCATAACCATTTTCAGAAATTTAGTCAGTTTCATAACCATTTTCCGGGAAACTTCCTCGGCTTCCAATATCTTCCGTCCATAAGTACACCGTACGCACACGTACATATTCTCACATTCATATATATAGAGAGCCGTGCGTGTACAATGTCAATAGACGATAAATTTTTCCAGAAACAGATTTACCCATTTCACCAATATAACCAAAAGATCTAAAACTCCCGTTCTTTGATAAAAAACAGAGACTTATGGATTGTTAATTCATAAGCATAAACGATCTCCGAAGAACGTTCAAGAAGCTCGACAAGAACCAAGACGGACTCGTGACCCTCAACGAGCTTCATTGGATTCTAGAGAGACTCGATTGGGCCGAACAACACACTCCCGAAGAGCTTGAACTGATCGTTGGAAAACAGAGCCTCGATTTAGACGAGTTCCTTCGGTTCTACTACGATTATTTAACCTTTGTTATTCTATATTCGCCAATCACTAGCAACAAAATCGTGTAACCATGTTACACAGAAATATTTAATAGTATAAATCGCTAAACTATTTATTGTTGCAAGCCAAACAAATAAAAGAAGTTGGATCACGTTGATAATCCCTTATACTCATAAGAATATTTAATCCCTTATACTCACGTTAATCTATTTATGTATCTATATATATGTGTATATATATACTTACTAGATAGACTGCTAAATATTGCCTCCTAATTATTTTCTACTTTACAAAAAAAAAAACCCAAGGACCGATTTCATGACAAAAAAAAATACACATTGTTGTTCAATATAAATTATTTCAAATGCATACAAAAAAAATTGATTAAAAAAAGTAAGTATGAGAGTTTTGATCATCACAAAGACAACAAACCTATAGTAAACAAAAGAACAAGGAAATTGTCTCAAACAATTACAGAACCTATCTGTTCACACAGACACATCTTCAAAAAAAACAAAATGAAAAGCTTATCCTTAAAGAAAAATAAAGCAATCCAAATCAATCAAAGGATTGCCAACCTCTTCAAATATTGGAACCACCGGTTCCTTGTGGTTTGCGATTACTTCTCTGACAATTGTTTCTTCGATCTTAGAACCTATACGATGTATCCGAGTCTCTGATCTGTTGCTCTTATGAAAAGTCTTGGGATCAGACAGATCTAAGCTATCTTTCCTTACGCAAGTAGAGACTGAATTTACCGTCGAATCAGCCGCCACCATACCGAATCTCCGGCTTGGAGATGGTGATTTCAAGAAATTGCCCTCATATCTTCTGCTTGAAGATGGAGATTTCAAGAACTTTCCCTTGGTTAAAGAATTTGAGGAAGACATAACAACTCCTTCTTCATCTTGAAGAAAGCTCTTTTGTCGTGTCAATGCACGATGGTTTGGCGATGGCTCTCTGCTTCTCTTAGAACCATTGGTTCCTCTTATCAGATTTTCACTTGCTCTGTTTGGTGTTGTTGAAAACCGGTTTGATATAACCGGAGAATCAAACTGGCTAGGATATCCCAGTTTTGTAGTTTTCATATAAAGAAAAGATTCTCGTAAGGAATTGATCCGAGCAACATGTGAATTCTCTTGATAACAAGCACGGAAGAAGTCGTTGGAGAAAGATCGGTCTTTTGAAACCGAGACAGATGAGGCGGTTGAAAGTGACGAGCTTGATGAGCTGAGAGAAGAGTTGCTTGTTGTTGAAGATTGGATTGGAGAGAAAGATGCTAGCTTTACAGGAGGAGGAGGAGGAGGAGGGAGTTTATCTGGGATATGGATAAACTTATCCGGGACAGGGATAGGGTTAACCCGGTTCTTATCAGGAAGAAGAAGTGGAGAAACTCGACTTGGACAACGCGACATGAACAGCTTCTCTGGGACATAACAATACTTCTCTTGAGGTTTTTCAACTTGTTTGCAATCTTTTTTCTTTGGAGAGCATTTGCTGATGCAACAACCCATTTCTTAGCTAGAGTGAGTTTATTTCAAAAAAAAATTGAAATGGAGAAAAGGCTATTATTAAATTGTATTGGTTTAAACAGGAGATGAAGATGCATATTGTATATATAATGTGTGTTTTGTGTGTATGGACTTTTTAGCTAGGCGTGTTATAAAAAATGGATTAAGGAAGAAAAAAGTGGCAGAGAGAAAAAGTGTGGTAGTTTTCGAAATTTCGTAGGCGGGGTCAAGTATGAAGCCGTTAGAGTTACTGTTGATGGTCAAGTTACTTGACTGACTCAGATAAAAGCCCAATAAAAGTTGGATTAATTTTGTAGGCCCAGACCCATTTGTGCTGGTCCATAAACCAAGACAAGTTTAGACAATTTCAAACATCTGTATCAAACATACTTATCCCTTAAATGTGTCAAAAATCTGTCTATAGGCAATAAAATTTTAAGCCTAAATATGGATGTTATAAAAATGTCCTTGTACCCATCGTAAATGTTAAGTTCTTTTGTTGACACGACGCTAATTTAATATCTTCTAGTTACAAATCAGATGCATACAAAAATTAATGATGGTGATACACAATAGTAATGCATAATTCTAGTTTCTAATCAACTACAACAAGACAGGTTATTAGGATCGTACTTTAACTGTTCTAACACATTCGTTGACTGGAGAATAAAAAGATCTTATATACTTTTGAATCGTATTAAATCACAGAAATTGTTCAAATTCGGGGATGTAATTTAGTGACTTGCTTTATGACAGGATTTAACAGACCTTTCTTTATCTTTTATTTAAAATAATTTATATCATACAATCTTTTTATTCTTTTATATCCTTGAATTGGAAAATTATTTTCCGAACAAACCGATTTAACTATTTTTAGAAGGAATATTTGAATATTCTTTCCTGTCCAATCACAAAATCGGAGATTCAGATCAGAGGCAACGACCAGCACTTACGTAAGTGGACTTCTTCCACATCATTAGTGACCACTCCCTTCTTCTTTGGACTTTGGTAGGCCCCCAGTGTCTCCTAATTAGGAATCACACGAAGGTTTTATTTTGTTCCTTTTTTATATTATTATTAGTATTATTATTTTTTAATTTTTTATAAAACTTACAGTTTTATTGTTTTTGTTAATTGATTTAGTATTATTTTTTGTTTATTACAGGTTTCGTCTCTTTGTTTTTTTGTTTCGTTTTCACAGAGAGTACTTTTTAATTGACGTATATAGTATCCAACTTCATGACAGTACATTGTACAACTGCATTAAAAATGTCTAATTAAGTTGTAGGGACGTTTTGTTGACAAAAAGACATTGTGGTGGCGTTATTTGATATATTTGTGTGTTTTGGAAAAGAAAAAGGGAAATTGTGTTTTTGGATGCAGAATATAAAACTTGTTTATATATTCGGATACTATAATAGAGAATTTCAATACTTAATAATTAAAATTTAAAAACATAAGCCCACCAACACATCCACAAGTCCACATAAAAGAGCGTCTTGGTCCTCTAGTACATCTTATGCATATTTTGCACAAAAATCAATTCCATGTTAATCCCAAATGTACCCCTTAACTATTTCATATTTACTTAATTACTCTTATTGATACCTATTATCCAGTTAATTCTCTCCGTACATCCATATCTATTTCCATTTTCTAGTCTCGAATTTTTTTTCTCTCTCTCTATTCTTTTTTCTTTCTTAATTCATTATCACAAAAGTTCTGAATTTCGAGACAGCTCGTAATGCATATTATATTCGAAACTATATCATATGATCATAACAAAAATATAAAATCACAATAAAAAATAGTGTATTTTTAATAAACAAAAACATAGTACGTTTTGAAGATTAGTACCATACTTAATCAGAACGCCTCATGATAAGACTGGAAAAACTGAAAACAGAGGAGAAGGAGGACCCGTAAAAGATCATGACGGCTAAAATTATATCTTCAACCCCATGAAGAGGACCGATCAGGGGAGAGTCGGGTATACGCGCTTTTCGTCACGGTCACCGTCACCGTCACAGGATGGCTCAGAACAGTGTTTACCACCGGAGGAGTGACAGAACAAAGAGAAAATGGCTTTGACGGCTTTAGTCTTCACCAGCTCTCTCTCCTTGGGGATCACACTCCCTTCTTTCTTCTTGAAGGGCTTCAACTCCACGGAGCTCATCTTCTTTAGAGTATAGATATGTAAGAATGTATGTGTTTGTGTGTATGTATGTAGCTGTGTTTGTTGCTTTGTAATTTTGCAGAGCTGCAATATGTAGAGTCTATATATAGAAGAGACTGTCCCCAAGTGATCACTGTTGGTAGAACTAAGTCCTTGTGCTCCAAGTTGCAAGCTCGTGTGTTCACACGTGTAGACGAATTTTATCAACGACTTCTCTGTTTATTGTTGTAGCTTTCAAATTAAAAAAAATTAAAAAATTTCGTAGACGAATTTTATCAACGACATCTCTGCTTATTGCTGTAGCTTCCAAATTTTAATTTTTTTAAAAAAATTAAGTTACAGCAAATTTTCCTAACATTTATTTCGATATCTATAAAATTAAATCTCTGTGGATTCGTAACTAATTAATCAACCCCTGCAACTCCAAATGAGATAAAATTATTATTATTATACGAAAATTCTATGTATCCCCACCATTAATTATTAATTGTCGATTTATTATTGTAATTCACATATCATTGAAAAGCACGAACTTAGGAACTAAGGTTCA
Source organism: Cardamine chenopodiifolia (assembly GCA_963922655.1). NCBI lineage: Eukaryota > Viridiplantae > Streptophyta > Magnoliopsida > Brassicales > Brassicaceae > Cardamine > Cardamine chenopodiifolia. The sequence continues at coordinate 5,129,474 of OZ000483.1, read as the reverse complement.
TTCTACCATCGGTGCAAGGGACTGGGATGACAACATTTGTAAGTTGAAACTTGATACAGAAGTTTATATTTTTGTTCACGACTCCTATTTCATAAATTATTTATTTAATCAACAATAAGTGAGTTCGAAAACAACAAGAAGAAGTCATTGTTAAGTGAAGAAAAAATGTACAAAAAAGTCCATAACGTGACTACACTTGCATGTTTATGAGCTTAGCTTTAGTGTTTTTCGCTCTTTTGGCATTTAAACATCAATCCAAAATGTTTTTAATGGCTTCCTGCCACCGAATCCATTTTCAATACACGAATTCGTGACTAGATTAATAAACAATACTTTCAAATTCCTTTTGACGTTGACTATTGACCAAAATGTTTTTTTATTTGATTTTTTTCTGTAGCCCTATTGAACAAAAAAAATAAGATTATTATAAACAGATATGCAATAAGTAAAACTTAGAAGGAGAATCTCAATCAATAGATGAGGCCTTGTGGAAAATAGGGGTGTATTAAGTAGATTATTAATTTTTGTTCAATGAATCTAAACAATGTGGCCAAACAATATAATCTTTTGTGCCATTCATGTCAGGAAAGTTAAAAGCAAGCATCCCCTTCTATCATTGCCTTTGCTATATTTGTATTATTTTTCCTTTTTTCGCAAATTTGCTTTTGTTGATTTTTATTATAATGTTTTTCTTCTTGGCTTTTTGTTTAACGCTCGGTCCAAACCGTATACTGTGTATATGAGTATATCGTTTGATCGTTAGGAACATTACAGAGTTAAGCCAAATTTATATGTAATTTTATATTATGCAATATATGTTGTATGTATAATGTATATACAAAAATAGATAGATAGAGATTAGAGAAATTTTTGTTGTTGTGTCAAAGATGCTGTAAGGGTGCGATCGAGTGTGAACGTACGTGGACAGGAACATTAACTTAAGAAAGTATAATTATAACTAATAGAAGATTCGTATATGTGAACCAGCTGTAGAGTCAAAGACATGACTTTCTTTTAATGTGAAGACTAAAGACCGAATGTGGAAAAAATTAGTCTGCTCCAAATAATTAATTTTCTCTATAGATCTGACAACTGTATTAAATTATTTTAGTATCAATGTTTAAGATCAAACCCCATATCAAAAAAATAACAATGTTAAAGATCTCCTGGTTTAAGTCTGGTTCGGTTTACTAGCATTTACTCCCGTCTTAGTTTGGTGAATTACTTAACTCTGGTTTAGGGTTTTCGTATTTAAGTTTTTTTGTAAGTTTATATTAAATGGAATGTATAAAAATCTTCTCCAGATTTGTTTTTCCCTGCATAGATTTTACTTTAGATTCAAAATCCTGTAAGATGTTATATTCGCACTCCTTAATCCACATGTTGTAAATTTGCAAGATAAGTTAAAATTCAACAGTTTGACTTACATTGTTACATGGTCTTTTTACTTCCCCCTTTCAACAGTTAACTGGCTTGTTAATTTTTTTTTTTTTTGGTCGTTCTCCGCGGTCCATATTTCGTTATTACAATAATGATTTTTGGGTCAATTTCAACTGTTGTTTGGTTATTTAAATTTAATAACTCATTAAGTTTATACGTATGTAAAATTTTATGATATAATTAGCAAATCTTTATTCTGATTTAGTGATTTTTCCGATTGTAAAAAGACAAAAAAAAAGACTCTACCAAGAAAACAGTACCCAATGAGGAAGCAGATATAAATTGCAATGCAACAACACTATCCCACTCTATCTTCTATGAATGTTTACCAATTTTTGTTACATCACTTGCTTTTACCTATTTTGGATTAACCATGGCACATTCCCTCGTTCTTCTCTCACCGGCTGCTCACGCCGCCAGCCTCTCCTCTCCATCGCTGCGGTCACTGCCGCAGGCTCCTCGCGTCGTCGTTGAAGTTCCACCAATTAACCGCAGACGATCGAATAAATAACTGTTGGAAAAACATTATTCAAGGTCTATGAATGTTTATGATTGTTTCTATATCAAAATTCAAAACCAACTGATGATAAAATTGAGTGAATCATAATTTTTATTCACTAGTTGGATTTCTTAAGCTTTTCTTCAATCATTAAAATCCAATCCGCACCAGCCGTCTGTCGGGTCCGGGTTTAATCCACAACCACATTGTCATTATCCCAAAACACTCTTCTTAACACCGGCTAAAAATCGACTTGGTTGGTTAACCAGGTTTTCTAAGAATTATTAATTCTCATTTTGAATTAGAAATTTTCTCGTATATATATATATATATATATATATATATATTTCATTTGGATGTTGTTGAACACGTACCTGTCGGTTTTTTTTTGGAATTTATGTTTATTCATTAATTAGTAGTGGATGTTTGCTTTTTCTTACCATTTAGCAAACGTAAATATTCGTTATCTTTTCAATTATTTACATTTTATTATATTTATCATTTTGGAAAAAAACTGCAAATCTGGTTAAACCGGTTCGACTCCTGGTTTAGTTTCTTTGAACATGATCGTTGTTAGATTCCTAAACAAAATCAAATATGGAATCTCCATGCAGGATAATTGTGGTGGCGCTAGGCAGTGCGCTATGGCGTTGGAATGCTCTGACCGGTAAGGAGGAGGCAATGGCGGCATCAAGTCGGCCGCCTCCACCACCACCCAAGGAGAAGAAAGACCCGACCGTGACTCGAGTTTAGGCCAAGGTATTGGCAAGCAAGAAACGCAAAGAGGAAATGAAGACTGTCATTGCTAAACTTAGAGATAAAGGCAAACCTGTTGTTGAAAGCAGCACCATCTTCTTCTTCTCAACAACATTTATGCTAAAATTTAAACATTTTTACTAACGTGGGGTTGGACTTGGTAACTATCTGTGACTCAAAACCATGAAAGTTACGAGTTCGATCCCGTTAAGAGGAGTCTTAATTTAACATTAGTTTGCGTCATGTTCTGGAGAATTAGGAGCCCACGGACTCTCAACCTCTTGATTATTCAAAAAAAATAAAAAATTTAAACCCTTTCATTCATTTGTCTACCTAATTCTTCCATGTGATATTAATATACACTACTGTATTTCTATTTACACTACTGTATTTCTATTCACGGTGATTGTGAAGTATCAAATCCAAAAATAATTGCTCATCTGAAATCATCAAAATTAGAATTTACACATTTTAGGATTATATATATAATTTTTATGATGACAATAGAATCAAACATTAGCCAACATGCAAGAAGGGGATACAAAATGAAAAAAGGGCACATTTTAGATTGTTCAAGGGTTTAGGAAATGATACAATTGTCTTTTGAATTAAATGAATATCTTTCTATATATTTCTCTCCTTTTTTATTATATTAGTCAAAAAATTGTTTCCACCTTTGTAACCAAAATATTGATTATTTTTGAATAATAATACAATAAAACGAGATTATTACTCTTTCTCATTTTTAATTATTAATACAATAAAACGAAATTGTTATTTTCAAATATTCTCAAATTTGAAGCCTATGTAGTAATGTTTCATCATGATAGAATTGAGAAGTTGATCTAATCATCAATTTTAATGACAGCATCTAGTTTCTAATGATATGTATAACGCTTGGCACCAATGATTAATAAATTACACATAAATTACACATGTGTACATTCTTATAGAATATTTATTTTTCAACATTTAGATTTCAAAGATATGATATCTACTTTTTAGATTTTTTTTTAAAATAGTCTTTAAATGGTAAAGTTATATATATATATACACCGTAGTCTTTTTTTTTTATCACCAATATGTTGTAGTCATTGTATAAGAGTTTAGATAAAAAAAAAAGTCAAAAATTTAAATGTGGTAGATGATATACTTTCAGGGTTCCAACAAAATCGCTCATCCGACTTCGAGCTACCTGCATGGAATTCTCTTTTTGATAATTATAGATTTGCCGAAAAACATTTTTTCAATGCCACCAAACAAAGTATGTTTATCTTATTCTCTGATTTGAGAATTTGCATGCTTAGTTGTGAACTCCAAAGACTTGGTTGTTACAACGTCAATCGTTGTGAAGAGTCTAAAAGACTGTTATTATGAAGAAAGGGGTAAAATATTTGAAGTTCTTCACTGCGACGGTTTACTGTTAGGCCTCACAAACCATTTTAAAGAACTTCTAGTTTGGAATCCTTGTTTAAAGCGAGTAAAGATGACTGAACCCAATTACAACTTCAATACTAACAATCCTGGATATGCTATTGGGAGAGACAAAAAAAGCGGGTAGTCGTAGATACAAGATCTTGGCGTTTCTACAAACTCATTGTAGGCGTGGGCTTTGTATGAAATATTCCAACGTTGATATGTATGATTTTACGTATAACTCTTGGAGAGTTCTTAACGTTAAAATCGTTTTTTTACTGGTTTCCCCTACTCGTTGGGTATCTTTGAATGGGAATTCTAATTGGATTGCCGCAGATGAAAATATGTATGAAGGTTTCGTTGCAAATTCATGAGAATAGATGAAGAAAAGTTTGATATTCGGTTCAAAAATCCCTATTTCTTCGTTCATGATGAAGAGAATAAAGTGGTTGTGTTTTGTGATAAAAAAGGAAGAAATGATCATAGAGTTTGCGTTATTGAAGAGCAGAGATATACAGAAGCTTTATGTAGAAGAAGTCAGAGATTTTGCTTCTTTTGCCCTCCATGATTATTTTCCCAGTTTGGTGTATATTCGCTAAAGAAAATAGATGCCTATTAAGTATTGACTTTATATTTATATGGTATTTTCATTTTTTATTTCCGTCTATCATAGAAGTTGTATGTGATTATTTCTCCATATCCATATGCCATATCAGATATTGCTTATGTGTCGCGTCTTTAAATATCATTTTATTTTTTCTGAATTGAAAGTTGCCAATACCATTATACCAATATATAAAGTTAATGATGTTAAATACCAAATCAAGATTAAAAAAAAAGAATAATAAATGCAGATGCGAGACATATATCTTTCCTTAATTCTCAAATCGCTTCGTAAGACGATGGTTATGTGGCAATATGAATCTCATTATACAAGATTAAAACTACATCTTCTTTCGATATTTATTCATTTCCTTTATCTGAATCTCTCACATCAAGATTATCTCATTTTGTGTGGATTTCATGCAAGAACACGAGCTCTCTTTTCATATGCTTGATGCATCAAAATTCTTAATACTGAATTAAATCCCGTAATTTACAGAAACGCTACCGAGTTCTGTGTATTTCGTCATGGTAAATTGGGTCGGGCCCTAATTTTTCTTCTAAGTCCATAATGGGCCTCCTTTTTTAATAATATTTTATTTCCGTTTCGAAAACGATGCCATGTTTCACTAACATTTATGACCTCGTCTTTGCAATATCTAATACAAAATATGATATCGGATACGACGGAGGAGGTGAATAACAAATTGATCCATGTCTTCATTAGTTGCATCCTTCATCATAGCAAAGCGCTTATGATAGGTTGAAGAGGGTATATTTTAGAATGAGGAATGCACGTGTGAGGTGAAGCAAAGTGAAGAAGTATCACGTGCATAGAAAGATCTAGAAGATAAGAGAGGATCATAACATATTTGTAACTAACTTTAGCTTCTTTGTTAGCTTATAAAATAATAATTAATAATCACAAAATTAACAGAAAGATGTAGTTACTGAATTAAAGATTTGTTAGATAATCACTAAATTAATAATTAATATTTTAAGAAAAAATAAATTGTCAAAAATTATAGTGTTAACATCTCATAAAAATATACGTGTCAAATAAAGAATACAACAATTTTTACTTAACGTACGGTTGATTTAGTATAAATAGATCTATTGAAAAACAAGAAATAGCTGAGTGAAGACACAAAATTTCACATACACAAATTATTTCTTCATGATTAACCTCGACGGTGCATCATCGACTCATTGTGAGCTGCCATGACTTTGGCTTTTGGCCTCAATGATCGTGATTGATACAGTGAAATAAACTCTTCTATGTTTCTATTATTTTTTCTGGATAGTGATTTTCTGTTATTTAATTTCAATGAATTAAAAAAAGGGGAAACTTGTCCGTTGAGGGAAGAGAAAAGATTATAAAGAAGTCGAAGAATTCTCACATGGCAGACAAAACTGGAGCGGGTCAATCGATATTAATGTTTAAATTAAACAAAGACTTACCATGCGTATGCGCCCACTAGTTGGATTTGCAACGGCAATATCAATGCATATAATTAATGTAACACTTAGCATTGGTTAAAGTTTAAGAGAACCACAGTATTGATCCATTATTAACACAAAACAAAACTACAATTACTAATTTTCATTCTCTGGTAACCACAAGAGCCATGAACATGGTGACTTTGCAAGGACATGACCATCCCTTATCTCTCGTTAACCATGGTGATGGTTTGGAATCCGATGATCGTATCGTGATGGCTACTTTTGCAGTGAATGCAAGTTTACTGTTCACAAGAAATGTGCCTTTGTGTTTAATACACAGAAGATATTATTCGAGGGCGCCCTTGTCATGTTGGACATCGACTTAAGCTTCTGACGACTGGGGCTCCTAACCATATCTATCCGAAATGCTATATCTGCGGTAAAAACACTAAGCGTCTCCCATTATTCCATCTGTAAACTCAGTTTGGACATTGATTGCATGGTTGATGCCATGGGTGCCCGAGTGAATTTGAATATGTCGTGGCACCATCATCCTCTACTCAAGGTTACTTTTAATGGTTATCTTGACTGTGATTTTTGTGGTTTACGATTCCGCGATGGCTACTTATGCCCTCGTTGTAGGTTTATGGTTCATGAGAAATGTGTCCATGTATTTGACTCACCAGAGATCACTCACTCTGGCCATGTCAGACACCCTTTCAAGCTTCTCAAGAACGGAGCTCCGGATTACACAGATCCAGAATGTTATCTATGTGGAAGAAGAAACTGGGAAATTACTTTATCATTGTGATATTTGTAAGTTCAACATGGATATGGTTTGTGCGATTCGAAAACTCGCACCAGTTTCTCTTTCAAATCTGAAGGCCCATGAACATACATTCACAGTCATCTCAAGATTGATCCCATTCTTTTGTGATGCTTGTGGGACGGAAGGCAACCGAGCCCCTTATGTTTGTCTTCAATGTGATTTCATAATCCACTGAGATTGTGCTCGTTTAACACGTGTTATTCACGTCAATCGTTATGATCACCGTGTTTCTTACACGTATCCTCTTGGTCTGGGAGAATGGAAATTGTGTACAAATGAGATTTGACAAGTGTTTCTGTGTGTTGATAATTCACACGCCACAAGGATGAGATATATACAAAGGTGAGTGCAAGCTCACTTATTTATTAGGCATTGTGAATGCTTGGAGAGCAAGCACACTTATTTTACCCTTTCCTAAAATGGTAACATTATTTTACTCTGATACTCTCATTTATTTCCGCCAAATATTCCATATCGTATAATATGCTTTGTCACGAAGTACTAATCATTCCTTGTAGAAAAATTAAAATATCCATATATATTTTCGGCTATATACCTAATAAATCTATACTAATAAAAGGTGTTGTGCCATCGATTATTTCCCATTTCAAACCTTTTAAATTTGCTCCAACTCTAATCCTCCATTAGTTGTTAAACCTACCTTAATTTCTCATTAACTGAATACAGTTTTTGTTTTCTAAAGCTAATTTTGAGAATGAGTCTGCCAAAACTTTAGTATTGTAAAGTACTGTAATCCATGTCATTTAGATATCTAGATGTAACTTTAGTATTGTAATATCATACACACACAAATTAAATCACAAATAATATAAAATCTAAATTAACTATTTAGTTTTATAAATTCTAAACTTATACATAGAAGAAACTCCATGCTTATCACGTTTTCTTGAATAGTAAAGGAAACTATACTTATTTTATAATATCTAAACTTTAAAGACTATTCTAAATGTAAAAAAAATAAAATAATGTTGAATCAAATAACGTTATCAATCAACCAACGTTTAAAAATATTTTTTTTGTTTTAAAAATAATTAAGGCATATTAAATCTTAGTGTAGAAGAAGTTGGAATAGTAAAGTTTATATATTTCTTTTAACTTTTAAACAAATGTGACATGAATTAAATGCTTATGTGGAAAAATGTTGACATGGCTGCAGAGAAGAAAGGCTGACGTTTCAAATTTAGAGATAGTCGATTTAACCATTTTATGTAGGATTCTTCTTCTTATTGTTAACTAGGTTGATTATTATTCTTAATATCTTTCCAAATCATTTGCTTATAGTGATTATTTTTTTTAATTTATAAATAATCATGTAGCTTTGGATGATCATTCATATGAGGCAAGGCAACTAGGCGAATGGATCAACAGATTTGGGGCCTGAGTTCGGATTCTCGAGAGCTCGAGAGACTACATACACAATGCGTAATGGGATGAACAACTTATAGCCGAAGATTACTTGTCAAACAAATTACATTCTTTGAAGATAGAAAAAATGAAAAATGCAATAAAAATTGTCGAGGAAGCCAACTATACGGTGGAGATGACCCAATCGTCATGGTCGGATGAGAGTATTCAGTGAGGATCTTCAATTTGAATACTATGATTTGTGATGTTCAATTTGAAATTTCCAGATTTACATAAAAATATATAATTTCTTTGATATTTATTTTGTTTGTAATGTGCAAGTGTCTTCATGATGCTCAGTATCACCATCTGTATAATTAATATTGTTACTATTAAGTTTATTTCGTGCGCAAAATTTTATATCTATAGTTTCATTTATTTATAACTAGTTAAATCGTTTTATTAATATTAAAAAAGCAATAATGACTACTTAATTATTAGGTTATAACAAATTTTATATTTTCTTGATGTTTTGCTTATATATTAATTTTGTTGTCAATTTACTTTATTACGTTGGAAAAAAATCAATCATGAATTAGCGCAAAATCATATTAATAATTATCGAAATTTTCTCCTAAGTCCATAAGACCATTCACATCGGTGAATCAAATATGGGTATCTAAATATATATTATTATAATAGTTTGTAATTAATTTAATTATTTATTTAAATATTAAATTATAAAATAATTGATGGACCAATCACTAAACAAAATGATTTAATGAGACGTCTCTTATATTAGAACTATTGAGACCAGTCTTAAAAGGTTTTTATGCTTTTAAATATTTTTCTATTTTTTTATTACTTAAGAACCTCTAAAAATATGTGCATTGAGGATGCTCTAATGGGCCTCCTTTATTTTAGACAGCAATGAGCCTTTTTAATAATACGATTAATATCTTATTTCCGTTTAGAAACGATGCCGTTTTGCCTAACAACCCGACGTTTTATGATCTCGTCGTCTTTGCAAGATCTAATACTGAATTTCTCCATAAAAAAAATGCCTTAACGAAGAAACAGTGAGTGAGAGAGAGAGAGAGAGAGAGAGAGAGAGAAAGAGAGATGGCGAGCTTAACTAGTAAGCCTAGAAACTTCGGTGCGTACAGTCACTACGCCACTCCCTGCACCCGCACGCACCAGATTGGAGCTTTATTTCTCGTCGTCTCTACCTTCTTCGTCACCAGGCTTTTCGACCAGTGGTGCTCCGAATCCAATTCCGTTACTCCGGCGATTGATCTCCATCGTTCTGACGGAATCACGAGTGATAACGGGATTCTACGGTGGCCTGAGCGAGGGTATGGGTCCCACCTCTCGCTGAAGATCTACGTCTACGATGAGAATGAGATCGACGGTCTCAAAGAGCTGTTGTACGGTAGGGATGGTAGTGTTAAGACCACCGCATGCTTGAAAGGCCAATGGGGATCTCAGGTGATTCATCTTATTTCGAATCTATCAATTTCTCTTGTGGATATCTTCATTTTACTTTGAATTTGACGATTCAATCTGGAATTAGTTGATTTATGGATTTAGAAATGTAGTAAGTGTGAACTACTTGGTCGTTTCTGGTGTTTGATTGTTTGAATTTTGTTGATATATAATTCTTGTGAATGTAATGATGATAGGTTAAAATTCACAAGCTGCTTTTGGAGTCCAAATTTAGAACTATTAAGAAAGATGAAGCGGATCTGTTCTTTGTGCCAGCTTATGTTAAATGTGTGAGAATGTTGGGAGGTCTTAATGACAAGGAGATAAATCACACCTATGTCAAGGTCAACCAAATTTTCACTCGCTGATTCAATATGTTGATGATGATGAATTTTTGTTTCAAACTACAATGATATGTACGGTTCACATGTTCTCTGATTCACTAGGTCTTGAGTCAAATGCCGTATTTCCGAAGATCCGGTGGTCGTGATCATATATTTGTTTTTCCGAGGTATACAAGTTGTTATTGTTAATTAGTTACTTGTGTGGAACTTGATCCATTAATAAAGTTGTTTAGATGAACTGTATTTGTTCTGTGCTATCCTTGACATTATGTTTCTTTGTTATGCTAATGTAGTGGTGCTGGAGCTCACTTGTTTAGATCCTGGTCAACATTTATCAACCGCTCTATTATCCTCACGCCCGAGGTACTTAGCTTGTTTTACTTCTGATTTTCAGATTTTTCATTCAAGTATATTAAATGGTTTGTGTGCCATCATATAATGTTTCACTGAGCTAGGTTCTCAGAGATCATTTTACAGAAAAATGAATACTTTCAATGATTGTGGATGCAGGGTGACCGGACTGACAAGAAAGACACAACTGCCTTTAATACATGGAAAGATATAATCATACCAGGAAATGTCGATGATGCTATGACTAAAAAAGGACAACCTGATGTTCAGCCTTTGCCTTTGTCAAAGAGGAAGTATTTAGCAAATTATTTGGGTCGTGCGCAAGGAAAGGCTGGACGGCTTAAATTAATAGACCTTTCAAAGCGATATCCAGATAAGGTTAGTCTCATGTTATTTCTTCAAAGAATCCTTATTCATTTTTTCATACACCATCAACGATCTGCTTAAGTTATTGCATGTTCTTCGATGTTGTCTTTTGCGTTGCTTGCTTCTCATGAGTGGTTTTGTGAGCAGTTAGAATGTCCAGACTTGAAATTTAGCGGAACCGAAAAGTTTGGAAGGATGACATATTTTGAGCATCTGAGGAACGCTAAGTTCTGCCTTGCTCCTCGCGGGGAATCATCATGGACTCTTCGCTTTTATGAATCATTCTTTGTGGTTTGATCTCTCATCTCTCTACCTCAACCTTTAATTTCACGTTATAACTTGAAATATGTACTGTAATTTTTGGTGTTTTGCTTGTTAAGGAATGTGTCCCGGTTCTTTTATCTGACCACGCCGAGCTACCTTTCCAGAATGTCATCGACTATGCCCAAGTATCCATCAAATGGCCATCAAGTCGCATAGGCACAGAGCTTCTTGATTACTTAGCTTCAATATCAGGTAACAATAAGTTACTTCAGCACCACATTTTCTTTGGCAAGATTGATAGATTTGCTCACATTCTTAAATTTTAAGACTTTTCTTTTCCTGACATGATTTTCAGATAGAGACATAGAAGGAATGATAGCCCGAGGTCGGAAAATTAAATGTTTGTTTGTGTACGGTCCAGATTCTGCGCGGTGCAGTGCGGTTAAAGGGATTCTGTGGGAGCTTCAACGCAAAGTGCGACATTTCCAGCAATCAACAGAGACGTTTTGGCTGCACAATGGCAGTTTTGTGAATAGAGAACTTGTCCAGTTCAGTAGCTGGCGACCTCCTATGCCTCTACCGTGAGTGGTCTCTCTAAATTGCACAAGAATCTCTTGTTTTTACGGAAAATTAATGATACAGTTGAGTGCAAATAGATTCATAGGTTTGTTTGTGTACTTACTTTTTTGTACAGACCATAAGAATCTCTTTAGTGATATTTATTTGACTAAAATTCGATAGAAACCTGATGAACCAAGAAATTGATGGTTCTTCACTTCTTCTCTTTGATATTTACGGTTTATGGTACCAAAGAAACCAAATTGGATCAGAAACCCAAATTTGATACCCGGTTAATTCGGTTTTCTTCCAATTCGAATAAGCTGGAACATAACTAGATTGTTAAGCTGTCCTTTAAAATTACTTTGGTTATTGGAAATTGTCAGAGAATCACGGCATTGAAGCAAATCCATGAATTTCTAAGGCACCAAGAAAGAAATAAGACATTCCATGTGTTAGAACTTTTGACTAGGCATTTGAAAGAAACGTATGATGTGGAACTAGATTATTTGCATTCATCACTACCCGAATGAAGCAAAAGCATCTCTTATGGGAGTGATCTGATAGTACTCGCCATAACCTGTAGGTCTACTTGCAAGAAGGCAGAGTGATTAACAGACTATGGTTTTAGAGATCAAAGTCAAATCCGCAAATCGGTCAGGCACAGTGAATACTATTAGATCAAAAGACAGCACTCAGTATTGTTTTTGGCCGCATTTGATTTGGATGAACAGAAGGAACCAGATAGATGAGAGAGACTGTTGTCTATGGAAGGACACAAGTTTTGTACTGACAAGGAACTAATAATATGATTGCACGAAACAAAGTTTCATACGGAAATATTTCATCATTTCATGTTTCTATTCATGAGCCTTTTGTGAGAATGTGTCCAAATCTTATTTCTTAGAGTGGTCACTGGTGTTAATCCAAATAAAGCCTCCGTGTGTAAACAGCTCACCACACAGCAAATATAACCTTTCTATTTCAGGTAATACAAACTTTTCTATATGTGGTTATGAAACGTCAGAGATTTGACATCTTCCTAACAATTACTCTGCTTTCGCTTAATCAATTGTGTATTTGCTTGCAGCAAATGGCATTACTAAATGCATTTAAAAAAGTTAAGATATTTTCCGAATGATCTTGTTAACTTTGTAATGACGATAAGCCTTGGAGTTTTGGTGGTTACTATGAATACATAAGAAACTAGAAGCCAAAAGTAGGTAAGAGGAGTGTAAAGACATTATTACTATTACATTCGAAGGTGTAAAGTTTTTCAAAGAAAAGCAATTATAGAATGTTTAGAAAGGTCGAGAAAAGAGCCCTACCTTTGAGGGCAAGCAAGTATTTAATTCCCCTACCTTTGAGGGCAAGTAAATATTTAATTCTGAGAAGTTATAATCAATATCTTCATATAAATGTGTCCCCGATCGTTGAATGTATGTACTCGTCTTCTATGTATCGTTATCGTTTGATTCGATCGTATCAAGAAAGCTCATCCAGCTTTAATTAAAAAAAACAATTTATCTGCTGAATTGTTACATCAAGAATGAAGATCGACATAGAGTGATTGTGTATATTTATTGATCGTCTTTAGAGTTTATCTGTTAGGTAGTAGAAAAGGTTTCGTTGGATCACTTGCAATTGGCAAATCAATCTAAGCTATTTCTTTCCTTTTATATGAAAAGAATATACAAAATATGATGTTTTAAACTCTTATTAAATGTAGTTTATATATGATGATTTGTTGGCACACGAATGAAAATTGATTTCTTCAAATGTTATTTTACCACTTTGATTGTACAAATAATTTGTGACCAAATAAATAACCAACAACAAATATTTTTAGAAGTGAGAAGAAATAATTGAAGCAAAAGGATAAATTATATTTACTTTACTCTACCTATTCGTTTTTGCTAAATTAACAATAAGTTCTAAAACATTGATTGGACGATTCGATGAGTTGTCAAACTAAAATAAATAAATAAATCATTATCCAAAACCATACCCGTTCATAATTGTATAATAACATAAGTTGCTAAATGAAAGTTTGCAGAATAAAAATTTGCAAAATAAAAAATCGCATAATAAAATTACATAAAAATATGTTGATTGGATATATTTGCGGAATGGCGAAATTTAGTATTACATTACCAATATATACTTATATTTAATAAATGAAATAATGTTATAGGAATATCAAAAGTATATTAAATTTGTAAAATTTTTAAATATTATTCGAAAATGGTATAATTTTCATTGTAAACAATTATTTTCTTATTTTTACAATTATATTTTATAGATAAAATAAGAAAAATTAATTATGAAAATAACCAACTATATACCTACTTATTTGCATAATGACAGTATATGCAAATCCTGCATTTTTGCGTTTGGTAAAACATTATGCATATTTTTTTATTGAAAAACTTCTTGCACAATCGCATTAGAAAACCATTATGTCATTACCAATCGAGAAACAAAGTCTAGATGCTTTAGAAATGAAAAAAAATTCTACACAAGTACAATTCCTACTTGATGATAAATAAAAATAAAGGAGTGTATCTCAAGATAACCGAGTGCAATTTTTGAATGTTAGGAAAAAAAACTAAGTTTATATGTTGTGATTCTTATTGGAAGAAATTATGAATCAAATGTCTTGTAATTAAAAAATAGTTTATACATATACACTACCAAAATCGAATTAAAAAGAATAGAAATATCAAACTATAAAACAGAAATAAGTAGTATATTATTTATTCTGCCTGTTCCATTGATTTTGATTTATCGATACTAAGAATCGTTCTAACCAAAAGTACACAATGGTGGTCCAATTATTTAAAAAAACCAACAAAAGAGTGGAGATGGAAGGTCGATACTTCTGGAAAACGTAAGAGCTACGTGGCTGGTGAAGAGTTATGCCATGTCCATGTGGTGTGGTCTTGACGTTATCATTTCAGCCTTTTTATTTTTTAATATTTTTTTTTGCTTTCAATCATTGGCGTGGGACTCAACCGAACTCAAGGCTCCAACCGCGATTTCCTCTGTTTTGATGAGAATTTTGTGTATATGGGTTATTAACTTACAAATATATAAAGCTTATACGTTTTAGATTGCATGTGGATAACAATTTTAAAGGTTTTTCACTCGCAAATGAGAAGATCATAAAATTATGCATGTTGCAGACTGGACCATCTGTCATAAATAGTTCACTGTGCTACATTTTGTTTTTGTCTACGTATAGTTTGATCACTTTGTTCTAGGTAAATATCAGAATCTCAACAAATCTTGATGTAGCCAACGACAAAAAAAGTCATTTGATAAGTCTCGTTTATGATAGTGTTTTCTCTTCGATATCTTTAAACTATATTGTTTTCTTAAACTATACGAATGAAAAATATCTAATGAACATGTACGAAAGGACATCCAATTTCATGATTTTGTCTTACACAAAAACAACCATATTTTTGTCATCTTCCATACTCAACTCAACTGCCGACGTTGATCCATTAACCTTAACCTCGCAATCGAACCGAATGGAATTTTTTTTCGTGTTTTTACTCAGATTAAAGTCATCATGAATCGAATCGATGGTTTTGGTGGACCAAAAAACGTATGTACACGTGGTGAGTGGTGACTAGAAAACATCCCTGTGGCTGTGGTTAATGTTATAGAATAATTGAAATTTATTGAAATGTTCGTACGATTTTAAACATTAAAAGTATTTATCAAAAACAAAAAAAAATTAAAACATCAAGAATTTATTATATCTTTTATCATTAAAAGATCTTATTATTTTCAATCTATGTATTGTATTTACAAGGGTGAAGTCATAAGAAAAAATTGCATTTCAAACGTAAAACAAAATAAAATTTAAATGAGATGCTTAATTGAAAAGGAGAGACTACTGAATGATTTGAACAGAGATACACATTAATGAATTTAAGAGTAAGTTTGCTATATGTGGCTTTTTTTATCTTTCACTTATTTACTTATTGTTTCCCTTAAATTAAAAACTTGACAGTTTGTTAGGTTTGGTTTCGCTGATGTAACCAGAAACTTATAAAGTTGTCGATTTTGATCCAGAATCTTTATTAATTGCCATTCTTTTTTGTATCGTGAAAAAGAATATCAAGGACCAGCCACTGCACCCCAGAAAATGTAGGCTCGAGTCACATACAAACGTCACGCTCAAAACGCTCTGGCTTGTTCAGATGCACTTTCTTTTTTTGGTGTTTATATCATTAAGCATATAACCATAACAATTACCAAAATCGTTCATTTCTTAAGACAAAAGAAAAACATAAAAATCGTCACAATGCTCTAACCGAAGGAACGTCGATCCAGAGGGTCAGGTTCACTTCTCGAGGGATAAACAAATAACAGATACAAAATTCGTTTTCCAAAAAACAAAAAAAAATATTGGTGATAAAGAGATATCTGTTATACTAGAATTCAAAATTATGGGAGAAATTTGCTAGAAAAAGTATTCTGAATAAAATATTACAAAGTTTACTTATACTGGAGAATAGGGAACATAAAAAATTGAATACATAATTTTCACTAATTTTTATTATAACTTTTTTTTGTAATTATTGGTGTTTCGCGGTGAAGCGGTCAGCACACTCAGCCAATTCTCGATATATACCTAAGGACTACGCTTGTCCATAAACACACTCAGCTCATTTTCTCTCAGCTTACAAACAAGAAAAGAGAGAAAGCTTTAGTCGCTCTAGAATCAAAGATGAACATCGCTCATACCATCTTCGGCGTTTTCGGTAACCCATTTTCTCAACCTTTCTCTCTCTCTTTCATCTTCCTCCATGAGAAATCTCTGAAACTATCGTATTTGTCGTTTCTCTACTTTTACAGGAAATGCAACTGCTCTGTTTCTGTTCTTGGCTCCGTCGTACGTATCTCCCTCTTTCTCCCTTTTCACACTGCTTTCTCATGAACCAAGTTTTGATTCTCTCAGTTTCTTGGCTTAATCTGTTGTTTGTTTCTGAAAATTTCTCCTTTTGATGTGTTCACGTCTGATTAACCAAGATAAACTCAAGATTCAATTGTTCGTTAATGAAATTAGGATAACATTCAAGAGAGTCATCAAGAACAAATCTACTGAACAATTTTCTGGTATCCCTTACCCAATGACTCTCCTCAACTGTCTCCTCTCTGCCTGGTAAAAACCACTCTTAACTCCTAAATCTCACGTTTTGTAATCTTCCATTAGAGTAGCTGTTTCTTGACTCCTCTGTTTCTGGGTTCCTCTGTTTATTTAAGGTACGGACTTCCCTTTGTGTCAAAAGACAACACACTCGTCAGCACAATCAATGGAACAGGAGCTGTAATCGAAACAATCTACGTGTTGATCTTCCTCTTCTATGCACCAAGGAAAGAGAAAGCTAAGATCTTTGGTATCTTCACTTGCGTCTTGACCATATTCGCAACAGTAGCTCTCGTCTCTCTCTTTGCTCTCCATGGAAACTCAAGAAAACTCTTCTGTGGTATCGCAGCCACTGTTTTCTCTATCATCATGTACGGTTCTCCACTCTCCATCATGGTAAGCAAAATCAAAGATTTGGGCCCCTTTTCAACTTTTACTCTTTTAGAGATGAATTTGTTGATTTTAATATATGGTGTTGATGATTGATTAACAGAGATTGGTTATAAAGACGAAGAGTGTAGAGTTTATGCCATTCTTTTTATCTCTCTTTGTGTTCCTCTGTGGTACTTCGTGGTTTGTCTATGGTCTTATCGGTCGTGACCCTTTTGTTGCAGTAAGTTATAATTTCTCACTTTCTTCTGTTGTACTTGGGAAAACACAAAACTTGATTTCTAAATTTGGTGGTTTTGTTTTGGTGAAGATCCCAAATGGGTTTGGATGTGCATTAGGAACACTGCAATTGATTCTATACTTCATCTACTGTGGAAACAAAGGAGAGAAATCTGGGGATGCTGAGAAGGATGAGAAGTCGGTGGAGATGAAAGGTGATGAGAAGCAAAATGTGATTAATAGAAAGCCAGACCTGCAAGTTTGAAGCTTTTGAAGGATTTGTTAAGTGATTTCGTATTAACTCTTCCTAATTAGAGTATTGCTTTTCGTTTTCTAGTTTGGTTTGTACAAAATTGATGCTGCTGAAAGATGTAAGATTTCTCCAGTTTCCTACTGATAAGTGATAAAGAGTGATTGAAGAAGAAGACGATGATGCCTTTGTGACTTTCATGGGTCTAATGAGCTTAAAACTAATAAGCCCTGAGGACAAGTAAACTCACCTCATTTCCAAATCTTACGATTTGTGTTAAATACGAGAAAATTCAGATTATGGCTTGGGGTTTAACTAATTCGGACAAAGTTAAAATTTGGAATCGTATGATTCAGATAATTGTCTTGAAATACAGAAATAGATAACTTTATCTTGTCCAAAATTAACAAAAACACACCATTGATAGAATATATAGTTATATATTTCTGTAATTCTCTGATATTTATGTAAACACTTACCACATTCACTCCAACATAATTTACCAAAATTCTACTTATATATATATATAGAAGAGAAGAAAAATAAAATTGTTGCATAAGTGTTAGATTAGCTTCATGACCTGTGATCATCCCTGATCATCTCTGGTAATAATAATACATGGTGATGATTTAACCAGTTCCAACAACCCAAGATTACAGTAAAAAAAAACATAAAAGAGTTTTAATGAAACATAAGGACTATTATGCTATGCCATTCATTATCTTACCTCCAGGCTGAAGCAACGATTAAGCTTTTCTCTTCCCAGCAAAAATGGAGCTCACCCATTTCTTCTTTAAGCTTGTACCTATTGCAGTATTGTTGCTTTATGAGATTTTGTATATTGTTAGTTACTCTAGCAGTCATTGGTCTTGCATTGAATCCAGCCATCATCATCCTTGCTCTCCATTTTCCAGCAACTTCATATCTCTCAATCCGTTCTTCTCCTTCACAAGCGACTATGTTGACTATGTCTCTAGCAAGACATTGTCTTTCTACATTCATCCTCTCTTGGCTTTCTCTTGGAAGTGTCAGGTCTAGAGATTCGAAAACCGCTGAGTAGTACTCGTAAGCCTCTATGAATCTGGCGACAAACGGGGAAGTGTTTGTGTTCACATCTTGTTCAACAACTGTGACAAGTTTTGGGTTTAAGCTTTTGACCATGTGGAGTAGCTCGTCTCGTTGGTTTACTGTTGTGACGCTCTCGTCAGGCATGTGGTGAAGTTGGAATGCAAAGTTTACAATTAAGGTTTCTCCGGGTTTGCAACCGAGTGTCGATGGAGAGACGATTGAAGTCTTAGAAGGCACTGCTTTGAATTTGAAGGAAACTCCATTGTCCACTGCGAGTTGCTCGAGTCTTAAACCGATGATTCTTAATCCTCCGACTGAGCGTTGGACTGATTCAGGGTCATCAATTCCAGTTAACCTCAGGCGAGGACGTTTACCGGGTAGTTGAGCAACAGTTTGTATAAGCGTCATGTATTGGTTCCCTTGGTTAATATCGAAATCGATTATGTGAACTTCCTCTTCACCTCTAATTGCTTCGATTATCGCACCGTTAGCTGCTAAAAACCCAAACTTGAAACAAGGGCAGACCTCGAAGAGGACTTGCATAGCTGCGAGCCTCTCATCAGAAGGAGGCTCTTTGCATTTCAATGCTTTGTAGAGAAATTTCCCTGAAGCAGCCATTCTTGCAGCTAGACCTTCCACCATGTAAGCTGCAATTCTCTGAGAAGGATCTCCTTGAATCGAAACAATCTGCCTCAGCTCATTTACCATTGACAAAGCTTCTTCTGATTTTCCTTCGGATAGCGCACGAGCACAAGATATCAAGATTTGCTTTGGAGTAATTTGCGACACCACTTCTTTGCAACTTGCATGAGAGTTGGAATCTGCAGATGATGATTCTTTGGGGGAGTCATGATGCTGTTCGCTTTCGTTTTGGTAAGACCATTCGTTGTCAATCTCAATCAGATTATCTATTCCAATCATTTTATCATCTTCATCGTCAAGAAGCGCTCTCTCAAGCTCTTGAATCTTTGATCTCATTTGCTCATTATCAAACTCCTCCACCACATCCATGCTCGGACTGCAAGAAACCGCTTGGTAATCTCCCAAAAGCCTCGTAGATGAAGTAGAGGTCGAGTCAAACGGTAACTGACACTCCATGGAACATCCAAGAACCGGTCTTAACTGATAAGGAAATGAGTCCAAAGAGACAAATGAGCTAACCGAGGCACCGGATCCAATAGGACGTTGTACGAACTCATCAGTTGGCGAATCAAGGAAGTACTTCTCATAACTTTGGCTTGGGTAAGAATCATCAGTCAGACAAGTGTTCTTGGACCTACCTTGATCAAAGATTTGAGCAGAAGTGACACCATTGTTGTCACCATTATCATTCAACGAATAAAGCTTCGGGTTCCTATACGAGGATGGCTCTGCTGACCTCACCAATGACATGACTCTCGCTTTGATATGATCTCGAACCACAGTTTGTTCCACCATTCAGCTGCAATTAGAATGTTCCCAAATGCCACACACAGACAAATCAAGCCACTGTTAAATCATGCAAAACCTAAGAGATCTTTATCTAAAAAAAATTAAGCCTTTGTCACTAATTCATTATAGGTAAGCCAAAATTTGGAGCTTTCTGATCCAAATCTCATCAAATAGTGAGTTGATTCTACAAAGCAACTAATTAAAACAGACTATCATCCAAACAAATCCACTGAGAATTATGTAACTTCTAATAAATGCCTTTTGAAGAAGAAGAAAAAACTATTCCTTTGATATCTAATAAATCTATGCAAAACTAAAGACTATAACCGATGAACAATGAAATTACTTCCAAAGTAGCAGTTCAGAGCAAACAGAGCACTCGGATCTATGTTTTAAT
Organism: Cardamine chenopodiifolia; assembly: GCA_963922655.1. Classification (NCBI taxonomy): domain Eukaryota; kingdom Viridiplantae; phylum Streptophyta; class Magnoliopsida; order Brassicales; family Brassicaceae; genus Cardamine; species Cardamine chenopodiifolia. The sequence continues at coordinate 5,108,836 of OZ000483.1, read as the reverse complement.
AGCAAAATTGACTGGTTCAAAACGGATTTAGGGTTTAGAGTAAAGCAAGCATAACATAATCAAACAAGTTAGTAAGATATTTAAGCAAATCCGAAACAAGAACGGATTGATGAAGTCAATTACCAGGAGAGATTAGAGGAAACGGGTCTTGGATTCTGAAGATTGCCCAAATGAAGAAATTGACAAAGAAGAAATGTTGATTTACGTTGGAAAAGCCAAAGGAAGAAAGAAAGCTTAAAGGTTTGACCTTTTTGTATCTACTGTTTATACATAACAAGACACAAAGGATAAAAACCCTTTATTTCTCATCTTCTGGTTTGGTTTGTTATCTGTGTGTCTGTGGTCTTTGTTTAAAGATGTGTTTACTTTTATACTTTTAAAGACTCTTGTGGTGTTAGGTTTTAATTGAAATACAAGTTTCCGGGAAAAAATGGAAAAAAAAAAGAAAGAGCGAAAATGAAGATCGATATGAATATTGATTTCTGGACAAGACCGAAATTGAAATTCTTTGGTATATTGTTTAACAAAATATATAAATCCTTCCATACATTATTTTAGGAGTAAAGAGTAAAGCTGAATTTCTCTAGCTCCATCCACTGTTCGAGAAGGTAATTAAAATCTTAAATATCCCAGTGGAAAAGAAAAATAATTAGCAGTTCCGTGGTGGTTTTGGTTTACATCAAATTATGTTGACCAATTAAATTATCACTCGGTTTCGTGTTTTTTTTGTAATATTTTGATTTATGATATTTATTTTGGTATTAATAAGAAAAATAATGGCCGTTGGATATGCCTGGAAACTATGACGGAAGCAATCGTGGGGTGACGAGGGTGCCTACGACAGTTCCCACTATTGACTTTGGATTAAAATATTCACGATTTCATGCTGTTAGTGCAGTATAACGTGTTGATTCTTATGATATATTCAAACGCTCTGTTTTTTTTTCTTTGTCAACTTGAGAAAGTACTTATGTTTTACCAGAAACTTACTCTTGTATTATCTGATCTCACTTATCTCATATTCTCAATCTCAAATACTGTTATTTTGTTGAAAATTTAATAAACCAAAATTGAAAGAATACCAAATTTTCTTTTCAACAATCCAATACCATTCATTTATTTTTTAAATGTCACAACTTTAAAAAGATTTTAAACGTTTAAGAACCCTCCCTATTCCCTATGACGTTTTAAGATCTAAATTGGTTTGGATTTGGAGTCCTTCGTAAACTTATTAAAACTCATCTTATACGTTTTTGTAGATAAAGAAAAAAATGGTGCTGTTTTGCAAACCAGAAGACAACAAATAGTAATTTAGAGACGATACCTCTCTTTTTAAAACTGAAGATATGTTTGATAGAAAAATGAGAACCGGTTTAATTAGTTGGATTACAATTAGTTTTCAACTGTAACTCCACAGCATGTCAACATAAATTTAGTTTGAACACTGATCCTAACTTACATATCTCTATTATATGTATACTAGGAATCTAAGTGTTTTAAAATATGTTATGTACAAAGTCCTTGCATGTGTTTATCGCACTATTGAGCCATTATTTATAAATTTAAATTTCCAAAGTTTAGTGGGACATATGAAAGTCTTAAGTAAAATGACTATCTAACACATAAGTGATGATCAGAAATTAATGTGTAAAGAATCTATTCATATTTTTTTTTTTCATTTTAACCAGGAAAAATTATTTATTTCAAATATGGTGAAGAATGAAGATACTTAACATTTGAGGCAGTCTTTATCAACTTTATCCTGGCAATATCCACCTAGGGAGTCTTCTCTCTCTCGTTCTATTTTTATTTGATACAAAAGCCTTTTAATTCCCATTTTGTTTGAAGTATACATTGATTATCTCACATACAATATTAATATATTCAACCATTAAGCATAATTTAATTTGCAAGGGGAAATTTTTTGCATCCCATCGACTAAACTAAAGGTACTTTTCGTATGCTATAATGCTACCATTACAATTTAAATGGAAGTTTGATTAAACAAATGATGTTACTAGCTAGTTGCCCGATGGAATTTTTTGTTCTTTTGACGTAAGTGTGAATAGAATCTTCTGCAGTTTAACAAAAGCTTGCTTTGGAATTCAAGATTATAAGAAAATTTGTTAAACATTCACCCTTGCAATAACCTCATATTTGTGTATTTAAGAAATCAAGAAATATGTGAATATTTACGAGTCAAAACGATGTTCACATGTATGTTGTCTTTTTTTTGCCAATGATCACATGATCCACATCTATGCGTGAGTGATACGGTTCATACGGATTGTAAATATTTTAGTTAAGTTTACTTGTACATGATTTATGTATTAAGAAAAGATTATCACTAGGAAGTGGGATGTTTGATCCTAAACGCATGCAAATCCGGCTGCGCCATGGAATTATGTGTTGGATTCATATTTGTTAGTCTCCGACAGCGTGACTCATGATTCCAAAGCTCTAATAACTTAGTTATTATTAATATTCATATATCTGAGGATAAATAAGTCTGACCGAAAAAAACTAATTTAAAAATCCACGTGTTGCCTATGTAACTTTCTTCTATCTAATTTTTTTCTTCCAGGTAATTAAAAAGCAGAAGATATTAGAACAAAGCAGATAAAACTTTTATGAAATCCTTGAATGATCATTACTCACTAGAATGAACACAAAAGGTCACAACCAAAATTGAAAAACAAAGACATTGAACAAGTAGTAGAGAAAATAAGAAATTTAAAACTTGAAAATATTAACCTGTATTTATCAAAAAAAATGAATCTATATATGAACCTGAACCACAATCGTAATGGGTTTTGATACCTAATTTTGCATAACATCTCTGCAGGCCATATTAGGCCCATGGACTCATTTCTTCAGTGATCAAGACAGTACTAGGGCGAGTAAGAGTGTCGATTAAGGCCACTAAACTGGCCGCTTGTGGACCAGGCATAAACTGCTCCATCATGAGATGGATTAAACAATAATTTTAGATGCTTATAGAAAGTGGATTTCGCTCGTTAGTTCACTACACAGTTACCGGTTTTGTGCCGACTAAATCTGCGCAGCAGCAAATCGACTTGGGAACATGATACTTTACATATTAATAAAAATATGAAGTAAAAAATTTGAAGACCCCACATATCTACAAAATTTGCCTTCATAAGACAAGGTGGATTAGGGTTGGTGTTTCCAGAATCGTAGTTCTTGGCTTGCTCTCCCACCACATAACACAAAGTATGTTAGTCGTTATAACCAAACGAGTAAACATGTTTTTTACTTTTTTTAATGGTGAGCTCTTTTAGATGGATACATGATAATTATGTATTCATCTAGTTTATGAGTGAAGATCTTGTTTGACCAAAAAAAAAAATGGTGAACAATTTCCAACACCAATCAAATTCAAGAAATTCCGATGGCATATTCAAATATGAAAGATTCTAGAAGACCAATTTCTATCGTATGATCAAATTGATATCCACCGTCAATTATGGAAATGCTCAAATACATTTGTATAAATAGGATGAAACCTCTTATTTGTAAAACATCTAAAGACTCAAATGAAACAATAGAAAACCTTTTCATATTTGTAAAACGGTTGGTTGAGTTCTCTTAAAATTGTTTATTTCGAATAAACTGAGTAGCTATGTGAAATAAGAAAATAGAAAAAGAACTAAGACTCCATGACGCGTTTACAAGTAATAATAATTATGTGACGACAAGTATGACATTAGACAATGAGCTAAAAAGAAAACACAGTTATTTAAATATTTATCATTGAATCACAAAATAAGTTAGGGAAGTAGAATTGGTGAAAGCATAACTTCATATCTATAATTAACTCTAATAAACGTGCATACCTAACCATAGGCCCTGCAATGCTATTTTTTTTCTTTGTTTCTGTATTGTATCACATGATTAATAACGCTACATCATAATACGAATGCTTTTAAATTATGGATTTAGAGCTTAAGTACACTAATAGCTCATTAACATATGACACGTGGACATCATATAATTGAAAAAACTTATCTTCTTCTTATTTATACGATTGATGATACTCATTTTCTTGACTTCACTCTCGAACAGCTTACTAAAATCTCCGAAGCTTCGAAAATGTCGATCTTAATGGCGGCCAAGTCCATTTCACTCTGCAACTCAAACCCTACAATTTCAGCTAGAATCCACCAAAAACCTCGAGCCGTCAGATCGGCTTATCCGACGGTGAGAATGCAGTCACGTGTTCACCGTCTGATTGAAGAGCAAGGAGCAGTGCTTATTCCCGGCGTCTACGATGCATTATCAGCGGCTATCGTGCAGCAGACCGGATTCTCCGCTGCACTAATCTCCGGTTATGCTCTCTCTGCCGCAATTTTGGGAAAACCCGATTTCGGTTTGATAACGTGCGCTTGTTTCACTTAAGTTTTTTACTCTTTCTTTAGTCGTTTATTCGTTTTGTTATGTCGTTTTAGACCGCCGGAGATGGCAGAAACGGCGAGATCGGTGTGTGCTGCAGCTCCTAACATACCCATCATTGCGGATGCAGGCAAGTCCATTTGTGGAATATTAAAAAAAATTGAAAATATTGAATAATTGAAGAGATTTGAAGAATATCAGAAGTTGTGTCATGTTTCTGTTGTGTTAAAAGATTCATTCTTTGAGATTGTTTCAGATACTGGTGGAGGAAATGCTCTCAATGTTCAAAGAACCGTTAAGGACTTAATCGCAGCTGGTGCTGCAGGTTGCTTCCTCGAGGTATACCTATTTTCAGACTTGTCCTTGGTTTCTAGTGATGGTTGAATCTCTAATGATTCTTCTGACTCAGTTATGTTCGATGTAATTTCATATTTGTTGGATTAAATAGCCATATAGTCTTATGTTATTCTATTGTGCTAACTTGCTGTGTTCATTAGAGTAACTACAAGACGGTGTTTCTTTATTCCTCCTGTTCTTCTTTACTTGTGCTAATGTCATTTTTGGGTTTCTTGCAGGACCAGGCATGGCCAAAGAGGTGTGGTAAGAGACATCATCTTCTTGTTCCTTCTTCGCAAAAGCTATAAGCTGCTGTCAAATGTTTCAAATAGTGATCAACTCTTTTGCCCTCTATTGTCTTTTGTGTAGGACATATGCGCGGCAAAGAGGTATTGGTTTTATAATCGATGAGTGAAGATGATTTTAGTTCTATTACTAATCGGTGTGGGGTTCTAAGTTATATAACATTTGGCTTCTAACTTGGAAACAGGTCATACCTGCGGAGGAGCACGCTGCTAAAATAGCGTCAGCAAGGGACGCTATTGGAGATTCTGACTTTTTCCTCATTGCTAGGACTGATGCACGTGCGCTCTCTGCAAAAACAGGACTCTCCGATGCCATTGACCGTGCTAATCTCTACATGGAGGTTGGTTACTACCAAATTATGTTGTGTTAACAACACTCAAAAAAGATTTTTAACTTTTAAGAAAATAGAATGGTGGATAATAAAGACAAGATTGAGGAAATGTGCAGGCAGGAGCTGATGCTTGCTTTGTTGAGGCACCAAGGGACGATGATGAGCTTAAGGAAATTGGAAAGCGCACAAAAGGTTACAGACTGTGTAATATGCTTGAAGGTGGACGCACGCCATTACATACGCCTGATGAGCTTAAAGAAATGGGATTTCATTTAATCGCACATCCCCTTACCTCGTTATATGCATCGACTCGAGCTCTTGTCGATGTTCTCAAGATTCTCAAAGAAAAAGGAACCACAAAAGATCACTTAGAAAAGATGATTACTTTCGAGGAGTTTAACAGTTTGGTGAACTTGGATTCTTGGTATGAGCTCGAAACTAAGTACTCAAACCTCAGAAACGCTCTTGCCACAACTAAATCATGAGATTCTGAAAACTCTGGCCATAATGGAATCTCTTGGCAATGTTTCAGAAAACTAATCAGAAATGTGTCATCAATAATGTTATCTTCTTTTTTCCATTTGCTATGAAGCTGTTTGTATCTTATTTATAACATTGTGTTTTTGGTTATAGCATATTCAAACAAGACTACTACAACTTTTGCAGACCTATAGAAGAATCTGAATGTAGAAAACTAAAATAAAAGTTCTAATTTAGCAGGAAAGCTTGTTCATCATGCTTCTCCGACAACCCAGAGAAACAATGTCACTAGCAATGATTTGAGCATCTCTTGAAATACCAGCCAAGCCTTGTCTCCCAAATCCAACACTGTACAAACCGTTCTTCCCCTTCCAGTGATCCGGGAATTCACGTTTCGGCATCCCATTCTTGTTGAACAGATCTCCATCATCGACCTGTGTCACATCAGAGCCATTAAAACAAGAACAGAGTTTTTCTTTTTCTCTGTTTCTCGGATAAGACAATGTGTCTAAAAACTGCAATTACCTTAAGCCATTTTGAAACACTGCTCTTGTAACCAGTTGCGAAGATAATAGAATCGACGATTTTGGTGTTTCCGTCGACGAATTCAACTCTTTTCCCTTCTATACGCTTAATCGACGACACAACCTGAATCTTGCCGGACTTAACCTCTCCGACGCAGCCGACGTCGATGGTAGGTGACCGGCCGGTGATATGCTTGTTCATAAATGGGCCCTTATTGGGCCTTACAAGCCCATATCTCGAAGTATTCCCAAACTTCAGCTCCGCGAGTAAGAGACACCAACGGTCAACTAAGTTTACCGGGAAGAACCTGAGCAACGACATTCCTATCCATACGATCCATCTCGTCAGCACGTGCACCTATATATTTAATCACACGATCAAAAATGTTTATTATTCGGATTAATTAATGTATTAACTTATAAAACCATTTTTTTATTTTTTTTGTAATCTGCACTTACCGGACTACGAACAACGATAGAGACCTTAGCGTTGCTCTTAGACAGATCATAAGCAATCTCCATGCCGGAATTACCACATCCGACGACCAAAACATCTTTTCCGGCGAAATGTTTGCCGTTCTTGTACTCACTTGAGTGCAAATACTCTCCTTCAAAGCTTCCTACAAGCCCCGGAATCTCCGGAATCACACCTTCGCTATTCTCTCCCGTCGCTGCAACCACAAACTTCGCCGAGTAAACTTCTCTCGACATTCCTGTGTCGTTCTCCACCTCCACGATCCATTGACCATCTTTGAAATACGCTGATTTGACATTCCGGTTGTACCGAGGTTTTATGTTGAAACGTGTGGCGTATTCGTCAAGGTAATTGATGAAACCTACCTTGGATACGAAGGTAGGAGTGTTGGGAGGGAATGGCATGTGAGGAAGTTGACAGAATTGCTTTGCGAGGTGGAGCTTGAGACGATCGTAGGACCTTCTTTTCCAGAGAGAGGCGCTGCAATCTTCTCTTTCCACCACAATGTTCGGTATGTTCAACTTGTTAAGACAAGCTGATGTAGCTAAACCGGCTGGTCCTGCGCCGATTATAAGAACCAGAATCTTGATTTCTTCTTTCTCCATGTTTTGTTGTTGTTGTTGTAGTAGTGTATGTATTAACGCAATTGCAAAGCTGTACTTACTCTGTCAAAAACTGGACTTGAGTATGTGTGTATTTATATGTCACTGAAATTTGTAGGTACTTAAATAATTGGGATTGCATTTACTGTTAAAGTGTAAGTTGATTACTCTAAGAGGTGAATCATAGGATGTGTTGGAAGATTCATAAAACTCTTTTTTTGCTATTTTGGCAACTTAGCTTCTCTGTCGAAGTAGTCTTAGATAGAGTCAACACACGGTTGTCATTTTAAGATTTCCTTAATTACTCTATTCCATAACTTCTTAATTACATTTAAAAATTTTCCAAATATTTTTTGTTTTTCGAATAATTTTTTTTTACGTACTTGTACGGAAAATAATGAAGGACGCTGAATATAGTAGATATGGTATTGGTGGAGATATCATTATTACAAAGCATAGTATTGTTTAACACTTACTGTCGGTTTTTGTCTGTGTCCGTAATTAGAAATCTGAGATTGACAAACGAAGCTGTTAAGTGCTAAGTAGTGTTCATACCGTCCTACGTAAAACTAAACACTAGTTTAGGTGAATCATCTTAATAATTACTCATTCGTCTTGACCTAAATAATTTTATTAAAATTTAATAGTCAAATGAAAGCCGCGTAAATACCTTTTTGTGATTATTTCAGCATATAGCCACTTCTCGTCTCACCACGATATACACTCATTTATGTGGCCTAGACAAAGTTTAGCACCTTGAGAAAGCCCATTACAGAATTCCTAATAGAGTGCTTATAATTGCTTATAGATCACCACAATCAATAGAGTGCTTATTTATCAGTCCAAAGAAAACAACAATAATTTTTTTAGATATCCTGCTATTTTGAATATCTGTTAAAGTAGATTAATTTGTATACTAATACTATGCTTCATATTGACAAAGCTTTAACAAAAAAAAAAAAAAAAAACTGTTTCATTTCAAGTTTGTTCTTGTAGTTTACAACTCTGTATTGATTATAAGGAAGACGATTATTGCCTTACGGGTGAAAATCATGTTATTTACCAATCTCAATTACTGAATGTTTGAGCAGCTGCAAATGTGAGAGTTGTAAGCTTCGTATATTTAATTTACATATTGATGCTAAGCAAAAAGGTTCTATGGTGTAGTGGTTAGCACTCTGGACTTTGAATCCAGCGACCTGGGTTCGACTCCCGGTAGGACCTTTCTTTTTATTTAAAATTCAGCTCATTTGACATTCATATTGAGATTTTACAATCCTATATAATTGCATCCACCTTATCAAACAGAGATAAATTTTGCAATCTGAAATTGGAAGAGCAATTATTATATTATACCTTCGATAGTAACAAAGAGGTCTTTGAGAAAAGTTATGTGCTCATTCCGATGACCATAGCACTTACATATACAAAATATCTTTCATTACAAAGAAAGAATCACTCAAAACGTAAATATTAGAAAGCTAACTTCCTTATCTCATCATCATGACGCTTCTACATACAAACATATCTATTCCTCTGTTTCAATCAGCTGAGTGAGGAACCCCGTTGTGCGCGCGATGAGCCTGAAGCATACAAGCACAGTGCACAGATGTTAAGCTCAAACAACCGCTCATGACAAGCGAACATGTGTGAAGAGCGGGAGATGTGTCACAAACCGTTGAAGGTGTGGGGCAGTGCATTGGCTAATGTTGAGACTTCTCAGCCCTTCTCCATCGTATTTGCCTTTCTTAACCGATTTCCATAATCCCGGTTTGTTCTTTACCCCCTTTGAGCTAGCGAGTACATCTCCCTGTCTGTTATGTTTCTGCAATAGTATAACCCCAGTGATCTCAAGTGGATGCACCAGTCTGCTAGAGCTACCACACTCTCATCTGCAAAATATTTACATGACAAATACGAATTGGATTAGGCGCTTTTAAGGGTCTCAAGCTCAATAGTTTTCTGAGTCCATCTATATAACAACCTATCATCTAGTTTTGATTATTTCAAAGCAATTATCAAATCAAAGTGCTCTGCAGAGGAAAAACAGATGATATTAGCTTAACTACGTGAAGTACCTGTAATTAGAACACAGCCACAGAGGTTAAGGGTCCTGAGCTCTGGGCAGCCATAAGCTAAACTCATTACCCCATCATCACTGATATTCTCACACCATCCCAAGTTTAGTGCTGCAGTTATTCCCAATAGCCTACACACATCAAGATAAACATATTCGATCAATTCTGCCACTTGTATGACCAGGAGTAAAGCCATCGAAAGAGAACATTTAAAAACGAAAGACTCACCTCCAAGGCATTGTCAGATACAGCTTTGACACATCCGCAAAGATTCAGAACTTTAAGCTTTCTGCAGAATCTGGTCAAAAACGCAATAGCAGTGTCGCTGAATGAAGTGCATCCGCTAAGGTTGAGTTTTGTGAGGTCAGGGCAACCATGAGCAAGTGCACAAAGGGAACGATCAGTAAGTTTCAAGCTTTTGCTGAGATCAAGCTCTTGTAGCTCATGGCAGTGATTTGCTCCACTGCATTGTCCTCTAGTTGCGGACCTTGCGGTTTGTCCTGCCTCAGTATTAAAGTCTGCAGCGTTACAAACTTGGGAGCAAGAGAAAGAACCAAGCTGTTCATGTTATTATTGCACCTGATAAAAAAGAAGAAACAACATCAGAGAGTGTAGACAAAGAACAAGCTTCAAGTGGTTAAGAGATTCAAGAGTCATCACCAGACTCTAAAAATTAAACTCCTCAGAATCAAAGAGTTTGGTTTTTCACTTTTAACCACTATCCATCCAAATTATCATCATTAAATTGATGAAATGTTGCTCAAAACAAAAGCAACAGAATCTTTACACAAACCAGACCACAAGATGAAATCAAGACTCTGACAGAGACGGGATTGACCCTTGGGCCTTCGAGTGTATCCAACCCCAAATATTTTGGGCTTTTTCATTCTCTTTTGGGTCGCTTTTTTAATTTAATATTTTTTATTGGGTCTCTACTCAATTGCATGCTAAAAACTTTCATTATTTTATGTTTTATCGTTTATTTGGGACCAACATCTTAAAATGTGGGAAAAAATTCCCAGTCAATTCTCAAAAAATTATCAACTAATCAGAATGATTCTTTATTAGACCATGATATTTGATTTATTTTTTTTAATAATAGAAATCAAGAGAATAAAACTATATAGCCCATAAACGAGGAGCACGTTGAATGATTAGTATATAGACAAGATTCCTTTGAGATTTGAGAAGGGATAAAGTAATGAAATACGCATTTTATGTTGTTTTATACTAAACACGCTTAATCGATTATGCTGTTAACATATACATTAAAGACTATATATTACAAACGCCAACGCTCTTAAAAAGAAACATCTATTTTATTAATAGCCAAACAGTTTTATCTAAAAATTATTAAAAATAAACTTAATTACGAAAAATATCATAGGTATAATCAAATTCTTAGTGTTAATTAAATACACATTAAAAAAGTACTTAATTTAAAATTTTAACAACCAAACATTCATTATCGAGATTATTTTATCCGGTTATAAGTTTATGTTATTTGGATCCATAATCTACCAAAAAGTTCTTCAAGCATTTGAAATATTTTCTCATTTACTTTTTGTAAATTACCGTTTATATATTTTTCCCTGCCAAAAAATAATAACCGATTTTTTATACTATTTTCGTCACTACAATTAAAAGAAAGATCATTTAAAAAAAGTTTTAAACATTAAAGTCTATTAGGAAAATATGTTATCTCACAAACACAACTATTTTATCATCCAAATCCATTTTGAATCATGATAAAAATTTCTATATATTAGTTTTTGTAACAGGTCAATATTGTGATTATAGATTGAATTTCCAATCATTTATTAGTCTATCATGATTATTAGACAAATTGATGTAGTTTTGCAACCGGTCATACGGGTTATATTTATAACCAAATTATTTTTTGATACTAAACCGTACATAAATACGATTCCGAACATTATCACTATTCTACATCACTGAAAAAAAAAATTCTAATAATATGTTATATTAATATGTGTACAAACATTATTCTTGTACAGAACGCACAAATCCGAATTTAGATAATATATAATATGAAGACAAAACAAAACTGAAATGTTAGAATAATCAAAATTTATATTATTCGGTATAAAACCAGAATTTTACGATTCATTGTTTATCTAATACTAAAACTTAATTTTGAACCCAAACCACACTCGTACAAATATTAGAATCGTTACACTTTTTAATCATTTCATGTATGTAAATATAAAACCCAAACAAATTTAACCCCTTGATGACTAAAATTGTATCAAATTGTATCAAAATTATAGACATATATGATTAATATTCACGCAAACTTTATTCCCTTTCAAGACGAACGTGTCCGATCCTAGTCACGAATTGTAAATACAACTTTGTTTTTGTCAACCAATTGTAAATTTGTAATACTATTTTACTTATCTTACTTTCGAACTTCATCAGGATGTTCCATATGTTAGATAATGACATCATAATATCATACTCTTCCTCAAACGTGTTCAAGTGGTGAGAAAGCACGACCATCAATTAATGACAATTGACGATTACTTATGACCTAAAATCAATTATATCATATCAATTACCACTCCAGAAAAAGATAGACCGATGATTTATGTGCCAAAACAAACAAAAATGATGACTTTTTGAGGAAGGATGATCTAGAAGCGCTTGACTTTTAGTAACCCAAATCCCCTAATCCTTCCTGAAATACGATCTGCAAAATCAAATATTAAACCCCAATTACCAGCAAGACCCTCCCTAAATTAAATTAAACAGGGACTATTTAACCACTTTGAAAACGACGTGACAATTAAATTAAATCCCAAAATCTTTAAAGAATTTTAGAATTAAAGAAAAAAATCACACTTTTATTTCTCTTAAAAAAAAAAATCCTATAAACTCCAGTATATGCTACAGATGCTCTAATCGGGTCAAGCAAGATATCTTATTTGTTTGTTTGTAGAAAGATACTAATGACTTGTCCCTGAACAGAAACTCACAGTTTCTTTAAAAAACCACACCTCCTCTTTTCTCGTTCTTGCATAATCATCATCATGTTGGATCCTTCAGCTAAATCCTTCAATACCCATTTGTGTTTTCCAAGTATTCCCAATGATCACTCAGATTCCGGCGTTTGTTCGCCAACCTTGTGGAGAACCAGTCCTCCGAAGAGTCCTCGTCACCGGCCGGAAAATTATTGTAGCCTTTCGCCGGATTCTAAAGTACAGGCTATAGCTCGTGGTCAACGAGAGCTTATGGATATGGTTAAGAAGATGCCCGAGTCGTGTTACGAGCTTTCTTTGAAGGATCTTGTCGAAGTGAGGGGAAAGGATGAGGATGAACGGAAGGTGTTCGATGAATTTCCTAAGAGAACAAATAGGCCTAGTAAGGCTTTAAAGAAGACTAAGAGTGATAAATGGTTTGATTCGAATTGGACTGGAGGAGGAAATAACAGTGGGTTTCTTCTCAAAATGATGTTTCCGGTTAGCTTAAGATCTAAGAAGAATACGACGAGGAAGAAGAAGAAAAAGGGGGAGGATTCTAAGGTTTCACCGAGACCTTCGATCTCCGAGGAGTCTGCGAAAGCAGAGGATAGAGATTGGTGGAATAGATTGTCTGAATCCAGAGGAAATGCGACCACAAAGAGGAGCAATAGTAACAGCAGTAATAGGAGCCGAAGCAGCCCAAGGTATGTTTCAAACTGAGAAATTAAAGGTTTCATCTTTCATATCCACTTGAGATATACTACTTTGGATTTGCTTTGCTAATAAAATTTGATGAAAATTCTCAGTTGTTCTATTTTTTCTTTACTTCGATTGGATTTGCTTTTTGCTAAACTTTGACCATCTTAACTCTTGATGATTGATTATCTTCCTCGTGTAAAAGAAAAATTTCTTGCCTGCTGAGTAAAGAAAAAGCAAGTTTCGATTGTTTCCACTCTTTCATTGTGTTAAGTCGAACTGTTTTATGATGTTTTTTTTTTGTCGTTCATCACGTGAATACTTTAATGATCTTGTTGGTTGTATGAAATGTTGTTGTTAGTTTAAGACATTGTGACAAAGATTGTGAATGGTGATTGAACTCCTTATCTTCCCTATTAAATGTTGAAACTTGATTCAGGATTACCTATCTGAATGGTTCCTTGACGCATAATACTAATTTCATTGAAACTGTCTCATGTATAATGAAGGGATGGAAAAAGAGGTTGCTTTTCTTTCTTCTGGAGGGTACACTCAAGAGACTGAAACAAAGTTTCTCTTAATGTCTGGTGACCCTTTCTTTGGCTTAAGAAGCGGGGCTTTGTAATGCCACACTCGTCGAGTTAGTCAATAAATCTTCGGAGAAATGGTTCCGAGAACAGGGGAGATATGAAAACCGATGAGTGTCCCACAAAGATGATCACTTTTTTCTGATAAATACTCCCAAGTTGTGAACCATGTGTCATTTTGGATACGGTTTCAAATTATTTAAATCGAGGCTAATGTGCACTGATTAGTCTCTTAATTCTGGGAATTTGAATCCTAATGTACAGTATGACAGTGCGTAGAGCTTTGTTTTAGGATCTACTTGATTTTTTACCTTTAGTTATTAAAAGCCTAAAACTAATAATAAATCATCCTAATCTGTTTGTCTTAAAGGGGTCGTCCTTTTTCTTTTAAGCTGATGTGGAAATTGGGTCCCATTGTAGACTTGGAATAATTTGTTTAGAGTTGTTTCTTGTCCAAACGCAGCCTTGGAATTGGAAAACGCGTGTATCCTTATAGCGGTTTGGACTCGCGGTTCTCAGTAAGAAAAGTCAACGATGATATCAAAAAATAATTTGAGTTTAGAAATTAGGGAATTCTTTGTACGTTGCTATTTGCGAATGATCATTTACTTTTGACCTCAACTTTATTATACCTTAGGAATGATGAACAGAATAATTGATTGTTTATTTCCGTCACCGGCTGTTATTTTAGCGTAGTGAAACAAAAGCCAAAACACACAGAAGTCGCAGTTGATTTATGAACGGCTAAGGCTGATGATGATGACCTGAGACGATCATACAAACCCCGATCGTATTCGAATGCAAGTTTAGACTTTTCCGAGAACCCTTTAAATTCTTGCATCTTCTCGATCTTCAGTCGTGCAAATCTTCGCTCGGTCTATCATCTATTCTCAAGTTTAGAGTCTATTGACAGGTAAAGTTCTTAGCTTTAATCCAATTGGGATTTCCTTCTTTCTAAGGGTTTCACTTTGATTTAGCTGGAATTGGTTTTGTTTTATAATTGATGCTTCGGTCTAATTTACAAGCTGGTTTGCGAATTGCGATAGCCTTTGTTTGTTTTTCAACAGTCTGATCCCAGTGATTTTGACACAGTGTTTGATCTTTTGAAACTTGCTTGTTCTAATCTGGAATTAAGAGGTAGTATTATGGTGTATCAACATGTGTGTTAATACTTATAGGAATCTTGGAACTTTAGGATTTGGTTGGGAAAGCGATCTCGTAATGGCAAATAACGCGGCTGCTTGTGCTGAGAGAGCTACAAATGATATGCTGATTGGTCCAGATTGGGCTATCAACATTGAATTGTGTGACATTATCAACATGGATCCTAGGTAAAGTCCTTGAAACAACGATAGAGTTCTTCAGCATCGTATTTGAATTACCGATATCTGATTGAGTTAAAGCTAGGATACTTAAAGTTTTGACCTTGTTTTGTTGCTGTAGTCAAGCAAAAGAAGCAGTGAAAGTGCTCAAGAAACGGTTAGGAAGTAAAAAATCTAAAGTGCAGATTCTTGCTCTTTATGTAAGTGCTTATCTTTACTCATTGTTGGATACAATGTTTTGGTTTGGTTCTGTTTATTGTACTGATCTTTTCATTAGTGAATGCTCGGGGGATTGGTTCAGGCCTTGGAAACTCTGAGTAAGAATTGTGGCGAGAGCGTGTGCCAGCTCATTGTTGAACGTGATATTTTGCCTGATATGGTCAAAATTGTGAAGAAAAAGGTTTTTATTTTTACTTAACAATCTCTCAGCTGCCTCTTTATATTTCAATTCTATTATCAAATTTGCTTAACCTGGAAATTTACCAACTAAATTATGCAGCCAGATCTGCATGTGAGGGAAAAGATACTTAGTTTATTAGATACATGGCAAGAAGCTTTTGGTGGAAGCGGCGGAAGATACCCTCAGTACTACAATGCTTATAATGAACTCAGGGTATGGTACATGAGCCTTTTTATGTAGATACAATTTTTATTATTATGTATCAAAGCTTTTCATAGCCGGGTTTGCCTTTTGAAAACTTTAGTCTGCTGGAATTGAATTCCCCCCTCGAACCGAGAGCAGTGTACCATTCTTTACTCCTCCTCAGACTCAGCCTATTATTGCTCATGCTGCTCCATCATATGAAGATGCTGCTATTCAGGCGTCTCTGCAAAGCGATGATGCTTCTGCACTCAGGTACACTCTTCTTGTTGAATTTCCCGTTCAATGTTCTCTTTCTGTCCAGTCATTTTGTTTGCTAGACTTTAGTATCTTCACTTTTTCAGCATGGAAGAGATTCAAAGTGCTCAGGGATCAGTTGATGTTTTGACGGACATGCTTGGGGCTCTTGATCCAAGCCATACGGAGGTAGAATATTACATGATTAGATTTATTGGCTCTGTTGTTTGATCTCATTTGAAACATTCACTGTTCTCAATGCTGTGACAGGGTATAAAAGAAGAACTTATAGTTGACTTGGTTGAGCAATGTCGTACTTATCAAAGACGTGTAATGACTCTGGTGAACACTACTTCGTAAGGATTTGTTTGTTTTCTCCTTCATCATCCTGTTGTTTCCTCCATTTGATAGACTTTTTAAATGGGGAGAGAGAAACCTTCTTTTTGTTCCAGAGACGAGGAACTTATGTGTCAAGGATTGGCACTCAACGATAACTTGCAGCGCGTTCTTCAGCACCATGATGACAAGGCAAAGGGAAATTCTGTTCCTGTAACAGCTCCCACTCCAATAACGCTTGTTAGCATCAACCATGAGGACGATGATGAGTCAGATGATGATTTTGCTCAGCTAGCTCACAGGTAATGTACATTCCTTTTTCATTTCAGTTAAAACTCCAAGACCTAGATTGTTAGAACTCATCGTATTTATCTCTGCAGATCGAAAAGAGAGAGCGCACGAGGGACTGGACAAGGGAATTTCAATCCTATTCTTCCTCCTCCACCACCTACAATGAGGCCAGTACATGTTGATTCTGGTGCTATGGACTTCCTCAGTGGTGATGTCTACAAACCTCAAGGAACCACAGAGAGTGTAAAGCCTCCGAGTACTTTCCGTTCATCAAATCAAGACTCTTCTGATCCTATTTTCGATGATCCAGTTCCCCTGAGTAAATCCCCAGAGCAAGCTTTATTCGCCAAACCAGTTTATGACCAAACTGAGCAATTGCCTCCTGCTCCATGGGATACTGAAGGAACCAGGAAGTATCCACCATCAATGTCTGCTAGAACCAACAAGAGGCCAGATTACTTTCAGCCTAGTGTTCCTCAACGCTCAAGCAGTGGCTCTGATTCCTTTTATGAGGATCTCGTGGGACAATCCAGGAATCTCTCTCTGAATCCAACCGCCTCTGCTGCTGCTGTTACACCACCAAAGAAAGATGACAAACCAGAGGACATCCTTTTCAAAGACTTGGTTGAGTTTGCAAAAACCAGGACATCGTCGTCTTCTTCCTCCAAACCCAACAATCAGAACAACAAACCGTTTTGAGATAGAGCTGCCAGTTGTAACAATTACTCTTTACCATTCGTTTTTCTTCATTTGTGTTCTTGTTTTCAGGCGGCTTTGATTGAATATGGATTATAAATACCGTGTTTCTTTTTTACCAAATAAAGAAAGTGAATATTTAGAGATCTTTTATTGGATTGAAATCTCATAATTTATTTCAAGTAAATCGCATTCAATACAGTTTGTATTCTCAGTCTCCAAAATAAAAAGATTGTGAAGTTTATTTTTTCCCTTCTGTTTAATCTAAACATTGATGAAAGTAACAAAAACATCAGTTTCTACCAAGCTCTTGATATTGTAATGGTTCTTCTAAGCAAGTCTAGTATAGATCTTACACAGATCAATCCCATGGGAGAGAGCCAGGAAAAGGAGCTGAACCACAGTACCTAAACAATCCTCGAATTTCAGGGCAACCATTAGGGTAAGGTATAGTCCTGTGGAAAGGGTCACGTTTCAGCTTCTTACGCCAAAGTGAACCAACACATCCGTATGGATCTTCTTGAAACTGAGATCTAACCATAGCCTCGCCTTTTAGAGCGCCTTCTTTAGATGATAGAGAAGCTGGGGTTCCTAAGTAGAAGAATCTTGATTCCGGAAACCCCATTGCTGAACGATGCAAATGCCCAAATCTCTCCTCTTTAAAATCATAACTCACTACCTGATCCAAGTATGAAGGATATATTAATTTCATAAGAATGAAAAACCTTTTCGCATACTAAAAATCGATAAAATTTGGAAGCAAAAGGCTTTACTGTTATGTTCTGTGGGTAAGACCCTGTGAGCTCTCTGAATCTACAAACACTAAAGAGCAGATTCTCAAAGCTGTCTCTGGCATGCTCTTCCGTCAATGCCCTCGACCTCACCTCATCCTTACCTATCCATTATTACAATCCAAATAATCAAACCACATTTCATCAAGTAATAAAGAGCAGAAACTAACATAGTAATTAGACTCACCAAACCATCCTTTAGACTCAGCAACAGCCCAATAACTCTGAGCTTCACTACGAGGTCCTGCGTCTTTACGAGTTTCCCCACCACTGAACAGAAGCAACGACTCATCATCTTTACCTGCAGCTTCAACACCTTTTTGTATATGACTCAAGAACGTTGCAGCTTGACCTAGATTCTTCTGATAAGACTCCAAGAACCACGAATCCTCTTTATCGACTTTCCCGCAATTACTACTCGTATAAACAGAATGTCCAGCCACCATCACAAGGTTTTTCAGATTGGCAAATGGATAAACATCATTTTCCAAATCATTCTTCTTATAAGTAACCGTCGATCGAACATTGTTCTCGTATACTGACGATAGAAGTATCAGAACTGTGATCCCAAACGAGAGGAAGATGATAAAAACGAGAATCGGATGCAGTTTGAACAAATGGTGAAGACGATTCCCAAAAGATTTGATCATTTTGGTAAACGAATTCTTAGGCTTTCTAGATTTTCTAACAGTTCCTGATTCTAAATCGAAATCACTAGCTCTTGAGTACGCATGAAATGACTTACTCGATCCAAATGGATAATTTTTCATGATACAATCAAATCCAGAGCTTGGGACCACCAATGAGGCAGATTAAGCAAACCCAGATCAGATTTTGGGATATTATTAACAAGTCGGATCATCAAAATTTTCTGCAGTGGAGAATTTAAAAGAAAGATGCAGACTTTGATCAAACCCAGATCATTGACTTTAAAGATCAAATCTCTACAACCATTATAAGAAACTCGAGCACAACCCAAGTGAAGAAAATCTAGAACAGAGGCTGAGAAATTAACAGGGGAGAAAAAAAAAACTCACGAAATTTATTTCAGTTTCCGATGACTTGAAAGGAAGCAGAAGCAGAGTTTTGCTTCAAATCCGTTGACCGAGAGTTTTGGTATTAATTGTCGAACAAAGATCAAACGTTTTTAAGGACAATTAACGATTTGAACAGAAATTAAGGAAACCTCGGAAACATGTAGGTTGTGTCGACGTGAGCGAGGAAGAGAATTGGAGGAGATCGTTCAGATCCTGAACGCTCTAAGCCCAGATCCACAATTTAGTCCATGTAATGTAATGGGCGCAACAAAGACCCAAATAAATTACAGAACATTTGTAAGCATGACAAAGATTATTATCACGTAAATGTTTTTTTAAAATAAGATCATATCATTGTAAAAAATACTGATTTTCTTGATACATGATGACCAGACCTTTCTCGTAAATGAATTTTTCTGTTAGTAAACTGCATTTTGGTTACACATCTACAATTCTTCCAAACACTTCTAAATTCTAATCATGGAAGAAACACTTGCTATATTACCTAATTCGATTTGTAATCGCAAGTAAACTCGCTCATCCACTTTTTTACATTTCAAACCAAATCATTAAGTAGTACAATTATTATGCTATAAGGTTTTGGTCTGTAACTACAATTCTATTTATCAAGAAAGATTCAATAATCGTTTGAAACAGTTTTTTTTTTTTTATGTCAAACTAAGACACTCTACATTCATGCTCAAACTTTAGAATGAAGGAGTTTTTTTTTATTCCACATGGAAAGTAAAACAACTATCACCGGTTAAAATTTTAAGAACAAAATAGGAAATAAAAAATTGCATATGCGGATCCGGGATAGTATTACTGTGTAACTTATGTTGTTTCATTTGGATCATATCGACAATTATGTTAGAAATTTTAAGAAAAAAATATAAATTCTATTTTCTGATTTTTATGGTTTGTATAAATATACTATGGCTTGAGTGTTTTAAAGTTAGAAAATACCATATAAATTAGATATGATACATTGTGTTTTTCTTTTTTATGTATGTAAGAATTACCAATATTAATTTAATCCATCATGTTGATGTATTTAAAATGCAAAGGTTATTCCCTCTCCATGAATATTGCCAGATAAGTCATACATTGGCATTTCTGTTTTTTTTTTCCCTGTGAATACTCAAGATTCTTTTCATTATCATATATCTGTTTTTCAATTCATTTTATAGACTTTAAACTTTTGACCGTATTAACAATTTGACATGCAATTATTTGGTACTATATAAATCATCAAGCTTGTGAGATGTGACGCGTTCTCAACTCTTATTTGTGTATTTTGTCACTTAATTAAAATTAGCACTTGCAGTGTATCATTCTCCGTATTAAAATCATACTACGTACCGTTCTCCGTATTATATTAGGTCAATATACCTTCGTGACGGCTTTTAACCTATGATATCAATCATTTAGCCGGTGTTGTTAGTTTTTTCTTTATTTGAGAATCGGCGTTGTTATGTTGGTCGATTAAGTTTTGTATTGGTGATCCATGTATCAGTTTTGCAGTTCTGGAGTATAGGGTCCTTCAAAAGCGCTTTAGATAATATTAATATATACATCCATCCATGTATCAGTTCTACAGATCTGTACAAATACAATCTAACTTAAAGAGAAATCATTATAGTTCGGTTGCTTAAATAAATAAATAGTACAACAACTGATATACATACATAGATATATACATTTGTGTTAAAATAAAAATTATCATTTTAATGAAAATCCATTAAATAATTAGATTGTTTTTCAGTCCATCTCTTTACATCGATCTTAATCTGTTCAACTCGTATTGTTCCTGAAAGAGAAAATGAAGCACCATGCACGATAATCAGTATCTACATCAAACCAAATATTTGAAAACGTAAAAAGGACTCTTAACTGTATTGTATATAACATGTTACATGTTTATATATCGTATATGTGTGTGTGTGTTAATGGTAGTTAATTACCAGAACAAAGTAGATTTCTTTAAGAATAGGAGTCAACAATGAGCTTAAGGTATCAGTGTCCTCTCTTAAGGTCTCATAGCTCTCGTCTCTTGCACCGATCGCGTCCATGAATGTCTTATTGTCCAGCACCAGCTTCAAAAACACCTTCATTATTACACCGTAATACTACACGATATCAATGCATGTATAATTCCAAGAAAATCAACTTGGTTAATGCTTATAACATTAGCTAGAAACCAAATTTTGATAGGATGTAAGTAAGAAAATGATGTTACTAATTAAGTATGATATAGCCAGAAGGAGAGTATCATGTTGTATACTTTGAAAGCAGCAGACGCGATCCATCCATGATGCGGTTTTAAAGTCTTCATGTGGCATTCTTCTACAAGTTCTTCCATTTTCGAAGACATATCTTTCGACAACAATCGTAGTAAACACGTACTAAAGTCCATTGTCCTATGTGCAGTAATTAAAAAAGAGAGCCATTATAAGCCTAATTACTAAAGAGTGGATCCTTTACTGACTTAATATATATACATGTATAAATCGAATTAACAAGAACTGGATAAACACGAAATTAAGATAAGATAACCATGCATCTGTAGTTCGTTCCATATTTGATATGACTCCTTGGGTACAGAAACAATACGTGACACATATCGGGTCGACATGCTGTTAAAGACAACATATATATTACTTTTATATTTATTTATTCTATATGAGTCCAAAAATATGAATCCAGAGTTGTAGCTAGTACTAATAGTAATAATAGAGAGGATATACATGAATGCCAAATTAATTATGAATAGTACAATGAGTTATTAGACTACTATTCTAGTGTAGATGAATATTAATTGTTATGAGAATTCTATAATCAGTTGATGAAATTATAAAATAGTGAAGGAGAACATACCTAGTGAGCCAAAGAAGAGCTCTACTGCAACTAGCAACAATTTTGGATGTTTCTGCTTCCTTTCTTTCTTCAGAATCTCAACCAAATTGAGTAAATACAAGATTCTGTTTCACAAACCTTCTCTAATCTCTACACTACCCAAACTAATGAATATAAATGAAATTAAACATAGGTAAATGATAATTAAAGTACAAAAAGGAGGGAAACAACGTTAGTCATTTTATAGGGCCATTTCAAATATGACTAAAATCCTCAAGAAAGCAAACACATAAAGGATTACAAGGCTGAAATTGAATTATTGAAGAGTGCATTCAAAAGATATCTATGAAACTATATATTGGGTGTTCTTATCAGTTATCAGCATAAAAGTGTTAACATATTTTTTTATAAATTTATTAATATTATAATAAACCCACCATACATACGTACACATGAGTTTCAATCAATAAACAGGATAAATCAAAATAAAATAAAGGGTCTTTGTCTTTTCTTTGTCTGCATGAAGTTACATTTTTTTTTACCTGAATAGTTTGATCAATGTCTTGTCTAAGAAAAGCCATTGTCGGTTCTATCTTATCTGCAAACATCAACACATAAATAAACAATCATCGAGTTGTGCTGAATATGAACTTTAGAGACAATTCAGATTCCTTGAGAAATAAAATTAATGAAACAGTTTATGAAGAGAAATAAAAATTTCAAGAAATATAAAAAGAAGAAGAGACCAAGAACTTGAATGATTAAGTTGCAGAAGGAAAGAAGAGGCCTCAAGGTTATATGCGTAGCTTCAGTGTTATCTGCAGCTTTAGTTATGATGAAGAGAGAGAGAGCTCTTCAATGGCGCTTTGAAGCTCTATCTTCTTCTTCTTTTCCATCTCGTATCTCTTTCTCTTCATGATCTCCTATCTCTCTCTCTTCTTCTTCTTCTCCCACTCTTTATTTCAAGACCAGCGTTATATATATATATATATTAGTAGTACAAAACTGCAAAGTGCGAAACATCGTTTTGACTTTAAATTATCAAGTTGGTCTTATCTTCTGTATTAAAAAGGAGAGAATTAAATATAATAAATTAAAAGGCATTCAACTTTAATATGTAAAATGTTCCTGGTTTTATAATATGATTGAAATTAATATTATTGTTTTGGGTTAGAAGCGGAGACAAGTAAACCTCAACAGCAAAGACAAGTAAACCTCAACAGCAAAGACCATCATTGTCCACATATAACTCATATGTATGCTCATATAATCGTATAATATGAGAGTATGGCATGAAAACAGTAATCGATTAATCGCTTAGCTAGATTCCATAGATTATGATGATGGTGACTCACTTTTTGACCTCTATCTTTTGGTTTACGGTTCTAATCGATCCGATCATTTAAATAACATAGAAAAGTGGTGTTGACGATTAAATTAACAGTTGAAAAACAAAACTAATAATATTGATTAATGGGCTTAGGGTTCCGTTTAGATGTGCTGGTTGGTCATAAGGCTTGCAAGGATGAATTAAAAGGAATCTTCTCCCAGTTTCTTAATTATTTGGATTGTCAGCTCTTCGTTCATGTATCCAATCATTTGCACAACTATACATACATATATATATATATATACTGTGTACATATATCTTATAATTATGTGAAGTTTTAATGAAAATAGTTTTGAGATATTTAAACACTACATAATTTAGACCCCATTAGTATGTCTTAGCTCTCTTTTAAGATAATGATTGATATTTCTCTAGAGTCTAGAGCTGTATTAGTAGAGTCGTATTAATATTGTTATAATTGTACTTTACAAATTACTAATATTTTTTTGTAAATTTTCGTTAGACTTATAGCCATGTCACTTATATACAGTAGTGATATACTCTAGTGAATCCGATATTTAATGCGAATTTGCAAGTTGATTTGAAATCAAAAGGCCTACATCACCTCTAACATCACTAGAAACAAAATATATTATCATGGATCAGTTAATTACAACATTGCATATCATAAAGATTGAAATACTTCTGTTGGAAGATATTTTTTAATAATCACTTACGTTAAGGCATTACGTTATTGGATCGAATTGAACCGTAAACTATTTGATTTACGGACTTTAAAACTCTTCTAGTCTTAAAATTTGATAGAATCTTACGGAGCCGCTCACTGGAAACTTATGGAAGTTAGAGGATTTTGAACTGTATCCATCTCTAATGGTGAATATCTTCATCTGTTTACTCAGCCTTCCATAGTTTTTCTTGAAAACCTCTGTTCTTGGTTCATAAGGTTATGTTCATCTGCAACCATTGCCCGTTTGTGATTCACTTGAAGAAAGACATTGTAAAGCTCTGCAATTTCTGTATGAAGGTACTAAACATCTGGAATCTTAGCTGTATCTTTTCTATAAGAGAATCATTTATATCTTCTGGTTCTGCAGAAAGGTCTTGCTGTTGTTGCAATATCTTCGAACTCTGTAGTAACTCTGTGTTTGTGAATCTCCTGGTGTCAGTGCTTATTTTTGAGATGAGGTTTTCTATAAAGTTGTTCCATTTTCATTTCTTTTCACAGGACGGGCCAGAGTTTATGGCAGAGGATGCAAAAGTTTTCAAGTATCCATTTCCTTACTTATATGATGAGGTATACTTTGTCGATTCAATGCTTATTTTTTTCTGTTCTTTGTCAGCATTGTTAGTTGTTTATACTCATGTTCTGATCTTTGCGTTACATTTTCTCTCTTACCTCAGACACAAGAGGTTGCAAGAGAATTTGGAGCTGTTTGTAAACCTGAGTGTTTCTTATATAAGAAGGTAATATTTTTATCATATGTTTGACAGAAGATAGGTAAATTGCAGGAAAAATGTCTACTGCGTATTCTGTGGATTAGTTCTGCTAAAGCACGTAAAGACTCACAAAGCTCTTATAATTGAATTATACTTGTTGGGTTTGCAGTAGTTATATCATCAGTTTCTTTTCAAGCTCAAACAAATAATACTTCTTATGAAAACTGTGACTTGGTTTTGTTTATTAATTCTACCTCAACTTGCTCTCGTCTATCAAATGGAGCAGGATGGTCGTAGGCCATTTGAGCTGGTCTATCACGGCCAGTTTGATGATTCCCGGCCTAGCAATAACATATCAGTAACTGGGAGGTTCGTTATCTATGTTTCTGCTTTTAACATATTTCAGGGAAGTTGTTATATAGTAAAACCTAACATGTTGAATTTGCGTAGGGATCTAAGCCTGGCGATTGATCTTGGCCTTAGCAGTCAACCAATACCATCAAATCAAAAGCCAAGGTACACTCAAATTTGCTACATTTTTCTTCAATTCTTTGTTTACAATGTCTATAGACTTTGATGACCAACTGATACCCTGCTTTAGGTATCTTAAAGTGTCGGTTGCAGCATAAAGTGGCATCCAGAAACAGAGTCGTGAGCTAAGGCATTGATTCTACTTATAAACAGCTGCGCAACATTATTTTTTTCAGGCAAGTCGCTTGTTTAATATTAATTAAGATCGATGAAAACTGTTGATTATAGTTTCTGTTTCAGATAGAGGGTGCAAACTAAACTTGCTTTCTGTTTTACCAGAACCAGAAGTAATACTGTCAAGATTTTGCCTTTTAACATATATAAATAGTGAAGATTTGTGAATTTTGACAGGTTTGTTCCAAAATCGAAACTGAGAGGAGAGGAAAGGCAACGCAGAAGAACTTTATAAGCCTGCCCGCCAAAAGAACATAGGAAAGTGTAACTTGTATTCCATTATTCGAGATTAATATACAGTAATCTACTCCACGGATCCTATCTCGTGGGATGGGATCGTTCATTTGTGATATAACTCTATGAACAATGTAAGAATGAGTTTTAGTGTAATCCCAAACCTAGTTAGATCTGTTGAACTCCAGTTATCACCACTGATCATGAAGCTCCCCTGAAAAAATTAACTGGTTTGGCTCCTCTGAGAATGAACATTCCAGGATCTCTTGAATCTCTTTGTCATCCAGTAAACCCTGGAACTCCAAGATCTCCTCTCGATCTTCTTGGAGAAACTGACCAAAACCTCGTTGATCTTCTTCAGTCTTTTGGGTTAGATTATTGAATTCCCCGTAGAATTCAAGATCCGGATTGGTTTCTTGGCAGATATCCCAATCCAAGGAATCTAAAGCATGAGTGGTTGTTGTTACCGGTGAATCTTGATCGGATCCAGTAATATTATCATTACTAGACGAGCTCCGATCAGTCACGTACTGTGCGAAA
The DNA here is from genome assembly GCA_963922655.1 of Cardamine chenopodiifolia. Taxonomy (NCBI): domain Eukaryota; kingdom Viridiplantae; phylum Streptophyta; class Magnoliopsida; order Brassicales; family Brassicaceae; genus Cardamine; species Cardamine chenopodiifolia. Next base: position 5,082,590 of record OZ000483.1, on the reverse strand, counting down.
ACCGCAGCCATATCAATATCAGAACCAACAGGGCTAGACTGAAACCCATCATCTTGGTTAATAAGACCATCAGGCCGATCCTCGTTCCGGCCAAACCTTTTGTGACTGTTCTGCCTTCTGCGGCTTCTCTTGCGACAGCCTCCACCTACAGGAATGTTGCGGAGAGAACCGCCTTTGGTCCAGTAACGACGACAACCCTTGCGGAAGTATCTAGGCTGAGACAAGCTATAGTTATTGTAATAACAAAACTTGGTGTTGGACGATGAACAACGAGGACAAGCCGGAGCAGTAGCCTCGTGTCCGTACGAAAGCTTCCACTTCCCTGAAATTTCCATCTCCGGCGACGACGGAAACTGGTGCTGGTAGCTGTTGTGTCCAATGTACGGCAACACTTTTCATATAACCTCATATGCACTTCAATACCATCAGTAATTCATCTAAAATACTTGATGACATTACTATGATAGTTCCTTAGACCGATCAAGATAGTTTTGAACAAATATGTTAATCTCATTATCCCTGAAATTTGGGCTCAAAAGGGAAAATCCAAGGCCCATTGCAACTCAACTCCGTATAGCCTTTACTAATTAACGACAACGTTATGAACTTTTTTCTCGGTTTGGAAAACTATATTAAAAAAAAAATTAAAATCGAACAGATTTACGTAGGATTATGTAAATCATTTTGCGAGGCAGTAGCGGGATAAAAAGCAAACCCTAGACACAAAAACTCAAGAACAGCGACAATGGCGGAAACTACGAGCCTCTCTGACATACTAGATTTCGACTCACCCTATCATCTCGATTCAGATGATCATCCAAACCACATTTTCTCTAGCGTTATACTCAACCAAGCCGAAGACAACTACGTCATCTGGAAACTTAGTTTTAAACTTTTACTTCGAATCAAGAACAAACTCGCTTTCGTAGACGGAACCTTCTTCACCGCTTTATAAACGATGGGAACAATGCAGCGCGCTAGTTATGTGTTGGATGTGGAATTCAATGACTGAAGCACTTAGTAAGCGTGTGATATTAGCCGAAACGGCGCAAAAAATGTGGGAAGATCTCCGAAAGATATTTGTTCCAAACGTTGATTTGAAGATCTACGAGGTTCGTCGGTGAATCGCGATGATGAAGCAAGATGGTGACTCTGTGGTTATCTGAGTATGATCCTGCGTTGGAGTGTTCATGCGGCGGTTGTAAGTGCGAGACCACGAAACGAGCCAAAGAGGCGAGAGATAGATAAGGAAGAGCGTTACGCATTTCTGATGGGTTTGAACAAACGTTTAAGCTCTGTGAGAATGCAAACCATGCTCATGAAACCTCCTCCGTCTATTTACGAAGCTTACGCTATGGTAAACCAAGAAGAATGATGATGAGCTCAACCACGCGCTGAAGAATGTCGATGATCGATCACATTCTCTCTGTTTTTTTGTTATCTCTGATTTCCTTTTATTTTTATGTTTTCTTTAAATCCTAGTGTCTCTTGGTGAGTTGTTTTTCACAATGGTATTATCAGTGTCCTATGGCATCAGATTCATGAACCTAAATTTTGAACAAATGATCTCTAGATATTTTGATACCAGATCGGCTGCTACTGTTTTAGAATAACTGATAATCGACATCAAGAATTCTTGTTTTAATATATACTTTGATTTCTATATTGTTTAGGAGAAGAAACAACAAAATAACTTTCTTTTTTTAATAAGACAACATGTGATTTAATAAGAGTTGGATTGATGAATATTAGCGGCCAGCTTCAATGTCCAATACTGCTACATTCTTGATGCTGTCATAGCTAGTGTTACTAGTTTCGCCTTTTGCTGATAAGATTTCAACACCGAGCAAGTGCTCAATACCCTTTGGCTTAGGATATTGATCTGACCACTGATGTTTGGTTTTTGTGTCTCTCTGGGCCTCTAGCACTGCAGCTACTTCTTTCATCCTTGGCCTTTCTTCTCCTGTCACTCTTGTACACTCAAGAGCAATTTTTGCAGCTTTCTGGATCTCCCTCTGATTATCCTCGTTCATCACTTGCCCATCGATAACTTCATGCAACCTATTTTCTTTTGTGGCTGAAGCAAAGTAACTCACCAGATGTTTTGAGTACTGTGGCGCTTCAAAGCATAATGCCTTTCGACCTGAGAGAAGCTCCAAGAGGACTACCCCAAAGCTATAAACATCGCTCTTTTCGTTTAGCAACCCTGTGTTGAAATACTCTGGGTCTAAGTAACCGAGAGTGCCTTGCACCATAGTTGTCAGTTGCTCTTTATCCTTTGGTATCAGCCTTGAAGCACCAAAATCAGCTACTTTTGCAGTTAAGTTTTCATCCAGGAGAATATTAGCAGTCTTGACATCGCGGTGGATTATTGGAATAGAAGCAGAGGAGTGAAGATATGCTAAAGTTCCAGCGACTTCTATGGCTATCCTCAGGCGGTGTTCCCATGTAAGAGAAGAATCAAACGTGGAACCATGCAAGTGATCAAAAAGGGTGCCACTGGTAATGAACTCATAAACCAACAAGGGAACTTCAGTCTCAAGACAGCATCCCAAGAGCTTGACCACGTTCCTGTGGTTGATTTGTGAAAGTACGAGCACTTCGTTGATGAACTGCTCTACTTGGCTACTGTCTCCCAGTCGAGCTTTCTTTATAGCAACTATGGTGTTATCCGGCAATATCCCTTTGTAAACTGTTCCTTGGCCTCCCTGACCTAGGATTCTGCTATCGTCATAATCATTAGTTGCTTCTTTCATTCCTTCCTCAGTAAAGATTTTGACATCAACATTTGATGGCCCTGCTCCTGAGAGTCTTTGTATCAACATGCCACCGCCATTTTGCTGGAAGAATTTTTGTCGGAGCTCGGTGTTCTTCTGGTGCTTCATTCTCTGTTGGATACAGCTAACGCCAAGCAGGATGACCAAGAAGCCCATGGTGGTTCCTGGTAAAATCACACATAGCTGATTAGAGTGAGTTGTTTTTAAAAAGAAAGAGTCCAAAGCCAATGATGGAACTTTACCAAGAAAGATTTGAGTCAATCCTAAGTATTCATGCCTAACTTGACGTGCGCAGCTGTTAGGGGACTCTTTGCGAAAACCAGATGGGCAATTACAAAGGAAGTGTCCCATCGTATTTTCACAGGTGCTGGAACCCGAACAGTTATGTGTATGGATAGGATCATTACACTCATCAATGTCTGGCCCAAGGAAAAAGAACATAAGATTCAACAAGAAAGGTAATGGGAAAGCAATAGATACTCAAAATAAGAAAGACAAAAAAGGAATATGAAGTACCTTGGCAACCGTCTGAAAGGTATGGATTCCCATCAAAACCTTCATTACATATGCAAATATACCCGTTTCTGGTAGTAGAATTGGAACATGTGCTGTTCCCACCACATATGCCTGTGTCAACTTGCTCGCATGTGTGGTTCCCAATAGACCAATCTAGTAATGCAGGGAACCTCGTGACGTTCCGTAGATTCCAAAGATCTTCTGAAGAACTGAAGTTAAATTGATCATATTCAACGATAAAAGCGTAGGTGCAAGGATTAAATTGATACACGGGAGCCTGATTCGGTATGCGACGTGAAGAAGTTTTGAATATATAGTTATCCAACGGGAAAGAGAATTCTGTTTCGCAGCAACCAACACCATTACATTTTCCATTAGACGCCGGTAGAAAATCACATGCTGATATGCATCCAGTTGAGGAATTTTGCATTCCAAAAGTGGTCAGAATTGCCAAAGAATTACAGCCTACGACAGTAAACTTGTTCTTGGCGGAGAGAGTTAAATTATCCAGTCTAAAATGTACGTCTTCGGAAATAGTTTCATTTCCTTGCTTATTGTAGCAAGTAGAGGATCGATTAAGCAGAACTTGCAGCTCGCCGCTGTGATTAAAGTTATTCACTTCAATGTAACCTAAGACATATGGCCTATCTTCCTTACAGGTTATATTGAAACTATCATCTCCGGGATAGTAACAACCTGAAGAAATGCCAAAAGGGTACTCTATTGCAACGTCGCCACATCTCTTTGGGCAATCCTTCCGAGGTTGCCCCTTGACCTGCTGCGTATAAGCAAGGTAGAAAATAGCCACCATGAACAGACCCTCCTGCACCTTCATCTTCTAACTTTCTTTCTTTTTTTCTCTCTAAATTTGTTTCTCTTTGAGTTTTTTTCTCATCTCTCCGAGGCTTCTTAAAGCTAGGAAAACAAGCTCCAGTTTTGTGCTTGACTTGTGCTCGTTCACCTGTCCCCATTTCCCGACAAACTACAGAGACAAAACCACGTCAATTAAACCCAAACAGGACTTTTCAACCCTTTTAACTTCAATCTCTATCGTCTCTTACTTTTCTTGATTACCAGGCAAATTAACCTGTTCTTTACAGTTATTTCCACCTCAAAATTGATTTTTTTTTTAATTATGCAAATTGCCTTTGAAATTTTTTTTTCTAGTGTTACTTTACGAGTTGTTTTTTACCATTACTAGAACAACTGTATGGGAAACTCTGTCGAATTCCAGATATGGTGGAGGTTTGAGATCTAGTTTTCATAACTACAACCAAAAAAAAAAGGAAAAATAATTGGTATACTTCCAACTCTCAAGTTGTCCGTTAGGACAAAGATCTATAATATTAACCGTACCATCTATTATTCAACTCACATGTGGCATACTTCCAACTCTCAAGTCATTATCAAACATAATTTAATTTGTTTGGAAACGAACAACTTGTAAATTTAGTTCTCCCCACTATATCTCTTCTAAATATCGAATCTAGACTACATGACTTAACATAATCTTAAAAATGTTAGATAAAATTTTAAAATTCATTCAATGGTTGAATATTGCTAATTTAGTTCAAACAAAAGTCTACGCGCTGTGAGAATGCAAATCATGTTGGACCCATAATTAACATAAATGGGTATCACTTTTGTTGAACCCATATTCATATGGTTATGGGTAAAAAATGTGAATAAGAATTTGAGGCCCAATGTGGTTTCATGATAAAACATGAAAATGTCCCACATTGGAACTTGGGAAAATTCTTCTCAAGTATAAATATAGGATTGTCTCTAGCATTGGTTAACATGCTATGGAGACACAAAGGGGGTTATGCAAAATACCACACACGCGCGCGCACCGTGCCGTGCCGAGCTCGAGAGCTCGAGCTCGGGTCTTGGGTCTTGGGTCAATGTGGGCCTTTGGCCCACATCAAAGATATTCTTTTTGGGCCAAGTTTTGGACCCAATTAGTCCACAATTTTCGTTGACTTTTAGTCAACATTTTACCAAGATATTTTGCGTCCAAAAACTCGAATAGAACGAGTCAAAACCGCTCCGGATTTTTTGCCGGAAATCTCGCCACATGCATGACTCGTAACCGCCCTCGCCTTCCTTCATTTTTCAGCCGCCTCCATTCTTCGAGTTTTATCGTTTTTTTTTAAAACGAAAAATCTCTCTCAAAAAATTCACAGAAAACTCCCTCTCGTCTTTCTCTTCATCAAAACGTAAGTGTCTCGAGAGTATACCGTAGATTCGTTGTTCGCATACTCCGTTTATCGAGTGTTGCGATTACGGTTTTCTCGTGGTTGTATCCTGGGATTCTTAATCGTTGAAAACCGTCACACTACGGGCGATTATAAGAATTAAGGAAAGAGATCAAATCTCGCCTCCACGCTTTTTCGGTTTCTGAACTAAGTTTTCGTCTCGTTTTCTTTCCGTAATTCAAAGTTTTATTTCGCAGTTTTCACATCCGGATTTTCGCATCCTACAAATCATGTTCATGAAACCTCCTCTGTCTATTTACCAAGCTTACGCTATGGTAAACCAAGAAAAATCGATGATATACTCGACCAGGCGCTGGAGAATGTCGATGATCGATCACATTCTCTCTGTTTTATTTTTTATTTTTATGCTTTCTTTAAATCCTAGTGTCTCTTGGTAAGTTTTTTTCACAAAGGTATTATCAGTGTCCTATGGAATCAAATTCATGAACCGAATTTTAAACAAGATCTCTATATATTTTTACTATCAAATCGGCTGCTACTATATTAAATGGGTTTTAGAATAGTTGATAATCTATATCGAGAATGTAATGTTTTAACTTTTAATATATACTCTGGTTTCTAAATTGTTTAGGAGAAGCAACAACGAAATGTTGTTCTCTTTTATAATAAGACAACATGTGATTTTATAAGAGTTGGACTGATGAATATCAGCGGCCAGCTTCAATTCTTATCCTTCCTTAGGTCCTCATGAATTAGAATAAAGTAAGGGAGCACACCGTAACACGCACGGAGTACGTTCAAGTATTGTATGCCGACGTGTACGCGTTAGCTACCGTTTAACAGTGACAAGCTCAGTATTGGCCATCTCTTATTTTCTTGATATCTTGTTCGTTTTTGTCTTAGTGAAGAAAAAAATTTGATTTTGTTAACAGTGATTTATTTTCTTACTATTCAAAGATTAAGACGGTTGGTACTTGCAAGGCATATTCAAATGTGAACTTTCTTAATTCGTAAACTTCAGTCTTCGGTCCTCTCTTCTTTTCTTGATATTACAAGGTAAATTTACTAAGAAACCGCGAGAAAATAGTAAGAGAAATTGAAAATAGACTGTTTCATGACTAATAATCTTTAATATGGAAGCTATTGTAGAAAGCATCATTACTAAAGATCATATCAAAAACAAATTGATTGATTTGTTTAATAAACATGGTTACAAAACCAAAACAATCTTTTGCAGCGGTCACGTGAAAGATTCATAAAATAATTTAGAAAATGTAATCTTAAAACTGTAGATAAGTAACGAAACAGGATGAGTTAAGCTGTGGATCAAATATGAAGTTTACGCAAATGAGCCATTTGATGTTTTGAGTTAGAAACCAAACAACACACAGGATTATCAATTTAAGGCGGGATGATTTAAGAATCCCTGAAACTTTGGGTCCAGTAAAGGATATTCAAAGCCCATTAAGCCCATATAGAGATTTAAAAAATAATCGAAAGGGATAAAACCAATCCCTAAAATCAAACAGTAACGAAAAACTCTGAGCAGACTGAGCAGTGACAATGGCGGAAACCAATACAAATTCTCCCTATTATCTCCATCCAGATATTCAATCCGACGAGAATCTCCCTATGTCTATACTCAGCCAAGCCGAAGACAACTACTTCATCTGGAAGAATACTTTTCTCGAGTTCCTTCGAAGCAAGAACAAAATCGACTTCATCGCTGGTACAATTGAAAAACCAGATCCTTCTTCACCACTCTATAATTCATGGGAAACAAGAAACGAAAGGGTCAGGTTGCAATTGCGAGGTCGCGAAACGAGCTATAGAAGCGAGAGAGAAGGAGCAGCGTTACTTGTTTCTGATGGGGTTGAACAATGGTCTAAGCTATGTGAGAACGCAAATCATGCTTTTGAATCCTCCTCCGTCTCTTCACCAAGCTTATGCTTTGGTTGATCAAGCAGAATCGATGATGAAATCGACCATGCGATGAAGGATTTGGGAAGCAGGTCCATGATCATACTTTCTCTTATGTTTTCTTTGAATTCGAGTGTTGCTTCTTGAGTTTGTTGTTTTGTGAACACAAACGGTATATTAATATTTCTGTTTGTAGGTTTATGAAATCTAATACTTTCTCATACAGAATTGGCTATTGGTTAGCTTACCAATCAAGGAGAGTTATAAACAGAACAATCTAGAAGAGATCTCTCGATACTCCGGTTAGCTTACTAATTGAAATGTCATGTTTTGAGTGTTGTTTATAGGAGGAAAAAGAGAAGATAAGCTATAAAGAAATAATTTTTATTTTTTCACATACAATAAGACCTACATGTAAGTTTATCAGAGTTGGACTGATAATTATGATCAGCGGCCAGCTTCTATGTCCAACCTTACTCCATTCTTGATGCTGTCATAGCCAATGCTACTGGTATCACCTTGCGCTGATAAAATGTGACTGCCAATCAAGTGTTCAGTCTCCTCAGGATACTGATGTGACCACTTATGTTTAGTTGTTTTGACTATCAGGGCCTCTAGCACTGCAGCTACTTCTTTCATCCTTGGCCTTTCTTCTCCTGTCACTCTTGTACACTCAAGAGCAATTTTTGCAGCTTTCTGGATCTCCCTCTGATTATCCTCGTTCATCACTTGCCCATCGATAACTTCATGCAACCTATTTTCTTTTGTGGCTGAAGCAAAGTAACTCACCAGATGTTTTGAGTACTGTGGCGCTTCAAAGCATAATGCCTTTCGACCTGAGAGAAGCTCCAAGAGGACTACCCCAAAGCTATAAACATCGCTCTTTTCGTTTAGCAACCCTGTGTTGTAGTACTCTGGGTCTAAGTAACCGAGAGTGCCTTGCACCATAGTTGTCAGCTGCTCTTTATCCATTGGTATCAGCCTTGAAGCACCAAAATCAGCTACTTTTGCAGTTAAGTTTTCATCCAGGAGAATATTAGCAGTCTTGACATCGCGGTGGATTATTGGAACAGAAGCAGAGGAGTGAAGATATGCTAGAGTTCCAGCGACTTCTATGGCTATCCTCAGGCGGTGTTCCCATGTAAGAGAAGAATCAAACGTGGAACCGTGCAAGTGATCGAAAAGGGTGCCACTGGTAATGAACTCATAAACCAACAAGGGAACTTCAGTCTCAAGACAGCATCCCAAGAGCTTGACCACGTTCCTGTGGTTGATTTGTGAAAGCACGAGCACTTCATTGATGAACTGCTCTACTTGGCTACTGTCTCCCAGTCGAGCTTTCTTTATAGCAACTATGGTGTTATCCGGCAATATCCCTTTGTAAACTGTTCCTTGGCCTCCCTGACCTAGGATTCTGCTATCGTCATAATCATTAGTTGCTTCTTTCATTCCTTCCTCAGTAAAGATTTTGACATCAACATTTGATGGCCCTGCTCCTGAGAGTCTTTGTATCAACATGCCACCGCCATTTTGCTGGAAGAATTTTTGTCGGAGCTCGGTGTTTTTCTGGTGCTTCATTCTCTGTTGGATACAGCTAACGCCAAGCAGGATGACCAAGAAGCCAATGGTGGTTCCTGGTTACATCACACATAGGTAATTAGAACGAGTTGTTTTAAAAAGGAAATAATTTAGAATCAGTGAGGGGAGCTTACCAAGAAAAATTTGAGTCCATCGAACGTATTCAGGCCTTAGTTTACGAGTGCAGCTATTAGGGGAATTTTTGCGGTAACCAGATGGGCAGTTACATTGGAAACTTCCCATCGTGTTTTCACAGGTACTGGGATCCGAACAGTTGTGTCTACTACTGTTACACTCATTGATGTCTGGCCAAAGGAAAAAGAACATGTATGAAGAGACAGTTAAAAGATTTGATAAACAAAATAAGTTGAAAGTACCTTGGCAACCATCTGGAAGGTATGGATTCCCCTCAAAACCTTCAAAACATTTGCAGTTATACCCAATTCCACGAGTAGAGTCAAAACATTCGCTGTTTGCACCGCATATGCTTGTGTTTCCAACTTGCTTGCATGTCTGGATTCCAATAGACCAATCTAGTACCACAGGGAACATTGTCACATTCTGCAGATCCTTAAGATCTTCCAAAACTTGGAAGTCAAACTTGTCATTTTCGACGAGGAAGGCATAGGTGCAAGGATTAAACTGATGCACAGTAATATGGTTGTCAAAGCTACGTGGTCTGACTTCTACATAAGAGCTCCCTCTAGGGATAGGGGTCTGGCAGCAACCTTCACCAGAACATGACCCTTTTTTCGATGGGACAGAATCACATATTGATATGCATCCAGTTGAGTATTTATCGACTCCCGATGTGTTTAGAAATGCGTAACTGTTACAACCTACTACAGTAAATTTGTTCTGTTCAGAGAGAGTTAAATTTCTTAGGGTAGTCCTACGGCTTTTGTACTCAGTTCGGTTTCCTCGACTGTCGTAGCAAACTTTGGATCTAACTAGACGAACACGAAGCTGGCCACTGTAAGAAATGTTGGTGACTGGAATGTTACCAAAAGAGAGCGTCTTTGTCTCGTTACAGGTGAGTTTGAAACTACGATCTTCGGCATAGTAACAACCTGGAGAAGTGCCAAAAGGATACTCAATTGTGACGTTTCCACATCTAGTTTGGCAATCCTTGTGAGGTTGCGACTTGACCGGCTGCATACAAGAAAGGTACAAGAAAATAGCCACTAAGATCAGACCCTGCACCTTCATGTTCTTCTTCCTCTCTATTTATCTTTCTTTATTTTTGTTCTCTCCAAATTTGTTCCTTTGATTGTTCTCTTTATCTCTCTGAGGCTTCTTATAGCTAGGCAACAAACCCACAGTTTTGAAATGTTCTCTTGTCTTGCTTCGAAGACCTATTTCCATTTTCTAGAAATAGTCTGCAATATTATAATCCAAGTACAAGTACACAACCAAGACACAGTCAATGTCATGCGTCGAGGTCGTTCAATCTCCATATTGCCATATATATATTTCCCAATGAGAGCTTTTTCTTTGGTTTAACATTGACACCAATCGTAGTATTCAAAGACTACGATGGTTGCTAGTTGCAGGAACCTTCAAATGTGACCGAAATGGTAAAGATTCAGACCATATGCATAAGATATTTAATTATTATTTAATGGAATACCATTTGAGGATATAAAAAAAAGAGTAGTGGAGATTGGTCAACCATTTGAACTCTCTTCTTTTCTTGAAATCACCAGGAAATATCAAATCTCCTTCTTAACAGGAATTTCCACGTCAAAATAATTTATTTGTCAAATAAGGCAACCCTGATCACAACGTGCTCTGTTTTCTTTTGATGCTAATTTTAAACAAAGAAAATCTAGAAAAGTTTTTTTTATGCTATTATTGGCTTGAAATGATTTAAGACCATATCTTCCTAGACTTGATGATCAGACGAAATACCAATCTATCCAGTATCCCTAAGATTCTAGGAACGTAACACAATGTGACAAAGAATCTAAGAAGCATAACAATTCCTTGTACATTATGCGACAAAAATCTATTAACTATACAGATAAGCTCTTATTCAAAATCAATGGAGGATGGAAATGTGATATCCAAAAGCTTAAGAGTTTTGGAATTAGAGGTTCAGATGTGAAACGACGGTTGTACCCTTATATCTTCTAAACACACAATTATGCTCTTCTCATCACATCACTCACACAAGGATATGAGGTTGAGATCGTTCTTTCATATCTGAATCCCTAACTCGAGTGTGATACTGTGCCGGAGTATGTGTATGCGAGATTGCGAAATGGGCTAAAGATGTGAAAGAGAAGGAGAAGCTTTTCGCGTTTCTGATCGGTTTGAATAAAGACCTAGAGTAGTGTGAGAATACGAATCATGCTCATGAATACTCCTATGCTCTGGTAAACAAAGAAGAATCGACACTCAACTCTAACCATTTGCTGTAGGCTCTCTTGCTTTGAAAATCAGGTTTCTGAGCTCTGTTTTCTTTTGATTCTACAGTTTCTCTTAGTTATTTTTTAATAAATTTCTACCATAACGATACATCGTAATTCTTAATTCATGAATTATGGATCTTGAGTAAGAATCATAAATTTTCAACTACCAGAATCGGACACTCAAGTCTGGCCTACGTGGACATTGGTCAACCCTCTTCGTCAAACTGTCTCTATTCTTTCCTTGATATATATACCTTTTTTTAACTATTATTTTCACCTCAAGATGATTTTATTATTTAGATATGAAGATTGATTTATATTCTTTAGTGTAGATTGATGAGTTATAGTGCTCCTTTACGAGTAGGTTTTTCCCCTTATGAAATATCACATTTAGATATTTCGAGTCATTAATTTGGTGTTTAAGAAAACTAAACTATTTAGTACCAAAAAGAGTTCAGGAACTTTTTTTTTTCTTTTTTCTTTTTTGAGCAATGTAAGAAAGTTACAATTGATGATCAAACGAAATATCAGTGAGAAAAGAATCGGGGAAGCATTAAGATTTCTCTTCACCACTGGACAAAAATCTTGTTACATGTGATTTTGTCAGAGCTAGACTGATAAATATCAGCGTCCAGCTTCAATGTCCAATATTGCCACATTCTTGATGATGTCATAGCCAATGCTACTGGTATCACTTTGCGCTGATAAGATTTGAACACCAAGCAAGTGCTCAATCTCTTTAGGGTAGTGATCTGACCATTTATGTTTGGTTGTTTTGACTCTCAACGCCCCTAACTCTCAGCTACTTCTTTCATCCTTGACCTTTCCTCTCTCATAAGTCTTGTACACTCAAGAAAAATTCTTGCAGCTTCTTTTATCTCCCTCTGACTATACTCATTCATTACTTAACCATCAATTACCTCATGCAATCTATCCTCTTTCATGGCAATAGCAAAGTAACTCACTATATGTTTTGAGGTTTGTTGTCTGTCAAAGCTCAATGCCTTTCGACCTGAGAGCAGCTCCACGAGGACTATCCGAAAGCTATAAACATTTCTCTTTTCGTTTAGCAATCATGTGTTGTAGTACTCAGGATCTAAGTAACCTAGAGTGCTTTGCACCATTGTTGCAAACTCCTCTTTATCCATTGGTATCAGCCTTGAAACACCAAAATCAGCTACTTTTGCAGTTAAGTTTTCATCCGGGAGAATATTAGCAGTTTTGACATCACGGTGGATGATTGGAATCGACGCAAAGGAGTGAAGATATGCAAGAGTTCCAGTGACTTCTATCGCTATTCTCAGACGGTGTTCCCATGTTAGAGAAGAATCAAACATGGAATGGTGCAAGTAATCGAAAAGTGTGTCACTGGTAATGAACTCATAGACCAACAAGGGAACTTCAGTCTCAAGACAACATCCCAAGAGCATGACCATGTTCCTATGGTTGATTTGTGAAAGCACAAGCATTTCGTTGATGAACTGCTCTACTTGGCTACTATCTCCAAGTCGATCCTTCTTTATGGCAATTATGGAGTCATCTAGCAATATCCCTTTGTAGACTGTTCCTTGGCCTCCCTGACCAAGGATTCTGCTATCATCATAACCATTAGTTGTTGTCTGCATGTCTTCCTCAGTAAATATTTTGACTTCAACATTTGATGGCCCTGCTCCTGAGAGTCAATGTATCAACATGTCACCGCCATTTTGCCGGAAGAATTGCTGTCGGAGCTCGAAGTCTCTTTAGTGCTTCATTCTCCTGCTTGTCAATAAGTGCACATCTCATATTGGTGGTATATAAGCGGTAACCAGATGGGCACTTACAATCAAAGCCTCCTACACTGTTTCTTCAGGTGTTGGGATCTGAACAGTTATGTCTACTACTAGTACACTCATCGATTTTTGGGATCTACAGGTGCTGGGGTCTACACTGTTTCCAAGATTTTTCTACTTACACAACCAAGATTTTTTCTACTTACATGTAAGTCAAGTGAAGACTCTGTCAGTTTTATGCAAGGAGGCGTTCAAGTCTGCTTCATATGCGCATATAATATCCGGACGGCTGCTTCCGTTTCAAAGTTAAATGATTTATTCTTTTCCTTTTCTTTTGAAAGATTCAAAAAACATAACAATTTTCTTTTCTTTTTCTTTGAATGATTCAAAAAACAAAAGTATTGGTGTTTGGTTACAAGTTATCTTCAAATGGAAAGAAAAGGTAAGATTCTGACGGTAAAGTAAAACAATTTATGCTCTCATCAACTTGAGACCCAGTGCTTTGTCAAAAGACCGCGAGATAATCTCAGGTTGTGCCTACGTAGGCCACATGTGTCAAGGACGTTTTACTCATAAGATTGCTTGCACAATGTTGTACCTACCATATGGGAGCTTCCCGGTTTTAACCAACAAAGCTGAACACCCACACCAAGCCATACACTACACTTCCCTACCGTATGTTGCCTCCTCCAAACCTCAGGTCCAAATTAGCCTTGATAGACTTCATATATTGTCCATTACATCACTAACTATGCTAGGAGTAGGAACTGACATTTTTCAAGGCTTTAATATCACAGGTCTATGAAGCACTGAGCCAAGTGGCTTACAAGCACACACAGAACTGAAGACTAGAAAGTGGAGTTTGATTTTAGAGCTTTCTGGATACTTGAATAGTTAATAACGAAGATGAGTTGGTATTATAATTTAGCCAGAACACGCTGGTGCACTCATAGAGTCTTACAGATACCTTTGTAAAATTTATAATTGCGACGAAAGGACTCATGAAATGCAATGTTATCCGCGTTTTTGCAGGAACCGCGAAGCGCTTATGTGGAAGCACCGAAACTTGGAGAAGAGCAATTCAACTATTACTTCCCAAGGCCTGCGCCGCCTCCAGGAGCACAGAGACAGTCTTAAACTGCCAAAAGGATTGATCCAGAAATGAGATTGCGAAAAGGTTATTTTCCCTTTTGTACTATAGTGTATTATAAACTAAGCCTTTTATATGCATATTGATATATTTGTAGGCGGTGGTTACTGGTAAATATTATGTACGTTTTGTTATTGTTAGAGAAAGAATTTATTGGGTCTTTGAGAAGCACATGAAATCTCATCTTTGACAATGTATAATGTTTTTATTTTATTTATAATATATTCTCTCTGTTTTTAAAGAATGTCAATAATATATTTCCTTCTGACATTCTTCATACATATTAATAAAACATGCAATTATACAAATTTGTCATCATTAATTAATTGATATTGAATAAAATTCAAATAATTTTAGTTTTTGGATAGATGTTAGCTTAGAACCTTTGTTTTAAAAATCATATTGAAAATTTAAAGTGAAATTTTTTTTAAAACAAAAATTCAAATGTAGAATAACATTGTTTAAAAAACGGAGGGAGTATATATATGATGTTTGGAGATCATTTTTGACAATGTCTAATGCAATGTATTACTATTAATATATGAAGAGCTATAAAGAGACATATACAAGCAAATATATAAATAAGCTGTCGTACAACTTTGTTGGAGAAACTCTATCATTTACCTATTTCACAGTTGAAATATAACTGAAAAAACTGTTACATTTTTCTTTGGTAAATAATTAGAGGGACATTTTTTTATAGAAATAAGATGTATAAAATTGTAAACAAATTGTTTAGGGCAACATTTCTCATCGAAATTTATTCATTTATATAGTAGATCTGAGGATTAATAATAGTGGTCTATTTAATTACTATTAAACGACGTAAGTTCAGTTCTAAACGTTAGATTTTTGAAATTAAAGGCATGACGTTAGGAGAAGGAAGGAGAAAATGACAAGAGTACCCTTAAATGAAACGCACTGGGGTAATTAATCATATGTGTGCCAAAAACGGAAGCATGAGGCCAAATATGGTAAACGACAGACGTCAAATAATTATTATATTAACAAACAAAATTGAGAGAAGAATTTATTTATAAATAATAATCAAAGGCCTCAAGGAAAGCATCAATTGCAGAAGCTTACTTGTTATAGCCATATCACCACAAGTGAAGAAGAAGCCAGTGGACAAAATAAGGACGAAGATAAACAGAGAGAGACGTGCTTCTCTGTGTGTGTTTTTGCGCTTTGTGGCTTTTTTTCGCGGCGTGATTCTAAATTTTCTCCACATTCTCATCTTCCACAATTTTCCGATATACCGAGATACAATCGGATCTGATTGTGGTTGGAACCAATATCGGATTTCGAATTTTGAATTTGAATCCAAATGGAGAAGACAGAGAACGAGAAGAAGGCATCATCCGTATCTGACGTCGGCGCATGGGCTATGAATGTAACGAGCTCCGTTGGGATCATCATGGCTAATAAACAGCTCATGTCATCATCTGGTTTCGGCTTCAGCTTCGGTTTGATTTTCCTGATCTGTATCTCTCCCATTTACACATCTCTCGTTTGCAAAATGCGTATTGAATTGTGAGAGTTTTAGATCTCTTCTGATTTTGTATTTCAGCGACAACTCTCACAGGATTCCATTTTGCTCTCACTGCTCTCGTTGGTTTGGTGTCAAACGCGACTGGATTATCAGCATCTAAGCAGGTTCCTCTTTGGGAGCTTCTTTGGTTCTCACTCGTTGCTAATATTTCAATCGCAGCTATGAATTTTAGTCTTATGTTGAACTCTGTTGGATTCTACCAGGTAAAAACTTCCCTTTTGGTTTTTGAATTCTCAATTTCTCTGTTTAGCTTTTTGAGATCTTTTCTCCTGATAGATCACAATGTGTTTTAATTTGCACGTAGATTTCGAAACTGAGCATGATTCCGGTTGTTTGCGTGATGGAATGGGTTCTCCATAGCAAGCATTACTCGAGAGAAGTGAAAGCATCTGTAATGGTTGTGGTTGTAGGAGTTGGGATTTGTACTGTGACTGATGTTAAAGTTAATGCCAAAGGTTTCATTTGTGCTTGCACTGCCGTTTTCTCCACTTCTCTCCAGCAGATCGTAAGCTTACCCATCACTCAACTTGTTCGATCTTTATCACTTTCAGTGTTCTTCTTTGTGGCTTGATCTCTGACATTTGTGCAACCTGATTCTCTACAAGTCTAAAACTTTTTGTCAAATAAGTTGCAATCGGGCAGTGACTCTGCCTTTTCAGTCTCTGAATCTTTGTGGATCTCTTTACGTTAGGCGTTTCATTATAGAAGTTGTCTTGTAGCTTTGAGATACATAAGCTAACCTAGATTTGTCATTTCTTTCTGAGATCTGAAATCATAAGTTGTCAAAACATAATGGTATGTGTTATTTATGGTTCATAAATCTGTGAGATAAGATGTCTTAGTGCTTTTAACTCCTTATGGAAAGTCTTACCTTGACAAAGTTCTTTCTTGATGATGATGTTCAACTGTTTCTGATAATTTTTCTCTGTTGAAACAGTCAATAGGTTCACTGCAGAAGAAATACTCAATTGGATCTTTCGAGTTGCTGAGCAAGACAGCTCCAATCCAAGCCATTTCACTCCTCATCTTTGGTCCATTTGTTGACTATTTCTTGAGCGGCAGATTCATTACTACTTACAAGATGACTTATGGTGCCATTGTAAGTGTCCAAAATCTCCTTGTCCCATTTATAAAATCCCAACCCGTTGCTTCGTTCCACCTCTTATCTAACAATTGATAACCATCATACACACATACAGTTATACATTCTTCTTTCCTGCGCATTGGCGGTTTTCTGCAACATAAGCCAATATCTCTGCATCGGAAGATTCTCTGCTACCTCATTCCAAGTTCTTGGTCACATGAAAACAGTCTGTGTGCTAACATTAGGATGGCTTCTCTTTGACTCGGAGATGACATTCAAGAACATAGCAGGGATGATCTTAGCCGTGGTGGGAATGGTGATTTACAGTTGGGCAGTCGAGTTAGAGAAACAGAGAAAGTCGAAAGTGACACCGCACGGTAAGAACAGTATGACAGAAGATGAGATTAGACTTCTCAAAGAAGGAATAGAACATATGAACTTGAAAGACATGGAGCTTGGAGATAATAATAAAGCATAAATAAATAAAAAATTCAAGACAAAGGTTATTTTGGTTTAAAATTTGTTTTTCTCATTTATCCATCATGTACCCTTTTCTTGGTACCTTATGGTTTCGGTTGCATATAACCTTTTTTTTTTTGTTAATGCGGTTGCATATAACTTACTCGACCAAATTAAGAAAGTGGACCCGTTTCGCCGCCCAAATGTCCACTACCTAAATAAATAAGAATTCGTTTCTTTCTTTAGTAATCGTCTCAAATTTTGTTATTTGCCTTATTATAGTTCTTAGGGATAACAATTGGTTTTCTGTGTCCTTATAGGACATATGGCTGTTTAATTGAGAGGTAAGTGTGATTTAAGTGGGTTAGTCAAATTAGCGCATATTTCGGAGACGGATAACATGCATTTAAATTATTGTAATAATTTAAATCACTTAATATGATTAGTAGGCAATGATTTAAGCTGTATGTTTATGACAATATAATGGCTTCATGATGGCATGAATTTAACGTTTATGTGCACTGAGCTAGTGGACTCTAAATACACACTAATCAATATTCTTATATTGTACCACATTTTTTTACCAGACAAAAGCTTAATTGACTCGTAAATGAAATACATGTGATGCTATGATAATACAAAAAGAACATTATATTTCTCCGTTATAGCTAAAATTACGGAGATAAAGATATTGATTTACTTTTAAAATTATTATTTAATATATAAAATGAAAATAATTCATCCTATTATAAAAAAGATTGTAAAATATCATTGGTCACACAATGTTTAATAAAGTTAAAAGTTAGAGAGAAAAACAATATTATCTTATATTTTAAAACAAGAAAACAAATTTAAACATTTTCATATTTTGAAACCGAGTGATTATTAATCAAGGCACTAACTAACAAAAAAGTTGACCAATAATTTGAAACGTGTCCCCTACCAATGATTTTTTAAAAATGAGTCAATCCTATTACTATATACGTTAAGAAAAAAACTATTTTAAAGCTGATTGGGCAAATACATTGCTTCAATGGATATTTGAGGCCCAACAATAGAATTTTACAAAGTAGGCCCACACAGTCTGATCTGCGGATAAAATATACACACACCAAAAAAAAAAAAAAGAAAAAAAAAAAAGAGAAGATGTATCTGAAAAGTTTTCCATGTTAAAAAATTTCTTTCCACTTTTTAAAAACTACTTACCAAAAACATCTATTTAGACAAAACCATCACTTGCTTACTTTTTTTTACTTTAATCCGAAACAGCTGAATTGATAAGCCATGCGCAAACTATACTATAAAATATAGCGTCGTAATTTATTTTAGTCATCTCTTTCGACAACAAAACTAATTTAATTGTAGCGTTCCTGTGGCCTTAAATCAGAAATCAAATGTCAGTTAAATAATATTATTTTTATTGCTATTGTAGCCAACGATATGCGGTTCATCTTCTATTACGCAAAAACAGAACAGACGAATTTGTAACCACTCAT
The DNA here is from genome assembly GCA_963922655.1 of Cardamine chenopodiifolia. Classification (NCBI taxonomy): domain Eukaryota; kingdom Viridiplantae; phylum Streptophyta; class Magnoliopsida; order Brassicales; family Brassicaceae; genus Cardamine; species Cardamine chenopodiifolia. The sequence continues at coordinate 5,063,653 of OZ000483.1, read as the reverse complement.
ATATCCATGTGATTATAAGAACTAATATTTTATACAAAAATAGACAACTTGAGAGATCTTATCAACAAATCAAAGGTCCATGAGAAATCTATCTCAATCTTGATTTGAAAGCTAATGATAACTATGCTACATTGAAATTAGTTGTTCGCTAGATAGCGAATGATATTGAAACCGAAACTCCTTTTCCGCCGCCCCCCCCCCCCAAACATTAACTAATCAATTACTCTATTTTTCTTAAGTGTTTGATATTTTTGAGATAATTATTTTAAATTAAATTTATTATGACACTAATGCATCGTTATATAATATAAAAATAATATCATGTGTGTATGCATAAAACAAATTGATTAGTTAAACCCATAAATTTGTTACTACATAAACCCAAAATTAGGCTATAAAACATCATAAAGTATCAAATAAATGAATAATTAAGAAAATCATTGTCTTGAATTCTTAACCTCTGTGAAAAAAATCGCAACCTCTCTAATTATTTTTAACCCCAACTAATTTCGGCAAAAAGTTAGCTTGTGATTTATACCTTTTTAGTATCTAACTTCCAACTAATAAGCGAATGTTAAATTTTGCACCCAAAAAAAGCGAATGTTAATTATATTCATTTAGTAGGAGCATATAAAAGGGGTATCTGATATTTGTCTGATTGAGTTGTTATTGTTTTTTTTAAGGGTTTATGTATATGTAAATTATTTTCGTTCGTACGGTTCTGTAGTAGTCATCTCGCGAATGGGAAAACTCAGATAATATGGCTAAGGTCTACACCAGTGATGTTAACCGGACTTGGCCGACAAGTCGTGCCGGAAGTTGTTCATACACATCTTGAGAAGTAATTGTTTGTTTGGTATGATTTTTGTCAAAAAGGGATTTATGGATGATGAAAGGGAAATCAATATTAATAATTGCGTTGTTTTTTTTTGTTAAAGGGTTCATGTACGATTGAGTTACTTTCGGACGTATCGTTATTTGCTTGTTTCATGAGGATTTTGTGAAAGGGTTTATGAAAATGAAATCAGTGTATGATTATATTTGTTTCGTTTCGTTATTTACTTTCTTCTCTTCTCCTCGTTAATGACGGTGTATATGTAGCAGGACTGTACTCTTTCTATCAAAATTTGCTTAAAATTCACACTTGTATAATTAACTAGAAGTCTAGAAGTATATGTGCTCTAGTACTCGTATTGGTAGAATGGTATATATCTCGTGTACTTCATACTATCAAAATATATCGTTTTTCTACACACCAATGATCTCAACCATTAAATCTTCGAAATCTAAAATCATTTTTATTAATAAAATGAGAACTTGATGATTTTGGCGATCAATTTGGGTTAAGAGCTAAATATTTGCAGTTTGTGGAAGATACCAATCCCTATATTTTATAGTCCAGATATATGAACAAAATTTTTAAAGTATGATATGCTTTAAAGTCGCATGTGATCTATATACATTAATTATAAGGTTGAAAATATGTTCATACAAAAAAGTTTGAAGCTCATCCAACCGGATTCATATTCGAATAATTTATAGAGGGTGATTCATTTTTTTTAGTCAATGGAGGAAACTAGTATTCAAATAGTTTTTAGAGGGTGCATTGCATACATATATAATTGAAACTTACGTATTTATTGAACCACTCGAATCTCGAGTAGGGTTCAACCAAAAGTAAAAAAAAAATTGTGTGCACCACTCAACCAAAACTAAATCTAATTCAATAAAAGAAAATAACAAACGAAGGAGAGTTGACTTTTGTATATAACCAATGGATTCAAGAAGAGAAAACACACGCGGTCCAATAAGGCGATTTAGTCACTCGTCTAAAGACTCGACACCAACGGTCTAATCCTACACGGCAACGTAAACCTATTTCTCTGCCATACGAATCATAAAATCAAAGGAGTTGATATAATCCGTATACAACTCAGTATAAAATTACACTGTCGCCTCCCTAGCTATATAACCTGACATTATCGGAGATTTGCCGGTCATGTCAGAGGACTTGCTATTTTTAGAGCCAAAAAGAAGAATACTGAATTCTTAACATTCACACCAATCTCCATTGATAAAAACCATATGAGAAAAAAGAAACTAAAAGGTAAAATCCATAAATGATAATTATAGTTGGTTTTTTCACGAAATCTGAAAATTATACGGTAAAATAAAAATATTAGAGGAATATTAGAGAAATTTTTCTCGTCAAGCTTTTGAATTCCGTAAGATTTTTAAAAACGTCAACGATTCAGCCATAAAAATCTCAACTCACGCTTCCCATGAGGTAGATTCATGGCAAATGGCGAAGTCCATAAAACAGGAAGTGAACGAGATTATTCCCTCCCAACGGAAAAAATACTCTAGGATTGATGTTTAATGACGGATCGTGAAAACATCACGATAGTTTAAGCGGCGGACATTGATGAATCGTTATAAAGGAGGAGAGATACATAATTTGAGCGCTCGACTCTTTAAAATGCCCGCCCAAAGCCTCACACCATTACACTATGAAGCGTTCGACTCTTTAAAATCTACGGTTAGACTGAAGTACCTTATAAATATTTTAGTAAAAGTTCGTTGGCTGTGAATTCAAGATTTTTGTTTATTACATTTTCCATCTTAAACTTTAACTACTGTTCATATTCTAACTGTGTATCTTCCTCCTCAAGGCTAAGCAGCCTAAGCCTATACTCCCCCACTTTATTTATTCAGTTTATATTTAAATTATAGTTCAATTTTACGAGATCAGGCTATACTTTTCACGTAGATCTTTTACATTCGATAATGAAAGGCGACCCGAAACAAAACAAAACAAAAAATCACGTAGAATTATCAATCTTGTGATGGTAATGGTTATGATTGTTTAATCATCGAAACATCGTAATCATATATAATTTGTTTAGAAACATTTATGATTTATCTAACCTATGGTACATGACCAAAATATAAAATCAAACAATATAAAAAAAAAGGTAAAGAAGAAATATACAGTATTTTCTTCATGTAAAATTATATATCGGTTTGTAACAAAACCAAAAACAATTGCCAAAATAATATGATTCTTTCATTCTTCTAATATATTTTTTCATTATTGTTTTCCTGATTTGTTTGTTCGTCAAAAATAAAAGGCATTAAGCAGAGATCTAAACGACGGAGCCTTCATAGATGGTTGAAAGTTTCAGCCTAAAGGATCGAACCGCCAGTTTTGCTCGCCTAGACGTATATCTTCTCAAATTACGTACCGAACCGGACCGGTTATAACCACTCGAAGCCTTAAATGCCGCCGTTTTATTCGACAACGGCCTCCCCTTCCTCACCGTCGTTTCGCTTGCTTTTTCGTTAACCACGGCGACGGAATCGTTAGACTGAGTCAACATCATAACCGGCGAGATTCTCACCTGCTTACGCCGACGAGATTTTTTCCCAACGGAATTCTGAATCGCGACGCTTGCTTTCACGGCGAGAGCTGCCATATCCGACGCCGTTAAACGGTTCTGACGCTTAGAGATCGGGAGGACGAAATAGATCTGCTCCGCCTGAAGCGGCTGGTCCAATTCGATCGCCGGGATCAAATCGTCGTAATAGAGAGAATCTGAATCGCAGATGAAATAAGAAGAAGGTCTAGAGGAAGACGAAGATGAAGCTGCCGCAGCTTCAGCTTCCAAAACCTGAGATGCTAGCACCGGAACATAGTATTCCCGGAGATCACCGCTAACCGTCACGATCTTCACCGTCAATGAAGAATTGAAATCTCTCCGATCAAACGAGACACAGATTCCCATAACGATTAAGGTTGATGAAAATTCCAGAATAAAATTTCAAAATCGATAGAGAGAGAGAATATCGAGAGATTGACGAATATTGATACGACGCGTGAACATGGTCGGTCAGGGTAGGGCTATATATAGAAGATGGAAGTCGTAAGCAGAGGAATATGAAACCGGGTAGTAAAAATTGAAATTACTAAACCGGTTACGTTACGGTTCAACTGTTTTGAACCGGTAGCTGAACACGTAGGTCCATTAGCTTTGTCCGTTGTCTGTCCATTAGTAGATTCTGGTTACGCATAGTAAAAAGGACATATAAATATAATCTTCCCTAATCTTATCTATACCTCCTAATTAACTTTCTTTTTCATGACTACCTAAGTTACTCCGAATTATTTCTTTCTCTTTTTCAGTTATTAGTTACTATATACTGTATATATTTTCCGTCGTCAATATATATCCTATTCCTATCCTACTATGTAATATATACCAGAATAATATGTCACTAACATTAATTTTTTCCGATAAGAATTCACCACTAAAAATATCGAATATTTATTTTCCGATAAGAAGGCCACTGGAAAATCTCTTTGATTGAACTTTCTATTTCGATGCATTTTCCATATTTAAAGGAAGTTTCAATCAAAACGCAAATGTAAATACACGCATCAATTTTGCGGGTCCTTATGCACATCAATTCTATCTAATTAGTCTTTTCTTTAAGTTGGATGAATGGCCTTATCGTTCCTCTATATCGTTCCAATTTAGTTTTGGATATAAAGAACCAAATTTATAATGTATAACTTAAGTATATGTTCATGTCAACTTCGCTATACACTAAATTAAGAATTACAACTACCTGTGAATGAGTACAAAAGTATATATTGTGGTTCAATTGTAATTCATTCGGTATTTTCGTATAATTTTGTCAAACCAGATAAGATCAGTACAAAAACAGTTTCTAAGAATCAGTGTCGTGCCTGGCCTAATAAATGGTTAAGGCTAATTGTAAAATTATATAATTTTAATTTTGTTTAGATATATTTTTATTTATAATTTTTTTTACTTATTGTTAACATTATTATAGATTTTTTAAAACAAAATGTTATTCTAAACATCAGAAAATCAATATTGTAACTATGTTTTCTAAATAAGAATACAACTATGTAATGTTTTTCTATTATGTACAAAAAATCATTTATTTTACATATATAGTTTAAGAAAATAAAACATGTGGTTTTTAATATTAAAAAAAATTTAGGGCCTAAGAATGCATGGAATCAAGAAGCAAGGATTCTGAATCAGCTAGCTAAGTGTGATAATCAAAGAGGATATACTCTTTGACGCAGCTTCGAAGTTGCATTGCATATAGAAGAACAACGAAGATCAGTTTAAAAGTTCCATTTGATGATGCGATCGTTTTGTAGGACACCGTTTGAAGACAAACAACCAAATCGAGAAGCTTTCGGAGTTTTTATAAATTAGAAAACACTTTATGAAAATTAGATTATTATTTGTGCTGGTATTTAGTTACAAAAAATAAAACGAAGTCAACATTTAATTAATCCTGGAGAGTTGTAATTGATTAAATATTCAATTAATTAATTAAGCATATAGTTAGGGAACTTTAAAAATTTTGAAGATGAAAAAAATATTCAAAATCTGAAAGCGAAATCAGCAATATCGTGGCACGATCACGCGACTCCTAGTCGCAAGTCGTAACAAGTGGCCTAGTAAAATTTGAATATCGCAACTTGTATATGATACGTACACTTTTTTTTTGTCAGCGACTATAACAATTTGACTAAACGGTATTTTATTTCCTTTTTTCCCATCTGAATTTTATCATTAACCCATGCAGATTTTTATTTATAGAAAAATTATCATAATTAGTACTCCTACAACCTTTTGTCGTTGTTTATTAACTCCTTACAATTACCGAGTATTATACTACTGGTAGTATTAGTTAAAAAGGGATGTGTTACTTTTTGTAAAACATCCAGCATTTATTTTCGTGTATAATGATTAATTTGGGTTAGAGCTTTCAAAACAACTTTTATCCAAAAAAAAAAATCTAAAACAACTCACTCGGTAAAAAGGAAATATAGAAATCAAATAAACTATATCTAAACCAGTACACAATATACCAAAGAGGCAAATTAAGTTCTCTTCTGTTTTCACTTTGATATAGCTTCCAGGTTTTCACTTTCTAAAATTTTTGATCTCAGTGACTTAATATCGCTTAAATGAGTCTGAATCATGTTCAAGTTTTAAATTATAAAATATACTATACTGTATGTGCAAGTGCAACAATGCTTTAGTTCATGCAAATTAAGGTGTCTCTTCCAGGAGCCAGGAGCCAGGTTAGTGTAATTTGAAATTCATGCAGCTGTGCATTAGTATCTCATTATTTTTAATAACTGCTTCTATTCATCTTTTGTATAGTATCTCATTGGCACCAGCTATATACTATGAAACAACTTGCAGTGGAATACCATACTTTGGCGAATTGGCATTCTTCAGTTTTTTGGTCAACATGGTTAACGTACTTAATATTTCCATCGAACCGAGTAAATTCGAACAGGTAGCAAGCCATGCAAAATGAAACAGGTTTCACGTGTTCAGACGTTGACTTATGTAGTAGACCGAGCTAGCTCTAAATACATTGTCGTTATTTAAATAGAATATTTAATATTTGACATACATTTACTGTGACGACCGAGTTTCCTAACCATACCAAACTTCAAAGTTTGGAGTTGAATTTACATATAAGGTCAAACAAACAATATCACACTCCCTATGGCCGACGCTATCATATTCTTTATATTTTCTGGTATATGACGCGCTACAAAAAAACTCTTGTTATTTATTTTTTTGCTGTTTTTTTTATATTCGAAATCCTAATTACCGCTACAATAGTTTATTTTTATTTTTATTTTTATTAATACATTAGATTATTTTTGTATTGGTTAATATATTAAAATAGTAGAGCTAAATCTGAACATTTGATCAAAACTCTGCATTAAAAATATAAGACAATACTTATTTTAAAACATGACTTAATTTTTAAAATGATATCTAATATAAAGTGGAGAAAACATATGTTTTATCTTATAATCTCCAGTATCTCTTAAATAGTGTCTTTTATTCTCAATGCTATGTCCGATCTTGCGGGAATTTCTTTGGTAGAGTCTAGTCCAATAAAGTAGACTTTCCGTAATGATCGGAGAAATTTTTATTTTAAGTTAAACGTACTTGTCGAATTCACTTGTCTTAAAACGATGTTTGATTTTCTTTTTGTCGGTGTTTAATGCATTCCTATAATTAGCGAATTAAATCATATCATCAGTATATCGATCAATCATCAACAGCATGTAAAGTATTAACAAAAATCTTTATCAAAAACTTAATACTAGTAAACTGCAATAATATGGCCATTAATAAACGGACATGGGTTTTCTACTAACCCAAAATAAAATTTAAAATTTATCAAATAAGAGAGAGCAAACAATTAATAATATATATATGTAGCATGTGCGTAAGAGCAACTAATTTGTTTTAGTATCTTCATAGTTTGATTATTATATAGATATATATATATATTGGCATTCTTATTTGGAAAGATTGACCTTTGCTGATATGTGTAATATAATTACAATACTAACATATATATATTTGCTTTTATTTGTGTGTTATGGGAAAGTTATCCAATTTGTATTTCAATATTTTTATTAAATTGAAATCATGTTGTGCGAATTTATATCTAAATATATGAAATTAAGAGAATTCATACATGTGTGTCAATATGGTCACAACCGGCCGATGACTAAGGATCACGGTTTCAGTTCCCACGTAGTTCTAGCATCTTCGTGTGCTTGAAATAATTCACAAGAAATCAACCGGATATAATATATTCACACTAGTCCAATCAAGACGCAGAAATAATCATAATTAGGATCAGAACAAATAATACGTTTGATTAAGCGACGATGTTCACAAGTAATACGTTTACCCGACATATTCGAATTTATTAAGTAACCATGTCTCATCCAGACAAATAAAAAAAAAACGACGTAAGCCATCTTATGTGGACTTCTCGTCACACGTCGTCCTGTTCTTATACCAGAAATATTCCTAATTCTGGCTCATATACATTCATGTTGATAACTTGCACTGAATTATATGTTCCGATATTTCTGTGAACATGTTCACATTGGAGGAGGTAGCCGAGACTTGGGCTTATAAGGGCCCCCATATGACGTGGGCCACATTGGGCCAGTCAATTGCCTCACAGTTTTTTATATATAAAGTTATAAACTATATTTTCTCTTCTTGCCCAGCGATATTATACAGTGTTTCATTTCCGTACCTCATTTTCTGGATCGTGCCTCTTCCTATGTTTTGTTCTTTCTTCTCTTCACTTTCAAAATCTTACACACGTGCGTGTTGAAACGTGCACGTGCATGTTGAAACGTGCACGTGCATGATCTTTCATCCGTTGTAGAAGTTGGTGTCTGTACAAAGCTATGTGTACGAAGCGTACAAATGTTTTGAGTTTCCAGCCAATCAGAAAGCCTTAATATGTAACTTCCGTATCTATTTTTTCCCAAAAAATTTACAAAATTTTAAGCAGAAGAATAATTTAAATATTTATCTCGACCATTCTTATTTCATAATATTTAATACATCGATTAAATTTATCGCGAACCTTTTCCAGACTATTCTTTTCAAAGATGTTTTGGTAACCCAAAACGATTATCATAATACATGAAATTCGTCGATCAACTTGATGTAGTCTTAAACAAAATAACTATTCGTCAACAGTTGCAAAGCCTCGGTCCACAAACCTTAGTTTACAGACTTGATGTTTGCAGAACCACACACCAAATTATAAGTCATCATTTACTATCGAAACTATATATATTCCTTTGACGTGTATAAAAAATTCGTAGTGATCTATAGAATTACTTGATATCATTTGTGAGTTTCTTACAAGATAAAACCCACGGACCATAAATGGCCTTTAGCATACATGGACCCAATGGAAACAAACAATAAGAGAGATTGAGATACAACCAAAATAGACCACAGGTTTTCATACATATTGCGTCTCTATGCTGGAAACTATCCTTACCAACCTTCTCTAGTGTACCAATGTACGACCAAAACGTTATTAACTGAATATATACATATATATATATTTGTTAATAATTAAATATAATTTCTGAAAGTAAATTATTTATATTTAAAATGTAAGAAAGCAACGGAAAATATAAGGCTAAGTAGCAACTATGTCTAATATAATAAAGAGAGCAAATACGTAATGACTGATTCCACGAATCAGAGCCTTATACAAAAGGCAACTTATTCATAGTAATTCTTTTACTAATTTTATGGATAAGGGTTTGCGTTGTTTATTAGTCTCATTTCTCGTCTCTCTTTAAGTATTTTATTCGATTGAAAGTTATAGAACAATTGCGAAAAATTTACTAATAATAACAAAATGTATATATACGTATATATATATAGAGAGAGAGGAATTTTCGTTGTTTTAGAACTGATATGTGTTCATTAAGAACAAGTACTATATTCCACATTGAGTAAAGTTACAATTTTTATGTTTTGTTAACGGACTTTCGACACTAATATGTGTGTTCAATATATTAGTATATTCCACATTAAGTAAAGTTACAAAAGTAAACAAAAATATCGCAATTCCGATATGGACATGAAAACTTTAGCAATAGTTAAATTTTAAAGAGACATAACAAATTCTTATCGTCACTTGTCGTGTCGCTAGCATTCCCATTAATATTACTTATTACTTCACGTCTTGGGAGACTGAACAAGATAACTCCACACAAGGTCTCACATGGTCCCGCACACTCTCTCCTACAGTCTCCCCGCACACGTGTCATGCGTCCAATAGGTTTATTTGACACGTGTCGTATTCACAGTGACGAGATGCGCAACTAGCTGGAAGTCCAACCATTTGAAAAGTCAGTAATGCCCCATTCGGTTCCGTCTGAAGAGTGACGTGGCATAGCCAACTGTCCTTGGCCGCAATAGTCTCATTTTTTATTTCGGTAAGAATAGTCTAAAAATAGCAATGTTTTACCCAAAAGAATAGGTTTAGAAATAATGAATTTAATATTCTTATATTTTCTTTCTGTTTAAAGATTTAGGCAGAGATCCAACAAATTATGCATGTATGTTAAGAGTGTTACCGCTCCGGATAATCAAAAACTTCGAGATATTCATGATATTCATGATATTCGAGATTTTGTTATTTGTATTTAAATATGAGGATATATGTATTAGAAATTTTTTTTAAAAAATATTTGATGGATATTTGGAAAAGATAGATATCTTATAAAAAATTTAAAAATTTTATTATTTGTATTCCAAAAAAATTTTAGTATCTAAATTCGTAATTTTGAATATCCGTTTTTTCGTATATGAATGTGAATTTGAATATCGACGAATCCAAATAATGCATTAATATGTCTAATATATGTTATCGTAGCCTTCGAAAATAGCTGATTGGTTATCTTTTAACAATATATAAACGTTGTATTACTTATGGTTGTACACATTTAACATAACTAAAGAAATTGTTTTATACTAAGTCCAGAGGTTTTTTTGCATATATTTGTTGTGATAAATGGTGAACGGCAAAAAAAAAATTCTGTAAGTGTCTGGGTGAAATCGAAGTATTATAGAAGTGCTTTACTTTTACAATATGAAAATAATTAAATAAACGGCCATTATGCGATTCCGTGGGTTATTAGAGATAAATATGATGTTGAATAATAAGAGATCATAGAAGAAAAAAGTAATGAACACTCGTCTCTTAACGGTGACGGTGAATCGTAGCCTTTCGGATTCCAGACGGCTCTTATTTCCCTCTATCCACTTGTTTACTTCTTTTTTATCAGATAATAGTATAATACTGATCTTTAGCGTATAAATTATAATATTCCTCTTTGATTACGTCAAACTACAACAGATCAATCAATGGTATTGAAAAATTGTTTCAGTGACACTCTTCCGACTTTTTTTAATATACAAATGACGCCACTACTTCAGTTATACGTTATCATTAATTGATTTAAATACGGTAGTGATCTCTAGAGGCTTATATATCTTACACCAGAGATTAACAGCATGAAGTATATTATTTATAATTTCAGTTGATATTATTACTGTATGAACAAAAATTCAATGTACACATTACATTACAACACAGAGCCAAACTCTTTTTATAGAAGCTAACACTAAACCCTTCACTATAACCCTAATTCTTTTATACTTAAAAAAATGTAATTATGTGTGTCTAATTATTTTGCCTTCATCTTTTAAGAAAAACTATATATATATATAAAAAGAGAATGGCCCATTATGACTACATCCTAAACTTCACCCCCAGATATGTATTATATCGATGTGTATCATCCCATTTTATATTTAATTAGTTAATTATTATGGGGTTGAAATTCAGTAATATATTATTTCTTAGAACGGAGCACGGTGTGGGACCCCCTTTCGTCTGCTTGAATTCCGGTGATTGTAGATCGGAGGTGTTCCCGGAAAGAAACTAAAACCACCTTCGTCACCAGAGCTTGACGACCGCTGATCGCCACCAGGGCCGTAGTCATCGAATCTGACGGTTGAGATCGAGAGACCACTCATCAGACGGTTGAAAGCATTGGTCTTACGCAGCTTAGTGGGTGTTGTAGCCTCATCTGATTCTGACCCACCTTGATACTCCCTCCCGTGCTTCCCTTTCAAAGAGAAGGTTAGACTTTGATCTCCTCTCTTCATTCCCCCAATCTAAATAGTCAAAACAACCAAGAACAATAGTCATTACGACATTCGAAAACAGAGCATATCCACATAAATCATGAACAAATTTGATACATATTTCATTAAAGAAGTGAAATGCGTTATGAGTTTCGGGAAATTTTGTTCAGACATTGGAAATTTTCAGAAAATTGGTGGAAACAGAGGAAGATAATGATGTTTTTTTCCACTTAAAAACAGAGGATATCCACATAAACCATGAACAGAACAAAACGAAACTGAATTAGTTATACTTGAATAAAAATTGATTTAATATTTTATTAAGAAGTGAGATGCATCATAGCTTTGGAATATTTTTTATTTATCAAAATCAGACAAAAATGGTGGAAACAGAGGAAGATAGTGATTTATGTTACCTTACAACCGAGAGAGCAGAAGCGAAAAGAATCAAGGAGGCTTCTACAACAGATTTCACAAGTGTTTGTGACACCTTTACCGATTCTAGGCTGAGGTCTTTCATTAAGGAATACAATCTTTGCGCTGTTAATGATATATGTCTGAACGCAAGAGATGTCTATATACTTCTGTATCTCATTCACTCTCACCACGTTGTGGTATGAAGATCTTCGTATCTGCAAAATTTAATTCCATGTTTCTATTTTCATTTAAACATTAAAATAAATAAAACCAAGATTTTGAGGGTGAAAAAATAAGAGATGTCGGACCTGAACAACACGATGGTCTCTGTGTTTGACTAAACAGTAAGAGCAAAAGGCATTTCCAGCGCAGTCAAGACAGAACAAATTGCATTCGTTTTTGTTGGAATCAACGTGGATCGAACAGGGGACGAAGTAGCTGCCTCGTAGCATTGCCATTAGCCACGGTGAACTTGTGTAGTCTTCTTCCTCTGTTCTTATCATCGGTCCCTGAATTTGGAAGCTAAATCAGAAGCTGGAGAAGATATATAAAAAGGCAAATAAATAAAAAGGGTAAAGAAGAATTATGACCATGACTTTCTTGGGATTGGCCTTGAAGCCCGAAGTTGTGTTTGTGATTTTTGTTTTCGATAGCCAGATTTGTGAGCTCTAGTGTGCGTCAAAAACCTACGAGAAGAAGGTAGAAGAAGAAGTAAGTGAAAGCGGCGGCTGAAGAGAGAGTTTTATTTTTATTTTATTTTTCTTAAGGCGGTCACGATAAGTTTATGCGGTTTATTAATTCATTTTTTATATATTAGAGTTCTTTGTATTTATTTTTGTTTAATATTAAAGTTATCTTTTTTGTTTGTTCCTTAACTATATTTTTTCTGACTCCTCTATTTGGGAAAATCAGTTTGTTTTTTCTTTATTTAATTTGTAAAAATCATTATCTCGCTTTTTTTTTTAAGTCCTCCAAAGACGCACGTACCTGTGAATATGCGTATCTGTTCAGTGTGCATCGAGAAGAAGTAAAAGGAAATTTTGTAAAAGGTTAAATAAAAAGGTAAAACACGATATTATTGTTCACAAATGGTCATAAACAATTACAACTCCTTGATATTCCTGATCTTTAATCCGACGCTGATCGAGTTGATGGCATATTAATCTTACAACTTATGAATTGTGTTATATAGTGATAGACACAGACATACGTATAAAATAGCGGACAAGCACATATGTGGATGTCAAGTCAAGTTAAGCCTTGAGAGTGATACAGCAAGAATAAAGAAACTACCTCACTTAATTTGAAAAAGTCAAATAAGAAATGGAAATTATAAGTATGGTCAGAATTAGAAAGACAAATTATCATAATTCTTCGTTTTTTAGATACTTTAAATAGACAATAAAGAGAGAAAGAATTGGGGAAGAGGTGGCGATAGATGAAAAGCCAGACAGATCGACGGGTATGAGAAGAGACAGAAGAGAGTGGTCTGGTCAGATCTAAGCCGTTGGATGAGAAAGAGCCTTATCGTATAATCCTTTTTGGTGGGACGTGGCGGACGCTTTTGCCCCTCCTCTAATTCACACGGTAACCATCGTGGCCAATCCAGAGCCGAAACTAATAGCAGAGTGGGACCATCTACGAGTCATAGGTCAGCGTTGTAATGCCACGTTACTTAACGTGATCCAAGAAATAGAGAAAGGAGTTTATTTATTGTTAAAGCAAATTAAAGACCTTTAAAGTAGAGCCGTAGAGCGTAATACTATTCAGTAAGCTTGTATGTATGTGTACGTGTGCCCTTATCGTTTTTAACCGGTTAGATTCACCGGCAAAAAGTCAAACCATGTCGAATCTCTTTGTACTTGGACGTCATTTATGAGTTACGATGCATTTCGTTACTCTACCTGGTAATATTGTAAACAGAAATGTGAGAGTTCTTACAAATTAAAATATTCTTACGAACAACGAAATGATCTATAGTACATAACCTTTTCTTTTCCTAAAATGAGTTATAGTAAAATGACTAGCATAACTTAGTAAATTAATGAACTGTAAAAACTTTTCAACCATTTCATGATTTAAGAAATTCAAAAATGTTACGAATTGTAGATATATGAATCTAAAATCCATAGATAAATTAAGTATAATCAAATCCGATCCGAACTATTTTTGGGGTTGGTTTTAATTCGGATAATCGAGTCTTGCCAAAGTTAATCTTAAAGAGATAAACATGTAAAAAGGAAAGTGTGATCCACGTCATAAAAAATAAATATGACCAAAGTGTGACCACTGACCACTAATAGTTAGAAATGTAATTGGAAAATCCGACCGAGGGAAGTAAGCATAGAGCGGAGATGAGGAAAGTGGAAGAAACATCTTTTTGTGTTCTTATCTCTTTAAATTGGCAAAAAAGAAACGAGAGAGAGGAAGCTTGAAGTAGCACGTGACTCACGTATCCTTTGTGCACCGTGTTTGACCGCGTGAGTCGTTAGGAAAACGAGGAGGTCTTAGATTGTACGAGCCTAAGCCCAAAAACATGAAAATTTCTAAAACAAAATCGTACATGAACTAGCTCTGAAGAATGAAAATCTACCAGATTAAAGTAAACGTTTTAATAGAAAACAAATTGTGCTTTAAATTTTTTATCTTTCGATATTTATTATCATTTTGTTTTGTTTTGGGACAACATTATAATCAGAAACCATAAATTAAAAAACATTCTTTGAGGCCTCTACAAACCTAAGCACCACGCTGACTATATGGATTTTGGACAAAAACGTTTTTTTTTTAAAGAAAAACAAATAACGAAAATATAAGTAGAATTTCATATTTAAGTTTGGCAATGCGGACAAATGAAACCAGACCTTACCGGATTATATATTGGGTACTATTAGGTATGCTGGGTCCAATATTGTCTACAGTCTACTTTACATCAATACCGAGATCGTATATAGATGTTTAATAAAGATTAATGAGCAATCTGGACGACGAACAATAAAGTGCAATTTGCCGCACGATAAAAAGGCCTAGGATTCTAACCCTTTTAAAGATTTTATATACTTTGGTGCTTCACTCTCTTTTGCAGCTTGCTTCTGGTGGCGAAGAAGGGCCAATGGGAAACAAGTTTGGCCCTTAATTAATCACACTCTTTCAAAAGTATATCAACAAACTTAAAATTGCAATATTTATTAGTTTGTGGTTTGATTAGAGCTGAACATCGTGATGCTGATGATCCTCGTCAAGATTAGATATGAATATGATTAGGCAACGCTCTTTTACAATGAAATATTCTAAAAACTAGGATAAACATGATTTAATATATCCAATCATAATTAATCATCTATCTCTCATGATTCAATTTGACAATACAATACAAAAATAATATGAAGATTGGAAGTTGTATGACTAAAATTGTTAAAAATGGATATATCAGAAAACATGTCACTCTGCTTAAACAAAATGTTTCCGTATTAAAAACGTCCGCTACAGAAACGGTTAGTTCAATAAATTTACAAAAAGAAACTCCAGATTGTGTTAAACCATCCAAATATTTATCTGGTAACTAACACTAATATAACACAAATGTAACGAACTTAGGGACAAGAAAACAGAAATTGTCGAATGCAATTGATTGTATACCCACACCCAAATGCAGCCATTAGAGTAGTGATATGGTCGACTAACCCTCCGAAATGGTGAGGAATTATATGGCAGTTACTATAAATGCGAAACCATGTCATTCGAAAATTCATTTTAATAAAGGACTCTTCGTACAAGGGTAAAGACAAGAAGATGAATGAGGAATAAATTAAACTATGAATATTTGAATACGGATGAGGATACGAAGACAGCATTTATCGGAGTTAGGTCCTCGGTTTGGGGAAGTAGCTTTCAAAGGAACCATGTAACCAGTAGTACATGGACAAGGGATAAAAATCAAAAGGGATGTATGTGCACGTCGCATTATTTACCCGACAAGAGTCACTATCCCACGTGTCTCCTTATCAGTACCAGGTTCATCTCCCCTTTACGATAACGAGCGTAATTCATTTTTACGAAACTGGCGTCTTCGGCCACCTTTGCTTCGTTTTCACGAGTTAGCCATATGATTTGGCCCATATCTATCTGAGCCGAAATCAGGCCGAGTATTATAAAAATTCATTGTAAACTAAAGCCCATTTAGTTATGAAGTAGTGAGCCTGCCTCAACTTACATGCCTCTATTTTCTTTCTTTTTTTTCTTGATAAAATCTGTCACCACTTGTTGGTTTAACACCTGATACTTATTTTTATATTTTTTTTCATCGAATGATCACAAGTTATTTACCAGTATCAACCATTCATCTAATGTACCTGTCCATTATTTTACTATAACGAAAGTATAACCGAACCGATCGAACTAAAATCGCTAGAATTCAGTTATAGTTTTGCGTACTAAAACCAAACCGAACATTAAAAAAGAAAGGAAATGTCCATCCGTAAGCATAATCTAGACAATACCTCTATTCAGGAAAATAGTTCACTATCAGAAACAAGGTTACGACGACTGAGAATAAAGGAAACTCCTGTTATTAGTACTCCTTCCGTATCAAAAGATTGATTTTTTGGGGTTTTCACCAAGATTAAGAAAACAAGAAATGATGTATCTTAATTAATTGTTCTTGTATTATCTCTATGAAAAATTAATTTCATGTTGTTATTTTACTCCACTTCTCATTTCCCCATAATTGTAATCACACAATACACTAAATGCCTCATGACTTTTTTTACTAATTGACCTTGTAAATAAAAATGCATTAATTAAATACAGAAAAAATCTTTTTGATACAATAAATAAAACCCAGAAAATAAATCTTTTTTATACAGAGGGAGTATATAGCTAAATATTTTTTAATTCGTTTCTCTATCTTAACTATGTACGTTTTATTTTTGTCTAATCGAGAAGTAACCATCGAGAAAGAATGATATAATTCAATAACGACTGATCCTGAGATGAAATGACAGTGTGGAATAACTTGTGCAATTGAACAAAGTGAAATAATTGGACAAAATCAAGACTTATAGTCAAGTTTTGATGTGTTTTAATTGAGTGAGAATCTTTATCATAGTGTTAGTCCTCTCTTGTTCGTTGATGCTCGTCTCCTTCCCTTACAGCTATACAAAGCAGAAAGTTGGAATTATTAATATTTTCTTCCTTTTCTAAATGGCTGGAAAATTATCATAAATTTCAAAAGTGTAATGAAAGAATGGTGAATCTCTCTATATTTCCATAAACATGTACTGAGAAGCTGCTTGAGTCGTGGGGAAGAATATAAATTATTTCCATGATAACCCATGACTTGTTTATAGTTCAACTTTTGGGATTTTTATATGATAGATTTTTCTTGTTTAATGTAAAATGAAATCCTAAGTTGGAATATTTATGGCACCCATTTCATTTAAAATGCGTGATTCTAAACATTTTATTGTTCTGGTTACTTTTCATTTTTGGGGGTAAAATCAGATTAAATTAAAGATTCATAAGATGATGTTTTTTGCATAAACTTTCTTGTAAATCAATCGTTGAATAAACATGAACCTAAGTCTATGAACAAATAAAACTGTTGAGCTGGCTACTAAGAAAAATTATTTATGTTAGGAACATGATTTATCTTTGGGGTTTGCTTAGAAACGATCACTACAAATGTTTGCATGATCTCGAGAAGAATCGGAATTTATTCGGGGCCCAATACATTTCTTTGATATATTCCAGTGTCGGATTTGGTAGGGAACTTAACATATCTCGTTGATAATTTTTAAATGTAAGTTCCACAAATTGGCTACTATATTTCATATTGCTCTTTTATGTTTGCCTAAACTCAACATAAAATGTATAGGTGTACAAATGCTCCGAAAATTTTCTTACCAATATTGATTCTTGATACTAAAATCACTTTATAAAGTATATATATCTCACTGTGACATTATAGACAAAATAAATGCTCAATATATTAAACGTTGTTGGGGACTAAAACAAATGATATGTCGAATACGTGATTGCCGATAGCCGGACAAAAGACTTTAGGATTGATAGGTTATAGGTATAGAAAATTCGTAGTAAAGTTATCAAGTGTTGCTTGGCCTAGTAGGGATATATATTCTTTACTTGGCACCATTTAGGGATAATTGTTTTTCCTTTCTTAATTTGCGGCTATACAATCAATGAAATTATAGCCACAAACCCTGAATAACTTGTTAACTCACGTAGTATGTACAAATAATCCTATCTTGCATGCATACAAATATCACCCCTGTTAATCTAGCTCCTTAATTTAGTTTCAATTTGACTTTTAACGTAAATGCCCATGCAATTATATGACACATAAGTCCACAAAAACATCTTCTTTTCTTTCTAGAAACCCTAAAGCAACTATATTTCTCATCTATCACGAAACCTGTCTATGTAGTTTAAACAGTTTCCAATATCTTTTTGCGACCATAAATAATCTCTCACCTCTACCTCCAAATTTCACCTCCAGACCAACACCACAAAAAAAACCCATAAAACCCTAATCAATCATAACTTCCATCACCAACCCAAAATTTTCATTTTAAAAAAGAATAATGATCAGAAGAAAATCCATAGCCATCAATTCCAATTCCAAGAACAATATTTCGACCATCGCTGCAACGGCAGCTCTTAGGCGTTCTACTTCAAACGCTACCACTAATGACCTTAACAAAAAACTACGACCGCGGTCTGTAGAGTTCCCGGCATCTCCTCAACTGATACAAGGCGAAGAGGTGATCCATTTCGGACATCCCCAACACGTGCTTGTCAAAGTTGACTTGCCGGATATCTACACGTGTGCAGGGTGTAAAGAGGAGGGAGCAGGGATTAGGTACGTGTGTCAAGAGTGCGATTATCAGCTCCATGAGTTTTGTGCTTTGGCTCCTCCTTTACTCAAGTCACATCCTTTTCACTACCAGCATCAACTTCTCTTCTTTGCCAAACCTGGTATGTTTTCTTAACTGTCTCGTCTCCTCTTCAAATCCTTCTGTTGAATTTAAGGGGTATTTTTGATATAAGTTATGGATTGGCTCAACTTGATCGTTTTTATTTCTTCGGTCAATTCTTTTTCGTCTCGATGCTAATGTTATTATATCTGTTGTTTGTTTTCAGACCAAGAACTAGAGTCACAAAATTATAAACGTCATAGACGTTTTAGATGATACATTAAACTTTAGCTCTAGTGTGAAATATCGAAATCGCTGAGACTAAAAACAGAGAAATGGAATGGAGACACCAAAAAAGTACAAAATAGTGAAATGAAAATTTGTGTTTGCCATTAAATAACTGACCGCTGAACAGGTCAGCTTTGAGATGGCGGATAGCCTAGACGAAACAAAAATAGAAAACTTATAATATAAAACATATTTTTATATTTTTTAATTAAAATTTTATTTATATTTATCTTAATTTATAGAAATTTTAAAAATATTTTAGCTTTTTTCTATTGTTGAAATACACAAAATATTTTAGGTATATATAATGTTTTTATAGAATATACGCTAAATTTTCATTCTAACAATATTTCTAATCTTAAAAAGAAAACTTAAAAGGAGTCCACAAATATGGGGTAGGCCAATGTTTGATGTGCTCCCTTTTCCGCTGAACGAAAGAATGACTACACATAAATCTGGATGCTACTGTAAAATTATGTGATCGGTAATATATATATGGTGAGGTCACGTTCGCACGTTTAGAGAGCCGGCCCTACGTTTCCGGAGGTTTTTTATCTAAAATTATAAAATTGTGTCTATTTTCATATTTATTTGTTAATATAAAAAGAAAAAAACAAATTCCCGTACGAATTTTTACCATCTAAATTTGTGGTCCGAAGCTTGCCTTTACTCTAATGATATTACAAGAAAAGAAATATTCAGACATTATAGTTTCGAGAGACGAAAATATTGTTAACATTTTTTTTTCTTTCCCGATGATGAATAACAGCGAAAGGAGGGATAGTAAAATCAAAATGCGACGTGTGTGGAAGATCACCAAAAGGTTACACGTTTAGATGCAAAGCTTGCAGTTTCCAGATGCATCCTGGCTGCGCTATGTTACCTCCTTCCCTCTCCTCTTTCTCCCTTCACTACCACCCTCTCCGCCTCCTCCCCGCCGCCAACACCACCGGAGGAGACTACTCCGGGGCCTCTGGAGGATTCCTCTGCGGAGAGTGTAAGAGAGGGAAGAGAACCGGGAGGGTTTACCGTTGCACCGTCTGCGATTACCACTTGCACGCCGTTTGCGCCAAAGATGCCGCCGTGAATGGCCTCCTCGCACACGGACATAAAGGGAGGGATAAGTCTCCGGCGGTTTTGGGAACGGCAGCGAGGTTGGCGTCGCAGGTTGTGATTGATTTTCTTGGTGGTATAATGGAAGGTCTCGGTGAAGGTGTTGGTGAAGCTATTTTGGACGGTGTAACAAGAGGCGGGGGCGGGGGCGGGGGCGGAAACGGGGGTGTTAGTAGGGTAATTCCACGTGGCATAGGAGGGTAATTATGGAATTTGGGGATTGTTTGATTAACTATTATGAATTTTTATACTTTATATATGTGGAGATTGCTAGGCGTTTATGATGCCTTTTGATAAATTACATAGATATGATGTGTTGGCGTTTATTGAGTTTGGGTGGGGGATTTATTATTTTTATTTGGTGATATATACAATAAGAAAATTTGTGTATTTTTTTAATTAATATATAAGTGATATTGTTTCAAAATGTTTGTGTGTTTTATTCATTAATTGATTTAAGAAGTAGAATCTCTTATGTTTCACGTGTATATGCTTAACTGAATACATTGTAGCTAAATCAAACGCATACAGCCTTTTGTATGCTTTAAAATAAAATATGGAAAGTATGTTAATTATTTGGCTTTTACTATTACATATCGAGAAAAAAAGGAAAGCGAAAAAGGCTAATACCTTGTAGCATCTTGGAAAAGAGAGGCACATCAAATTTAACTCGGATTCAAATCTTATATAATAAGAAATGAGACCACCACTCACATTTTATTTCAAATTTTATATCATAGAGTAAAAAAAAGGTCAAGAGTTGTGACTTATATCGCCACTGGAATAAACTTTTGAAATGTAACGCAACATATTATTTCACTTTCCTTCCATCTTTCAAGAGTTTCCTTTTGAAAAGTGGTATCATAATAATATAATCTCCTCTGTAGAGCATTTTCAAGAATATTTAGGTCTGTCGTTTATTAACTAACCAAATCACACTAATTTCAAAAATCTTTTAGTTGCGACAAAATAAAGTAAAATTGAATTAAAGATATCGTGACTTGTGATGTTTCAGAAGCTCGACAATCCATGTGGGAATCGTTAACCTGTACCTAATGGCCTTTTGGGCTCTATGTGACAGAGTCCTCCATCACCATAATGTCATTGCTTCATCCTCTATTGTTTTCCACCGACCTAGCTTGTTCCATATATATGTGGTAAATTTAAATAGGTTTAAAATGGTAATGCATTTAGAGAAAAATGACGAGAAAGGGTTACTACTTACTACTTCAACTTGTTTATATTATCCATTGAAAGATAATCAAAAATTTCTATTGATTTACTTTCTCGAACCAAAAAAAACTGTAGAACCAAAAAAAACTCGGAACATTTTAGACTTTTAATTCTGATTCTTCTCTAGTAAAAAAAAGATTTCTGATTCTTCATTAAGGAAGAAATAGGAGGTGCAAATAAATATATCCTTTAACTTAGTTATAATAATAATAATCATAAAACGGTAGAGGAAATACACAGAAATACACAACAAATTAGCCAACCAATATATATATATAATTAAAGAAAAAAAATCTCCGAGCTCCCTTGAGTATCGTGTGTAAGTCACTTGGTCGTTGTCACAGTCAAGTCTCTGAGATTTTTTCTTTATATCCGTACCGAAGTCTCTTCCCTTTTCTTATTTTTTTTTGTTTTTGTGAAAATCAAAAGAATAAATTATAATGTTTTTTTTTAATCTGGTCTAGATTGAGCCATAATCCAAACCTCCCCAACTGAAGTGAGATCCTTGTCGGACGATTGGGAAAGCATGCATGAAAACGCAGACGCAAACGCAGACAGTTGCAACCGCAAGCATTGAGTGAATGACAGGAGTTGGGAACAAACGGTGTGAACCTGAAACTCTCCTCTGATACTTTAGAGCCACCGTTGCACACGTGGCACAAGATGACTTGTTCGTTTCTGAGCTTAACCTTTTGCTCAGTCCGGTTTGGTCAACTATCTCATTCTCAATGTTTAGTGAGACTTGCTTATTTCTTTTATCTGCAAGTTTACGAGCCACCAAGGAGTTATAGTTATGGTTGTTCCTCATTGTAGCGTAGTTGTATGGAGTTTTCCCGGTTGCATCGCAAAGAGAGTTCCAGCTCGATAATCCGATCTGAAACAGAGAAACTTGGTTTTCTCAGTTTTAAGGATCACAAAAGATTGGGTTGAGACTTGAGAGAGAGGGAGAGATATTATACCTCTTGTGGATCATTGGTGAGTAGATCAACCATATCATCTGAACCAGATGTACAAGCAGCTAGATGTAATGGTGTGATACCGCCAGGTCCGGTTATATTGGGTAAGAAGACAAAATTTTTAGAGGGACCCAGCGCCGACGGATTAACCGAATAATGGATGAGTAGTTCGACCATTTTTGTGTTTTTCCTTTTAACAGCGCGATTTAACAACTGAGTCTCAGCGAGCATGTCCAAGGTTTCTTTGTTCAGCTCATCATTCACCACATTCCTATCTACCAACATGTCAAGGAGTGTTCTGATTAGAGCATAGTAATCTCTTTCAATGGAGCAAACGAGCAAAAACTTGAAGCGGGTAAGGGAAAAGACAGATTGTTCCTGAAGCTCAGAGGTCTGGTTCTTCTGGAAAAGCCAACCAAGCTCGTTCAAGAAGCACAAAACTTCTTCTCTTGATGTGGGACGGCGATCTGAGCTCCGTGCTTGTTCTTCTGTCATATCTTGACTTTTGGGGTGAAACTCTTCTTCGAGGCGATTTAACTCTTTGCAAATGGATGCATTGGCTATTATCAATGGAAAACTGTCACCCCTGAATCCATTTTCCACCTGTACACAAACTAGGCGTAAGACATCTTTATAAATATGTACCGACACAGAAAACTATTAAGCTTAGTTATATGAAGTCATACCTCAATGAAACAGCGTCCAAGAAAACCAGGATGTGAGTTTTGGACTTTGAAACTATTTACATTTAACTCGTCAAATATGGCTCGTCTACACGCTATCCCGGTTACCTCCATTGACACGTAGCTACCCATATGGGTGCAACGGAAACTGGCAGCACAATGGTGATAAAAGATTAGAAGGGAAAAAGAAAAGATGAGAAAAACACAATGAAACTTTGATTTTTAAGTTTTACCTGATCCCATCATTAGTCAAGCTTCTACCTCTTACTACCAAACTTGTTTCTTCACCAGCTACCACAGCTACAGGTGACACTGAGATGAGCTCTGGTGAATTCCAAGTTCTCCAAGATTTGCTACATCGAACTCTACCTGTAACCAATCACATGTTATGATCATTGGCGGCATAAAAATTGCAACAATAAAAGTGACATATAGAAGTAGCAGTTCATGAGCACTCACCATTTTTGTGTGATGCGAGCTGTCTGCTTGTGTTAACTATAAATCTAGCGTCTCTCCAAAAATCAGAATGAGAATTTTGTAGCAAAACACCAAGCCGCTGCATCAAGTTTTGCTCGAGCTGAAATAAGAAAATAAACCACCAACTACTCCTAAGCTGCACATAGCATAGTAATAATTCAAAACCAAACATTTAAATATTTTCACTCACCTGTTCCCAGGCTGCAGGTGACATCGCTAGATAGACAGATAGAACAACACATCCAGGCCTGATATAACTCTCCATTTCTGATGGAATGTTCGAAAGCCAGTTATATATCTGTAATAAAAGGGAGACAATCACTATGAGGACTCAAAGAAAAACAACCAATAACTTTATATTTCAGCGAGACTAGATCATGCCAAGAAATGATCACCTCAGTTCGTAATGTCCCAGGGAGCTGACTTGGATCTTTATCAAGCAGTTTGAAGACTATCTTTCCAGTGCGGTTCTGTTTGAATGCCATCAAAATTAAAACCATAAACGACTGGATTTATCTATGTACGAAAAGATGGTAAAGAGGAGCTGAAAAGCTGCAAACCTGAGCATCAGAGTTTAACCTAGGAGGAGAGTAGTCAGAACCAGAAGAAGCATAACCAGCCTGTTGCCCAAAACCTTTAAAATTTGCATTTGTAGCTCCTCTATTTGATGCACCAAAGAGCTCAAGGGGCAAGCAACCAGTTCTGGGACTTGTGTTTTTGTGATTATTAGACCTCATGGTTTCAGGGGACGTCTGCAATGGGAATAACTCTTGCATGACAGGAGAGGAAGATGGCGATCTATCCTCAACAGGATTACTGCTGGCAGACGAAAAATAATTTCTAGAAGATGCCACTGTCGGTCGACTCTCATTTTCAGGTGATGAGGTGAATAGTTGTAGAGACAAGCTAGATCTAGTGTCTTGACCACGTGAATCTGAATCTTGAGAAGGAGATTGGTTACTGCTACTGCTCCTCTCTCCTCCAACAGAAGAAAACCCAAAAGTTTTCTTTTCCATATTGCTGGTAAGACCGTTGTCATAAGAAGATAACTTACTCTTGTCACTGTCTTTGTTACCAAACCCACCTTGAGACAATATAGCTAGCGTATCAGGTGAATATGAGCCTAATGTCGCCGAAAGAACATCAAGCAAGTCCATGGTAGAAGGAGAAGCTCCATTCATATCATTCTGAGGGTTCACCTTTGGGTGATCCAGATTTTTCTTGGCTAAACTTCCAATATTGTTCAACTTGGAGACAAGATCCATAGGCAAAGGCAATGCATTTATCTTGCTAACTATCTGTAGAAGCTGCTCTCTATCAGGGACAGCTGGAGACTCCATTGGATTTACCTCATTCTTACCTGCAGATCGCGGACAACAAATCTGTTAAGATAAAACAAGAACATCAGAGCATAATTCCCAAACCAAAAAAAAAAAACTTCTGAATAGTCGCAAACTAGTACCTTGTGCACAAGCTAAGGCGGTTAACAAAGCCATAAGATCCATATTGGCGTTACAGGTATTATCACGGCTCCCCGGAACCACAACTCCATATGCAATCTCCTCAGGCTGCGTTGTTTTTCTCCTCCTTCGGTTGTGGCCAGCCAATCTACGCCTACAACTTCTCTTTCCCTCATCAAACTCAGAAAGCATATGAAACCTGTAAAAGTCATTTTAATGCCACATTAAAAAATCAGAGAAGAAAAATCAAAATGGTTACAGCAAATGAGACTCCTTTCTAACCTGCTACACTGTTGACAGAACCTCTGCATTTGTTTCCAAACGAGAGCTTTAGTAGCTTTGCTATGAACTTCACAAACTTTATGTCTTCTATGATAGTCTTTAGCATGAGACAAAATTTCACTACAATTATCCACCTGACACATCGGATAATTCCCTCCCGGAGATCCAGACCGAACCTTCTTGTTCGGTCTAGTGGTCTGCGTCATCATCGTCGTGTCTGCCACAACATTCAAACCACTTCCCAGATTCAAATCAAGTCCTCTTTCTTCTCCCTCATTAGCTCCACCACTCCTATTCCTCGAATTCAAATCAAAATGTTGTCTTTCATTCCCAAGCCGAAGAACCTCTGCTTCCACCGGTTTAGCTTGGAATCTCCGGCTATCCCAATCCCACATCTTAGCGTTCCATTCATCTCTACGTTGCGGCTGTGGCGTAGATGGAACCAACCGATTCGACAAGGAGTAATAAAGATCGCGTTTTCTCCCCATCGGAGAAAGTGATTGGTGAATAAACATCGGAGAAGCAACTTGAGCTCCTACCTCATCCATGTCTTTCAAAAAACTCCGATATTACTCAACAGAGCAGAAGAATATTCAGTTGGAGAAGAAGGAACCAACGTACCTACTCATATCTACCGCCTAGCTAATTCAAGCATCAACACGACGAAAGCTCGAGACGAATTTGGTGAAACATCATCTCAAATCGAATGTAAAACTTGTTCAGATTTGAACAAATTTCAAAAACGAATCTTTCAACTTGTAGATTTTCCGATCCAATTCAGGAAACAAGAGAAAAATATTAGATTTTTTTCCTCTCACCAGCTTCGACACAACTTGTTCAAAACAAAAATATCAAACTATTGCTTCTTCTTCTTCGTTTTCTTCGTCTTCTTCTTATTCTTCTGGTTAAGCCTTTTTTTTCCTTGTTCTGCTGTCTTTAACTCCTTACCTTCTACGATAACGTTTTCTTATTTGTTTTCTACGGTGATGGCACATTTTGTAAATTCGAACAGTAAAGAGGCTATTTGTTTAATTTATTCGAGCCGCCCATATGAGAAATTGAAGGATCCAATTTTTTATTTTATTTTTGCTTTTTATCCATTTTGTTTTCTTTTGTTAGTTTAAAATATTCAATACTGTTTTGTTTTTCTTACTCTTAATAAACGGATCCAACTATTTAGTTTCATACCACCCTTGCGGACTTATTAAAGAGTTCTTATTAGTCAACATATTTGATAGAGTTTTGAAATTTAAAGTGGCATGAAAATTTATGATCGTTCTGATATTACATGTTTAAGATTATCAATATTTTTGTATAGTTGAAGTTTGAAATATATGTACCTATTCAAAAACATTTTATACATATATTATGTTATATTTCGTAATTTATGTTTGCATTTTTTTATTGAGAAGTTAGTTATTGTGAGTAGTGGTCCTATTTGTTTAATCTTCTACACAAGTGTGATTTGCTTCAAGTTTATTTCCTTAACTTTTAGCTTTCTTAATCTAGTTCTCTCACTTCTAAGACATATTGTTTAACGTAAACTTTTATGTTGAGATTTGATGATTTTTCTTTTGTAACTTTTTTTTTAATATTAAAGTGTGATTGATCAAATTTATTTCAATTTTAATTCCAACCCATTAGATTTTGACGAAACTTATACTACGATAGTTGATACATTACCACCCGACATAATCTTGATCATCTCTCTCTTTTCTTTTAATTGTTGGACGTATGACGCAAGAGAAAAATGAGACCATCTTTTCCGGAAAAATAAATTAAGAGGTCACTTATCAAATGAAAAAATGTGTTCCTAGAGCAAATTAAATTATCAAAATGGGTTATGTACACCGATCCAACTAGTAATAATCCATAGTGAAAGCAAATAATAAAAATTTAAAGATAGAATAAGAGTCGAAACCACTATAGAGTACACCATCTTTTAATATGGGTCCCAGAAGCCAACTATTTTATAACTCATACCATCTTCTATAGCTACATTTATTTAATTTAAGTACTAGTTATAAACATGTAACATGCCTAAGTGGTGAGTGATAACGAATTTCTTTTAGGACGTGGAGCTCCTAACAAATGTTGCCTAACAACTTGTCTAATCGATTATAGATTTGGGATGTACAGAGCCTTATTTAAGAAGGATATTCACTTATATCTTATTTCATTGCTTTAAAAGTTTCACCGAAAAAAGAAGGAGAAATCATAAAATCAAATATGAACCAAGTAAAAGAAAAACAACGTTTTGCCATTGTGGTGATCCATGGTTTGAAAATTTATCATAGAGTTTGAAGAAACATGATTCTAACTTTTATACTGCGCAATTTCAATTGTTATTGATATCCTTTATCAAAAAAAAAAAATGCAATTGTTTTTGTCCATTATGGACGTTTTAAATGGTAAGAGTAGTTTGACCAAAAATAAATAAATGGTAAGAGTATTTTACCTTCTTATCTTTTTTAGCTATATTTTAATCACTTATTGGTAAACAAATTTTACCACTTTATATCACCTAATCGAACTCGTTACAATTTACACACCAAGCTTAAAAGAAATCTCGACACCGCGTTAGGAGAAGTCGTCGTGATCACGTAAGGTAAGGATAAAACAATCCCGCCCAAAGCTGTCGATACATAAAAAAGAGAATACGTACACATACGTTTTCTGAATATTTACAAAAATAACCTTCCTCTACACATTGTAGATTGGATTGGACAAGACAAGAGATAAAGAGGCCACACCTCACACGTACGGTTTTATGTCGCGTCCCTACGCGCGTGCAAGTGGCTATTTGTCTTCCTCCTCTTATTCCATAAGACGACGTTGTATTATATCGCTATTTATGATTTTTAGCATTATTATAATCCATCATTGTTAATCGTGTCTCATTTTAATCATCTCGTCTCAACGTTTTATTCGTTCTACATCGATTCTTACATTCCCTACTAGTGGTAGTGTTAATCTACGTATGCCTAGAGTCTCAATTGGTGACTTTTCTTTAAAATAATATACATGCCATAAAAAGGAAATGAGAAAAAGGAGAGGGAAATCAACAAAATTATAGATTATTTATAATTTTCTAGCATAAGAATGAAAGGTGAATTGTAAAAGTTGTAAGTTGAATGGGTAGCTAAAATTATGTTGTCAGAACTAATTAAACTATTGAAGTAATTAGAAAACATTAGAATACAGTAATAATATGTAATACCAACGTGGGGTTGGTTTAGTGGTAATTCTTTATGGGTTGAGGACAAGGAAGTCATGAGTTCGATTCCTGTTGGGAGGGGTCTATTTTCCGAAAGAGAATTAATTTAACATTGGTCTGGGTCCTGTCCCAGAGAAATTAGGAGCCCACGAGCTCTGAACCTTTTGGTTTATTCAAAAATAATAATATGTACTAGTAATAAATTATATAAAGCATCTAAACGGACTTCTATGTATATCATTTTTAGTCTAATATTTCCAATCTTCATTCTTCATCAACATTAATCTTTGAAAACAAAATTTGGAAAGAAAAATCGGATTCGTATTAATTCTATATTTTCACTAATATATTGGACTTAATTAAGAGTTGACCAAAAAAATAAAGAGAAAGTGAAATTGAGTTTTTTTCCTAAGTTCTTTCTTTAACTATAAACATGTCATCATTTTGTTAGCTGAATGTTACCTTTTGATGGTTATGATGGGAAAAGGTGAAAGGGAAATAGCTGTCAGTTGGTACGGAGAGTCGAATGTAATGGATTGTACCACAATCTCACTTATCATTATTTCTGCATTGTTGATTGTAACTATGATACTACACCTCTCACTATTTTTCATTTTTTCACTTATTTATATTGTATGACAAACTATAATTCTAAAAACCAACTTTTTTTCGATGTATAAGTTTTGGTTGGAACTAGGAAGTATTAGCTAGAAAAGATTATGGTACATATAAGAAACAAATGACAAACAACTAGAAAAAACATATAAAAAAATATAAGGGAATCAATAAAGGATGGACCTTCATAAAAATAGGACCAATTACGGACTGATATTATTAAACCCCATTTAAAAAAATAGGGACCTTCATAAACTTTTGTCGATATAATGGAACATGACAGGTTTCGATCATGCCAAAGAAGTTAATTCATTATAATAAAGTTTGTATTTGCTTGAAATGTTTATTGAATAATTAGTTCTATTATCGCGTACGACTTTTTGTGTTAAACAAATTATTCATTATAGAAAATAAAAATGTTGTATTTTGTTTGCTAACTGCTTGGTTATTTGCATACTATGAACTATGAAGTTATTCATTTGGTTTCAACATTAGGCTTCTATAGAGGAACACCCTGATTAATTATTTCAATGTGCATAAATAATAGAACTGCTATTATTGTATTTAGTGTGTCCTCCGACACGATTTTCTTCCCACCATTTTCAGAAATATTTTTTTTTGGTTAACAATTACTCATATATCCGTATTATACATATCTCTATAATCATATTCTTTTTGTGTAAATTACCAAAAAGTTATGGGTCGAAATCCATAATCCTGCAAATCCAAAAATATAACATGTAATATAGATATTAAACCGAACGGGATGAAAAATAAAAAATGAATTGAATTCAATAGATTAAGTAACAAATGATTAAGAAATTCTTATTGCAGTTAAAGTTTATATCAAATATATTTTACTATAGTTATTTAATACGATTTATAAAACTTTTCTTTCATGTTTGCAGTTATTTTTATCAAAAGTTAACAACAAATTTTTAAGCAAACTGAAGTATTTTCTTTAATATGATAGAAATTTTTCAGACAATTATTTTTAACACTTTATTAAAAGAAAATCAAACGAATACAAACTTTTTGAACCAGAAATAAAACTCTTTGCTAACAGTTTAAGAACCATATTTCCATTTTCGATTAAGACATTCTAACAAAAAAAACCATGAACATTCTACCATGTCGAAAATAGCAGTCCAAGAAAATTACTATAAATTAAAAATAGTCCACTGACCTACCGTTGATACTGTTTTAGGAATGATAATTTTTAATTCAAAATTAATTGCAATAAATTAAATTAGTCAATACCCTTTTTATACAATGTTATATATTAACGATGTCCCAAACCCATTAACTTAAAAAAAAAAAAAAAAGCAAAACCGACTCAGGCCACCAAATGTAACCCATATGAACCGTTTGGAAGAAAAAGGAAATAGAAAATGAAAGAGAGTCAAATGTCACATGGTGGTCCAAAGTCCAATCACAGATCAAACGTGCAATGTATTGAGCCTAATCCCCCGTTACCCTCATGCAACATGCTTCTTACCATGAACAACGGCGGGTTTTTATTTTTATTTTTCATATGAATATAAATATGAATCAGTGTATATGTGTGTCCTATCTCCATATATTCTATGCTAAAGGTTCGTACAATGATTGGAATTTTGTTATTGTCAAATTCTGAGTGACTTTACACGCACATAACTTACTATATATATGTGCTCTCGAATCTTTTCATGTTTTATAGAGTTGGAATATATAACCGGATATAAACCAACGTGATTTATAAATTAATATGCCAATATGTAAATAAAACATTACTACAAAATGAAACAAAACATTTGATTGTATAGATTTTAAGGATTTTGAAGGTCTTATATATAAAATAAAATGAGATACTATATATATACAAACGGCAAATTTGTAAAATAGTAAAGTTACGTTGTATACATAATACATATAGACAGTAATATTTTGTTGATAACTTTTTACCCGCAATTTTCTTTTCAAAACACTTAGTTTTAACTCTTTTTTATAAAACAATTCATCATGGATTCATGATATATTTATCAACGTCACCTTTGAGATCTCAAAGTATATTTGTGATAAGATTTACATCTAACTATGTGTTTTATATAAAATGATCTATAACTCTTGAAGTACTAATATGACATTTGTTTTTCTTTTCTTTCAAATATATGGTAGAATTTCAGGGGGAAAATGTGTATGGTAAGATGAAATATCGTTTGACCCGTGATTAAGTTTAGATTTTGTGAATAAAACTTTGAACGACATTACGTTAATACGTTTTACGTTAAAAGAAGAACATTAATGAGTAACTCTTTCGTACCGATTTAACATTTCTTGTTTAAATATGAGTGTTAGGTTCTGGACGTGGTCATGACTCATGACTATATAAAAGTACAATAATTTTCAATTATCTTAACCACTTAGACTATCGAATGTATTAACGAAAAAATTATTCTAACAGTGGAACTTATACAGATGAATACGATGTGGATTCAAAAAAATAACAAATATTGAAACATTTAACCTGAATAATAATATATTTATGCCACATCATGGAAAATTTTAATTGAATCATGAAATTAAATAAAAAATAAATAAAAGAATTAAGATATAAATTAAATATGATTGGTCAGAATTTTATATGTATTTTTTTCATTCTCTTTTAAAATTAAATATCTCATAATAAATAATTAAATTATATATATATATATATATATTTTTTATACCGAAATTTTATATTTTCTCGAACTCTATAAATAAAAACTTGTTTCAATTGATTTTAAACACAGATACAGTTTTTTTTTAAATGGATCCTAATGAAAATCCTTCAAACACTCATAATTAAGTGTGTTTTAATTAATTTATATATATTTAAAAAAAAATTAAGTATGTTTTAATAAAATTATATGTTTTAATAAAATGTAGAATATATGTTAAATTTTATTAAGCAGACTATTATAAAGTATAAAAATAAAATGTGCGTTGAATGATTAATTGGAAACGAAAAAAATGATATTTATGAGGAAGAAGGTGTTGAAAAAAACATACATTGTCGATGCTTTTATTTCAATTGACTGTTATGTGATGTGACAGCTTTAACTTAAAGAGAAAAACACATATAAATCACTTTTACAGAAAATCTTAGAAGGTTTGTATAAAATGTAATATAAAACCCATCATTTTCAAGATGGAGGAAATAATTCTTGACAGGGATTTTAAGTTTTAACACACGCATTAGTGATACACTGGTACTTAGATAGGGGCAAGAGCATAAATTCACATATGCTCGACACTTGGATTCTCGCTGCAAACAATTTTGATGTGTGGATCACTAGGTTCTTTGGGGTTGAGCCTAAACAACTGGTCCATGATGGGTTTGCAAAAAACTTCTGACCCAACAATCTACCTATTCATGAGATTAGTGAGTTAATCAGCAACCAAACACACAATGCTAATACTAAAAAAAGGGTGAGCCTAGCTTTCCTTCATTTATATAACAAGGGTCCCCCACTGAAATATTACCTTGTTTCCGGGAAATATATTTGTTATAAAATTTGATAAAAACTCGGAACTCGAAAGGGTAATGAGTCAGCTATATGCCACGTGTCTTGTGAATGTAAAAAGATTGGGCTGAGTTTGAACGCAACTATTTTGATTGATTTGCGGTGCAAGATTGGCGATCTTAAAAAGGCGATGATAAACTAATAGCTGGTTGGTGTAAGACGAATGGATATGTACTTACGAAAGGGATGTTGGAAAAGGGGATTGAGCCAACTGAGAGCAAACTTCTTTTTCATCGGCTATTCATGCAAATGCAATTCTTCTTCTTCTTCAACTATTCTTTCCTACCTTTTCTTCGGTTTATACACTCACACTAGTATCTTCAGTGCCACACTTCTTGGAAAGAAACTGGATGAGCCATGGACGGAAACACAGGACCAACGCTTTCTTGTGGAGCCTGAGAGCAGAGCAACCATCAAGGTAGAAACGTTGCTTATCAACACCCATTTCGTTCCTAGCAATATTATTACCTTTTTTGTTATACATTTTCTTATTCATATACTTTAAAAGCTTGCCCTAGCTCTGCATTTTCTTACTTACTGTATCTTCACGACACATCAACTAATCTCCATAAAGCCTCAAGAACTTACTGGAAGCATTACTGATTGTTTTTGTAATAACTAAATGTATAATAAGTGTTATTTAATAACCAAACAAACATGGTTAGTAGTAATTATTAGAACATAAAATGCCAAATCACTTCCACTACCATCTAAGTGGTGTATCACGAGTTTCCAGGAAAAGCCATGCTGCAATAGTGCATTCTCACTAGATCAAGCAGAAAATCAAAAGAACAAACCATCAAAGGTATAGAGAAGAGAATTGCTTACATTAATCAAAGCGTTAGTGTAGCCATGTTTTACAACAAGAGCTTGATAAGATCGACTCTTGGAATTCCCACTCTTCTTTCTCCTTCACTTCTTTCTTACTCGTTTCTATCTTCTCCTTCATTTCTGGATCTTCACCTTCTTGCATGTGTCCCATGACCTGAAGGTCACCCCTCATATGCTCTCTATCTCCAGTTCTAATGCCTGCTCAAGTTCTCGGAGTTGCTTACGTAATTCATCTCTCCCCCTCAGTAAAACAATAGCCCACGTTATAACTATAACCAAAATCAAACCAGCAGCAACTTGAACGTTAGCTTAAAGAAAAAAATAAACACCAAACACAAATCCAAACTAATTAAGATGAGCCAAAAAAACGTACCGTAAAAAGCACAAGTGAAAGTTTGTGAGACTGTGCTGCCATTTCTTCTTTTTGTTATATAAACCAGAGATTTGTAGGAGAGAAAGAGAGATTGACATTACGGAGAAGGAACAATGCGAGAATTACGACAACTATGAGTCCGATCCACATCCATTGCCGCAGTTTTCTCTTTCTTCCTCGGTTCCTCAAAGGCAGAGGAACTGATTTTGACTTGTTTTGTTTGAGAAACTGTGATGATGGTTTGTGAGATTTCTTGATTATTTGACTCTCCTCTACGGTCTGTTTCTTTGAAATTTCGATCTCCCTTGGGGTTTCGATTACAGTATCTGATGTCTGGATTGGGTTTTCTGTTTCTGTCTCTTCTGATGTAAAAATCCCCTTTCTTCTCTCCTTCTTCCTTAGCTTCTTTTCTCGTTCCTACGCAATCGAGAAGTTGTTCATTAGAGATCAAAACATATTTGTCGAGAGAGACACGACCGAAATATGCTTTATATTTGTGAAAAGGGAAAAAGGAAAAAAGTTACCTTCTCCCTTTCTTCTGCCTCCTTCTGAGCTTTAAGAATAGCTCTTGCTTTTGCCTTCTCCTCTCTCTTCTTCTTCCTCTCCATTGCCTCTTTCGCTTTGCCTATCTCCTCCAACCGATGCTGTTTCTTCATTTTTGCAGCTTCCTTTTGTTTTCTCTTCTCCTCTTCTTTCTTTATTAACTCCTCTTCCTCTTTGCTTAACTTAGGTGGCTCTTCTTCTTCCTTTGTTGTTGACTTCTCTATCTCCTTCTTTCCAGAAACCAATTCCGTTACAGTTGGTGCAGGCTGGTCTGGCTTCATGGTCTTTTTAGATTTAGTGGTCTGAATCTTCTGCTCAGCGGGTTTTGTAACAGTCTTACCGTTGTTTTCAACTTTTGAACCTTCATATTTGACGACTTTCTCTTGTTGTGCTGAAACTGGTGGAACGGTCTCAAGTTTCTCTACTCTGTCACTTGATGTTCTAAGTTTGTCCTTTCTTGTAGCATAAGTGATCCGGGGTTGTTCCTCATCAGGGCCAAGAGATCGTCCATCTAGGGTTCCTAGTCTTCTAGTGGTACTCCTAGTGTTGCATCTTACATAATAGTTACGGAATTCCTCGTCATTGTTCCACATATTCATGAAACTCTCCACCTGTTTAAAGACTACAATGAGTGCAAAACCGACATACAGGGATTAAAACCTTGGTAGAAATTTGGATTTTTGCTTATACCTGGTCAGAACAAAGGCTTTGCAGGGCTGCTCTGTCTTTCTTCAAAGCCATTTCACTTGCTACCCTTGAATCATCTCTGTACTTGAAGAAATATTTGTTCTGCAATATGAAAATTAGTAAAAGTGAAGAATTAATCTAAACACGGATGCAAGCATTTTATGTCTAATATCAGATGCTCTTTCGGTACCTTCTCTCGTTGTTGCTTCTTCAAATCCTGTAGGTGCGCAAATGCTTCCTGG
Organism: Cardamine chenopodiifolia; assembly: GCA_963922655.1. Lineage (NCBI taxonomy): Eukaryota > Viridiplantae > Streptophyta > Magnoliopsida > Brassicales > Brassicaceae > Cardamine > Cardamine chenopodiifolia. The sequence goes on along the minus strand of OZ000483.1, from coordinate 5,028,183 downwards.
CGAACAGCATCAGCAGCTCTGAACTGTTCTTGCAGTTTACTCTGCACTTTCCATTCCTCATCACACTTTTTTTTTGCAGCTTTTGTGACTGCTTCGGCTTTTGAGAGATCGTTTCTGAGTGTGTCTAGTTCCTTCCTCAACACCTGTTATCACCGGAAATGTCATATTGGAACTGTGTAAATGATATCCACAAAGAAAGGATGAGATAACCAAATCACCCTAGTGGAAATAAAGGCCTTTGAACCAAAAAAAATAGCTTGAATCAATGTCAAGACACAAGAACGGGTATCAACTAAAAAAATCCAGATGGGAATAAAATCCAGAGACTGCTGAAATCTGGAATCTGTAGACTGTATTGTACCTTCAAACGCTCTTCTGTTTTCTCTTGCTCCTCTAATGCTTGCTTAACTTCATCCTTGGTACCCATACTCGAAGATATCTGCTCACGGAGTTGCTTCAATTGCTTTATTTCACGAATATATCCTTTTTCTTCTCTCAGGGATATAGTTTCGTGTTGTATTATGTGTTCCATATTATGCACCTGATTGGAGGCAGAGAAATGAGATAGATTAGCATAATCAAGTTTGACAAGCTAAAAACTTGAACAAGACTTAGCTGAAATTGTGATCACTGGGAGTCTCACCCTCGAATCAATATCATCAACAGATGCAGCACTCTTAACCCGGCTAATCGCAGACTGAAGGGCCTCAATTCCCTGCCGTATTGAATGCATTGCTTTTCTTGCAGATCTCTCTTCTGCCATGGCCACCTTGTAACTGATATCATAGTCCTTACATGTTGCCTAGAAATAACCAATTCAACAAATGTCAGAGTCAAATATAGAACAAGATGCTTTGCGTAACGAAAAACCTCAAAAGCGATTCTTACTCTTATCTTTTTGATGTCCGCTCTAAGAGCATCTCGACTCTGTGTTTTCTGATCAACTTGGTCTTCAGCATGTTTGAGTTGCTCAGATAACTTTTCATCATCATATCTTGGAACTCTAGGCAGAAAGTAAAACGGTCTTCTCTCTATCTCTGCCGCTACAGTGTGCCCTTCAGAAGCATCAAGCGCATGACCTTCTATGGACGATGCCGATGGTAAATGATTCTGAGTTTCTCCAATCTCACAGGTCGAAGCTACTTTATCATCTGTTTTATCAGAAGCATCTCATGAACACCACAATTCAATTATACGGTCAACTCCATCCTTCTCATACTCGAGAGGAAAAGTACATAACTTAATTTCATTTTTAATTAACTTATTACCTTCTTTGTTTTCAGCAGGCTGGCTGTCCACGCCATCTTTAGCTCCTGTATGTATGGTATCAGTAGATGTAACCACTTTAGATTCAAGATCCTGAGTACAAGTCTTGCTTTCAGATGCAACTGAGGAAGTAGCGCCACTTGTCTCATTTTTTTCCTCCCTAGAATCCTCCTCTTCGCCTACCTTTACTGTATCGTTGTTGACAAGCGGAGATTTTCTGCTGTCAAAGCTCTTAGTATTGGAATCGAATTCTACATATGAATTTATCGCAGATCTTTCTTTGATATCCGATCTTTGCATCTCAGAAACTTCTTCGGGTGGAATGTTCTTACAAACATTAACAGAAGTGGTCTTCATCGCATTCATTTCTGAACCACAATTAACTTCTTTGTTTATTTCACCATCTTCAGTAGTGGTTGAAACAACATATGTTTGAGTGCATTCTTTAACTGATTGCACAGCTTCAGATATCGTGGCAACAGCACCCGTGTCATTAGCTGCTCCTTCTGCTGAGCTTTCTGCCAATTCAGAGGCAGGGGTTTTGGAATCCAACAAGCTCAATGGTCCGTTGATGTTAGTAGAGAGAGTCTCCACATTTTCATGTGATACATTCCCAGAATGATCCTCTGTAGATGAGTCTTTTGCTTCCTCAGCAGAGTTTATGCAAACATCACCACCAATATTTAAGTTCCCCTCGTTGTTGTTTCCTTGAACTTTCTTAGTTGGAGCATGCTTTTCATTCACGTTATTAACTTCTTCCGACTGAGCACTCAAATCATCTTGAATCTTCTGGTTTGTGTCAACTCCGGAATCCTCTGAGGAACCTTGACTTTTGGTGCCATTGGTTAGATTTACAGTTGTGTCATTCCTAGAAGGTGCATCCTCATTTAGCGCATGGGATGAAAGGTTTTCAGCACGCCCAGATATCTCATCACGTTCTGATTCCTGCTGGTTGGTACAAGGCACGGCATCAGAAATATCAGCTTCTAAAACACTCTCTTCGGCAACATTAACAGGATTCTCCAGTTGGACACTTTTCTCAAGAGAGTCCTCGATTTCTGACTTTGGGATCCCAACCACCTCCTCTGGTCCATCATCAGCCCTTTCTTGTTCAGACTTTTCCAAGGTTTGACTATCTTGGGAGACTCCCAAAACATCATCACCGACAGTACTTGTAGCCTCCATCTTCAGTTGCTCGGAATTCATATACTCTCCTTCCTTTAGATCTTTATCCACCACATTGGCATCAACTGACTCCAAAGAATCATCTCCTACGGTATCGTTTTCCGATATGAAAACGTAGGAACCATCGGTTTCGTTTCCGTTGCCATTATTGTCGCCATGGCTGATCCCATTCACCACGTCCTCTCTGGTGGCAGAAACTACTACCTCCTGTTTATTCTCAAAATCAACCTTCACCGACTCCTCTCCTTGGTCTCTCTCCACCTCAACCGGCATTTTCACAGCTTCCACCGATGGTATCACGGACGGAAAAGCTAAATTAAAAGCGTATGAACAAATCATATCAAACGATATTGCAACCAGATCTACCAAAAATTCAGGAACAACACGCGAATAGAAACCACACCGACATGGACAGAGATCAGAGAAATTTTCGGGAATAAAAACGATTTCAACTAACCTCGAGATCAGGCTTGTCGCCGGAGATTTCGAATGTTGAGATAGTCGGATCGGAAGGAACAGTGCCGGCGTTGACGGTGGAGTTATTTTGAGGAATTTAGGAGCGAACAAGAGAGAGTATATATAGACGAGGGAGAGAGATGTAGAAGAAAACAGCTGGCGAATAGAGGGCTTCCTTATTCAAAATTTTAAATCTTTATTTTTATTTTCTCGATTAACCAATTAAAAGTAAGTATCAAAACCGTGTAATTTTCGTTAATTTTGAAGATAAATGGATTTACCCAAATATTTACGAGTGTTAAGATTGTCAACTTCAAAATCTGCTGTTTAGGATTATATTATTCATTCATAATTTTTACTCTCTCCGTTTTTTTTAAAATATCATTTTAGAGTTGAATTTTTGTTTCAAAACAAATATTGTTTTACTAACTTTTTAGACTAAAATCCTAATCTATCCTCTAATTAAAACTAAATTTTTTTGAATTTAATTCAGTATTGGCATATTAAATAAGGGTGTAGTTGTATAATTGTTAAATTTTCTTAATTTGTGTGAAAATATCTAATACTCTCTGTTTCTTAAAAATGAATGTCTTAGAAATTTTTTTTGTTTGACAAAGATAGATGTTTATATTTTTTATGCAAAAGTTGTGTAAGAATTTTTGCTCTGTCCTATTAATTAGAGATAAAATAAAAAAAAATTAATATTTAATTAAAAATAGGGGTATTTTAGGTTTTGTCAAAAACTTTTTAATAGGTATAAAACTTTTAAATATTTGTGCATATTATGACGTCCTTAAAGATTAGTTTAGCTGGATTATGTAGTTTATCCAAATACTTATCACAAAGAAAAATAAGACTTTAACTTTAAATATTTATGTGGGGGTTGAGAAATTTTTTTTGGTTCAAGGAAGTGAAAAAAATAAAATATCTACAGAGTTTCATAAATGATCTTATTCCGTACAATCGAATAATGCAATAATTTTTATTTTTTAAAATTGAAACAGAAAGGAAAAAGAAATGAAAGTGCAATTAGCTGTTTGAGATAAGAAATAAAATATTCTTTAAAATTCGCTTAGAATCGTATTAATATAAAATTTAATATATCTTTCCTTTTTTGATGAAATTAAAATCTACTCTCTCTAATTCATATTAAGTGTAGTTTTAGAGTTTAAAATTAAATTTATTATAATTGTTTTTTTTGTATTTCCAATGCATTATTTTGATAAAATTTCTAGTATTATCTCTGTTATTTTAGTGTAATAACCAATGGAAAAATGTATTATATATTAATGAAGGATAAAGGAGACAAATTCATTATTATTTTAGTTAGTGTATAAAATTTTTAAACTACAAATAAATTGAAACAAACAGAAATTTACCGAACAGTTGTACGAATGTATCTGAAATTATGGTAATAGTCACATATTCTATAATAAATGATTTAACTGAGTTATTTAGATTTAGTTACACGTGGCGTTGTTTAAATAGGATGGACACACAATCTTTTTACATCACCGTGACAGCTATTTTAGTCATATTTTGCCAACTACTAATAATTAAGGGCCATTAGTTACTTTTATTTCGGAGAATTACCATATATTCGATAATTCGGGTCGGGTTGGATAAAGTAACGCGTGAGAAGAATGGGCCCCGCTGTTACCAAAACGGATATGCGCTTTCTGTTCCACACCGAAAACGATGCTCGTCTTCTTGGGATTCTCATGAATTAATATGTAATGTAATATCTAACCTCCTTTATTATTATGTTTTTCAATTACGCCTCAAATTTGTAATAGATTGAAATAGTAGAACAATTAAAAGGTGCTATAGATCGATCTTCAACGGATTAGTTTGTGGAATTCAATTGTATTACTAAGTAAAAAAAGCTCAAGTTTTTTTCTTGCTTATTCAACATATGACTAAAACACAGATCTTCCTATCATACTATAATACTATAACCGAAAAATTTCTTTTAAAAGTTGAATTTGACAATTTATAAATCATTTATCTAACTTGCATGATAACGAACATACAATTTATATATATGAGCCACACTTGTACTAAAAATCCTAAGCAATTAGCGTTCATAAAAAAGACCATCATGGTCCATCCTATTCTCAAATACGTTGAAGAAGAAAATTTTTCTTTTTCAACCTATCGCCGGAAAATGACGGTCTTGCTAAAATTCTAATGATACAGTATGTCGGTTTCAGTGGTAATGATATACACATTTTGCCAGCATATTAGGTCACTTATTGAATTTTTACAATTTGATTTATTAAGATAAACTCCTTAATATAGTTGACGAAAATATATTATATATACACGTAAACTGAATTGAAAAACACGTTAATACGGAGACGACTTTGTAGTCGCCATTAGTTTGGTAGCATTAGATTGACAATAAAGTGAGTAGCTGGTAAAACAAATTAACAATATTACCAACTTGATGAGTTGATTGGCCAAAGAGACAGCTAATAAATAGGCGTAAAGTAAATGATATGCCGCAGCACGAGCTATATCTATCCATTATCAATCAAAAGTAATCACTGTTACGAAATCAACTCAAAGATTCTCTCAATTTCAACTCACAAACTCAGTTTAATCACTCAAGAACTTATTAATTAAACATACAAAGTCAAAAAAAAAAAAAAAAAAAAAAAATTGATTATCCAGTTTAATCAATCAGTGTGATTGATCTACGTCTGGGAACAGAATCAATCTGGCAAATTCACTAAAGATGAGAAGAAATTTAGCTCAAGAATAAGTTTTACAATAATGGTGAAAATAAGAGCTCAACTCTCTCTCTCTCCTATCGCTTCTCTCTTTTTTCTCTCGCTAAGCACCACCAGAAAAAACAAGAAGCAATAATGCTCTGATTACACGAAAAAGATATTTTATGAATAACACTTAAGTTACGTGTCAGTCTAATCTTGTCAAAGCTTCTGCTAACATTAGAGTCTTTGACTTCATCTGCTTTGGTTTAAAATAATTCCTCCTAAACCAAATAAACCATCTTCAAGCTCTCTGGTTTAATCCCTGAAACTTGAATCATTATTGGTTAACTTCAACACTCCACCTTGATTCAATTTTCATTCTTCATCTTCACTATGAATTTGCACTCTCTTAGATTTAACCTCTGGCATAATTACTTTTGTACTTCCTTTACTTGAGCAACCTTAGAAACTCTAAAGCTGCCTCAAATTTGTGAACCGGGATGCCTTTTGTAAGCATATCTGAAGGATTTCTTGACGTGTGAATCTTTAACACTTCAACCTCTCCTGAATCAATCACATCTCTAATGAAGAAAAACTTAACAGACACATGTTTAGTCCTCTCATGAAATGCACTATTCTTTGACAAGTATATTGCTGAATGAGAGTCACACCAAATTGCTGAAGCTTCAGTTTGCTTCAATCCCATATCCTTTAATAAACCTCTGATCCATAGTGCCTCCTTTACAGCTTCTGTAAGTGCAATAAACTCTGCTTCTGTAGTTGACAATGTAACTATGTGTTGTAAATTTGACTTCCAACTGACAGTATTGCCACCAACAGTAAAGTAGTAACCACTAATGGACCTTTTCTTATCAAGGTCTGCAGCAAAATCAGAGTCACTATAGCCCTGTACTTTGAAATCCTTACCTTTCGTATAAACCATTTTCAAATCCACAGAACCTTTCAAGTATCTAAGCAGCCACTTAACTGCTTCCCAATGTAATTCACCTAGACGACTCATAAACCGACTTACTAAACCAATAGCATATGCCACATCAGGCCTAGTTCCGATCATTGCATACATAACACTACCTACATCACTAGAATATGGTATCTCTTATATATTGACACATTCATTTTCATCTTTAACCATTGTTAGTTTAAAATGAGCACCAATAGGAGTACTAACAGTCTTAGAATCATTCATTCTAAATCTATGAATCACCTTATCAACATACTTTTCTTGAGATAACCATAAAATTCCATTCTTCCTATTTCTCACAATATCAATGCCTAAGATACGACTAGCAGCTCCCATATCCTTCATTTCAAATTCTAGACTTAGAATATCCTTTAGCTTGTTAATTTCCACTAAGCTCTTAGCTGCCAGTAACATATCATCGACATATATCAACAAATAAACAAAGTTATTTTCACTTACATGTTTTACATAGACACAAGGGTCATGATCACTGCTCTTAAATCCTTGATCCAACATGAAGGAGTCAAACTTCTTGTTCCATTGTCTTGGGACCTGTTTTAAACCATATAACGATTTCTTTAATAAACAAACTTTATTCTTACCAGGACTTTCTTCATAACCTTCAGGCTGTTCCATGTATAAGACTCTATCAAGTTCACCATGTAAAAATGTTGTCTTAATATCCATTTGCTCGAGCTCCATATCTGCATTAACTACTAAAGACATTAGTATTCTGATAGATATATGCTTAACAATAGGTGCAAAGACTTCCTGATAGTCTATACCCTCCCTTTGAGAGAAACCCCTTGGTACAAGCCTCGCTTTAAATCTCTCTGGTTCCACCCTAGGAATACCAGTCTTCTTCTTATAGATCCATCGACAGCTTATTACTTTCTGGTTTTCAGGCCTATCAACTAGTCCCATGTCTGGTTCTTCAACAGTGAATTCATCTCATCTGTCATTCCATTTTTCCATTTCTGCCAGTCTTTACTCTCTTTTGCTTCATGATAACAGCTAGGTTCCTCATCCACATCAATCTCTTCAGATGCTAATAATGCAAAAGCAAGCTGTGTGTAATCTGAAAATTTTGCAGGAGGTTTTACAAATCTTCTAGTCATGTCCTTAGCCAAATTATAATCTTTCAAGTCAGCTACAACCTCCTCTGTTGTTTCTGGTTTGACATCATCCTTATCAGAGTCACTTGAGCTTTCTAAATCAGCTCCACCTACATCAGAATCTTCTGTGACAAATTTTAGTTCTTTAGAGATCTCAGTTGTCACTTTTCCTTCTTGTTTCATATCAGTTTGATCAGGTTGATCCACAACAGTTCTCAACTCTTTGTAAACAACATTCTCATTAAAGACTACATTCCTACTTATCACACATTTTTCTTCATCAAGCAGCCAAACCATGTAACCTTTTGTGCCTCTAGGGTAACCTAAGAATATGCCTTTTAAAGCTCTAGGCCTAAGTTTCCCTTGTTCCTGATGAACATAAGCTACACAACCAAATCTCCTAAGATGTCGATATCCTGGTTTTTTATCTAGCCATAGTTGTTCATGCACATTGTGATCAATGGCAGAGGAGGGAGAACGGTTTACCAGATAAGCTGCAGTGGATGCAGCTTCAGCCCAAAACTTTTCTTCAAGGCCAGATTCATCAAGTAAGCAACGAAACTTTTCCATTATGGTTCTGTTCATTCTCTCTGCTACTCCGTTTTGCTGAGGAGTATAAGCACATGTTCTAGTCTTTCAATGTCATTCTTGCTGCAAAACTCATTGAAACAGTTATTACAAAACTCCAAACCATTGTCAGCTCGTAAAACCTTTAGTTTCCTGTTAACCTGATTTTCTACTAGATCTTTCCATTCACAGAACTTGTCAGAAGTCTCATCTTTAGTTTTAAGAAAGATGAGCCATATCTTCCTGGTCTTGTCATCAATTATTGACAGGAAGTATTGCATACCAGATATAGAAGAGGTGACATTAGGAGACCCCCACAAGTCTGCATGGATATATCCCAAAATATCCTATGTATTGTGTCTTGCTATGCTAAAACTCAGTTTCTTCGGCTTCCCCATAACGCAATGTTCACAAAAACTGAGCTCTTTGATTTCTTTTTTATCGATTAAGCCCTTTGAGGTTAACAACTTCATATTATTCAGACCCATATGACCGAGGCAGCTGTGCCATAGTCTGGTATTATCCTTGATGCTCACTGTGTTGTAGCTTCCGGCTAAGTCTGTTTCACCATAAAAAAATGTATAATCCATTTTTCAGTGTTCCTCTCAATGCAGTCTTGACATTTTTAAAATACCTGACCTTCCCTGCTACACCTTCATGCTGATATCCTAACTTATCTAGTGTTCCAGTGGATATCAGATTCCTTCTCAGGTTTGGAATGTATTTGACATCATTTAGAACCTTAATAGAGCCACCATGACAGTTCACTCTAACAGAACCCAATCCCTAAGACTTTATAGAATGATTATCACCAAGCAGTATAGTTGTAGGATCACTTTCTTTAAAACTTGAAAATCAGTCTCTTCTCGAGGTCATGTGTGACGTGCACCCGGAGTCCAGGATCCATAGATCCTCAATCAGTTGATCATTTACACTCAAAACTTCAGAGAAAGTTAACTTTTCCATTATAACTCCAGCTTCTCCTTGGGTTTCAGTTTCGAATTTCCTCTTCCTAGCATAACAATCCTTTTTGACATGTCCATCTTTCTTGCAAAACCAACAAGTTACTCGAGACTTTGAATTTGATCTGCTTTTATTTCGATTCCCAAAGGCCTTTTGATGCTTAGTTGCATGTCTTCCTCTTTCATTTGTGTATAGAGCCGTAGATGCAGATTTCGAGAACTCCCTTGTTTCAGCCAGTTCTCTTTCTAACGACTTGGCCGATGACACAACATCTTGAACTGTTAACTCCTTATTTCCATACTTCAAGGTGTGTTTAAGCTGATCATAGTGTAGAGGTAGAGAGTTTAAAATCAAGATTGCCTGAACTTCCTCTGCAACCACAATCTCAAGACTACCTAATCCTGCAACTATTTTCAAGAAATCATCAACATTATCATTAATGTTCTTGGATCCATTCATCTTGAATGAGTAAAATTTCAGCTGCAAGTAAACACAATTTGGCAAAAAAGTTTCCATATACTCTTTATTCATTTGTGCTCCACATATCTGCGGCAGTCAAGCAGTGATTTATCTTCCTCAGAACAGTATCGCCTACATTCAAAATAATGAGATTCATTGCTTGTTCTAACTGATCTATCTTCACTGGATCCGAGACTGTCTTCGTCAAAGGCTTTGATGAAGTATCTTGATCCTCATCACCATTAGTCTTTGGTTTCTTTTCATCGTCTTTTGTCAACGGTACCTCTATTGTCAGCTTGTAATCCGTAATAATCTTCTTCAAGCCGAGGATGCCGAGATGTGCCATCATCATAATCTTCCATAGAGAGAAGTCTGAAGCTCCATCAAACTTCTCGATCTCGATCCGTTGTTTCGACATCGCTAATCAAGAACCCGAAGCTCTGATACCACTCTTGTTACGAAATCAACTCAAGATCCTCTCAATTTCAGCTCACAAACTCAGTTAATTCACTCAAGAACTGAATAATTGAACATACAAAGTTAAAAAGAAAAAGAAAGAAGAAGAAGAAAGAAGACACAATCTTTGATTATCCAGTTCAATCAATCGGTGTGATTGATCTACATCTGGGGCCAGAATCAATCTGGCAAATTCACTAAAGATGAGAAGAAATTCGGCTCAAGAATGAGCTTTACAACAATGGTGAAAATCAGAGCTCAAATCTCTCTATCTCCTATCGCTTTTCTCTCTTTTCTCTCGCTAAGCACCACCAGAAAAAACAAGAAGCAATAGTGCTCTGATTACACGAAGAAGATATTTTATGAATAACACTTAAGTTACGTGTCAGTCTAATCTTGTCAAAGCTTCTGTTAACATTAGAGTCTTTGACTTCATCTGCCTTGATTTAAAACAATTCTTCCTAAACCAAATAAACCATCTTCAAACTCTCTGGTTTAACCTCTGAAACTTGAATCATTATTGGTTAACTTCAACAATCACGTATATTATATCCCTTTTTATCAAAGTTTTTACAAGTTATTGGTAAAAACTCAATTGTACGTTTTTTTTTTTTTGACTTATCAAATTCTATGAGCGGTTATTAACATGGAACTCCCGTATGTGTGAAAAGAGTTTATGACTTTATCAATTCTCACTTTGTCTCACATAAGACCATACACATATATGAAATGTATTCCCTATATTCTTCTGTATACCTAAATATATATGACATATGTATACCTAATTATTTTGGGCTTAAAATTTTTGTTCCTGTTTAAACTGATAATTTTTAGAGTTACATGATACATTTTTCAATTATAATAATTGTTGTCTAGGTATAATATTATGAAAATCCTGAAATAAAGCACACCAATTTTGTCATAAATATCTTCGGCAAAACGTTAATGATAATGGAGCCACACTATGTCACATGATCAATGCTCTAATCCGCACTACGTGGCTAGCTGCTTGTTTAGCAGTCGACAAGCGTTTAGCTTATATACATGTATGTTTAAACGGAATTAGGCGGACGTATATATATATATATATATATCAGATGATTGGTGTTTATTTTCTATATATATCAGATGATTGGTGTTTTTAGAAAATAAACACTCATACTTTGATTTTTGTTCCAACGATATTTATGTACATCATAAAATATGAACTCAAATACACACGGCTGTTGTTATTTTTAGTACAATCAAAGTTATACATATTTGAAAACTATATTATCTCTGAGATCAATAGATCTGTTTTGTGTGTTTGATCAACAAATAATAAATATATAATTTTTGGATATTGTTTCGTATGCCCAGTTCTCACATGATCACACATGAGCCTTCGACTCATATACATGTGCTCCTTTTACTAATCTAAGATTGCATTCAAAGTAATCAGCAACCATGTCATTGTCACTATTTTAAAGTCTTCCCATTCCCTTTTCATTATTACCAAACACATTATTTTTGTCAGCGATTATTAATGCGAGGAATCAATATTTTGACAATTTTAAATCTTATAATGAAGTCTCTGGAGAGAAATAAATACCTTTTTTATAGTTTAACTTATTCTTTTTATCGGATTTTTTAAACTTATAATCAGATTAACAAAACCAAACAAAAAAACATGAAACTCTTGACCATCGTCTCATTACCTTGGGTTTATGGGGCCTGTGTAGGCCCACTCCAATCATAAAGCCACGGATGCAATATCACCAATTAACCCACTTCGTTAAGTTTTTTGAAAAACGCTGTCGTTAAGGTTTGTCACCTTAAGGCGGTTGCTCGCTAATAGCAAACACTCGCGGCTGCGTAGCTAAGAGTGTTACACAGATCCATTCGTAGGAGATAGAAGACGAGAGAACGGAGAACTCGAAATCTCCCAATTAGGGTCCTTCTGTCTGCAACCAGACTTCTTCAAGCGGTGGTTGATGTGATATCAAGCAATGGCTGGCTGAATCTTGCTCTGTTAGCTATGGAAGTAAGCCAGATGGTAAGTCAAGGCATGTGGGAGCGGGACTCCATGCTTCTGCAGCTCCCTCACTTCCCAAAGGAGTTAGCCAAGAGGTGCCAAGAGAATCTGGGGAAAAACATTGAAACCGTATTTGATCTTGTGGAGATGGAGGACGAAGAACGCCAAGAGCTTCTCAAGATGTCAGAAATTCAGCTTCTTGACATTGCCATATTTTGCAACCGGTGCCCTAACATTGACCTTAATTATGCAGTTGTGGGCAGTGAAGAGGTGACCCCGGGAAAAGAGGTCACAGTGCAAGTAGTGCTTGAGAGAGACATGGAGGGGAGGACAGAAGTGGGACCCGTGGATGCACTCAGGTACCCCAAGACCAAAGAAGAAGGATGGTGGCATCGTGGGTGACACCAAGACGAACCAGTTGCTGGCGATCAAGCGTGTCTCGCTGCAACGGAAAGTAACGGTGAAGCTGGACTTTGCAGTTCCGAGTGAACCAGGAGAGAAGTCGTACACACTAAACTTGATGTCCAACTCTTACTAGGGTTGTGACCAGGAGTACTCTTTCTCTGTTGATGTCAAAGAATCCAGTGCTGGAGATCACATGGAAGAATGATTTTTTTTTCAGGTAAGTTTCCTCAGTTTCTGGTCAGAGTTTTAGGATTTAGCCACACTGTGCACAGGTGTGGTTTCTGTATTAGGAGCTTGGCTTTACTAGGATCTGCTTTTGTTCTTCATTAACTCGCTTGATCTATGATGCTAACTTGGGTGTGAGTAATTTGTTCATCAAGGTGCTGCTAGTTATTTATATGCTTCTTCTGTTTTCTTTTGGCATGAGCTATCACTAAGAGTGTATATTGTGCATTAGTGTATGATGACTTGCTATTATGAAATAATTAGTTGATCAGCAAATTGTTAGAAAACTGCAATGAAAACAGTTTTTTTTTTTTTTTTTGTATTTGAAATGGAGAAAATGACACATGATTTATCTATTCTTTGCAGGCGTGCTGATTCTGGATTCTGGGTGCTGTTAGGAGTCAACTTGATGAGAATATAGATGATTAAGGTGTAATGGTTCTTCTGGTCTTTTATCATCCCCTCTCTGTTTGACCCTCTAGAGAGTAACTACGATTAGTCATTTTATGCATTCATCGAGTTTCTTAGACCAGACGATGATTAGTCATTTTGTTTGGAGAAGGAGAGGATGTCAAAACTGTATTTTGAGTTGATTAGTTTGAAAGGCTGAGATTGCTTAAAAAAAAAACAAATTAAATGCAGCTGTGTACATCTTTGAATTTGAAGACTCGTGAATCACATATAGTTTCCTTAACCAAAATGGACTTTTGTAACTAAAACCAAACTCCTAAAAGCTGGGTAATATAATAGTTGTTTTTCATCATCAAAGATGTTGTTTGGTATGGTGGTGGTATATTCCTTCCTCTTCACTATATATTTTGAAGTAAATAAAAACAAAACAAGTCCCTCACTCAAAAGTCTCATCTCTCTCACACACATACTCACACCAAACACTTGCCACAAAACCTAACGCCATGGATTCAGATTTCGGAATCCCCAGAGAACTCTCCCCTCTTCAGCAACTCCGCTCTCAGTACCTCCCCGAGCTTCCTCCTTGTCTCCAGGTTCTCTTTCTTCTTCTTCTTAGATCTATTGCTTCCTTCCATTGTTTCTATTTGTGTTCCAATCATTAGATCTATTTTGAAGACTTGGTTTACTTGTTTAATATCTTTATTCTTTGATTTTTGCAATTATCCCAAGATTTTGTTTGTTTCCTTTGTTTATTGTGATTTCTTTCATTCGAGGAACTTGCAATGCTGATGGTGCTTAAGCAGATCTGATATCTAGATTGTAATCATCTCCTATCTGTTTTAGTTGGATCGCTAAGTTTCATTCGTTTGGATTTAATGTCTTCGATTTTCATGTTTATTGCTGAGGTTTAACTGTGAATTTTCTTTTCTTGTTTAGATTGTGTTTGTAATCATTTGGAATACTCTTTGAACTTGAGCTAATTTCAATATTCTGCGTGATGTTCGTTTCAGGGGACTACTGTCCGCGTTGAGCTTGGTGATGGAACCACTGTGCCAGAACCTGCTGATTTCCATATCATGGCTCGCGCTTTCCCGCATACCTTAGGCCAGCCTTTAGCTCATTTCCTCAGGGAAACTGCCAAAGTTTCTGATGCTCACATCATTACCGAGCTTCCATCGGTTAGGTGCGCATCCATTTAATCTCTCTATTCCTGTTTTAAGATTGGCATTATTTTGATTCTCCATTGGAGGAAATTCTATTCCGCTGAAGCTATCTGTTTTCTACTGTAGAGTCGGAATCGTGTTTTCTGGAAGGCAAGCTCCGGGCGGACACAATGTAATCTGGGGTCTTTACGAGGCTCTTAAGGTGCACAATGCTAAGAGCACTTTGCTTGGCTTTTTGGGTAAGTTTTGCTGTCTCTGATACTCATGGTGAGCAAATGCTGCATCATTTTCTGTTAGAGATTTATTTTTTGTTTTACAATTCATCAAACTTCGTACTTTGTGATAAATACTTAATTATTTCTGCTAAAAATGTTTTTAATTACTGACCATAGGTGGTTCGGAAGGTCTATTTGCACAAAAGATTCTGGAGATCACAGATGATATACTCCAAACTTACAAAAACCAAGGTAGGTTGTTTGATGCAGGCATTGTCGTGATATTCAGAACCTTCTTCATTACCTCATTCTGATAAATTGGCATTGAAATATATGTTTTCAGGTGGCTATGATTTGCTTGGAAGAACCAAGGATCAGATCAGAACCACTGAGCAGGTTAACGCTGCACTCAAAGCTTGCACAGATTTGAAGATAGATGGCCTTGTTATTATTGGAGGTACCTAGCGTTTTTATTTAATAATACCATTGATGAAGTTTTGTCGTAAATTTTTACTAAACCAAGAAATTGTATGCTGGGATTTTTGAAGGTGTAACATCAAACACAGATGCGGCTCATCTTGCTGAATTTTTTGCTGAAGCAAAATGTCCAACAAAGGTCCTGATTTTTTCTTTAGCAGCATTTTCTTTTTTTCAGTAGTTTCATTTTAAATTTCTTTATGAAACGAGCTGGTCATTCAGTTGCATGTCTCAACAGAAAAACCTATTGATACTGTAAGTTACCCTTCTAATTTCAGGTAGTTGGTGTTCCAGTTACGATAAATGGAGATCTTAAGAATCAGTTTGTGGAGGCTAACGTTGGTTTTGACACCGTATGCAAGGTAAATCTAGACTTTAACAATCTGGTTATTTTCTTCTTAGTTATTTGTAGTAGCTGTTGCAGGCAACATGATGCCTTTGTCCTCGTCAGTCTTTACAAAAACTATATGGTTCTTTTGGCTTATGATGTATTGCCTCGTACAGGTGAATTCTCAACTCATTAGCAATGCCTGCACTGATGCTCTCTCTGCAGAGAAGGTAAATGCTATTCTTGCTGAACTCTCATGTTGTAAAAGATTGTTGTTAGGGTTTTCATAACCATGGAACTGTGTTGTCTAACTGCAGTTTATTGGCTTCATATACTGATGATAAGAAATACTTTGATAAGGATGTGGAATCTATTACAAAGTCAATAGTACAAAGTTGTGCTCTCTATGATTCTGACATCAGGTTTCACTTACTTTTTTCTATTGACAGTACTATTATTTCATCCGTCTCATGGGTCGGAAGCACTCTCATGTTGCCCTCGAGTGTACACTCCAGTCTCATCCAAACATGGTTGGTATTCGTTTCGGTTTCTAAACATAGACAATTGATTCTGTTCATGTGCTCGTATCTCCTGACCCTCATTGGCATGTGATATGTTTGTCTCAGGTGATACTGGGCGAGGAGGTGGCAGCATCTAAGCTCACCATTTTCGACATTGCAAAACAGATTTGTGATGCTGTTCAAGCAAGAGCAGGACAAGGTCTCATAATGAAAATTATATATGAAAGATTATGCAACCATGTATTTTATTGTTCGCTAACTCTAGTGCTACACAATTGTTTGCACCAGACAAGAATCATGGAGTCATCCTCATTCCCGAAGGGATCATAGAGAGTATTCCTGAAGTCTATGCTCTGTTGAAGGTAATGGTTTGATACTTGTAGATATCTGTATCATTTTGAAGCTAGTTTTCTTCTTTCTAGTAAGTTGTAACATGGAGATGTACTTTTTAGTAAATATCATGTCTAAGCTGACATTTTGTGATGTAGGAAATTCACGGGCTACTTAGGCAGGGTGTAGCTGCTGATAAGATTTCTACTCAACTCTCACCTTGGTCATCTGCTTTGTTTGAGTTTCTTCCTCCATTTATTAAGAAACAGGTTTAAATTCTTTGACATGAGACTTTTCTTTGTTTTCCTCCAAAGCTAACGAGTATGAATGCTTACAAGATGGTCATCTTTGTTGATGCAGCTACTTCTCCATCCTGAATCTGATGATTCTGCTCAGCTATCCCAGGTAAGAAGAAGAAATCAAAATGTCGAAGCTAATCTGTTATAAAAAAACGTTGAAATCCTAAATGCTCGTATTGCTTTCTACTCTAGATTGAGACGGAGAAACTTCTTGCATATCTCGTAGAGACTGAAATGAACAAGCGCTTGGTATGCCTTCACACCTCTCACTGATTCTATCTTTTCCTGATACGGTTATCTGAATATTGGAGTCATTATTGACATCAAGAAACATTATTGCCTACGCTGACAGAAAGAAGGAACATACAAGGGGAAGAAATTCAATGCTATATGTCACTTCTTTGGTTACCAAGCTCGTGGATCTCTTCCATCAAAATTCGATTGTGATTACGCCTACGTAAGTCACCACCACTCCCACCACAACAACCAACTTAATAATTTGGATGAATATTCACATTATTGAAATGGAAAAATCTTGCAGGTACTTGGACATATATGTTACCACATCCTTGCAGCTGGTCTGAACGGTTACTTGGCAACTGTAACCAACTTAAAAAGTCATGTAAACAAGTGGAAATGTGGTGCTGCACCTATCACAGTTGAGTTTTTTATCTTCTTCTTTTCTTAAAAAGATAGGGTTTATACAGTTTCTTTATTTAATCTGGTATAACCATTTTTAGGCGATGATGACGGTGAAGCATTGGTCCCAAAATGCTGGTTCAACTTTAACTTCAATTGGTAGACCTGCAATTCATCCAGCTATGGTGGATTTGAAAGGCAAAGCATACGAGTAAGCAGCAGTTATTGCAACACATTTACTTAATCACATTGATTGCCTCAAGTTTCTCAATTGTTTAATGTTATGGTATATTTGCAGCCTTCTGAGACAGAACGCACAAAAATTCTTGATGGAGGACCTGTACAGAAACCCAGGACCGCTTCAGTACGATGGTCCTGGTGCTGATGCTCAAGCAGTGAGTCTCTGTGTTGAAGATCAAGATTACATGGGCCGTATCAAGAAGCTCCAGGAATATCTAGACCAGGTTGAAACTTGTTCTTGTGTGTTTTGTTTGCTATTTTCACTGTATTCATATTTTGAACATGTTGGGATGGGTCAGGTGAGGAAGATAGTGAAGCCAGGATGTTCACAAGACGTATTGAAGGCAGCACTGAGTGTGATGGCTTCGGTGACTGATGTTCTCACAACTATTTCTTCAACTGGTGGTCAATAGTTTGCTTATAACGTAAGAGTCAAAACTCTTATTATCTATTCTCTTGTGAGTTTTGCATAAACTATTTTTAATCCCCACACGTTGTGTTTGTTGTCCCTTTTTTTTTTCTTTTTCTTTTGAGATGTAACTTTTGTTGTTATTTTTAAAGTTGTTGAGTTTGGAAAGAAAAAAAAAGTTTTGGATTATTGAGGCGCTATTCCACCGTAGTACCATACCAATCAAGTTTTTTTTTTCCTATTTTTAGTATAAAATTATAAATATAATAACTCGGCATACAAATAGCATCGGTGGATTCTGTGTTTGCTAAAACAAATTTTATCTTTGCTAATTTCACCGTAACAAGATTGGATAAGTAACATACTATCCTTATGTTTATATAATCTTAATTCAATCTTGTTTTAAAAAAAAAGTTGTATACATGTTTATATAATTTAATTTGATTACATAATCACAAAATTTTAAACCTATGTCGCTAATACAGCTCGTTATTCTACATGACCCAACAAAAACTGATTAAACTATAACTCAATCGAAGAAATGTTTTGTTCAATACACGATTTTAAAGCACCTAAATTAGACCACATTTGGATAAAGGAGACTACCACAACCAACCTCTCTCTATATATTTATAGTATGCTAAAACTTCATACACCAAAAATTAACCATATATATACTACATTTATTTTTTCAACAAAGTGAATCTGCATTGTTGATGATGGTTAAATCAAGTAAATGAATTAATGCCAAAGTAAAGAGAATAGATTATGGCGGGTTGATGACTAAATATTAAGAAAAAAACAAGAAGATAGAAAACAATAACACAGAACATATAAATTAAGAATAATTTATATTAGATTAGATTAAGAATAATTTATATTAGAAAACAATAACACAGGACAGATAACAGAAGAAATGACTCGGCATATTTTGTGATATTAGATTCCTTGAGCTCTCTTAAAGCTCTGTCTCCAGTCCAGCTGTTGCAACAAATCTACAGATTATGCCTACATGCAAACATATGCATAAATGTTGGCATTCTGGTGGGTTATCACTTATCAGGAGGTCTAGAACTACATTTCAATCACCAATGCTACATAAGAGTAACATTGTTTTCAGCTGTTAAGATTTGTCCAAACAAGACCAGTTCTCATGGATAATAAGAAAACCAATTGTGCGACCTCCAAAATTCTCCAGGAAGCAAAATATGGACAGCCTAAAAGAAACTTATTAGATATTATATTGTTCAACCTTAAACAAAACAAGTTCCTCAAAAGAGAGAAAGATCAAGTTTTGACATACCAATAGAGTCATGGACACTCTGTAACCAGTTTTCGATACTCACGAATGACTTGAGTGATCTGAGCATGAGTTCATCTTAGAAAAAAACAAAACAAACAATCACTAACAATTGGGAGAAAAACACAACTTTATTTGCATCATTTCCAAAACTAATGATGTAATAATGCTTACCAAGCATATAACATAGTAGGAACATCAGGTTTAGCTGGCTCCACATTGCTAGATGCAGCATTATCTGTTCAGAGATTAACCACGAATTAAAAAACTATTACTAATTAATCTTCCCAATCATAGATGCAATTTCATTAGGGCTATAGCGAACCTGAGGGCTTCGTTTCAGGTATGAATCTGCCTCCATGATTTGAATGAGACATATTTCCCTTCGGAAACCGCGATTTATAGCTCTGTTGCCAAGCGAGAACAGAGCAGAGCAAAGACAGAGATTTACCCGTACCAGTGGGAGACTCGAGCAAAGCGTGGCAGTGACCGTCTCTCTGAGCACGATCGAGGGTAGATATGACCCTTCTCATGAATGCAAGCTGGGTTTCGTACGGTTGATATGGGAATGTCACGTGAAGGCCTCCGATTTGGTAGAGATTTTTAGGGTTTGTTTCACTTTGTCCTTTGAATCAGATTTGCTGGTTGTGGAAACCATTTTCCGTTATCTAGATCTTTTGTATTCGGTGACGGAAGAAAAGAAGTAGGAGAACTGAGCTTCGAGAATTTTGATTTGTTAAGAATAAATGGGCGGGAACTTTCAATCATTTTTCCCCATTGTTAGAGCTTGTCTGGCAAGCTAAGATCTCAAAAACGACGTACAGTTCTGATCTGTTATTAGAGAACGGCAATACTTTCGAGTTATTGAAGATGAAGATAAGTGGGCTTCTCAAAGCCCATTTATCAAAAAAATTTGTCGGTTTAAAGCTAATATGGACCTTATTAAAGCCCATTTGCTAGCACAGCGGAAATAAAAGAATGACTAACTTATTTCGAAAAGACGATTCGATCTTTTGCTGTCTGTCACAGTCATTTTTTCGGGTTTTTATTTTTTAATTTTGTTTTTTTTTAATGCCTTTTGTTTATTAATCATCTGTTCGAATCGGGCAATTTTCGTCTGGACAAGGAGAAATCTGGATGTAGGTTTTTGATCGATTGCGAACCTCTGATCTAAAGTTTGGGGTAGCTCCGGTGATCTCTCAGATGGCGGGGCAGAATCCTAACATGAATCAATTCGAAGCGTACTTCAAAAGAGCAGATTTGGATGGAGATGGTCGGATCAGTGGAGCCGAAGCTGTTGGATTTTTTCAAGGATCTGGTTTGCCTAAGCAAGTTCTCGCCCAGGTTCAATTTTTTCTTGGAGATCTCTGCTTTCTGATTGTTTCTGGCGAGATTTTTTTAGTTGTTCCTTAGAAAGATATGATTTGGTTTTATACGCAGCTGATTTGGGTTTCTAAGATGTCGTAATTTTGACTCTTCCCATTTGAATTGTATGCTATATTCTGAGATTTTGAATAGCCACTGAAATGAAGGGCACTGGTTTTAGTTTTGCTCGAACTTGACAGCATCTACATGATAATGTCATCATTGCATAGCCTGATAAATTGGATTATGAATCTGTTAAAAAATTTCACATTATGGTACATTTGTGTTATAAGCTTTTCATCTTCCGTATACCAGTAATTATGTATTTGAATCTGGGAAATTTCTGGCATACAATTTTCTTAGAATGGTTCTAGTTAGTGGTGTTTGCTACATAAAACTGTCTACTGATAGCGTTGTGTTCTGTATTTGTAGATATGGTCGCTTTCTGATCGGACACACAGTGGTTTCCTTGATCGGCAAAACTTTTATAACTCTCTCAGACTTGTAACAGTAGCACAGAGCAAGAGAGACCTGACTCCTGAGATTGTTAATGCAGCATTGAATACTCCTGCAGCAGCCAAAATACCAGCGCCCAAAATTAATCTTTCAGCTATTCCTGCACCCCGACCTAATCCTGCTGCTACCATGGTTCGTCCCGTTTCCTCGACAGTTCCTCAAAATTTGGGGTTTGGAGGACCAAGGGATCCGAATGCGAATGTCAATCAGAATTATTATCCAGCTCAACAAAACCAGCAAATGAGACCAAATCAAGGAATATCTGGGCTGACTTCACTTAGACCAACGGCTGGTCCAGAATATAGACCAAGTGCCTTACCAGGTCAATTTCAATCAGTTCATGTTGGTAGTGTTACGCGTCCTCCTCAGGCTGTTCCCACTAGTGTATCTGATCCTGGTAGTTTAGCGTTCAATCTTAATAATTTGTATGCTGGAAATACCAGCGGATACTCGTCAGGCTTTGGAGGGGGCAGCTTAGCAGCACCTTCTCCTAGCTTAAAACCAGAGTCGCAAATTGATCCAAAGGCGCTGGTTGTATCTGGAAATGGAGGTGACATGTTTTCCTCCTTTCAGCAAAAACAAGAACCCACGCTGAGTAATTCTTCAATCAGTTCAGCCATTGTTCCTGCTTCTGTTGGAACCCAACCTCCCCCAAAGCCTAATGCTCTCGACTCCCTACAGAGTACTTTCTCAATGCTACCTGCAGGAAATCAGCTTCAGCAGCCAAGGCCAGCAGCAAGCTCACAGCTTGCCGTGTCTTCACAAGCTCCATCTTCCGGCTTGCCACCTGGAAGTGCGGTTGGATCTGGCCATTCAGCTCCTGCTGGAAATAACCAGCCTCCGTGGCCGAAAATGAAACCATCCGATGTCCAGAAATACACAAAGGTATTTATGGAAGTTGACAGTGATAAGGATGGAAAAATCACTGGTGAGCAGGCAAGAAATCTATTTTTAAGCTGGAGGTTACCCAGGGGTAAGGATCTTTGATCTTTCCGTCCACTTTACATGAAGAATATAATTTTGCCGTTTGTATGTGAAATAAACTGTTCCCTCTGTTGAAATCAGAGGCAATTCTGGATTGAAGAATCTTAAAAAAAAAAAAAATCTCATCTCTGTTCTTCATGGGACAGACCATGTGCTGTAATGTTAAATTTATTTGCTACCCTCCTGAGGCTTATGTTCCTTTAATAATATCTGCAAGTGATTATGCTAACATTTTCCTTTTGCTCGGTTCCAGAGGTATTGAAGCATGTGTGGGAATTATCTGATCAGGATAATGATACTATGCTTTCTCTGAGGGAGTTCTGTATTTCATTGTATTTGATGGAGCGGTATAGAGAAGGCCGTCCTCTTCCCACAGCACTTCCGAGCAGCATCATGTTTGATGAAACACTGTTATCTATCTCAGGCGCACCTAGTCATGGTTATGCAAATGCTGGATGGGGATCTGGTCAAGGTATTGCTCAGATTTCATGCATTTTAGTCATCTTCTCCCTTCTCCTGATACTTTGCTTTAACTCAAAATTTTCTATTGGAAGGTTTTGTACAGCAGCCAGTGATGGGTGCACGGCCAATCGCTCCAACGACTGGTATGAGACCACCAGTTCCTACACCAGTACCTCACCCTGGCAGTGGTATAGCATCTAATCAGCAAAGGAATCAAGCACCAGTTTTGGATGATCCTTTTGCAAATCACCTAGGTAATGGACATTCTGCAAGCTCAAATCTTCAAGAAGCAGCAGGGGATGGGGAAAAGGTGATCATTTATAACACTGTGATTATAGAAAAAAAAATAACAAATTACTTAAGCTTAGATGAGTTACATTCCCATGTGCATTTCCTTAGATGCTTGTGAAACACAATTTTCTAATCTCCGTATGTTGATGAAAAGCAGAATGCCTATATGGATTCCAGGGAAAAACTTGAATACTACCGGACGAAAATGCAGGATATTGTGAGTATTTCATTATAAATTACTCTTGTTTTTTGAGTAGTGAGTAGTGAGGAATGATCTTGATCGTCATCACCAGCTAACAGATTGCAATTTAACTTCTAAGGTCTTATGAAAGATAGAGCCTTGCTATCTAGTTGATTTTTTCTCTGAAAAAGATTGTGTATCTAGATTAAGCTGCAGAACTTGAATGTTATCTAGTTAATGATCTAATAAGCTTAAGATTGTTGTTCTCTCTGAAGTTCTGACCTTATCGTGTAGGAACACATTTCCTGTTTAAGGCTTTGCTATCTAGAGCTAGTTCTTCAGCATGTTCTATTATTTTATTTTTAGATCATATATACATTGCGTGTGAGAGAGTAAGTTTCCTGTGCTGAGATTCAATTCTTATGATGCCACCTTTTTTTCCTCTTTCTGTCAGGTCTTGTACAAAAGCAGGTGTGACAATAGATTAAATGAGATCTCCGAAAGGGCTTCTGCTGACAAGAAAGAGGTGCTTTTCACGTAGAGAATCACTTTCCTAATTTATTTAGAGGCAATTCTGTCTTATCCAGAATAATATCTGCTGCAGGCTGAAACATTGGCAAAGAAGTATGAGGAGAAGTATAAGCAAGTTGCAGAAATAGGGTCAAAATTAACTATTGAAGAGGCCAGGTTCCGCGAGATTGAGGTATGACTAATTCCTTCGGCTGCCACGCAAAGTGGCCACAACTAATGTACATTCCAGCCGTATGGATTTTCTTCATTGCCTCTGTGCTTTTTTCCTCCAATACTAGGCTTGTCTTTTTTTCTGAACTTCATCACTGTTCTTTCTTTTCTCTTCTCTGGATCATGTTGTGCGTTTTGTCCTGTCCCCTTATTCTATATCCCAATTTTCTTTTCACCCACGTTTGCTGGTGAAGGGGCTTTGAATAATTATTTAGCACATCTTTCACGGAAAGTTGTTACTTATTGAAGTTTTGCTAACCCATCCAGGAGCGGAAGATGGAGTTGAGTCAAGCAATTGTGAACATGGAGCAAGGTGGTAGTGCTGATGGTCTTCTTCAGGTACATGCTATTCTCTATGCTTATGTGATACCTAAACTATTATCTGTTGTACATAATTGATTTGATGCTTTACGGGGCACACATTTAGGTCCGGGCTGACAGAATACAATCAGATCTAGAGGAACTGATGAAGGCCTTAACTGAACGTTGCAAGAAACATGGGTTGGAGGTTAAGTCGAAAGCCCTTGTAGACCTTCCAGATGGTACTACATCGGATCTTGTCGGCTTTTGACTTCTTGCTTTCATTGTAGATGAATGCAAATTAAGTGTATTTTGCTAACAAACAAATCATTTGAAAACTTTTGATGTTTGTGACTTAAAGGTTGGCAACCTGGAATTCAAGAAGGGGCAGCTCTTTGGGATGAAGATTGGGATAAGTTTGAAGATGAAGGTACATTCATTTTCCTATCTTTCTATTACTAATACATTTAGATATCTATAGTTCAGCATTTCACAAGGACAGTGACTGATAACCTCCCACTCCTAGGATTTGGCAATGAGATCACTTTTGACAAATCAAAAGAGGAAAAGTCATCTGGTGAGAAGGAAAATGGTACGGTGGATGATGGTGGTGGACCACCTGATTCGCCGACTCATTTAGCTGAAAACTATGAACCTTTTTCAGAAACCTCAGACCGTCACCATGAGAGTGAATATGGGACAACTCTCAGTGAAGATGAATCAGGCGGAAGTCCTAGAGACAGTCCTGTCTCTAGGACTACTGCTACTGAGGTTCCATCTCCAGATTATTCTCAGGGGAAGAATTCTGAATTCTTTGATGACTCGAATTGGGCAAGTGCATTTGACACTAACGATGATGTGGATTCAGTTTGGGGATTTGATGCATCAAAAAGCCAGGTTAGTGCAGAATCTCGTTCTAAAATCACTCCATCCATCAAAATATTGACCCAAACCTTTCAGTTGTGATAATCGAATAGACATTGAATTGATCTTTGACTTTATACAAGATTTTGAAAACCTGTATCTTGATTAAGTTCATGCTTTCGGATTTGGGATGGTGCATTTGCCTTCTGTATGCTAAATCATTTAGGTACCTATTCTGAGTCTTAACCAAGCTTAGCATTTTAAATATCGACATTGGCAGGATGGAGATTATTTTGGATCTGGTGGCGATTATGGTGGAAGCTCAGGAAGAGCAGATTCTCCAAGTTCAAGAAGCTTTGGCGCTCAGAGAAAGAGCCCATTTGCTTTCGATGATTCAGTTCCCAGCACTCCACTCTCAAGATTCGGGAACTCTCCACCTCGGTACAGCGATGCATCAGCCAGAGATAATAACTTTGATAGCTTCTCCAGATTTGACTCCTTCAACACCAGTGAAGCAGGTGTCGGATTTTCCTCCCAGCCCGAGAGACTGTCTCGGTTTGATTCCATCAATAGCTCCAAAGACTTTGGTGGTGCCTTCTCCAGGTTCGACTCAATTAACAGTTCCAGAGACGTCACTGGAGCTGAGAAACTTTCGAGATTTGATTCCATCAACAATAGCAGAGACTTTGGTGGTCCCTCGCTTGCAAGATTCGACTCCGTGAATAACACAAAGGATTTCAGTGGCAGCCATGGATACTCGTTTGATGATGCCGACCCTTTTGGTTCCACGGGTCCCTTCAAAGTCTCTTCAGATGAAAGCCCCAAGAAAAGGTCAGATAATTGGAACTCATAGCCTCAATTTATTATCATTCCTTTTTTTCCTCGCTTGGTGAACTTGTGGTTGTTTCATAAAAAGCTTATAAATTATTTCCCCAAATTCTGGTTTTGGATGAGACAATAGCTTTAGACTATTTGTAAGTTTGTTTTTGTATGGGTTTCCTACTGTATCTCTGTTCTGTTCGTATGAATTCATTTGCTTTATATGAAAGAAATATTTGATGCTTCCGTCGTGAAGAACGAATAAAGGACAATGTTATTGTGTTGTGTACAAGATTCTACTTTTCTCCATCTTTCTGATTCTTTTTCTCCAAAATGTTTTATTATTTTGCTACTTCCTTATCTCAAGGTCGTGAGAAAAACTGGTAAAATAACAGATCGTGTTTATACCGAATGTGGTAGCTACAAATTGAAAATCGAGCTAATGCATTGGCATATTCTATCCCTCTAAAGAAGGATATATGATTCACATCACCAAATTTCCATTATCAATGTAACCTCAGTATTTGAGGTTGGCTCCATTCTGCTTCCGCTGAATCCATTGAGCACATTTCAGGGTCAGTCATTACCTAGGAGGCTAGGAACTTCACTTCTTTGTAATTCGGTCAATGGCAGATAGCATCGATGATCGGGCATTGGCTATTTCCACGAGAGTTTCAAGAGCTATCCAAAGAAAATAAAAATACGTGAAATTCAGCTGTAGGGTAAGCTATAATTTTCTGAGTACCCTTGTGGTGATGAATGTTACCCGTCTCAAATGATAGTTGAGCGCCACGCAGCTTAGGTGAGACTAGACCTCCAAATATCAAAAGAGATTTTGCTCGTTCTTTCTTAATCTAGAGATTAACACATCCAGATTAGTAAAACCCGTATTGTACATTTCAAAAACAAAGTGTCTGCAAAAGATAGAATGATAGCTCACCTCTTTATCAGCTGTTAACATGGTTTCATCCTTGTCTGATGGTTTGTCTTCTATTAAACAACATAAGCAAGAGATGAGACACAGACAGACAAAGGGCACATAATAACCAACAGATAAGTCTTTTTTACCAGAAACGCCTCGATGCCGTAGCTGTGGGCTGATAGGCGACCCTATCTCCGAATCAGCATCAGTAGAGAAGTCTTTGCCTTTCCCGCTACCGCCCTTGGAAGCCCACTTGGACAGAGCAAAACGAGGTACTGATCCCAAAGATTCAACTACAAGATTTCCATAGACTTGTATATAAGTGACTTCCCCACAAAAAAATGCTAAGGTTACATAAATACATAGCATATAAATGTGAACCATTAAACTATCAAAAGCTCTTCTGTATCAACCATGAGTATCGAAAAAATTTACTCTCTTGCTCTGTAACTTGCAATGTTGAAGCAGCGGGATGATACTTGAGGTCTAAGAGAGTGCTGTTGATACGTAAAGTTCCCATAGAGTGTCGAGCACTAGCTAGATCAAACCATCCCTGCAAAAAAAAACATACATTTCAGAAAGTTTCTATACCCAATAAGTTAAGTAAGGCATAGTCTCGTCATATCAGTGAAGCAAATTAATGAACACGTTTCTTCTCATGGTATATAGAGACAACATAACTTAGCCAACTCATACAAAGTCTAAACTTTGAAATTACATAGAGACCAAAATTAACCAAAATTTTTAACTAAACACAAGCTAAGTTACATCTTCCTTTTACAGAGACCATCTATTATATGTTCGAGAGAAGCCAATCAGCTTCGATTTAAAAAACAAAACCATCTAAAGTCATGATATATACCAGAACTTGAGAATTATTCCTATAAGATCCCATTTTAGCAAAGGAAAAAGAGGAAAATATCAATTCCATTACCTCTCGAAGCTTTGAATTTACGGAATCCATAAGCGTTAAATACCCATCTAATGAATCTAGGAACTGCAACACCTTCTCATCTCCTCCCTCTTTTTCCAGCTCTGCTTCGTTATTTACATCCTTGGATTTCTCTTCTTCCTCGTAAATCTCAATTCCTTCCTCTCCCGCCATCGAAATTTAGCTCCAAACACAGGAATGAACAAATCTGAGATCACACCAAAGCGATCGAGAGAGAGAGAGAAACTCTCGAGTAAACGGGGCTATTTTCGTAATATTCCAATTATTTTAAGCCCATTACTCTCATTAAGCCCATTAGCCCAAGTTGGGTAATTTACCCGACAGTATTTTTCCGGATTTGGAATCTAGAGTGTGAACACAGCCAGGCTGTTAGTCTCTGGTTGTCAAGTTGGCGTTTGGTGGCTCCACGTCTCTCTCTCAAGACTTTTCGAATTTGGTCAACCTTTCGGGCTTTTATATTTTTCCAATTTATTTCAATGAAGTACTAAATTTTCGATTTTTTTCCATTTTCCTCTAACACATCTTCTCCCTTCCTTCCTCTTCGCTTTTACCTGTCTCTCTCGCTCTCTCGCTCTCTCGCACGGGGACAAAAACAACACTGTTGAGCTCCTATAGCTCCAGATTAGAGTAGGAGCTCGCTCAATTGCGTGCTCTTCGATCCATGGACGACAAAGAACTCACACTTTCTCGCGCGTTTTTTGCTCAAGGAAACTAAGAAGTGGTCATTTTCCGAGTTGTCAACTTAAAAGGATTAACTAAGGATTTTGTCTTTTTTCTTTTCTCTAGCTTTGAGGTACTTCTTCAATCGGACCTTGTTGGTGTGAATTTTTTCTCTTTTTGGTATTTTGAAATGCTTTCTTCAGAATTTTTTTTGTTTCCGGTCTCCTCAAATATTACTAAATATGGTAATCTTGCTATATTAGGGTTAATGGGAATGTTGATTTTGGAAAGTATTGCTTTTTGTATTCAAGGTTATAGTTTTGAATGAAATACTGAGTTTTCTTTTATTCCTTTTGCTGTTTGAATTGTGAAGGAACTTAGCTAAATCTGGTATTATCCCCTTTTGTGTTTCTGCTTCATTTATTATCAAATTTAGATACTTTTTTAACCAGACTCTTGCAATTATGAATCCAATTTCCTGTAATGTGTTTTCCTGTGAGATCTGTTTCGTAACCATAAGGTGTTTGGTTATTTTGCAGTGACTGTGAATGATTAAGATGGTTGGAAGCTGGGATGGAAGCCAATCAGATGATAGCTCTCATTTTGACAGAGGGGTTGATCATATCTATGAAGCATTTATATGTCCATTGACAAAGGAGGTTATGCATGATCCTGTCACTTTAGCGAATGGCCGGACATTCGAGCGAGAAGCCATTGAAAAATGGTTCAAGGAATGTCGGGACAGTGGAAAACCTCCATCTTGCCCTTTAACTTCTCAGGAGCTGAGTAGCTCTGATGTAAGCCCTAGCATAGCTTTACGTAACACAATCGAAGAATGGAGATCCAGGAATGATGCTGCCAAGCTTGACATTGCTCGTCAGGCGCTATTTTTAGGAAATTCTGAGACCGATATTTTGCAAGCTTTGATGCATGTGCGGCAAATTTGCAGGAGCATCCAATCAAATAGGCATGGTATGCGCAACTCTCAGCTTGTCCGTACGATCATCGACATGTTAAAAAGTACTAGCCATAAAGTGCGGTATAAGGGTCTACAAACTCTTCAAGTTGTCGTTGAAGGAGATGATGAGAGCAAGGTTGAATTTGATTTCTGTCATTCTCTGCTGAAAATGTTAATATAGGATTGTAATGGAAAATTGAGTGGATGCTAATTAAAGTTTCAGCATCTTGCAGGCTATAGTAGCTGAAGGGGACACTGTGCGTACACTAGTTAAGTTCTTATCACATGAGCCATCAAAGGGAAGGGAGGCAGCTGTTTCTTTACTGTTTGAGCTCTCCAAATCAGAATCTTTGTGCGAGAAGATTGGTTCCATTCATGGAGCACTTATATTATTGGTTGGTATGACAAGCAGCAACTCGGAAAATATCTCAATCGTTGAGAAAGCTGATAGAACCTTGGAAAACATGGAGAGGTCAGAGGAAATTGTTAGGCAGATGGCTTCCTATGGTAGACTCCAGCCTCTTTTAAGAAAAATCCTTGAAGGTGAAAGAATTGCTTTTCTTTGCTTGGTTTTGATTTAACGACATTCTCTCTGCTTTATTTACATTAAACATGTTATCATCTTCCTTCGGCCATATAGATGCATAATAATGGTTTTGGTATTCTGCCTTATAATTAGCTTTATTCTACCAGATCATGTTTCTTCTACCCAGATTGTCAAATCTTGATTTTATTTTCCTCTGTTATATGTCGAGTTTCATGCATGAATTATGACACCACATGTCAAAAATGATCTGCAGGTTCACCTGAAACAAAACTCTCTATGGCTACCTTTCTCGGGGAGCTTCCCTTAAATAACGAGGTGAAGGTTCTTGTGGCTCAGACTGTGGGTTCTTCTCTTGTGGATCTTATGAGAAGTGGTGACATGCTTCAACGGGAAGCTGCCTTGAGAGCTCTTAACAAAATCTCATCGTTCGAAGGGAGTGCTAAGGTCTTAATCGACAAAGGAATTCTCCCCCCACTTATCAAAGATCTGTTTTATGTAGGGCCAAACAACCTTCCAATTCGGTTGAAAGAAGTCTCTGCCACTATTCTCGCTAACATAGTGAACATTGGATATGACTTTGACAAAGTCACTCTTGTTTCAGAAAACAGAGTGGAGAATCTCTTGTATCTAATTAGCAACACAGGTCCAGCGATCCAGTGCAAGCTGTTGGAGGTTCTTGTTGGACTCACCAGTTGCTCAAAAACAGTTGTACATGTAGTTTCTGCAATTAAAACCTCCGGTGCAATCATCAGTTTGGTTCAATTTGTAGAGGTCCGAGAGAATGATGATTTGCGTTTGGCTTCCATAAAGCTTCTTCATAACCTTTCCCCATTCATGAGTGAAGAACTAGCCAGCGCCTTACGTGGCACTGCTGGACAGCTCAAAAGCCTTGTTGCAATCATTTCAGAGAAGACACCAATCACTGAAGAACAAGCTGCAGCTGCTGGGCTCTTAGCTGAATTGCCAGAGCGGGATTTGGGTCTTACTCAGGAAATGTTAGGAGTTGGGGCTTTTGAACAAATCATCTCCAAGGTGATTGGAATCCGCCATGGGGACATCAAGGGAATGCGGTTTGTGAGTCCTTTTCTGGAAGGACTTGTGCGTATACTTGCTAGGATTACTTTTGCACTCAACAATGAGACTCGGGCCATTTCCTTTTGCCGTGAGTACGATGTTGCTTCGCTCTTCATTAATCTGCTTCAATCCAACGGTCAAGACAACATCCAGATGGTTTCTGCCATGGCTTTAGAGAATCTTTCACTAGAGTCTATAAACCTGACACGAATGCCCGATCTGCCTCGTCCGAACTACTGTGGCTCGATCTTTTCATGTATGAGCAGACCGCATGTTGTAACCGGGCTTTGCAGGATCCACCAGGGAATATGTTCTTTAAGAGAAACATTTTGCCTCATCGAAGGAGAAGCTGTGGAGAAATTAGTGGCTCTATTGGACCATGAAAATGAGAAAGTGGTAGAGGCTGCACTTGCAGCTCTTTCAAGCTTATTAGAAGACGGGTTAGATGTAGAGAAAGGGGTCAAGATACTTGATGAAGCGGACGGAATACGGCATATACTAAACGTCCTGATTGAGCATCGAACAGAGAAGCTGAGGAGGAGAGCGGTTTGGGTGGTGGAAAGGATCTTGCGGATTGAAGATATAGCAAGAGAGGTAGCAGAAGAACCAAACCTGAGCGCTGCGCTTGTGGACGCTTTCCAAAACGCTGATTTTCAAACGCGACAGAATGCTGAGAACGCGCTGAAACACATCGATCAGATCCCAAACTTCTCAGGTATATTCCCAAACATGGGATAGATGAGATCTCTTTTAAAATGTCCAGTGAGTTTTAGTGAGATTTAAAACTGTGGTTTTTGATGGGATTACTTTGTTAATAGGCATCCAGTTTCTTCTGGGTATATATATTGTAAATTTCTATTCCTGTTTGCGTGTGCTTTAAGCTATTTGATTTGTTTGTTTATCTCCGACGGAATCATTAAGCTATCGGCCTCAGATTAAAAGGCATATGTTTGAGGAAATTGTGATTATTTTTTCATCAAATATATTTGAGGTCACTGATTATAAGATTAAACCAATACTAGAATGCACTTTATTAATTTGTAGAAAAATCTTAGCCCTAAAATCTAGGAATTAACTCTTCTAAAGATGACAATGCACTCACTAATTCCTGACGAGAAATCAGCTTCTCGTACGCCTGATTCTTGTGCGTGACCAGAGCATTGAGGCTATGAACACACCACAATATCTTAAAAAGTATAAAACCATATTTAAAACCGAAGTTGTTTGAAAATTATCAATATATTTGACTAATACTCGAACTTGAACCGAAACTGAAATCATAGACAAAACCATCCATAATAGATTAGTTTTATTTTGGCTACTATTATTATTCATAAACCAAAAATCAGGAAATCGAAACCAAACCAAAAACATCCGTAGTTAATTTATCACAATTAACCAGACCCATAATAACCTTTATGGAGGAGATACGTTCGGATTGGTAATTGTGAAATGGGTTTGAGTTTGGGCTTGGGCTTGGGTACAACTTTCTCCTTTTCCTGATCCAGCAGTCCTATCACATAAGACCACGACGGCTTATACAGAAAAAAGTCCCGATTAGCATCGCACCACCCGGGAATCGAACCCACGACTCTCCACTCTTTCGCTCTTAAGTCATAGCCATGAACCACCGAGTCTTCCCAACTGTTCTTGATCGTCCTCACCATTAAACACTTGCCGTCGTACGCCTGCACGTTCCAGTACGACAACGGCACGTTCCAGTACGCCTGCACGTTCTTAAAATTCATGCCAAGGAGAAGTTGCCGGTTAACTCCAAAACTCGCTTGCAAGTAAAATATTCTTCGAATTAGTGCTGTTATGGAGGATTTTAGCGTTATTCTTTTCAAAAACTACTTCGCTTTGTTCCGTAACGTTCTTCAGTTTGATTGGAACTTCATGTTTCCCTTTCATTCCCAGATGGAGTACTATTAATTCTCAAAGCCTCTAACTTTAGATTCATAGGTTGTGATTTTGAGGGTTTATGGTCTGCCTCTTAGAAATTACATTTAGAGATAAGATAAGACTTTAGAGTCTTTACCAGAAATAGCTCTTTTGGCTGAAAGAGGAATCTATTAACTCTCTCTTTTTGAAAGATTATACTTAGCTTGTGTTTGGCTACATACACTCTATAGCCTTGTCGAGATATAGATCAAAGAATGTTTCTGTTCTTACTTTCTTTGTTGGGTTTTGATTTGTGATTAGCTTCATGGAAAGCTAGATACAGGAGCTGGAGTGCCAAGTTACTTATGTGCAATGCTAGGACAACCATTTCTATAATGCCACACGTGTTTTGCGTATAGGCTTCAACGAGTCTTGGAGTGGGTTTGCATTATGATAAACGCGAAAAGCTCTGGTGTCTTGTACGTGGGAAAAAGAAGTTTCCTGTGATAACTGTGTAACCTTTAACATCAAAGGAAGATGTGATTTTGACCAAGACTTTGTTCAGGTTCGCCTCTTTCTTTATTCACACTTATAGCAACTTTCTTCATAGGTTATGTATGTTTTTTCATGGTTTTCAAAACTCACGAATGGACTGAGATTTTGTGATATTGCGCCGACAGAGGAATACGAAAGGAGCTGCTGAGTTTGATTGGAACATATGGAAGTTTCAGAAAAGATCAGGATTTACGCCTCAGAGTTGGCTATGAAATATTTGAGAAGGTACTTCAATCTGACTTATTAGATAATTCCAAGATTTACTCTTAAACCCACCGTTTAACAAAAAGGGCAATGGCTCTCACTAGATCATTGAACACTATATATTGGTTCTCTCTGTTACAGGTCCCTTATTTGCAGATTAGAGAAAACAATTGGACTCTCAACACAAACTTAAAAGGAAAATGGAATGTGAGGTTTGATCTGTAAGGAGTAAACAAGAACAAAAACGCAGAATAGTAATGTCACATTTTCATATTGGTATCATTTTGAGAAATGTATTACTGATAGAAACACTCAATTTGATTCAACCAATTCAGAGATCTTCGATTATCATCAATTACTTTTACTCTTGCAACCATCTGAGAACTTAATTCTTCTCTCCTCTGCTCATATGGCTATTTCCATGTCTGGAGACAGAATTCGTATCTTCTAGGTTTGACTTTATTTGTTGTCTTAAAACCCACTTGGGTGGTTCCTTAGAGATCTCCTTTACTTTGTGTCCTTGTGATACTGTTGTAGTTAACCGGGAAATACAAACCAAACCAACTCGAAGCAAACTGAACCAATCAGTCCTCTCTTGTCAGTTACTAAGTGCTCCTATTATGAACCTTGAACATCACCATCAGTATCAAATTGACAATAGAGTCCCACACACAAAGGTGAAGAAGATCTTGATCTTAAAAGATCTTGCACAACAACTACAACGACCAAGAATCACAACCATCAGTTTTTTTTCAAGTATCAACAGTAAATCGAATAAATGTTTGCAAAAGTCACACAAATTTGGTTAGTTTTGTTGGTGGCTGTTAAGTAATTAAACCCACGTGATATCTATGCATATTAGGTCCCAAGCAACGGTTTAGTAGAGGCGGCTTTAAATTCCAACACAGTCGGGCCTAATACCTCGTTTATAGTCTAATAATTAATTAATTATTTTTTTGGATAATATGTCTCATCAATAGAGATAATTTGACTTTTATTGTGAAATACTCGAGGCCATTTTGAAAAGTTAGACAACGCTAGAAATTGCTAAAGTCAGTGTCATAAAACCGCGGATGTGGCTTAGGGTAATCTCGTGCCCACAATCGATTGAATTTGGTCAATTTCAATGCATTTTCCTCGAGGCAGCATTATTTTCAAAGTCGCAATTGATTAAATTAGTGGAGGAATGAAGTTTCCTCCTCGCTTGACAATATACTAGTAATCCGATATCATTATAGGCTTACACACAGATAATCATTTAATATAAGGTCTGGAAAAAAGATTTGTAAAGTGACATTTCTAGATGTGATCTTCCTATTAATTATCCAAAATTTAATAAATTTAACTAGGGGGTAAAATAGAGCATGTGTGGAGAGAAAGTAGAAATGGACGGTGAGAAAACAGCAAGTGGAGAGTGCACTCAAAAGAGAAGAGTCAACCAGAAAATTAATACTAATTTTTTTTTAAAATGTTATCGATTTAATATATTTAGAAACTCCTAATTATACACGTTTCCTCCTCCTCTACCTCTCTTAGCATGCATTACTTTATGTATTAGTAATAGTATGATAGTACGTAACTGCGTATCCCTCTTCTTTCTGTTTTTTTTTTCCTTTTTGGGAAGATTATAATATAATCGTTTAATTAGTTTGTGTAGTCTATAACCTTATAGTTATACTTCAATAGTAATATCCTGTTTTCACATTAAATAGTAGCATTCTCCCGTTTAAAGTGATTATTCCATTGTTTCTCTTCGACAACAAGATTTAAAAAGACCAATTAATTAATGTTCTAAACAATAACAATATAACGAAAATTGAGATTATAATATTTGAAATACGAAAATTTGACGGGTGTCTCTCCACTCTCTTCACCAAATCGTTGAGTCTCACACCTGTTATTTTGAAGTTAGTTTTTTCTTTTTTTGATAAAGATTTTTGAAGTTAGTTATGTATCATCATCGTTGAAGACAGAGAATTTAAAAACCATTGACAAGTCACACGAGGACGGCCATATATTCGGCCGATTCTGGTTACTGTTCTACCACATAATATTATTGTTCACAATATATCTAGAACATGTAATTGGTAACATATTGTTGCATGTATTGCAGTTTTCACAAGAAGCAAGCGATCTTCATTTTCTTACTTTGTTGACACGTGTCCAGATAGTTTGTACGTGGCATCATGCTGACGGCGGAATGTGTTTGCCATACAAAGCAACGCACCTCTAAAATAATTCTGCAAACTTTATTTCTCTTTTGGGTAATTGACGCTCAAAGGTAAGATAGTAGTAGATACGCGTAAGAAATCGCTTACAAAAGTTGAGATTATAATAAATGAATTCGAATTAAACTACATTCAACTGTGTTTTTATAGAGAATTTGATGTAGTTTCCGTAACAAAATATTTATATTTTTATGGTTTCCGAATATTAATCCCCTATCATTAACGATTAAGAATCATATCCCCCACAAGGGCAGTCGTCACTGAGTTGTCTCCTGCCAAAACCATCAATTGGGCAGATACTTAAGACTATAGAATAATTAGTTTAACCTAATTAAAGTCAATATTAAGAAATTAATTAAATTATAAACCAATAAACATTGAAAAGTTTTATGAATGCAAATTGTAGGATCTTACTATGGACGGTTCGAGTTAAATCGGCATCTAATAACATATTGCAATGCTATTTCTTTACCAAAGGGCATCTTTGATCTTCACAAAGACTCCACCTTTTTATTAAACTTTCTTACAACCATCCATGGTTTTTTTTTTGTTTTACTTTTCGGTCAAGAGAGCATTCACCTTTGCACTTTGAATGGACCATGTGACAAAAAAAAACACATTCGATAAAAAAAAAAAAAATATATATATATATATATATATAGTTGAGATTTCCGTCTGTTATAGAACGTTATTATCTAAAGTTATTCCATTGTATAATATTTAATTTGATTGACGAACGTAACAAAAACTATACTTAGTTACGTTTAACGCGTATAATTAACAATTACGTTAGTCACGTTTCTATGTGTGTGTATGTGAGTGTGTTTACGATAGTCAAAGGCAATTATTGAGAAATTGACCAAAGAGTCTTCGGTTATTGTTCCTACGGTACAATAACAGAAAAATACACGCGCGCACATATAGAATGTGCCAACACAATAAACATGGTCGCACCATCAGCATACAATTGCTCACATACTAAATCCGTATAAGATTTTTCGGAGGTTTTGAAAAAAATCTAAATATATAAATATGTCATAATATTTATTTTCCCGTTTATAAAAAGTTTATTCTAAACTTCTTTTTCTGTTTCTAGGAAAAATATCAACTTTAGATTTATAAAGTGAATTATTCACAAAAAATACCAAATTTACCATTCATGCAAATACAAGTCATTACTAAGGTTAATAATCTATAAATATAATATTTGACCATAAATGATAATTGAAATAGTTTGAATAAAAGTACTAATAAATAGACCGTGAAAGAGACATAAATACTAAAAATACATAAATAAATATTTTCATTAGTCTTGGACAGAAAGCAACAAGTGTAATATCAACTATTAAAGAATATAATTAATTATTATTATTTTAAAACACCGCGTCTTAAATTACGAAAATAGCCTTAAGCGACAACGATATTATTAAGGAGTCTCAGCCCCTATAAAGCTCTCCTCCTCTTTGCCTCTCCTAAAACCTTTCACACTCAACTCCTTCCATTTTTCAAAATTTCAAAATCACACCAAAAACTCTCTAACTTCTCTTACTCGCACGACATGGCACGCCTTCTCTTCCGTCTTCTCGCAGAATCCAACTCTTCGTCGCCGGCGCTTGATAGCTCCAGCGCCGCGTTGAATTCCGATCTTGTCATCATCCTCGCTGCTCTCCTTTGCGCTTTAATTTGCGTTCTCGGCCTAATCGCAGTTTCTCGATGCGTATGGCTCCGTCGTCTAGCAGCCGGGAACAGAACCGCCTCCGGATCTCAAGTCGGTTCCGGCCAATCTCCTTCACCTCCGGTCGCAGCAGCGAACAAAGGACTGAAGAAGAAAGTACTCCAGTCTCTCCCGAAGACGACCTTCTCCCTGGAATCACCGTCGGCAGAGAAATTAGAAGAGTGCGCGATTTGTCTAACGGAATTCACCGCCGGCGATGAGCTCCGGGTTTTACCGCAGTGCGGTCACGGATTTCACGTGTCTTGCATTGACACGTGGCTCGGATCTCACTCGTCTTGCCCTTCTTGCCGTCAGATTTTGGTGGTTTCCAGGTGTCATAAGTGTGGTGGTTTACCCGGTAGCTCTAGCTCCGGACCTGAATCCGAACCTGACGTCGAGAACCGAATCAAGCAAGGCGAAGATGATCCCAATGTCTTCTTGCCCTGATCTTCTTCTTCTTCTTCTTTTTTTTTTTTTTTACCTTTGGCCTATTAGAAATCTATATAACTTAATGCAGGTCAGTTTTAGTGGATAACGTTTATTCTGTTAATGTACATCTTTATTGTAACTTGTAAATGTTGTATGAAATGAAAATTTAACGATTTGCATTGATCCCTATATTACTCTGGGCTTACCAATTACCAGAATCAACTCATTTAATTTTAACTAAAGGGTTGTGCAAGTGTTTGCGAGATCCTTTCTCATGAACGAGAAGTTTAGCCCTTAGTTCCACTTTTTGATGGAAGATCAATTCTGTCCCGACGAAAAAATCTTAAAAACTTTTTGGAGCTGTGAAAAATCCCGATTAGACATGTTAACTTTGCATACTTTGTAACATTAATCCTATTGTCGTTTAATTTAAGTAACATAACTAAAATAAATTAGCGGAATACCTCATTTCTATATTTCTTTTTAGTTTTTAAGTATAGCTATGTCAATTAGTGATGCTAGCACTATCGATCCACCGATAGCCTATTCTAGGAGACTCGAGTTAATTAATCAGTAGCATTTTATTCGACAATTAGTCACTAGGTTTAGCCACTGTATTAAATAACTCGGTTATAAATTAATATATTCATTAAAAATCATTAAAAAAAACAAAAGAAACTGGAGTGCAGAGTGGATTTTCAGTTTATAATGTCTGAATGCAATAATATTAAATCATTTGAATAAATTTAATTTTATTTAAACGAAATGAAAGCACCAAAAGCAGATTTAATCAGTTTATTACTTGATTATTAAAATTTTGGCTTATTATGGAATATTCCCTAGTAAATGGGAAAAGAAACCTGGCCAGTGTGTGCACAGATGGTATGTATATTGCCGAGTTTTCACTTTTCATAAAGCAGGAAGGAAGCCAATTGTCGTGTTTCTTCAACTTCTTTCAGTTTCTTTTGGGGTTATAGAATTTTTGGGCACACGAGCCTGTGATCCACTAGTCAAATGAATTTAAAGAAAAAATATCAGTGAGTTTGAATTAAGATTTTTAAAAAGTATAATCCAAAGTTTCAGACAAAATTATTATTTGAAATACACATTATGTAAAATACCAACCATCGCTCGTACTTTACCTCTCTATATATTTATAATTAATAATCATAATTTAGAAGGAGTTCGGCCAAGACAAAATAAATTAGGAGTTAAAACTCACCGTGGGAATATCATAAAGTTAAACATATTATAGAGATTCTCAGACAGTATAATTGGAAGAGTCAAGATGACTACAAGAAATTCTCTTTTTGTATTGTCTTCTAGCTTTGAGTTCTGACCTAACAAATAGATGTCGATGTCGTGCATGTATTTAGAGTTTTAAGTTATTAATGTTTTAAGAAGAGTATTATAGATTTATAAATTAATGGTTTAGTTTGTTTGTTTTTTTGTTTGAAAATTTAGTTTGATTTTATGAACAGCTGAGTGATTTAATTATTTAGAAACTAATTAAAATGAATATTATTCGTTTTTTAAGGGAGCCATTGAATTAAATACGGCGGATGGTCCACCATATAATCCCATCACAAGCATTTCCACTACGGAAAGTGCGTCCTTGTGCTTAGTGCTACTAACCATATTATATACATATTTATATTTTAATTTAATCCATTTTTAATTCAACAAAAAATAATGACCATTAACCTCAAGTTCAACAGAAACTTATGACATTAACCTAAAGTTCAAATTATAGTGGACTGTGAGAGAAAAGATCTATTATATTGCATATTTATGCATATCAATTGTTAAATTTACTGAAACCATAATTTAATCCAGATGAAAGACTAAAAAAAAGGGAAAATTTGCTGGTAAGGCCATTTTTTGTTAGGTTTATGGATTAGAATATCTCGATACGCTAATAGTATAAAATCATAAAATTTGTAATATAGGATAAATATTTTTTTTTTTTGCAAAATTCATGCATCTCCTAGAGTCGGAAACAACTTTTAATAAATTATCACTTCTAATGGGAATTAATCTCATATCCTCCTAGATTTGTAGGTTTATAGCTTATCCGGATT
This sequence comes from Cardamine chenopodiifolia, assembly GCA_963922655.1. Lineage (NCBI taxonomy): Eukaryota > Viridiplantae > Streptophyta > Magnoliopsida > Brassicales > Brassicaceae > Cardamine > Cardamine chenopodiifolia. The sequence goes on along the minus strand of OZ000483.1, from coordinate 4,988,313 downwards.
TCACCACTAATCTAACCCACTTGCTTATTAAAGAGTAGATTTAACATTAACATTTTTGTTAAACTTGGTTCTACGATTCTCTAAGGATCGCTGTTCGGTTTTGGCTAAAAAGAGAGGGTATGAGATTCATAGGGATTGATTGAAGGGAGCTGAATATTCATGTGAGAGGCTCATGTTGTTGCGAGGTCGTTAGAATCGAAGGTAAATAGTCTTTCTCCGTTTATGAAAGGCTCATATGCATGTGAGAGGCTCATGTTAGGCTCAGTTATGAAGCTCGGTTAAGTATAAAACTAAAGCTTCAGCTTCTTCGTTTGATAGATAGAGAAGTATTATATTATTATAATAAAACTTTGGAATTTTGACTGATAGGGATAACTTTCCCGCCAAGACGTAGATCACCAAAAATAAAGTGGTTAAATTCGTTGATTTGTTCATCTATTATGGTTATTTCTTTTTATTTGTTTTTCCATGTCAAGAGAGAACATGTTTTCGATATTTTCAAAATAGTAATCGTTTCAAGGTTCACAGAATCTCAACCGTTTCAAAATAATCAGTTTTACCAACTTGTAAGACTTAAAAAAAAAAGTTCTTATCAGAAATGAATAAGCTTATAAGTTTATAGATTATAACATTACAAAGTCTAGTTAATGCGTTAGAAACGACATGATTGAAAATATAGGTATGTATTATGAGGCTCTCAGCTGCACCAACCCAACGAGGAGTAACAAGAATAAAATGATCACATGGTCAACAAAGAGTTGGTTCAGTCACTTGAGAGAGAGGACTGTATCTTTTAACGCATAGTACTTAAAAAAACAATTCTTAAATGGAGTTTGGAATCTCTTCTTTAAATAATTTGAAAACAATTTTTTGGAAGATTTCTGATTTTTTTTTCCGGAAATTGTCAAAACTCCTATTTTTCTAATATAGCAAAATTACATGTATATTTTACGATATTTACAAATGTTTATAATGAAATATTTTATGGTGAGAATTTGAAGACAAACTTATTAGGGATATTTTTGAAATCTTCCCCAAGAAAAGAAAAGTAGAAACCAGAAAGTGAAGAGGACGCTTTATGTTTTGTTGAAAGGCTATAAATTCGCAGACTAAAATGATGAGAGAGGTAAAATGTACCAATGAGGTTGGAGATTCCCATATTTTTTGTTACAGTACTGGATTGTTTCTGTTTATTACGTGAATGATTAATACCACTTTTTAAACGGGTGTTGCAAAATAAATCTTTGCTAAATAAAGTAGTATATATTTCACCTATTCTGCTTATATTCTTACTTATTTGCTTATATGAATTTAGGACTAATGCCAAATCAAATAAAATGTTGCTTATTTATGTCAGAGGGCAATATAAATGTTTTATCATGTTCCATAAACACACTAATAAAAGAAGGATTATATGAGATATTGATGTATGCAGGTTGTAAATTTGATATGGAAGTGATTTTTATGTGTAGTTTAAATCAATGTACACTGCTAAGTGCTAAATGTTTCAAACAAAATATTAGTTGTTACATGCTAAAATTATTTTATTTGCATTTTGAAAAATACAACATATAGTTTGTTTGTTCAATTATTTTTCTGCATGTAAGATTTATTTTTCTGTTTGCTATTAATTACTATTTATAAAAACATCTATTGAAAACTAAAAACATTGATATATATATATATAAGAAAATGTGGAATCACTATGTGTGTACTATATAAACATAAATATATATATATATATAAGAAACATAAATTCAAAATGGCAAAGGCAAAGAATCCATCAAACTCTGTAATTTTGTACTAAATGTCGACCACGACTAGAAAATTCCATTTCTAGCGGGTGGATTCGATGATTTCGCCTTATTATACAGTTTAATTAACCCTTTGTGAATTATGATTAATAAAAAGGTTTTGTTGGGAATATTGATAGTGGTGAAGAAAAAAAAAGCACAGGTGAGAGAATTTTAAGTTTGTCAGTATTTTGACTGAGGAATAAATGTTTGGGTCTTTCTTGGATTCTCGTAACGGCCCAAACTAGCGACCAAATGGCCACTTCTCTTGTTTTTCTGAATTCCACTAACGGCCTAGACATATATAAAGTAAAATAAAATGGGAATATCCGAATAATTTCGGGATTTTGAACCCGACGTGAATCGAACACGCAACCTTCTGATCTGGAGTCAGACGCGCTACCATTGCGCCACGGATCCCGTTGATTTGTATTACGGTTAATATATATAACTTATAATAAATAGGTCGAATAAAATTGTCAAGACCGCATGGAAGCGAATGGTAATTTGCTCAGCAAGTCGAATAAAATTGTCAAGACCGCATGGTCCTTTGCTCAGCATGAAATGGCATCCATTGATTCTCTCCAGTTCCATCCTCTCTTCAATCTCCAGGTAAACTCAACCCATCTCAACTCACACTTATCGATACTGCGTTTCTCCTCAAATTCTTCTTTATGGTGAATGGTTTCTTAAATCTCGCGTCTTTTGTTGCATTTGGTACCCTAGTCGTCGATTGGAAGAGCCAAGCTCCAGATTCCTTCAAATTTGTTTTTTTTTTTCAGACGGAGACCCGAAAATATGAACTGGGTTCATGTCGAAACCAGTCGAAAGTTCGTGTGTAAAGCGATTGGTGGTGATTCCTCGACTCCAGATGAAGAAATTCAGAATGATGCTGATGTTGTTGTTGTTGCTACGACTCAGATTAACATTTCCAGTGGTTCCGAGAATTCAATTTCGAGATTCCGGAGTATGATTACCACACTCCCTCCTGTCGTCTTCGTGGTATGATTCTCTTTTATCTCTTGAACTTTTGATTTTTCCAGTGATTCTATCTGATTTCTGTTTGATTGGTTGAATATAGATTGTTCATCCTGCCCAAATTTTGAATGTTTACCACGAGATGCTCCAACTTTACTGTCCTGAATAGAGAATGTTACTTTCTTAGTTTCGTTAAGCACTCTTTCTTTAATTGGTATATAACAGGTTTAGATAAACCTCTGTTTGCTGCTGCTACTGCACATGGATTTGGATTTTCATTAGGGTATTTCTATATCGTCTCTCTTATTAGATGAAAAAGTGCTCAGGGAACAGCATTTGGATCGGAATCTGCATTGCAACTACTGTTTTGGTAGCTGCGATTAGAGCTTATGTAGTAAGAAAGTCAAGAGATAATCAGCGTGCTGGTTCCGTTGCTGATCTTGTGAGACGTGGCCAACTGAGATCTGGTGATAGAAGCGGCATGTATGAAACTCACACACTCTTTATCTTCTTTATAATTATTACCTCTCTAGAAAACCAAAACGTTCAAATTAGTGTCATTAATCAAGCACATAATTGGATTTTACATATGTGAATGTGTATTTTTGGTCTTACTTCTCTAAAGCTTTTTATCTCATGATGTTTTCATTTTCTTTATCAACTCCAAATCTCTTCACTACGAGGATCCATTCAACAACCCTTTTGTGAAACTTGGTAAAGGAAGTTCAACGGTAGAGATGTGCGGAAAGTTTATCGGCTAGCTCCAGTCACACTTACAGAGAAAGACAAACTATTCATCAGAAAAGAAGGTCAAGAGCTTACCAATGGAAGCGACCAACAGTTTTTCTTTAAGAAGGAGATGATCCTGATACAGTCAGATGGATCCCAGCTAATCATCCGTTTGCAACCACGGTTAGTGATATCAATCAAGACCTTGCACAGAATAATGTCTACCAGAAGCAAGGTGTTCCTTTTCGGATTCGAGTTGAGCATGAAGCTATGCAGAAAAAGCTTGAAGCTTTACAAAATGTAAGCTTTTATCTCTTGAGAGCTTTGTATTTCACCAGTACTGTCAACAAGTTCCAAGAGTGACGATGGATTGTTTCTTACAGGAGGAGAAATTGAATAATCTGGGTATTGACAGTCAAAATGCCAGAGATTTTCAGAGGCCGTACAAGTTCTCAGCCAAGCTCGAAGGCGTGAATATCCAGAAGAATTCTCAGGAGAATCATACAAGCAATTCATCCTCTGATGATTCTTGAGACACACTAAGCTAAATTGTAAATAGAATTCCCCCTCGAGAATCAAACTTGTGATCCAAAGAAAGTGGAGACATTCTTTGTAGTAAACCTCCAAACCCCAAATCTATGTCGTTGTTTTTTATTTGCTTTACCATCATAGCTTGAATCTTCGAACTTCGAAAAATATCAGGAGATATTGGTCAAACAGATGGAGAAAATTAAGTAGTTATTAGATTGATTCCGATAACATTGACAAAGGGGAAAAAGAAGAAGGAACGAAAACGAAATGAAGTATCTGACAAACCAAAAAAAAGGGGATTAAGAGAATCTGTAAGTACACAGAGCATATGAAGAAGAAGAATCAAAGGTTACAAATTATATATCCTTAGAAGGAGCAGAAGCTTGATCTTGAGCTCCAAAGGCAAAGTAGTCTGTGATAACTTCCAAAGGCATGCCTTTAGTCTCCGGGACTTTCGAGTAAACGAAGATCCATGAGATAACACAAACCGCAGCGTAAATGCTGAAAACACCAACCAGTCCGATCGAGCTTAGGAGAACGGGGAGTGAGTAAGTGACAATAATGTCTCCAATCCAGAAAACCATAGCACAAATGGCGATGCAGAGACCACGGACTCTTGTTGGAAAGATTTCAGAACAGAGGATGTTTGGAATCGGACCGTAACCCATCACGAAGAAGCAGAAGTAGAGCACGACGCAGGCCGTGGAGAGAGCTGCGTTGACGACTTTGCTGATTTGGACGAGCTCGCTGATGACAAGAACAATAAGCGAAAAGATGAGAACCGGGATTGTCCAGAGAAGTAATGCCCTGCAAAGTGAAACAGAGATGATTTTAGAAACATGCATGAGAAAGCAAGTAATCAGGTAAAAGACCTTGTAGGTTTTGATAAATACCTTCTTCCGGATACATCCATGAGTCTCATGGCAACGACAATGGCTGGGAGCATGAGTAAAGTTGTTAATCCACTGATGAGGAATGACGCCGAGATGGAACTTAATCCGAAGCTCGAAAGAAGAATGTCTACACCAGCCCGTTCTAGAATTTGAGGAGTGTAGTAGAGAACTCCATTGATACCCGAAAACTGCATACAAAGTTAACAAAAAGCCCAGAATGTTAAACCCAAGAGCATTTGTGTGTGAACAATCAAAAGTTTGATCTTACCTGTTGTAGTATCTGAATGCCGACACCAACAACCAAAGCACGCTTGACACCAGGTTCAAGAAGAGCAGACCAGAGTGGTCCGGTGGTAGCCGTTTTCTCAGGGGGGACCATGGCAGATCCATGCATCGATTTAGGACCAAGAACGGATCTGCTTACAAGGGCAGAAGCGTGAATGTAGCTGCCTCCACCATCATGACCTCCAGTAGAAATGATCGAACCACGTCGAGATTCAGCTCCATCTTCTTTAAGATAATACCTTTTGTATTCGTCGTTTTCATATCTGTATCCCATATGCCAACCACCACCAATTCCCATGCTGCTTTCACCATTGCCTTGCATAAGTGTACTGTGCCGTCTCATGCTTAGCGTGCTTCCGCTTGTAGGATGCGGGATCATGTCCTTGTCCATGCTCGTGGTCTGGCGCGACATTAATGGGCTACGCAGATCGTTATCCGAGTCATCATCATCACCAGCACCATCATCAGTCGCATAGTCATCGTGGTCTTTGTTGTAATGACTCTCTATGTCTTTTTCCCAATGAGCCGGTTTACCGTGAGGCGCATCAGCATTAGTGCTGAACATGCTTCCAAAATGAGGGAAAATCCCACTTCGCGTGTTTCCGCCTGCTTCTGGCATCTTCTCGTGGAGACTACCGAACAAATTGACGATAGGATCTTTAAGAATCATGCTTTGGTTTGCTAAGCTTCCATGCCGAGAGCGTAGCAGGAGGGAACTCTGGTGTTCCGGGACAGGTTTAGCAAGGTATGATTGATTCTCATGGGTGCCATAAAGCCTCATTTTTCCGTCCTCATCAACAGTTTCGAGCGGATCATCTCCTTCATGATCCTCCAAAGTTACTAAGAGATCCTCTAATGTTTTTTCTCCTCCTATATCTAGTCCTTCAACTAGCAAAGCCATCTCATCTGCAAAAACATATAAAGAACTGTTAATAGCGGAATTGAGTGACTAAACCGAAGAAAGATAGTGAGAAGAAACCTTACCGGTAACATCTTCTCTGCCACATAACTGTTGAAGAACTCGCTTAGCCTCCTCCATCTTTCCTTTACTAACAAGCCAACGAGGAGACTCGGGCAAATAAAACACCGTGAAAAGCAAGTAAACAAGAGAAGGGATCGAGAGGACACCGAGCATTGCTCTCCAGCTAGGCGAATCGCTTAGGGACATAGTGAAAACCATACAGTAAGAAAAAAACATTCCACCAGAGCCAAGAAACTGAGGGAGAGTGTTTAACTGTCCTCTGATCTCTGGAGGAGCGGTTTCAGAGATGTATACAGGGACAAGCGTAACCGCGAGCCCAGCACCAAACCCATCAAGAAGCCTAGCTAAGCACAGAACATACACATTTGGAGACCATAGCATTATCAAACCACTGAGGAAATACATTATTGATGATAAAATCAGCATCGGGCGCCTCCCAAGCCAATCAGATATAGGTCCTGAGCAAGTCGTGATGACCGTTGCACCGATCAACGACATTGCAACCACAAGTCCTTGAACAGAGGTTGGTAGATTCATGTCTTTGTTGATATAAACCATAGCTCCTGCAATCAAATCTTCAGATCTCAAAATAATGGTCCAAACAAAATTCAACTGCAGTAAACAGAGTGAAAACAGAACAAACCAGCAATGGTGGCATTGTCCCATCCTTGCAAGAAATTGCCGACTGTGGCGGCGAGAGCAACGAGTGTCGCTCCCTTCATTGTTCAACCAACCTTAAACACACATCAAAATTCAAATCAGTCGATTCAGTGACTCTCCATTTGTGAAGTTTCAAACTTTCATGTCAACCATGAAAAAAAGAAAAACTAAATCTTTTTTCTCAAGCCAGATCTAAATCAAAATATGATAAAACCCAGAAGAGTTTTAATCGATGAGATTACAATCCTTAAACATAAGATCATCAATAGAAGTGAAAAATGCAGTAACATAGGAAGGAAAAAGAATTGCTTTTTAGTTTCATCAGTAGAAAGCTATCTGATACCAAAGAGATTAAACACAAAGATTGCTTCACTTGCTGGGAAAAAGAGATTAAACACAAAGATTGCTTCACTTTCTGGGAAAAAAAGGTATCACCTTTAGTAGAATTCTCCGGCAGAAACGAGGAATCAGGAATGCTGCTCACTCTTCTTTCTCTTTGCCTTCAGTTTCTCCGATATATTAGTCAGATAAAAAGAGGTGTTGAAATAGGGATGATTTGATTTGGACTCGTTTGAATGATCTTTGCCAAGTTTAGAGAATTTTTTTTATTTTTTTGCTCCGGTAATGGAATCTACAGTGAGGACAAAAAAATTGTTTTTACAATTATTGCTACAAAAAGTTTTGTATTCTTTTGAAAGGAGAGCAAGTTCCCAAGATATGCTCTCGAGGATCTTGCCGAGAAAATTCTCACCCCCGGAATTTGTTATTTTCTCGAGAAAGTGAAAATTTACAAAAATATCATTTACATCAGTTCTACTGGCGGCTAAAAATCTGTGGTCGGGAGCGATTTACGAAGATTGGTAATGTTTTCGTAACTTTATATAGAAACTCTTTTAAGAGAAATGTTGAATAAAAATTGACTAATAAAAATTGACTAATAAAAATATAACCATTTTATATTGAAAGTTCCGATGTACAGATCTGGGGAAAAGAATATCTGAATACAAATAAAAAATCATAGTCATGACTCATTTATGAGTAGACTCATTTGGGAGAATAATTAATTTTAAGGGGTCCATTTGCGACATGGATTACGACTAACATTTTGTTTTTTTCGTTTAGATGATTTTAAGAAAATATATTATATGAAAGTTACATGCCCAATTTTATCGTTAAGAAGAGTGGTCCCGTCGTCTGTCACTTTCGTGTAAAAGTAGGACCCTTTGAGTCGTTGGTTTTTCAAATTTACTATATAAATAAATTTATTTCTATTTTGCTTGGATAAACCTTCAAAACTAGATTTAAGAGCATAATATTAGATTGTGTAAAAATATATGTTCATAAACTAAAACAATTGTACTAAAAAACCATTTTACTTTGTTAACAGTTTTAACGATAATTCAATCACCAAATACTTTGCTTTAAAATTAAATTTACATGGAAAAAGATAAAAAAGAAGATTTCGTCAAAATATGTTATAAAATGCTAAAATGCATCGGAAGATAGAACGTTAACCATCAAGATGCATTGCAATACGCCAAGATAGATCACAATACGCAATGATGGATTGTTAAATGCTAAGATGCATCATAACACGTCAAGATGCATCGTAACACACTATTCTAATGGTATTTATGTTATATTCATCGACTACCGACAAATTATTATAAAATAATATATTTTTACTAAAATTATTACGGCTATCACATTTAAATGTATATGTATATTTTTAGATTTATCTTTTCAAAAAAATTAATATATATATATATATATACATATTTATAAATATCTATTTTCTTTTAAAGTGCAAAAATATCCTAGATGTGACCAAAGCCTTTTCAGTACAAAAATAGGCTAGATTTGTCTCTAAAAATAGCTTCTTAGTTTTCAATGTGAAATTGTTCTTTTAACTCTTGTAACTATTCAACGTTCTTCTATAATTCCAGTAAAATTTATAGCACCGTTGTAAACAAAATGATCATTCATCGAATTCTATTTATATATCTCCCATATCACGAGTTGGAATCTTAAGAAGTTAAGTTAATACAATTATGAATTACCTATATATATATATATATATACTATTTTAAGTAATATTTTATGATATATAAATAGCAGAAGAGACCAAAAAGAAACAGCAATGAAGGTGAAAACGTCTTAATAAATTTGGACCGGATCAATGTGGAACATGCAAATACAGAGAATCCACGTTATAAATCAGCATCTCAATCGATGCCGCAAGTTAATAACGTGCTCATTGCTCCTTTTTTTTCTTTCCATACCCTCCTTTCGTTAAGCTTCTCTAGTCATTCATATAGTTTTAATCGTTTAAATTTTCATGTTTCAGTTTTGAACTATATACATAAGTGCCTATCCAAACTAGTCTGATATAGATCATATGAAAACCAAACATGTACGTATATTTAGTCCGGATGACAAACTAATTCGTGATTAAAATACGTAATCCAAAATCGAATCTAATATGTTTTACTGTTTTGGTTTAGTTCGTTTCCGGGTCTATTGAAATTTATGAATTTTATTTTTTTCGATTTTACAATCCAAGAAAAGTCCAAAAAACTTAATTTGAAAACCTTTTAACAAAAGAAAAAAAATGTAATTTCACCTTCCTTTTTTTATAATTAATCATACTCTGGTGATTGGTGGGGATTAACAGAATAAATAACTTGCAGGAATTCACAAGTGATCATCTGGCTTAACTATACCAGCTTATACTTCATAGGCATAAAACACACACACATACACATATACGTACTCGTGGTTATGCTGTATATCTACCGTAAAAATAAAACAAGATCTTTTGGAAGGAAAATGCAAAGGTTATTATAAAAATAGCATTAAAAATACTATTGTAAATAAAAATAAGAATTAAGAGACAGATGGGGTTAGTGCAATGGGAGATGAACATGGCATGTGATTTTACAATATTAGTGCTTTGTCACTTTCTCACGTACTTTTTGATGCCCTACCAATTACTCCTCCTCTACTACTATTTTATTTATATAATTATTTCATACAAATCATCGAATATGAACTATTTAGTCGACAACAGGATACACCTCAAAAAAATTCCAACATTGATATTGATAGCCTATATGCATATATAGTTTTGATATTCTGCGACAAGTTGATTGGCTTTTTCTTTTTTTGCTCAATGCAAATTTGAGAATTAATGTCCAACGTTACTTTTTCTATAGTTTTAACTCCGACATAATATATGAATATCAATTGTATGACCTAAGAAAATAGACAACGGTCTTTTCCTTCATAGAGTTCGTGCTCTCAAATCATTCGAGCATCTCCGCCCACGTGTATCCACCTCAAACGGATCTTATTATATGTTTTATTTTCATTTTGTATAATTTGTTGAATTTGTCCCTGCAAACAAAAAAATTAACAATTATTTATTCCATTATACAAGTAGATGTCCTGTAAAGTTAGAACGAGTGAGTTTTCAATTGAACTTTTACATGATTCATGTTTTAAATGATCCACTTTATGAAAAATATAGTTCATACTTCATACTTCATAGTGGTTATCATCCACGTAGAATAAGTTTTACGTACTAAGTTTTAAAAATGCTTAATATCTTAACCAGCCATTTAAAAACTAGTACAAAGAAGATCCTTATCCTCCTGACTTTGTTATCAGAAATCTTGGTGGATTGACAGGTCAAACTTTGTTCTTTACAGAATACTATCTTATAAAAAGACAAACAAAAAACACTTAACTGTAAAGTCTGTAATCTTATGTATTATGAATTGTATATACAGTCTCATTAAGAATTATGTTTTATACAATCTAGAACAGTGAAGAAAATGAGGGCTGATTGTAACATTGATTGAAGTTTAACATTCGTTCCCACCGTAATATCATTTATTTAACCTTTCTAGAAATATAATATCATCTACATAGCTTAACAACACAAGACTACTAAAGCCCACTAAATAAAATCCACATTTATTTTGTATACTGTGTAACCACTCCCATGAAATGGTATCGCTTTCAAAGACCAGAGCGGCGCGTTGTTTGGGCAGGGAAATGGCGGGAACGTAAAACATCGTGCCGTTTTGCCACAATGGACCAATTATTTGTCTACCCCTTTTTCATCCAAGATATGCTGATGAATGAATAAACCTCGAAAGTTAGCTTGCAGAATAATCTTGCATTACGAAAGGGTTAGTGATTAATCCATGATCAGAAAAACATTTCATCACTTAGTTGCCTTATTGGGCTTTCCTTTATTGTTAGGTGCTGAGGTTGCATTTTATCATTTGAATATATCGTTGCATGTTTGAACTTTTATTTAATTTTCTCTGCCGGTGTAAGGGAAATTGAGGAAAATTGGTCTTCAAATACTCCAAATTCACCTCTATTTATGTGGGCACATTATGGACTTGAATGATTATGTGGATGATTATCATCCAGGGGCCTCTCTTATAACTTCTAGCTGAGACAGAGGTTTCTGGTTCTTTTCAACAATCCATATACAATTACTTACTTGGAGTCAAAGTAACCCCAGGGAATACAAAACTAAGCTTAAAGACACAGACTTTATATAAGATTCAGATTCAGACAAAAGGTCAACGCCTATATAAACAAACCCTTCTCTTCCAATTACTCGATCAAGTAACAAAAAAACAAATAAACCCAAATGGCTCTCTTCGCATTCAAGAATCCTCTGTTTTGTTCTTGCCTTATCCGCTGCATCTCTCTCCCTCTCTTTCGCTGCTTCCCACGATTATTCCATCGTCGGCTATTCCCCTGAGGATTTAGAATCTCATGATAAACTCATCGAACTCTTCAAGAACTGGATTTCCAATTTTGAGAAAGCTTACGAATCCGTTGACGAAAAGTTGCTTAGGTTTGAAGTTTTCAAGGATAATCTGAAGCACATCGATGAGACTAACAAAAAAGTTAAAAGCTACTGGCTTGGGCTCAACGAGTTTGCAGATTTGAGCCACGAAATATTCAAGGATAAGTACTTGGGGCTCAAGACTGATATAGTGAGACGTGATGAAGAAAGATCTTTCGAAGAGTTCGCTTGTAAGGATGTGGAAGCTCTGCCTAAATATGTTGACTGGAGAAAGAAAGGATCAGTGACTGATGTTAAGAACCAGGGCTCTTGTGGTAATCGCATATATTATTGGTCTTTTGATGTGTTAAAAGTTTCGATTCTTAACTAAAATATTGTTTCACAGGAAGTTGTTGGGCGTTTTCAAAGGTCGCTGCAGTGGAAGGTATAAACAAGATTGTGTCAGGAAACGTGAAAACATTTTCTGAACAAGAACTCATAGACTGTGACACTACCTACAACAATGGCTGCAACGGTGGTCTCATGGACTATGCTTTTGAGTACATTGCTAAAAACGGAGGTCTACGCAAGGAAGAGGATTATCCTTACTCTATGGAAGAAGGAACTTTCGAGATGGAAAACGTTTTTCGTAAATGCGAAAAAAGAAAAGACAAAAAGACGAAGTTAGAAAACATAGCGATTAAGTTGGTTCCATTCTAATTCTCTGTTTTTTCTCAAACAGGATGAATCTGAAACAGTAACCATTAATGGACACTAAGATGTACCTAGGATGACGAGAAGGCATTGGCTCATCAGCCTCTGAGTGTCGCCATTGACGCCTCTGGTAGAGAGTTCCAGTTCTACGGTGGTGTAAGTACATTATATACCTATGAATCAAGAAAATGGTTGGTTAAATTAATTAATCTTCATTGTGTTTTGGTATGTGAAGGGCGTGTTTGATGGGCGCTGTGGGGATGACCTGGACCATGGTGTGGCTGCGGTTGGGTACGGATCAAGCAAGGGTTCGGATTACATCATTGTGAAAAAATCTTGGGGACAAAAATGGGGAGAGAAAGGTTACATTAGAATGAAGAGGAACACTGGGAAACCAGAGGGTCTATGTGGAATCAACAAGATGGCTTCTTTCCCCACCAAAACTGAGTGATCAGATCACTCTCTCTTATCTGAATTTGACCATCATCTTCATATTCCATATGAATGTTGTCGTCATGAAACTACAACGTCTGTCTTTTTTTTCTTTCTCTTCTGATTTATCAATGGAACTTGTGTAACAATTATGTACAATAATTCATATATAAGTAGCAGAGGATTAACAAGTTTCTATACTAACCAAGAGGAAAATGAAGTCAGAGCTCAAGTAACTGAATATAAAAATGATGATTTGAAGAAAAGAGCATTAACCGAAGAAAAAACAAAGGAAGAGTCGATTAAGCAGTTTTTAGGTAAGGAGTAATTGAAGAAAACAGAGGAAGCATAGACTAAACAATTTCTTGGGTGATAAGCAATTGGAAAAACAAAAAACCTCAAGCAATACATAGACAAAATCTAGAAGAGATTAGTAGAAATAAATAATGAATGTAGCTTCTTTTGTCTGAACTTGAACTGGTCATATGTTCGATATCTCGATATCATCATCGTGTTTGAAGCAAAGTGCTCGGCCGAGGATTGTCCATCAACAATCTGTGGCTCCTCTTCGCTCTCATCATTGTTATTTTGTTCATGCTCGTTCTCCTCTAACGATCTTCCCATGGTTTCCTTCGTGAAGAAATACGCCACAAAGATTCCAGCAATGCAAACGCCACCAAGAATCAAGAAAACAACTCTCATGCGGTTCACGTCGGGATAAACATGGTTTCTATCGTCACCGTCTAGCTTCTTGGTAGTCCACAATAACCCAACAGTGCCCACAATAGCCCCAAGCTTACCCGCGGCGCTGGATATCCCATGGCAAGTAGACCTAAACCTATCCGGAAAAAGCTCTTCGGGAATGATAAAAGTTGTAGTGTTGGGACCAAAGTTGGAAAAGAAGAAAACCAAACCGTAGAGAACCATAAAGCCTTTATTATTCTGCTCGTGCTTTGACCAGTACCACCTGTAAGGAATCCCTGCGACTAAATAAACAACGGCCATGAAGAAAAACCCCATAATCTGGATTTTGACACGACCTATCTTGTCGATGAAGTAAACTGTGAACCAGTAACCGGGAATGGAAGAGCAAGCGGCGATGGTGGCTCTTAGTTTCGCCACTTCGAAGGCTGCATCGTAGACGTTTTCTGTGGTGGATGAAGAAGGTTTTTCGGAGTAGTGACTGAAGATTTGGGAGAGGAGAAGGTTGCTTGTGTAGAAGACGACGTCTACTAGGAACCAATTAACGGAGGCGGCGAAAAGGCCATGGCCGTGGAGGCGGAGGAAGCGACGGGAGAAAATTTTATAGGAAGGCGGTGGTGGAGGTGGCTCCGTCGTGGCTTCGTTGGAGATATGAGATATTAACATGATTCTTTGCATGTCTTTTGCTGCTTGGACGATATTGTTTTCCACAAGTGCTGTGTATCTGCATGCATCAGTACTAATATTAATTAATAACCATAAGTACTGTTTACTAAATCGATTTTTATTGTTTTTGACTTCTCTTTTTGTTCTTTCTAATGAATGAAAGAGACTGTATGTTGGAAGGACTAGGAAGAGTACGTGTGAGGATAATTTAAATTAGTTGTAACAAAAAGATAAAATTTGGTTGATTAGCTGGAGCTGATAGTCTGATACCTGAAGTAGATATAAATATTAGATGAAAGAATATAAATAATTGTTTTGTATTGATAAAAAATAAAGTTTGTATGATTGGTGATTGCTACTATTGAATACGTAAGGACAAGAGTGGAATAAGGTATATACCACAGTGTAATGGTATCTATCCCTCACAAAGTCAATGACTCCTTCAAACAAATCACAAATTTGCAACTCTTTAAATAATTGAACCTATACATCTACAAAACTTACCTATTGAGATATAAATATTTTCAAGGAATCTAATATCTTATATATGTGTGTGAGAGATCGGAACAGTTATATTAAAAGAATATTCGTTTTAATCACGTCAATTACTAGAAAAAAACAAAAAAAAGTTAATAACATACAAATTTGTTTTTGGGTTCGAAGTTACATACAGTGTTCCTAAACTAGAGAAGCGTTCACTTAAACAAAACACAAAAAATTGCGTTCTAATTAAGTTATATGTATGACGACAAATGCGTTCCTTCACTCATCTAAAAATCAATACAGCTGTTTTGTCGAAAAATTCTTAAACTAATGTAATTTTAGTTCTGTAGAACGATATTATCAAATCTAGTAGATTTCGAGATTTTATATTGTGGGACAACAAACATATAGTGAGAAAAAAAGAAAAAAAATATATATATATATATATATATATATATATATAGTGAGACAAGAACGTTCTTTGTGCATTAATTAATGTTTTTTTCTGATTTGTGATTGGAAAATAATACTAATTAATATCAGTAAATAATCAAAAATGATGAAAAAAGTATTTTGAACGGACCTTGCGGTTTCAGGCATCAACATTCGCCAATAGAACGTCAATGCAGCAGGAAGAGCACCGATCATAAGTATAAGTCTCCACGCCACGTCACCTTCTGCCGGAGCCACCGCATCCACCTCCAAACCGGCGCCACCCTTCTTAAATGGCCACGCAAACAGCCATAGTCACGGCAGAGCTCACCAAAATCCCCAAACCTTGCATCCAGAACACAAAAGCTATAAACGCGCCACGTGTCCTATTATTAGCAAACTCCGACATAATGGTAGCGGAAAGCGGGTAACCAAGAATAAACCGGAAAAAAGCGAGGCTAACCATAACGCAAGACCGACGAGTCGTGCAAACCGAAAAGCCACAGCCGAAGGAGCTAAGAATCATGATGATTAGTCAAAGTCCGTAGACGCGGCGACGACCGCCTCGGTCACCGAGATAACCTAAGACGAGTTGACACCGTGGCTGTACCGAGTAGAGCGATGGCGTAAGAAGTTGAAAGAACGACTGTGTTGATTGAGTCACCGTTGTAATAAACATGGCTAATCATTTTCACGACCGGTGCTATGCAGAAGAGATCGTAAGCGTCGGTGAATAGCCCATGCCTGCGACTATGATCGCTAGGAAATGGTACCATTGTATTCGAGCTGCATCAAGCGACGATAATACCTTTATTGGCATCGTCGGCTTCCTCTCCACTATCTGCGATTCTGAATCCAGAGCTTTTCTTTGTATGTTTGTTTATTGAAATTTTGAATTCATGGGTACATTTAGTGAAACAGGACAAGAAAACTTACAAAGATTAACAAGTCTCTTGTATTTTTCATTATTTTATTTCTATGAATATGAAATATGCTTATGATCCGACTCCGAGGAAGATTGGTCACTTTATCATCATTGTTTTGAAATTTTCTAACAATTCCAGTAACAAAATAAAACTGTTTTTTTTGTTTGTATTAATCGGTATAGTACGGTTTTAGTCTCAGCTTAGTTCACTGATGAAGAGTAGTAAACAAGTAACAACAATATACATTCTCGGTTGATAAATATCATTGCAAATTACGCAAAATCGTGTCCGAAAAGATGAGCAAACAGTGGAAGATCTGTCCGTACATGTTGTGCCTTCTATATCCATTTAACATATAAAGATTTACACAGATACTGAAGTTCTCAGCTTGTAGGAAGGAACCTCCGGTTTAGTTAGAGTTTTTGTGTCTGATGATGACAGCCTCGAAGATACCATCTGATCGGAAGTTAGGAGAGAATAACCGCGGATCAACTGGTCCCGGGAGGCTAAAGCACAGTTTGAACGGTCCAGGCGGAGACAGCTTCCGGATATTCATCTCGAAAACCCGAGAATGTCTCTTGATTGTTTTCTCGCCTGTCGTAGCCGATCCCTCCAGTATAACCTTACCATCTGATTCAATCTCACAGCTGAATTCACCTGCACGAAAAGGACCAACCAGTTCATGTATTCATCACTTAGACCCAATTTGACCTATGGAAATAGTTTGATGGGTAACAAAGCATGAATATACCGTAATCTCTGCGGACACCGGGCAAAGCAACTTGAAAAAAGTATGCAACTCTGTTGACACCAATGTCGACCATACCAATGGGTGGTCCTAAAGTTCCTTTACTGGCTGTTCCTTTAGTTACAACCGACGGTTCTGCATCACATTCCTTCATGTCAGGAGTAACAGGTGTAAGTGCCAGACTGGTTGGTCTTTGTGTTTTGTCTTTTTCCATAAGAGTTTCGCCATTCTTGTTTGTTGCTTCTTTTGATGAGTTCTTGAACCGTTTTCTCTTGTATGTCTCCCGAAATCTTTCCGCGGTTTTACTGATTCCACAAATAGCATGAACAGCAACTGCTTCTTTTTCCTCTGTCTTTTGCTTGCCTGTTTCTCGAGGCCCTACAAATGAATAGTGGTCTTGGTCAGAGACAATTCCGTTGGATGTCGCTTCTTTGTTTCTTGCGCAGTCCTGCTCCATTCCCTGGCTTTCTGGTATGTCTTGCAAAAATCTTTCTGACGTACTGATTAGGCAATTAGCAACTGCTGCTTCCTCTTTCTTTCTCTTGCAGGTTTCTCGAAGCTCTTCAGATGGAATGTAGTCTTGGCTAGTGATAAGTCCATTAGATAATGCTTCCCCATTTCTTAAACAGTCCTGCTCAGTTCCCCGGGTTTCATCCAGCAGCACATGTCGAGGAGATAAATACACGACTCTATCGATTTTCAGGTTGTTCAAACGCGACAAGCATCTGAATCTTTGGATTTCTTCCTCGCTTATGCATGCTACCGCAGGATCATCGATAACAATAATCCCTTTCACAATCTCGTGGCTCGCGGAATACATTTTCTGTGGATGAAGATTCTTGGGGAAAAAAGATGTGAACTTAGGGAACGTTCCAATGGGTTCCAAAGGTAGATATCCCTTGATATACATATAAATCATGTTCGGATGGAGAAGAAGGCTGGAATTGGCGTTTCTCAGTACATTATAGTACAAGTTCTGTATCTGCGCAACGGTTAGAGAGGAAGATCCAATGTGCATCAAAGTGTAAGGGGGTAAACCTTTGGCTAATCTCTGAGATGCTGAACATCGTGGGTTATCAGAATACACATCAGGACCCAGGTAATTACTCATGATGAAGTTAGCCAAGAAATACTGATCGCTCGATAATCCATCACTACAGAGACTCATGTTTTTCAATTCCAGCAAATGGCTATATATAAACGAACCTACATTAGATATGAATGTGGCACAGTGCCACATATGGAAGCAATGAGAACATGCCAAAAATGTAGTTACAGGAAATAAATTGAGAGTTTCAAATTTGCCAGATTTAGTAATAGCTTTTTTATAAATTTCCACCATTTGGTCTCTACGATTCTTAAGTTTAACCCTTTTGAAACATGGAATTTGATCTCTATCATGTTTTGTAAACATATTTGAACCCTAAAAATTTCAATCAGTAACAGCAAAATCGAATTTGGAAAAACATTGAATCTGAAATGATTTTGTTGAAATTCTGAGAAAGCTAGCCTGGTGATTCTAGTAACTCTGCTTCATACTCTTAATTTTACACAAAACTATCCAATTCGACCCAGAAATGATCATAATCACAGTCATGAAATCAGAAACTAATTTTTCATTAGTTAGAGTTCAAAGTCAAAACAAAATTTCTTATATCCAAAGGTCATTAAGCTTGAAGAAGACACTCTTCGTACTCTAAATGACGAGAATCGATCCCACATTGTCCCTATAACAAACACCACAGGTTAAAAATAGGGATTTTGCAATTTTCAACCTTACAAGTCCATCGATTATGAAAATGAAGCAACATTGCAATTGTAATATCACACATTCCACTGAGAAACGAGAAGAAACTGAAAACTCAAATCATCGGAAATGATCAATGTAAAGTGGATTTTACCTTTTGTTTTGTGGTGATGGGAGTCACTGGGGAGGACGGAGGAGGCGAGAATTTTGGTAGGGGAGAAAAAATGCAAGGAGGATGGGTTCCTTGCTTCTTACACGTGTCTACCACGTGGGACCCTCAAATAACCGCATTTGGAGGCATCACCTGTCACCTCGCTCACTACGTATTCTCTTCTTTATGACATTTTTGGGCTTTTCAAAAGCGTAAGGCCCAAATATTTTATTTGTTCTATTTATTTGATTTTTTGGGGTCTTCAAATTTGTCCTGCTCTTAAAATAAAATAGGAAACTATTAGAAAGTATGATTATTAGTATAATTTTATGAAATTGCTAAACAATACAGACATCTTTAATGAAGAAAATTAATAAAGATTGGTCAAAAGCTAAATACTTAAAATTGGAGATAAGGACTATATTTGATATTTTAAAATTTTGGGTAATGCAATACGGTAAGAAAAAAAAAGAGAGAGGTGAGAAACAAGACTGGGAAAAGAAAGGAAGTGGTAGGAAATTGGGAACATTAACTACACCGAGGTGATTTGGTTGGTTCACTGTTTCTAGAATCAGTTTTGTCCGACATCAGAACATCATTACTTAGTTATTACCTTGAGATGGAAGTTATATATCCCAATAATCACACTATCTGAACTCCTTAATGATAGATCTTTGATAAATCCAAACTCAAATGGATGCATGGATTTACCTCATATGAAGGAAACTTTATAGTTTTTTTTTTTGGATAATTGGAAACTTTAAAGTTTATGTAACTGGATAAAGTTTTCTTTATGATAAACGGATTAAAAAAACATGTACATCATAATATAAGTTTAACGTTGGTTTAAACTTTATTTTCGAATCTCTCGTCTCGAAAACAAGTAGAAAACAATGAGATACTAAAACAATGGAGTTAAAATAGAAAGGAATTAGAGCAGAAGATGGGAGTCATAGGTAGAAACAATTAACAAAGATCCTGAAAAATAATTTATCAGTCTAGAAACTGTACAGACATGGTAAAGAGAAGAACCCTGGAACTAAAATATATGCACACACAAGAAGCTAAGTGAACTCAATAGACATTCATTTTTTCACTTACAATGCAGAGGACTCGACTCAAGAGCAAATACTTATCTACCTAAATAGTCTTACAACACCTTAAGAAAGTGTGTAGTAAGAAGACTACTTTAACTACCAAAAGAATCAGACTTTTGATTTTATCCTTCTATATGCATCTGTATGTGTTTATATCTTATATATGCACTTTATATATACACCAAACTCACTCCTACCGGTTTACCACGAAAACCCTTGTTTCAGGGATGAAATCATTCATATAGTTTTTAAGCCAGTAAGCTTGTCGTGGCTATATACATGATGAAAGGGTTAAGATAACAGAAGCACAAAACCCTGAAATTTCCATCGGCTTTTTCCCTAAAATCGGCTTTCCTCGAGAGCAACCCTTTTTGACTTCTTCAGTGAGCAACAACTACTTATGACCTGTAACAGCAGTAATGTGGTGAGATCAAAAACATTTGCAAGTACTGAATCTAAAATGGGCATCTAACGAAATAAGCTTACCTCTAGAATGCAAAAAATAAATAATGTGCAAAGCTTAAACAGGAAGCCTGCCATTACTCAGAGTAGCATATTTCCACTGTCCTTAACTTCTTTCTCTTTTCTGCAGTCTTCGAGGATTATTAACTGAAACCTGACAAATAACATTGAGGTGGTGTAACCGTGTAAGTGTGTATCATCTCCAATCCAGTATAAACTCGCCCAAAAAATAATCCAAGAATTGCTTACGGTGATTGATTTTCTACCCTGTTGTTTGATCTGAACTGCTACTCTGCATATACTGAGGAGTCTGAACAATGACGCGTTGCTGCGTTGGAGCTGCAGCCGAAGGGTATGAAGATTGAATAGCAGACATGGGTGAAGTGGCACCAAGCTGTAGTACATGACTTCCTGGATGTGAATAACCCTGAACTGCTGTATAACCATGACCACCGGGAATAGTTGGACTCAATTGCCCGTATTGATAACCCGGTGAGTTAACTGCCCCAGGTACTCCATACACCTGAAGGTACTGTTGACCCATGTAAGGACCATATAATCCCTACAACACCATGAAGAGAAGACATGAGTTTATAACTAAAGACACAACAGTTTAAAATGGATAAAGAAAGCAAGAAGAAACTGCAACAATTTCAAACGCCTACGTGAGACTGTGAGTACATGTAGTCAGGTCCGTATGGGGTAACCCTGAGAGAACACCAAAAAGAACAACTAACATTAGAGACCAATGAGTAAAATTTTGGTTAGACACTCTTAAGAGAATATAGACAAGAAGAGTAGCAATTATACAACAATGGTACATTATACTATGACAAGAAGACACTATAAATGAGCCTAAAAATCCACCCCAGTATGTTCATTCCTAAAACTTGGATCATTTTGGCCTTACCAAAATCCAAAAATATTTTATGACCTTGTCTGTCCAAAACAAATTGAGCTCAACCACATATTTCTCTGCAATTATTTTTGTATCCCTGCAAGATTACCAATCACAACATGTCACATCACAGTGCACCACTCAAGAACCCTAAGTGGCAGAAGTTAACTATCAACCCCTAGCTCTTTAGAATCTCTAAGTGATTGTCCATGCTGTGATTGGTAAATGCCACTTGATCAATGTGACTGAACAAATGTTCCACCTTTTGAGATGGACTAGCACGTAGACATTAAAACTGATTAGCTCTTCACAGCATATCTGTTATATGCACATCTACAGTAGCAACGTAATTTTGTGAACTTCGACATAACTCACCCATAAGGATACATCATTCCTTGCTGGTAGGAATAAGCAGGTGGTTGCTGATACGGATGGCTTCCAAAAAGTGAACTGCGAGGACTCTGCACACTTCCAACATATGGGGAAGCAGGTCTTATCCGTCCTAACCAAAAAAAAATGTAATAAATAACAGGGTTACACGGTAATGAACCACCAAATTCATGGTAATGTTACACCATAAAGATAAAGGTTTTAGTAGGTAATGCTAGAAAAAAGAAACAGATGACACTGAAGTAAGACTGACCAGGAATATTGGGAATCATTGCATATTGCATTGGAAGCCGAGGTCTCCCAAGAGAAGCAAGATTACAATTCGCTCGTCTGCCATCTATAACAGGTGTTGGGTCGACACAGGCTCTCCTAGCTGCCTCTGGATCTCGGAAAGTCACCTAAATCCTCCATATAAATCATTAACATAGCACTGAGTCATTATACAATCATGAAAACAAACTAAAGGTATATAAATACAACGAATGAAAGGGAGTCCTCTGGTTAGAATACTCAAGTATCAAAGATGTGGCCAGAGAGGTTTCAGCAAAACCAGCATTTACCAATTCAACTTTTTCTCGATTATTCACAGAAATAGGAATCCTAAGTCTAACAAATCATTTTGTATCTAACCTGGTAGTAGCGATAGTATCACTACAATTATAACTCTAAAGCATACCATGGAAGCAGAGGATGATGTTCATTACAAGTAGCGATAAACGAACTTGAGGTACAGAAACAAAAAAGTTTAGAACGAAAACAACGAAAGATAGGATACTCACAAAGCCGTAACCTTTGGATCGACCGGTGTTCTTATCGTTAATAACGACGGCCTCAAGGATATCACCATATTGTTCGAAATGCCGACGAAGAGTCTCGCTTTGAGTCTTCCACGCAAGGCCACCAACAAATACCTTGGTAAAGGTTGTATCACCAAAAGGAGAATTCGAATAATGAAACCCAGAGCCTGGAATCGAATGATACGCCATGATTATAACCAAAGACTGAAACTTTTTTTTCACGAAGAGAATTGGAAAGAAGATGAACAAGGACCGATTCTAAAACTTGACCCAGTAAACCCTAGTGAAAAAGCGTAGAGAGTAAAGACGAAAATACAGAACACATCGAATTGAAAGTGGAGATTCTAGGGTTTACTAGGGTCTGCGTAGAGAAGAGGGAGAAAGAAAAAGGAAAAGAGAGATCGGACCCAATAAAACCTAATAAAGGATCATACTAACAAGTAATGATCATGACAGAGGAAAAAAAAACAGAGATAAAATTTCCCGGGAAAAAAACAGAAAAATAAATAAATAAAAAAGTTGGGGGAAAAGGGGTTTAAACTTTGAAGGATGGGCCAGACGGTGCTGCTAGGTTTACAAGGATGGGTCTAGGGTTTCTCAATTGCTAATTTCGAAACAAACAACAAAACAGAAACGAGAGAGACGAATTCGAAGCAATTGCAGGGGGGAAATGGGAGAAGAGGGAAAGAGGGAAGATATAAGTATGATTTAGGGATTTAGATAGACAGGAAGAAGGAAAAAAAGAAAGGTTTGTCTCGGGGATTTTACATTGACGATGATGAAGAAGTTGGTGATGACGACGACGATGATGCGTGATTACGATTCATGAAATGTTCGAGAGAGAGAGAGAAAAAAAAAAGAGGTCTTCTTCATCCTAATAACTATGGGTCCCGCTCAAATCGCATAGTTTATTTAATTAACGCGGTAACTATAGGATTATTGATTATGTGTCACATATGAATTATCCGTTAAAGCTTATTGTCATATGCGTAATGTGATTGTGTCCGTGTCCGAGTCCGATTTTGTTTTTTTTTATCACCGTCCGAGACTTTTTGTTCCGACACAAATACGTATCTTTACGAATAACTTTTTGAATGTCACGGTCCTAACATGGGGTTAGCCATGGTCCGAATTATTAGTGGATAAAAACTCAAATGGATAAGCGTTCTGAGACCATCGACCTACTAACTATATATATATATATACAATAAAATTATAAAAGTTAAGAAAAGGACTTTCCTCGGCAATAGTTATGTGTCAATTTTCGCATCTAATTTAATTAATTGTTTTAAAATATCTAAACTTTTTAAAATGACAAATTGGTAGACAAAGAAAAGAAAATTTGAGTTTGACTACGGGAAAAATATCAGTTCTCTATATTGGAATTTGATATAGAAACAAATGTAATTAGTTATATGAAAAATGTGGGTCGAACAAATAAATGATCAAATAGTGCAATTTTCGAATCTTATAAAACGTGTACTGTAATTTATAACCTATTAGATTTTAGTCTTAAATACTCCTTTTCATG
This sequence comes from Cardamine chenopodiifolia, assembly GCA_963922655.1. Taxonomy (NCBI): domain Eukaryota; kingdom Viridiplantae; phylum Streptophyta; class Magnoliopsida; order Brassicales; family Brassicaceae; genus Cardamine; species Cardamine chenopodiifolia. The sequence goes on along the minus strand of OZ000483.1, from coordinate 4,964,473 downwards.
CTATTTTGCATCGTAATGGCCCTGTAAAGCCCGGTGTGGTAAGGTAAGGTATACGAATGAGACAATAGACATGTAAAAACTAAAATACCATACAAAATTAGATACACACATCAAAATGCTACCAGAGATGTGAGAAAAAAACATCAGTCTGTATTAATCACGCTTCTTCTTAACGATCACGATCTCCATCTTCGATTAGAAGATAAGAAAGGAGAAACCGCGGAAGAATCAATACGACCACGAGACACAAAACTACTAAACCCACCACTGACCAGCTTGAGTAAGGAAGGCCTAAGAGCTGTTCTTCACAAACTGTCATCACGAAAGTTTCAGACTTAGAAGAAGCACTTGACTCACTACAAGTTTTATGTTGCAAAAAAGGAAGATTGATGATATCAAGTAGAAAAGAAAGCTTGCCTATGTTGTAAATGATGAACGACCTTTCTTTGAAATTTGGTATAGCCACGATTCCTTCACAAAGAGGACTCAACGGCTTGTTATCATAACTAATGATCAGATTTTTCTACAATAACAAAAAACCTAAGCCCTACAAATTTATAACAAGATAACAAATTTGACATACAGAAGCTGGGTATGATATCTTGACTTCATACCAAGAATTTGATTTAAGCCCTTCTAATTTATAAACTCGAGATCCTGATATCAGTGGCAATGTCTCCTTCCATAGTTCTTTCCCAGCGTATAAAGTTTTTCCATCAAACCTAAGATATAACATCTGATAATTTCATCTCTATTGTACCAACAAAGAATCCAAATTAAAGATTTTTGAGTAGTGGGAAGGTTATCAAGAATACTTACACACTCTTATGGCGTAAAATTTAAGAAGACGATTAGACAGATGAGCAAATAGCATTCTTTATCGCGTAAATCGAGCATCCTACGAGTCCTGAAATTAATCCCTAAAGAAGAAAAATTGAATGTTCTCAATTCAATTATGCTCTGAAGCAATCTCTGCAATTTGTTTTCTCGGTAAGAGAACACACTAATCTACCAGAAAATGGAACTAAACGCGCGAGATCTAATTGAATTACCCGAGTCCAAATTCTCGCCGGAGATGACAGTTTCTAGGTGATCCTTGATTCGGCGGTCTGAGAAGGATTTAAGATCCCGGCGACTTCGGGGGTTGATTTACGCGACCGTCAAAATCATCGTCGACGATCGATAGAGATCGATCCCGCGTGAGCTTTGGGCCTTCTATGATTAATGTGCTGATATCTTAATTTGGGCCAATTTAAGGCCCAATTTAATATACTGTAAGAGCTTGGACAAAATGAAAGTAATAACGGATCCTGGCCGTCCACGTCAGTGTTACGAAAATCCCATCGGAGACCGTACTCGTGGTCAGATCTCCACGTCGTGATGTCTACGTGGCGATTCAATATTTTGTCTGTTCTTTGTGTGGGGTCCTCTTTATGGGCCCAAACCCTTCGACACTAACACAGAAAGTCCAAAACGGTCAGATAAACATGTGGGCTCCATTATTAACCAAATTGGCAATTTGCCCATGTTGCTTCCTCCCTACCAAATAGTTAATTATGTTCAATAAATCACCTTTATTTTCTTTATTTTTAAATCGCCTTTGGTTCCCACTATATACAGATGACAAACAATATTTTTTATCACTTCCTTTATTTTAAAAGGTTTTCTTCAAAACATTGTGTAAGTTCACTTACACAATTATACGTGTAAGCTATGAAGGCTTGCTCAAATCCAATATGACAAGAACAATGAAAGACGTTTGGTTTTGTTATCTTTTCCGGCTGTATAATTAAAATCTATTTAAAAATTGGTGGATGGGGGTGGTGGTAGATCAGAAGTCGCCAAAGATGTGAGAATGGGATTGGGCATCATCGAAAATGTTGACCCGTAATTTCTGACTGACCGCAACTGCTTTTGAATTTATTTGTAATAATATAGTGGAGACCACTAATTATAATCGAATTTTACTAGCCCCTGTTAAGTTGTGACCATCATTACGTTAATAAAAAAAGATTAGTATACACAGATTATTTTTATAGTAACATAGGTATATTTGGGAAACCAAGTCCTCCAGATTGATAGGAGCAATAAAATACAGATTTCATCTTATTAATTGTCTATGGAGGATAAAATGTCAAGTCAAAGGCGTAAGAGTTAAATAATCCTTCATAATTGTTTGTCAATATTGTGAAAGAAAGTACGTACTATACGTAGCAACTAGCCAGCGGCAATTCCAGTGTATATACAGTGATATTATATAATATTATCCTCACACAAAATATGAGAAAATAGGAAAACTGACAAACAAAATAACTTTGATTAATGGTCCATGTAGTTAAACATAATATTTTATTTTATATTTACTAATAGAATAATGAATTCTTTATTTTTTATTAAGAATCACATATTTATTTATCAAATAATTTATGTTTTTATTAATTTAAGCTACAATATACATGAAAAAACAAATTAGTAGATTAACGAGACAGAAATATTTTTTAATTAAAGTATACAGACACAAAAAAATAATATGGGACAAAAAAAATTCAGAATAGACAATTAAAAAGGAGTAAAAAATTGAAATTAATATAAATTGAATTTCCGTTTATCCCCTTTATGAAAATTGACCTCTTGTGCTATAAATATGTACGTATACCATCCCCCCTAGTAAACTCAGCTTATATAGTTCTTCTTGTATAAGGCAAAGAAGCGGTTCGTGTTACATTCCGTGCTACAAGTCAAAAAGTATGATTTGATTGATAATTTGATATAAAGAGCTCGATTAGACTTGTTGATTGTTTTTTTGTTTCTAATGATTTTATACATCCATAATCAACTATCAAAAAATATTTTTAAGTATAATACTAAATTTGATCGATCTTCATAGTCAACCGATTGATCTTCTCGAGTTATTGGAGAAAATTTAACTAGATTCTGAGTTCGAAACTCGCAACAGCACCCGTTATTATATTTAGTTCAAAAGGCAACGAATAGTATAATCTTAAACTTTTTAATTAACAAAAAGTTGAAATGGGATTTCAAAAGACAGCTAGCATTTTTTCCCATGGTAAATTTACCGAACTTGCCTGCATAAATTCTTTAATAAAGTACCCAGGAGATTAGAATTGAGACGTAATTTGTTTCGTATGTAAACTGTAGGGATGACGTTAACGGTGTTATCTCACATATATTTGGCGAGTGGTACTTACTACTTTTGATTCATATACAAAAAAAAAGCAAAAGAAAAAAAGAAAGAAAGAAATAAGATAAGCTTACTGAATACTGATTAATGGGTGTCCCATAATCATCACAATTTTTGGCCGTATATTATTTTTTGTTTAATTTTAAAGGGGTTGTATGATATTTATCTCCTTTAACAAGAAAAAAAAAAAGAAAGAAAGATATTTAATCTTCTAATGAGGCATTTTCAGATAGTAGTATGCGACATTGCTGCTTCCGAAAGATTTGTGAGATTTGATCTATGTATCTTGTGTCTTTCTTGTTGGAATAGAGAAGTCTAGATTCAATTATTTTGAAAGATATCATGATTTCGCAATAAAATGTTTTGTTAGCTGCAAGATGGATGCATATTGTTTTTGTAGCTAGCTTTGTTCATATTGGTGTGAAAGTAAATTAGGCCAGTTCGTTTTCTTTCCAGCGTTTTAAGTCTTTGACCTTTGTTTCGTTATTTGTGGTTTATATTATGTTTTTAATTAGTTTCCATGTAATTTAGGGTTTTCATTTCCTTTTTTGCAGCGGTTAATTTGCGGGAATATTTAGTGTTTCTATCTCGACAATGTACTCTTCCTTGATATTATTAATTATTAATTAAAACAGATGACAAAAAAAAGTTAATCTTCCGACCTTTCCATTTTTTAATGTTGTCCGAACCTCACAAAACTGTAGTTGAATTACTTCTCCGAACAAGCTGCATCCTTGTCATAAATGATGTTTTGACCGCTGAAAAATAAAATATGATTTGATCTATGTGTTTGTCGGAAATGAGTTTATAGCTACTTTTTTTCCATGCTTGGTGAAAAAACTAACTCTTACGGATACCTAGAACTTAACATAAAAATCGAGTTATCTCTTATGACAACAGCGCACATGTGCGGTGAGTAATAAGTTTAACCTTTAAATTCAAGCGACAATAACTGAACGTATCCATTCATCAATACATACTCTTTAGTAAGAGAGAAAGCGACTATAGCGTCAAAAGAATTGGTATCTGCTCCTGGAAGCTGATAATGTGCTGATCTGATGAACAAAAGGAAGATTGGGGCCGATAGTATCAGGTTTTCATTGTTGGAGTAAAAGAAATCAGGGCATGATGGAGGCTTGGCTGAACAGAGGATAACTACAAGAGAGACCAGTCAACTCTACTAAAAAGATTCAAAAGATGCAATGGATCGTGGTTGGAGATCGTGGAAACCGAGGTCATGGTTGCGGTGGAGGCCATAGAGATTTACTGACAAAATTCACCATCTCTCTTTTTCTGTTCCATCACTTCATATACTCTATCTCTCTTCTTCTTTTCCATCACTCCATATACTCTTATCTTTTTACCATCTTATCTAGACTATGTTATGCTTAATCTTCTACTTCCTTGTACTCTCCAAAAACTGTATGATCCAAAAGATCATAATTGTATAAACTTAGTACGTACTCTCGTAGTTATAGACTTACATGATGATTGATGTGCTTAATTTGGCTTGTAGCTCTAGGGCTTAAATTGTATATCACGTTAAACGCATCTCACTTATTTTTATAAGTTTCTCGATGCTAGGTTAACAAAAAATAAAGTTGCTCGATGATAATTACACAGTTTTTAAATCACAGATTCATATGACATGTAAATACACTTCATGTATTAAAATATCGGACCTGCTTATATTTTTGTATGACTTTAACGCAAAAAAATCACGTTTTTGCTTCTGAGAAATAGAAATACGTACGGGGAAAAGAGGTGAAAGTAGAAACCGTAAGGAAGAGAGTGATTGATGATGATATGGGTAAGTTAGATAGATTCGGGAGGAGTCTGATTGGATAAGGTATTGACCAAGTGCCGATGTTTCCGACCGTCTCCACGTGGTCACACGGCCTGCCTTTTACTTTCATGGTCTGACCTTTTGACCACACGTGACTTTTGTCTGTGCACGTGCGGACCAAGCTAACGTGTGCGGTTCAAGTTACATTACCGAGCCCTGACTCGCCAGGTTGCGCCGATGAAGAGGCGATGGTTCGTGGGTCCCGCATGCCATGAAGATAGACGGTTGCGATCCATTGTCTAACGAGGTCCCACATTGTTCAGTCCACATGTGGCCACGTTGAGGAGCTTAGGTGTTACTATGGGTGCAGTTAAAAATTAGGACAACAAGTCACGGTCCGATGAGGTGAAGCATTAATGGGTCGGATCGAGTTTAGCCAGTTCAATAAATTAATACACAATTAATAAATTTAAAATATTTTGTATTTTTATAGATATTCTAGAACTCTTGGACTCGTACTACTACTCTCCCTCATTGAAACAGAAAAAAAATACCTCAAATTATTACTACGCCAAATTACACGTAAGGTAAAAAAGTTTTCCACTACTATATCAACTAATTTGACATTGTGATAATTATGAACTATTCTTTCACATTGATCACTCAACCTTCGTAATTGAATTGCTTCTATTAGCGTATATAAAGAAGGAAAAACTTTCTTGGTAGAGTTCAGGGGTACATTCGGAAAATATTCGAATTTACTACCAAATAATCAATTCGTAAATTTAAAATGAATTTACGACGATTTAAATCTTTTTGTTAGTACATCGTTATATTACAACAATTTTATGACAAATATATTTATGAGAAATTAATAAGAAAATATAATGACTCATCGTAATTTCGTCATATCGATTTTTCATTGTATTTGTGTATAATATATAGTTTACGCATGAAAACATTATCGTAAAAATGTTTTAATCTCAATAGTTCAACGATGAATTGTAGTAAATTTGTTGTTATACGTAACGATGAATCGTTGTAAATTTATTGTTATACGTAATGACGAATTTACAACAACAACAAAATTTATATATATTTCGAACATCTTCTTTCTCACATCGTTCATTCCTCTCATTTCTCACTTTCTCTTTTTTTAAATCACTTTCAATTCTCTCTCAAAATTAGATGTATTTCCAAAAATAAAATAAAAATATTATAATTATAATTTCTAAAATTTATTATTAGAATTGTTATATTAAGATTTTAGAATTGTTAGGATTAATTTTAAGAATTTTTATAATTGTTAGGATTTAATAATTGTTAATTCTTGTTAAGATTTTATACTTTTATGTTTTGTATAATATATTGTATTATTATATTATCGTTAACTGGCAATTAATGTTAACGACGAATTAACGTTAAATATTGAAAAATTCGTTGTTAATTTATTGTTAATATTAACAACGAATTACCGACGTTTCATGTATTTACGTCGATTTTACGGTAACTAATTTAAAATCTAATTTACAACAAATTTAGTATCGCAAAATTTACAATAAATATGAATTCGTCGTTATAAATGGTCATTACAACGATTTTACAACAAAATCTACCGTTGTTAGGTCTATATTTTCTTATAGTGAATGGATCATTAACTTTCTCCAAACTTATCATTAAAAGGGTCCACTCCGTTTTATGATATTTAAAGGAATATAGATCCTCAATAGTAATACTAAAGGACAATTATCTAGAATTCTAGATTGATTGTTCTTAGTTGTGCGGCGTATGCCCTCTCCCATGACAATAAAAGTGGATATAAATAAATATCAAATGTAACAAGTGGGAAAGAACATCGATTATTTGGTATCTAATTAATTAGCTCGGGTTCAAAAATATTATTTAGTACTAATATGCTAACGGGTAGACCGGTACAGTTTAAAATAATTTATTAATTAATCAATAAAACAAGGTTAATTAACTATTGTTCTGAAACGATTAAAAGTAACTAATTCCTTTCTTCTTCTTTTTAAGTAAAGATTGTTCGTATGCATTTGTTTATTAAAGAACGTGGGTTCTTTCAGAAGGTTGTTTTTGCTAATGTATGTGTGTACCACATATTTTATTTTCAAATTAAAATTATCCATTATTAAAGAACTAATTGACAAAATCGAATATATATATATAATTTTTTGCCTGATTTACTCACGTGCCGCATCCATTTGAGTTATATAAATGATAACAAAATACAAGTACTATGAAAACCACTAGCCTACACATATCTCTAGTAAGAACAATGTAAGTTTATACTAAAATATAAATAAGTTTCACTAAATTTAAAATATTAAACAAAACTACAAATTTTTAAATATCTTATTAAGTAAAAGAATATACTAAATAGTACTATATCTCATTTTCCATATACGGAAAGCACTTAAGTTATTAAAAACATACATTAGTAAACATTATTCCTAAACTTTATTAAATTCCACGCGCCTCAAAGTGACTAGTGAGTGTGAGATTCGTTTTTAATCTTTGTACCCAACTTCCACTTGACATTTTGTGTTGAAAATTAAAGAAAATGATGCGTTTTCTAAGTTTCGTCCCCCTATAATTTCGATAAACAAATCGACCTACTTTTTTCCCATCTCCTGTTAACCTTATCTCAGGCTTTCAAATTATAAAACTTACTTCTCAAAATTTCATTCGTTTATTTTATCCGATTGGAGCCAAAGAAAAACCTCGACGAACCTCTAGTTTTCTTTGGGATCTCATGTAAGGTAAGGATAATCACTTACACACATATATTTTTGTCGGCTAATGTGTATATATTAGTGTACTTTTTCATATCATAATAATTTTTTCACATTAATAATATTAAGCTATTAAAAATATAATAAAGGGAATTGTTTCTCCGCTAAATTCTCGGTGTATGTCTTTGCTTTTACTTTCCTCGTTCAAAGAGAGGACCAAAAATTCATTGCAGAGTCGCACATGAATCTCAAGCTTCTCTCTCCTTTTATCAGAGTACATCAGAATCGCTAAAATACGACGTGGTCTCGTATGCAAGAAGAAGCTGCATCTTCCTCTTGCCCTAGTTAAGCTACCTAACTAGGGTTTCATCTTACCTTTCTCCCACCCGATAGAGAAAGAGAGAGAGATCATTTAACACAAGTTACCTTTTTCTCTTTGCTTGGTCTTTACTTTAGTTCTGTTCTTGGTCTGTTTTTATATTTTGTCGGCTTGTGTAACTGATCACACCTTAATGCTTTAGCTATTGGTTCCTCAAAATCCTGAGTTTTGACTCTTCGATCTGAGTTTTTTTCTCTCTCTTCATGCTCTTCTTCACCTCCCAATATATGAGCGAGAAGAATCAAGAATCAAGAATCAAGATTTAGAAATTTGATTTGAGCTGGCGAATAAGCAGTGGTGGGAGAGGGAATTAGTAGATGCGGCGGCGATGGAAGGCGGTTATGAGCAAGGCGGTGGAGCTTCTAGATACTTCTATAACCTCTTCAGACCGGAGATTCACCACCAACAGCTTCAACCGCAGGGCGGAATCAATCTTATTGACCAGCATCATCATCATCAGCAGCAACATCAGCAGCAACAACAACAGCAGCAACAGTCAGATGATTCAAGAGAATCTGCTCACTCAAACAAGGATCATCATCAACAGGGTAAACCCGATTCAGACCCGGCTACATCAAGCTCAGCTCCGGGGAAACGTCCACGTGGACGTCCACCGGGATCTAAGAACAAAGCGAAGCCACCGATCATAGTGACGCGCGATAGCCCCAACGCGCTTAGATCTCACGTTCTTGAGGTATCTCCTGGAGCTGACATAGTTGAGAGTGTTTCCACTTACGCTAGGCGGAGAGGGAGAGGCGTCTCCGTTTTAGGAGGAAACGGCACCGTTTCGAACGTCACTCTCCGTCAGCCAGTCACTCCCGGAACTGACGGTGGTGGGTCCGGAGGAGGAGGAGTTGTGACTTTACATGGAAGGTTTGAGATTCTTTCGCTAACGGGGACAGTTTTGCCACCTCCTGCACCGCCTGGTGCTGGTGGTCTGTCAATATTTCTAGCTGGAGGACAAGGTCAGGTGGTCGGAGGAAGCGTGGTGGCTCCGCTTATTGCATCAGCTCCGGTAATATTAATGGCTACTTCGTTCTCAAACGCGGTCTTTGAGAGATTACCGATTGAGGAGGAGGAGGAAGAGGATGGTGGCGGTGGAGGGGGAGGGCCACCGCAGATGCAGCAAGCTCCGTCCGCATCTCCGCCATCAGGAGTGACCGGTCAGGGACAGTTAGGAGGTAATGTGGGTGGTTATGGGTATACCGGTGATCCTCATTTGCTTGGATGGGGAGCTGGAACACCTTCAAGACCACCTTTTTAATTGAATTTTAATGTTGGGAAATTTATGTGTTTTTCTCATTTTGTGGAGTCGTCTTATGGGATCTTTGGTGTTTAATTTTTAGTTGATATATGCATATTTGATTTACCGTGTTTTTGTTTCTTTCCCATCTTTGCCAGCTAAAATGTTAATTAGAGAAATTATTTTGTCTCTCCTGCTAAAAACCTCTCCATAGGTGTGTTTCTTTTATTAACTGCTAGGGTTTCGAGATGCATCCTATAACTATTAGAATATTATTATTAGCAATCTGATAGATATATTTGATAATGAGTTCGTTGTTCTTTAAAGAGATTTTGAGCTTCACGACGTATTATTGATGAAATATATGTGGGTACATCTAAGAAGTTTCACTATATGAATTTGTTCTAGAATTCCTTTCCACAACAATAGTATAATATAATGTTTTTGATGTTCATATATATATTTATATCAACAACGCCTATGACGCAAATATTTCTCGTAACATCATTGCAACTTTTATTTCAGAACTTCAATGCAATATATTTTATAAGGTTAAAAATTAGTATACATATTGATCAAAACGTTTAGTTGATCTAAATTTTCTAGTTATATATTTTTGACTATTAATGCTATCTTTTTAGCCGCGTATACCGTTAAAGAGCACATCTTCAGTGTGATATATCTTTAAGTTTAAGAATTAGCTTACATATTGATCAAAACGTTAAACGTCTGGTGCATCTAAAATTTGTAGTTAATCACTTGACAGCTTAGAATGTATTTTTAGCCATTTTATAAGATCACGTTGACTGTGTAAGTGGTTATCTAATTAAACCGTTCAGGAAATGATCGTCTAAGCGAATACCAACTAGGAGAAAAATAATGGCAATAAAAAGATATTTAGTGTTTAAACAGTTATCTAAATTAACTGTAATTTAAAAGTACAATATGTATTCTTTGGGATGGCCATGTAATAGTGTTTTTCGTTCGAGCACTACTTGCATGCATAAAATATATGCATTAATGCTTTAGTTAGACCGGTAAAATCCTTTCTAAAGGAGTTTTTTGTGTGTGTGCGTGTATAACTTCTTTCCTTTCGAAGAGAGTTGTAAATCCAACACCATTCAAATAGGTTAGCAACGAGTAGCTTTAAACAAGTATTTGTAGGTTATGTTCATGTCACAATCGTAGTTTTGGTTTGAGATTTCAAACCCCTTAACGTTTGGCTGGTATGGAGAATCTGTGTCTCAACCAACAGTTAAAATATAAAATGTGCTCTTTCTCAATCTACGTGTCTGACCCAACAATTCAAATATATTTCTGAAATTATACCGGTGCAATATATGTTAATATTAGTTTTTGCATGTTCCAGTCCGCTACAAAAATATGGTCTTTTTCGATCATATATATCGTTGGAAAAAGGACTGAGAAGATGATTTGGGAATATAAGGACATGAAAGATGCAAATGAAGCATTCACTCTGTACTCTGCTAAAATCTAATAATTTTCCTTGAATAGGATGAAATCATTATCTAACATACCCCTGAAAAATAAACAAATTCATAGAACAATTTTCTCTGCTATTATGCAAAAGACTGAGTGGATTATTCTTTTATTTTAAATATCTCATTTCATCTGTTATGTACATAATTTATAGCTCCATTTATTCATTTTATCTTTTTTGGTTTTAAGAGCAGAATATTTCTTTTGGGAGTTTAGCCAAGGTATTGGTTACAGACAACCGTTACATCACAGTAGAAACATGAAGTAAGTGTTATTTGACGTCGGTTACATACTAATTAGTGAACTTAACATGGGAAGATAATTAACTATGAGCATAAATCATTTCTAGTGTCAGTTCTGCCGCAAGATAACAAAATTGGGGTTTTGATTACCAAGATATGAGAAAAAAAAGAGGAATGTTCCAATTCCCCATGGACAAATTTATTGACTAGGAACAAAAAAGGAGACTTAAGTAGTAGTATTATTTTGTTTTTCACCAGCGAGCTTAAATGTTATTTAAGTGATACCAACATATTGAAGCAAAGAATTAAAATTAAATACTTTCCAGTAAGCAATATACCTTTCTTATTTAAACATTAATATAGTGATCAAATGTATTTCAGTAAAATTAATCGTTTTATCTTTCGCAAAATAAATAAGATAAACCACCCATACATATTTTTGTAATTTCATAGTATGTTTTTTTGTGGGCTTGGAACATGTAGAGAGAAAAAGCATCGTAGTTTTGTAGATATTATCAAATTCCCATGCGGTCATGTCATGTGCCTTACATGCAATTGAGCTACACCAAATTGAGAGAATAAGCATTTATATATATATATATATATATATTTATCACTGTGAACTTTTTGCAAGATTAAAGACACACATACACAGAGATAGAATTAATAAGTGTATGATTTATATATGTGATTGTAATCTTTTATAATTTGTTATCTTCTAATCAACTAAAAATAGTATTTTATCTGTGAAACGAACAATTTGTTTATTAAACCAAAGTAATGCTTTCTGTCTACAACCCATTTAAACTGAAAGGCATTTTCGTAAACCATTTACACTTTTATAAAAAAGAAAGAAAAAAACCCCATATATCCTCCAATACTTTATGAAGTCTATAATTAAGACTGAACTTCACAATTTTGAAACTCAAATTGTCTTCATGATACAGATATAGATTAAAGCAAATCATGAACTTTATTTTTTTCTCAATCATGTGTCCCCAGAGGAACAATCATGAACTTTTTAGATTTAGATAAATGTCAATAAGATTTTGCTGTTATTGTTTTCCCTTTGATAATATGCACCACCAATTCTTTGTTACCTTTCTTTCACTTTTTGAAAACAAATAATCTCAGGAGAACTTTTTGAAAACCGGAAAAAGCATGAATACCTAAAAAGAAGGGCTAACATGTATTTGTTCACCAGAGCCATCTTATAACACCAAATGCAACTCAAAGTAAGGCTTCGTTCTACATACTCTCAAGATAATAGTTTTAAACTTACATTTTCCCAAATTAAAAATTACAGATCTATATCTTTTCGAATTGAAAGTTTGACACCTGAGAACCCATAAATCCGGGTTCAGATGGTTTAATATTTTGAAATTACATTTTAACCACCTAAACTAATTCTAAATCGAATTAGACCGAATTAAAACTAATAATCCCAAATCCAACAAAAAAAAAATCCTCAAATTGCAAAATTGATCTCAAAACAAAATCAACATTGTGTTTCAGATTTGCATACGTATATGGTAATATTTCTTTATCCCTCCCTTTTCTACCTCAAAAATTTCATCTTCTAAACAAATTGAATTATGAAAACAAAAAAAAGCAATGAAATTGGATCAGAAAATATGGCAAATCACTCAATATTCAGAAGCATATCAGACTGGGTATCACAAAACATTATGCCATTTTATCATTTCCATTAAAACATAATTCAGACGAAAATATTATATGGAAACACAGTGTTGATTTTATTGACATGAAGACTTGAAGATTTCAGGAAAACAAAATGAAGAGAATCAGACGAAAATAGTCAATCACCATATTACATTCCATCGTAATGGATACAATTAAGACTGAGGCGACAATTTCTTATCATCACTTTCGTCAAATATAAAGAATCACAACATAGAAGATCTTCAAATATAACAAACTCAAAGCTAACGAAGAAACATAGACACAAACAACACCTAATTCATCAATGAATACAATTGACTTAGAGCTAACGAGGTCGACCTAAGAAATTAGGAGAATTTGTTTTGAGATCAGTTTTGCAATTTGATGATTTTTTTGGGGTTGGATTTGGGTTTATTAGTTGTAATCGGGTGGTACTCGGGTCTAACCCGGTTTAGAATTAGTTTTAGGTAATTAAGATGTAAGTTCAAAACAATTAACCAACTGAACCCGGGTGGATGGGTTCTCAGGTTTCAAACTTTCAATTCTGAGACATATAGGTCTACAACTTTTAATTTGGGGAGATATAAGTTCGATAACAAGACCTTAGTTTGTGATGCATATGATTTTATACGATATACGATAACAAGACTTTAATTTGGCTGGCCTGTTATAACCACCTTTCCCACGGGATCTGATTGAACTCGAACCTGAGAATAGACAACGTATGTTTATGGACCTGGAAGTCTGTAATGATCTTACCAGAAAACACTTATTGCTGACAAAACTTAGAAATATCTATGCTGCTTCAGATTTATATCGTACAAAAATAGTCAATAGAACTGCTTTGATAACCTAACACATCTCTTAGTGCTTTCTGTGTATTGCCACGGTAACATGCATTCATACAGATTTAGTGACAAAGACTTATCAAGTAGCTTTTCAGAAAATGGAAGCGAGTGCTCACCTCTTTGCGAAGAAGTCCAGGTACCAAAGCATATATCTCATAGAAATCCTCCTGTGAATTATAAAAAAAAAGGTTTGGTGAGATTTTTAGATTGGAAACAAACAGCCGGTTTGAAATGTTTTGGCATTTCTTCAGCAGTCTTTTGATCAGACTTTTTTCATACTGCAGTTACAATACAAGGCGAAAAAATGGCAGAAGTTACTCACCTTTTCTTTGACAGTTATCTTCACCCAGTCAGCAAGGGGTCCATCATCAACAACCTCAACATTCGACCTATCGAGCCAAAACCATATTATTATTATGACGCATTGATTAGGGACAAGAAAGGAAACCTTAACGAAGCAATTACAGCAACATGTTCAGGTCAAAGAAATGCTATGTTTTCATCTCATTACTGCTAAGAGGGATTGAAAGAAAGAAACAAAAAACTATAGTAACTATCTAAGAGTTGCAAATAAGCAGGAGAGGATTAGCTTTTCGTAACTGTTTGACTGCTTCATGTGAAACAACAAGGTCAATGTTAGTTTGTGTTTTGGGTTGCTGCAGCCCTGAGAAAAGCGTTCAAATCACAATGTTAAGCAATCCTCGTTGACAAAAATAGCAAAAGCCCTGAGAAAATTTTTTACCAATGATTTTGAGTTTCTTAGGCTTTGGGTTGAGGTTAAGACCTTATCCTGAAACAAAGGGAGAACATCATCCTGGTGCAGGAAAAATTTCTGCATAACTGAATCACAAAGTGCAGTAAGATTTGAAGTGAAACCTTAGGAGCAAGAAACTCTCCAGATCCAACAAGGCGCTGCGCCTGCCAACCTTGCATAGCACGAGTTGCAGAATCTCTTAGTGCCCTACTTGATCCCGAAGGACCTGAACCTTGATGGTTACTTGCCTACATCAAAATCCTTATCTCAGAGAAGAACAAAAAAACATGGAGGGAAAAAACAGAGGGACATGAATTTTCGTAGGGTTTATGGAGCTTATATGGTAATTTAAAGGGCCATGCACATGGATTTCTTATGGCTTTTCATACTAGATACAAAAAGGCTACAACTTTTATAGAATGAGATTGTAGATAGTAGGGTTTAACAGGTTTAGCTGGTATTACACATTCCCGAACTTTCTTTTCTGCTTTAAATAAATACTGAAAAATAAGTCTTAAGCTGTCATTCCCTCAGTGTAAACAACATTTTATCCGTACATGACCCCTTCCCACAATAGATTAACAAGTAGATATTTTTCTTTAATTTTCACGGAGCTAGGCCGAGCTGATATCCTCATACCAACTTCCAAATATTCCAGACTATCCATATATTCAACAATGTCCAATATCCCAAAGCAAAAACGACACAGTTTTAGGGGGAATTCTTACCTCTTTCTCAAGGCTGGGAGACAGAATGAATGCTGAACCAGAAAGGTTAAGGTCACCATTTTTCCATAAATATTTTTCGTACTCCAAAAGTGCCTGCAATTGAAACAAAGACACCAATCATAATGTACCTATATCTATATGATAAGATATAAAGAAAAATATCAGTGCATTCAAAGTGGCAAAAGAACTAGTCCAAAATAAACTGCCATAAGACCTACCTAGGCAAGACATAGAACCAAACTAACTATTATAACACGCCACACCAAAAAGAAACACAATGAGAATTGCCTGAAGTGGACAAGTAAAAATGAAGACAGGATAAAGATATGATGCTTATGCACAAAAATGAAACTCACCTTCTCGTAGAAAATGCGGAATGTGTATGAGACTGTTGTGCATGTCCTGAATAAAGGTAGCTAAATCAAATATGAAAAAAATTAGCGTCATGAAAAATTGGCAAAGACTAACGGGGAAACATCAGCCATACTTTGGAGGATTGAAGGATTCTCCAACTTGCCGCCATAGCTTAGATGTGGTCACCTACATTACCATGAAACAACAAAGGAATCTTGAAGACCAGTATATATTAAATTTCAAGCAGAAGATTTGAAAACTTTGAATATAAACTCCCAAATATAGCTAACAACAGTCAAATAAATCAGTTTCCCAACAATATATCAAATATACCTAAATAATTGATTCAGTTAAGTTAAAACTCCCTTCTCTGAAAGTCATTCACATGGTTATAGATACTCTTATCATTAATTAGCTTACCGATTTGATATTTATACCTTATACAGTTCATATGTTATGGACAATCCAAACAAATAAAATGTAGGTGGTAATCATACGAGCCAACTTAAATGATCTAAAAGTTTAAAACTGACGAACTAAAAAATGATATGGTTTTGAATAATTACCACATTATAGCCCCCTAATTTGACGACAGCTCGCCATAGCCTATATTGTATAGTAAAGCATGCAAAAGTCAGGCACTGATTGACAAGGTATATGTAAGCAACAGTTTCCAACTCACTTGAGAGTGTTTAGAGGCTGCCCATAAAACTTGGGAGTTTTAAATTCCAGCAAATTCTGTTTGTAAAAGGTCTCCACTTCTCTTAGAAAGGCCTTTTGTTCTGTTGGTGTCCCTGCTTCATCACTTTCGTGTGCCTGTAGAGCAAGGTGAACTTGTGAAGAAGAGACAGAGAAAATGGAAGAAAAATCTTGTGAAGGGCGGAAGGTAGAAGATGGATATGGTTTTAATTTTCAAAACGTTGAGCGAAGAGACTTTACAACAGTGACCAATTAAATAAAAAACGAGTTCGCCAACTTTTTTTTTTTTCATTTAAGTATTTTTGTTAGTTTCAACTTCGAGGTCGGGAGGTTTCTCTCGAGAGAAATCTCTTCCCATCTACTGAGTTTTGTTTATTTGTTGTTTGTTCCGGTAGATTCCAGCTTCGCCCTTCACCATCGCCGTCATTTGACGCTGTTTGTTGATTGACGATGGATCTCGTAGTAAGCAGTTATCTAATGAGGTCTGGTTATCAAAATTTGAAGGAGCAAAAATACTTGATTGGTGGTTAGTTTTCTGTGGCTTTAGCTTAGGTCGAAGGGAAGAGGCGGAACTGGCTAGTTGGCGGTTTGCTTGATCTTCGAGTGAGGTTTTTGGCGGAGGATCTAACTCAGATTTAGAATCTGTCGGGTTTCTGGTTTGGATTTAAGATATGATGGCATCAATCTGTGTAGGTCGTTGAGAGGCTTTGGGTCTCGGGTGAAACTGTGGTTGTTTTGCTTGGTTCCATTTCACCGAGCTCTTATTCTCTTTGGTCTGTTTCAGTTTTGTGTGGCTCAATCTAATATCTTTCGGTAAATCTGTTTGACTGCTTCTTTTTGGCAAATCAAATAAAAAACCAATTAATTTAGTGTTTGGCTTTGTTGTTGTTTGTGTCCTTGGGTTATTTGAGGTCATGGTTTTTTATCTCAGGGAAGTACGGGTGATTATCGTGTTGTCTGAGTTAGGATAGTATTCGATTAACCCCTTATATATGTTCGTTGAATCTCTAAAGTTAGTCACATTCCACCGCCATTTAGTTTAGAAGAATAATAGGTTTTCTTTCGTGGTCTTTTTGTTGATCTGTTCTTGTAAGGCTAACCTCTTGTGGAGATGCAAAGTCCTAGATTTAGATCTTTCGGAAGAAAATTAGGTGTGTACGAGTTAGATTCTCGTCCCTTACTTTTATTTTCCGGTTTATTGTTTTTCATGCTCTAATTTCACAACCAACTCGGACTGCATCACCATTTCTTAATCAAGAAGAACTAATGGCAGCTAACCCGATTCAACATCTTCTCATCTGAGCTATTGAAGTACACATGGTTAGATCAGGAAAGGTATGATTCCTCATTTAGATAGATAGCAAATATCATAAGTGAATAGCAAAGGAATAAGCATGATCCTTCAATCGTTTTCTAAATCTCTGAAGTTAATTGGAGTGGATCTTTTGAAGTGTTTTCAGTGGCTTGAATGTGCAGCTTTTTGAAATTTATCATGAAACTTTTGGTTCTAATTACTCTCTTCGAGGAGTATGTTGAATCATCTGTTTTTTTCTGTGAGTTAAATGTTATCGTTTTGATCTTTCTCTGAGTTACAAATATATCGTAACATTTGTTGATGTAACCCTGCTTGCTTATTAATAAATAAATCAGTTTGAAGGAAAAAAGGTATTTTTGTTTTATCCTAAAGTTTTTCTATTTTATTTATTATTATTTTAGACATTGTTATCTTTTTTTCGGAAAATTTTATAAAATAAAATATATTTTCCTTTTATTGTTGGTGAGACAGCTATGAACAATAACCACAAAGATAAACATTAAAAAAGTTTGACTATAAAAAGTAAAACCAACATTGTAAAATGTAGAGATTGTAAACATATAAACAGAATAAATCAGTAAACACTTAAAAAGAGAGAGTAGGTTTTCAACTTTGTTTTACAATAAAATTAATACTACTGTTTTGATAAAATAAGCTTTTCACCTTGTTGTTGGAACACTAATAAACAACAATAAAATTAACATGCTAAAAAAATTCACAGTAAAAATAGTGCTAAAATTGTTGATTATTCTACCGCGAAATTCATAAAATTATTAATATCATCCGTCAATATCTAGTAACGATCGTTGATATTGTTTTGTAAATACAAGTTATATTACCTCTGTAATATTTATAAGTTAATTTATAAATTTTATCTTTTATTAACTAAATTTAGTAATTAAAGAAATTATATTACTAAGGTTGATTTGAAAACCATACTATATTTTAGGCTTTTTAATTGTCTATATATATATATATATCTATTTATTTCAAATCAATATTTTATATATAACCATTTACATGATAAATACATAAGTTATATTTAACCTCTTTGGTAAATGTTTTTATTTTCTATATACAAAATTAAAAGATTTTGGTAATAAAATTTATCATTAACTTAATAGAATCTATTTTCTATATATCACCAAGTATAAGTCATAACTTTTATGTACCTAGGAAAATATTTACTTCTTAAATAATGTTTTTTCTGTTTTGAAGAGATTTGACTAAAGGAGATATATAAGGTAATATATTGCGGCGGAAAAAGAAAGAAATCTGATAAAAAAAAAAAAATGTGAAATGTCTTTGAAAAAAATTATATTATAGTTTTAACAAAAAAAAATATATTATAAAAAACAGGTAGATATTTTGCTAATTTGCATGTTAGCTAATTGGGCCTTAGACCCAAAAATAAACAAAATCGTCATGTGAAGTATGGGCTTAATATGGATCGAAACCAGGGCAGCAAAAGAGTCGGTAATTTCTGTTACATAAAAAAAAGAAAAGAAAAACCGTCACCTCAGATTTTAGCAAACACACCACCACTCCACTACTAGACGTTAGGGTCCCGGCGTTTCGGTCTCTCTTGATTCTTCTTTTAGCTTCGTCTTCTCCACTGAAGATTTAGCTCTGTAAGCTTGAAAACTTTTTCTTTATTGTTTGGTTAATCTGAGATTGCTTCTTCATACATTGATTCTGAATCTGGCAATTCGTGGTCGCTCACGCCTAATTTTGGGGTCGATTATCATCAAATTTGATATTCTGCAATCCTCGGAGATCTCGTGGCGGGTGTAATTTGTTGGTTTTCATTGAATCTGCGTAATTGCGTGATTGTCTATCTGGATTTGTGGTGTTGGAGCTGAATTTGGGAATGGAGGAAGATAATTCTAAGTTGAGGAACGAAGATTTGGAGGTGGAGGAGCAGGATGATGATTTGAAGCAGAATCGGCGAGATCGTGATCGGAGTAAGGAGCGGAAGAAGGAGAAGGTTTCTGAGAAGCGCCGAGAGAAGGACAGACGCAAGAGACGGTCTGAGAGGGTTAAGAGTAGTGATTCTGAAGATGATTACGATAGAGATGATGATGATGAAGAGAGGGAAAAGCGTAGAGAAAAGGAGAAGGAACGGAGTCGGAGGGATAGGGAGAGGTCGAAGAGACGGTCTGAGAGAAGAAAGAGTAGCGATTCTGAAGATGATGATGAAGAAGAGGACGAGAGGGATAAACGCAGATCTAAGGAGAAGGAGATAGGACATCGAGAACATGAGAGAGATAGAGGCAAATATCGGAAAAGGGATAGAGATAGAGAGAGAGAGGAGAGAAAGGTGAAAGAAAGAGAAAGGGAAAAGGATAGAGAGAGAAGAGAACGGGAACGAGAAGAACGGGAGAAGGAGAGAGTTAAAGAAAGAGAAAGGCGAGAACGGGAAGATGGTGAGAGGGATAGGAGAGAACGTGAGAAAGAAAGGGGTAGGAGGGTCCGGGAAAGGGAGAGGTCAAGAGATGATGGCAATGAAGAGAGTGATGATAGTGTCAAGCGTGACTTGAAACGCAGAAGAAAAGAGAGCGGAGAACGGAAGGAGATAGAGCGTGAAAATAGCAATGGTAGATCTAGCAGGCATGGAGATGGTAGTGGAGATAGCCCATGGAGAAAGAGTGTCGAGGAGGATGGTGAAAAGAAAGAGAAGAAAACCCGGGAAGAAGAACTAGAGGATGAGCAGAAGAAGTTGGATGAGGAGGTGGAAAAACGGAGGAGAAGAGTCCAAGAGTGGCAAGAGTTGAAGAGGAAAAAGGAGGAAGCTGAAAGTGAAAGTAAGGGTGATGCAGATGGTAAAGAGCCCAAGGCTGGTAAGGCTTGGACTCTTGAAGGAGAATCTGATGATGAAGAAGGCCATCCGGAGGAAAAATTAGAGACAGATATGGATATTGATGGAGAGACTAAACCCGAAAATGGTGGAGATGCCAAGATGGTAGACTTGGAGAATGAGACAGCTGCTACTGTTTCTGAGAGTGGAGGTGATGGAGCTGCTGATGAAGAGGAAATTGATCCTTTAGATGCTTTTATGAATGCTATGGTATTACCTGAGGTTGAGAAGCTTAGCAATAGTGTTCCTCCCCCAGTAGTGAACGATGGTATTTTGGATTCTAAGAAGAATGGGAAAGAAAGTGGTGACCAGCCAAAGAAAGGTTTTAATAAGGCCCTTGGTAGGATAATTCAGGGTGAAGACTCTGATTCTGATTATTCAGAACCAAAGAATGATGATGATCCAAGTTTAGAAGAAGACGATGAGGAGTTCATGAAGAGAGTAAAGAAGACAAAAGCAGAGAAATTGTCTCTTGTCGACCACTCAAAAATAGAGTATGAACCTTTCCGGAAAAACTTCTATATTGAAGTGAAGGATATCTCAAGGATGACACAAGAAGAAGTTAACGCTTACAGAAAGGAAGTGGAGCTGAAAGTTAGTGGAAAGGATGTACCAAGACCCATCAAATCCTGGCACCAGACTGGGCTAACTAGCAAAATTTTGGATACAATGAAGAAGCTTAATTATGAGAAACCAATGCCTATTCAAACACAAGCACTCCCAATCATCATGAGCGGCCGAGACTGCATTGGGGTTGCAAAAACAGGGTCAGGTAAAACCCTTGGTTTTGTTTTGCCAATGCTGAGGCATATCAAAGATCAGCCTCCTGTTGAAGCTGGTGATGGGCCAATTGGGCTTGTAATGGCACCTACTAGGGAGCTTGTTCAGCAGATTCACAGCGATATCAGAAAGTTTGCTAAGCCACTGGGTATAACATGTGTTCCTGTGTATGGAGGATCAGGAGTTGCCCAGCAAATCAGTGAGCTTAAGCGAGGTACTGAGATTGTTGTGTGCACTCCTGGCAGAATGATTGATATTCTTTGCACAAGCAGTGGGAAAATCACTAATCTGCGAAGGGTCACATTTTTGGTAATGGATGAAGCTGATCGTATGTTTGACATGGGTTTTGAGCCTCAAATTACTCGTATTATTCAAAACATTCGACCTGATCGTCAAACTGTGCTCTTTTCTGCCACTTTTCCACGGCAAGTTGAAACTTTGGCACGTAAAGTCTTGAACAAGCCTGTAGAAATACAAGTTGGTGGAAGGAGTGTTGTGAATAAGGATATAACTCAGTTAGTTGAAGTCAGACCGGAGGATGAGAGGTTCTTTAGACTTCTGGAACTTCTTGGGGAATGGTATGAGAAAGGAAAAATGTTGATCTTTGTTCAATCGCAGGAAAAATGTGATGCATTGTTTAGGGATTTGCTTAAACATGGTTACCCTTGTCTATCTCTTCACGGGGGTAAGGATCAGACTGATCGTGAATCAACTATATCTGATTTTAAGAGTAATGTCTGCAATTTGTTGATTGCCACAAGTGTTGCGGCTAGGGGACTAGATGTGAAAGAGCTCGAGTTGGTTGTAAACTTTGATGCGCCAAACCACTATGAAGACTATGTGCATCGCGTTGGCAGGACAGGCAGGGCAGGGCGGAAAGGCTGTGCTGTGACATTTATCTCCGAGGATGATGCAAAATATGCCCCAGATTTAGTCAAGGCCCTGGAACTTTCTGAGCAGCCAGTTCCTGATGATCTGAAAGCAGTCGCTGATGGTTTCATGGTGAAAGTGAAACAGGGTATTGAGCAAGCTCATGGAACTGGCTATGGTGGTAGTGGCTTTAAATTCAACGAAGAGGAGGAAGAAGTCAGGAAAGCAGCAAAGAAAGCACAAGCGAAGGAGTATGGCTTTGAGGAAGACAAGTCTGACTCAGAAGATGAGAATGATGTAGTAAGAAAGGCAGGTGGTGGTGAAATCTCACAGCAGCAGGCTACTTTTGCTCAAATAGCCGCCATTGCTGCTGCTGCAAAAGCTAGTATTCCTGCGAGTGCTCCTGTGACTGCTAACCAATTGCTGCCAAATGGTGGCGGGCTTGCCGTAGTGCCAGGTGTCCTTCCAGTTACTGTTCCTGGCCTTCCTGGTGAGGGGGCAGGCCGTGCTGCAGCCATGGTTGCTGCTATTAACCTGAAACATAACCTGGCGAAGATTCAAGCTGATGCAATGCCTGAACACTATGAAGCAGAACTGGAAATCAATGATTTTCCACAAAATGGTCGTTGGAAGGTCACCCACAAAGAAACGTTGGGTCCAATATCAGATTGGACTGGAGCTGCCATTACCACTAGGGGTCAGTTTTATCCGCCAGGTCGTATACCGGGACCTGGGGAACGCAAGCTCTACTTGTTCATTGAAGGGCCGACCGAAAAATCTGTTAAGACAGCAAAAGTTGAGCTCAAGCGTGTTCTTGAAGACATTACAAATCAGGCTTTGTCACTTCCTGGAGGAGCACAACCCGGCAGATACTCCGTCCTATAATGTAAGTTAGAGAATTCTAACCCAATTTACAATCTTTGGTGGTTAATTTAAGCTAAATGCATTGCTTTATAGCCCTTGCATGGAGACTATTTTATTTTTTACATAACTCTTTTAATCTCAAAGTTCAGACTTATGGATCTTAGTTTCTGTCTTTTAACAGGAAAGCAACAATGAGGTGTGTGTGGTTAAAGGATTCGAATCACTCAGAGTTTTTATTAAACAATTATTATTGATTGATGTTGTGGAATACAATCTCTGCACAACTGTCAAATCTTTTTACAAACTTGATCTTGGTGTGAGAGTTGTTACTTCTTTCTGGTCTCACGTATTGTTAGAGAGATGCTCTCGAAATTGCTATTGGATAATGCTTGTTGTTTACTCATCCCGCATTTCTCTCTTTTAATTTTATTTCTCTTTTCTTTTTTTGCTATGTTTATACAATGTCCTCGATGGGTTTGCTTATGCGCATTACTGCATGGTGGCTGTAAAAGGATCGGTAAAATCTTGTTTGATGCAGTTTTTGTGTTTGGCTTTGCTCTTAAATCGAACATCACTCCACTTTCTGTTTCTTGCACCAATTTCCCTTTTTACAGCATTTTGGCATCTTTTCTGCAGGGGAAATGTGAAACATGAAGCTCTCGCAGACTTGGAGTTTTTTTTTACAACTACCTGGATTGGCTTAAACAGTGAAGGGTGATTTCCTAGTATCTGTAAAAGGTGATGTTGCGACGGTATGTATCGACTATGATCAAACTAGTTATCGAGTATATAAAAAAAATTGTATGAGTTTTTTGTTTTGGGGATCCAAATTGGAAACTTATGTTCTGAGACAGTGAAATAGGCGAAGGTTGTGTGATGATAGATGGCAAATCTCGTGGTCGTAGACAATAGCGGACATCCACAGGGAATGTTGTGGGTGACCAAAGTCATTTTGTGACCGCACTTTATCAAAACAACGATCATGTAAAAGTGTTAAAAAGATGAATCATTTACATTCATGCCATTATCACGGTAAATGGTAGAATAGTGAAATAAAGCGTAGAAGTAGCATAGCACAACTCTTAACGATGTCTTTGTACGAACGATTAAAACTGCATATTATAATTTCAGTAGAATATTGCATATATTATACTTCCTGTAGAATATTGCATATATCACCACAAAATGATCTGAGACTAGTAAATATCTTACCTATTACAGAGATGATGATTACCGAGCAATTATACATTACCGCAATATATCAATTTGCCATGTGATAATTGAGTTGGTCCTGTGTTCCAAGTTAGTTGAAACGTTCTAGTTAATTCGATTCAGGCGATGTCTCTGTCTGAACAGTGAACAGCCTACGCGTAAACAAAATCTACGAAACAAATCAAATCGATGATTTAACATCCACTGTGAAGCAACTAACAAGTTAACGTATTGAAGAAAATACTCACATTCAACGCGGACACAGAGTATCTCCAACGATTTCTCCATGGAAGCTTTGATAAAGCACTCCTCAAAACGAATGTACCAGCTGTGACCTATGAAGATGTTAAGCCTTATATAGACCGTCTTGCAAATGGAGAGCCTTCGAATATTCTTTCGGCTCTACCCATTACTGGATTCCTTCTAAGGTATACATTAGACTTTTTTTTTTTCGTTTTTCTTAGCATCTTTATCATGATTGATTATTTGTTGTGGACTTGTGAGTGTAGTTCCGGAACTTCAGGAGGGAAACAAAAGATATTGCCTCTAAACGAAAAGTACTTGGAGAACATGAGATTCAATCTACGCTCGTTTATTATATCCAAGTAACTCTTTCCTTTTTTTTTCTTAAGTGTTGCTACAAAAGTTGAATCCTTATAAACAAAAGATATCTTTTGGTTTGTAGGCATTTCGATGGTGTCGAACAAGGAAAAGAGATGGTGTTTCTTTTCATAAGACAGGAGTCCACAACTTCTTCTTCTTTGCTAGCGACGACTGTAAGTACTAGTTTCTTCAAGAGCAAGTATTTCAGAAACCGACCATCGTACTGGTATAATTCCTACAGAAGGCCCCGATGAAGTCTTTTGGTGTCCTGACAACAAACAGGGTTTGTACTGTCACCTTCTCTGTGGCCTAGTCCAAAGAGATGATGTTGTAAGAATTGGGGCTATTTTTTTCTTGAGTCTTGATTCGTGCAATCACTTTTCTTGAAAGTTTCTGGAAAGAATTGTGCAGTAATATCCGATCAGGTCAACTAAGCGAGTGGATCACTGACCTTAGTTGCAGAGCGTCGGTATCTATCATAGGCGGATTTTATAGAAAATAAATGCAGCCAAAAATCATGGGAAGCTATAATCCGACATTTTGGCCTAATGCCAAATTTATTGAAGGCCGTTTTTACATGTCAGATGGCTCAATATATCCCAACATTGGACTTCTATTCCAACAAACTGGCTCTTGTTTCCACAACTTATGCGTCATCTGAATCATTTTTTGGGATTAATGTGAATCCTCTATGCAACCTACAAGATGTAACGTACACATTTATGCCCAGTATCGCATACTTCGAGTTCTTAATTACCTGTTGATGAAGTAAACAACAACGAAATTGTTGATCCTGCGAAAGTGAAGCTAGGGTGTTACTATGTGCCATTGGTCACAACATATTCTGGTAAGATATATATATATATATATATATATATATATATATATATATATATGCTATATGAAAAGTTAGATAAATTCTTACCTAATGTTGTTATATATACTTTTTTTGCTAGGTTTATACAGATATTTTAGAAGTGACCGGATTTCACAACAATGAACCTCAGTTTAGATTCGCGCTTAGGAAAAATGTGGCTCTAATCATATTATCGGAGCCAACAACGGAAGTAGATATTTTGAAAGCGATTACTAATACGAAAACCTGTTCTAGAATCTTCAGATTTGATGTTGATGGACTTCACAAGCTATGCTGATATCTCCACTACTCCAGGTCATTACGTTCTTTATTGGGAACTCAAAACCAAAAACAATGGCACAAGTTCTAAACTCGATGACAAGGTATTGGTGGAATCATTGGACGCTCTTTATAGAAAAGAGAGGACTAAAGATGGATCCATTGGAGCTCTAGAGATAAGAATGGTTCAAAATGGAACGTTCAATGCTCTTGTGGCTTTTTTCGTCTCTCGAGGTGGTTACGTAAGTCAATACAAGACACCATTATGCATAAAATCTACCGAGGCTTTAGCGGTTCTTGAGGATAAGTTTTTTGCTCGGTTCTTCAGCGAGAGAGCTCCTCCTCTGGATCCTTCACCATCTCACGGTGGCTCATCATCAACCTAGTTTATATATTTCATATGCATTGAAATAAAAAGTCTTGTGAAACATGATATATAGATATATCAAGATACTTGGGTTGTGGCTGCGTATTTTAATCTTTGAGAGTATCAATTCTATGATTGTATGTTTTAAGTGGATTTTCTATGAATTGTATTGAGCAAAACGAAGACAAGGTTCTTATCCTTTCTCTCTCTTTTTTTGTTAGAGAAAAACTGTTAGATTATTTTAACATATTTTCACATTGTAAACAATGTAGAGTGTTTTTTTCTTTTAAGAAATCAAAACTTAATTACATTCACAACTTTCTGTGATATATTTCCACTGTTCTCAAATTCAATATTTTATAGATTTTTGTTTTC
The DNA here is from genome assembly GCA_963922655.1 of Cardamine chenopodiifolia. NCBI lineage: Eukaryota > Viridiplantae > Streptophyta > Magnoliopsida > Brassicales > Brassicaceae > Cardamine > Cardamine chenopodiifolia. The sequence continues at coordinate 4,937,924 of OZ000483.1, read as the reverse complement.
AAAAGAGAGTCATTTTTATAACCTGCCAAAGGTTACAATAGGAAATTATATTAATATTACTAACTGTTAATTTTTGATAATTATTCTTTGAAAACAAATTCAATTTTAACTCTTGTCTTCAACATACTCCAAGTACATAAAAGGAGTAAGGAACAAATATTTTATTTTTTCCAGAAGAAACGAATATTTAATGAAACTTGATTTAACGAATATATATACTATAAAAAACATGTGTAATTTAATGTGCCGAGAAATATATTGTTTTTTTTCCCTTTTTTGGTAGTTATTGCTTAACTACTAAAACTAGAACCGAGAGAGGCCATGCAAAGCAAAAGTATACGCCAATTTGGGGATGCAGAGAGAGTCACTGCAAAGTTTTAAATCTTCTTAGCATCTTTTGGATTTTACGTTTACTAATCTCTTTCATAGCTCGAGAAGAAGACGATCGATCTCTATTCCTCCTCTCCATTCTCCATTGTTTCAATACGGTAAAGTCATCATCACGAAACGTTCTCTCAATCTGCCAAATCGATCGGTGGAGAACGTAACTCGTGATTCTTAATGTTGGTCGTAATTTTGATTTATATTATGCTCGATTCGAGATCATAAATGGTGATACTATATCAGAGAAGCTAATATTTGTTTGGATTTGCTGATCAGATTTCAAACGACGATGACGCTTTTAGATCTGTTCATAACCTCATCGATACCAGTTGCGAAGATTCTGGTGATAACAGGAATTGGATTTTACTTGGCTCTTGATCGAGTCAGCATTCTCAATCAAGATGCTAGAAAACATCTCAACTACGTCAGTCTTTTCAAACTTTGAACCATTTTTGATTAATTTCTCTGAGTTGTTATGAGTTTCTCTTACGTATTTGTTTTGATTTTACAGATAGTTTTCTACGTGTTTAGTCCTGCACTTGTTGCAAGCAGTTTAGCTGAGACTATTACATATGAAAACATGGTCAAAATGTAAGTTCTTGTTTAGAATATGATTCTGCATGAAATGAAATGTGATTTTTAATCTTTTGCTGGGGCAATTTCAGGTGGTTTATGCCATTCAATATTTTGCTAACATTCATCATTGGCTCATTTCTTGGTTGGATTGTTATCAAAATCACTAAAACTCCATCGCATATCCATGGCATCATAGTTGGTTGCTGTGCTGCTGGTAACTTTACAACTTGCTTCATTCATGAATTATTCTTAGAAACTTAATCATTAGTAATGAAATTTTAAAATCCAATATAGGGAATTTGGGGAATATGCCACTCATCATTATCCCAGCTATATGTAGTGAAAAGGGAAGTCCTTTTGGAGATCCTGAGACAAGTGAGAAATTTGGATTAGGTTATATTGCACTCTCAATGGCGGTATGTTCACCATTTCTTAATTACTTCTATACTTCATGTTCTTATTATGCTAATATAAGTCAGAACTTTAATTTTGTGATGGTGTATATTAGATTGGAGCCATTTACCGATGGACTTATGTATACAATCTTATGCGGATGCTAGCAAATCCTGGTGGAGATACCGCAATAATCCCTACCTCATCTACAGTACCATTGATTTCTCCTAATGCTGAGCAAGTGGAGCAGAAGGTTTCATTCTTTTTTATATTCTTGTGAGGTTTTTATATTTATGCTTCAACTTACTGATTTTTGAGAGATTGTATATCTGACAAGGTTGGTACTTGTAACAAGATCAAAGAAAGAGTGTGTTCTGTAGCAGAGAAAATCAATCTACGAACAATATTTGCTCCTTCAACTACTGCAGCGGTTTGTTTTATTGCTCCCTTAAACAAAAAAGAGTGCTGCTACCTTCTGTAAAGTTCATAGTAATAAGCATTTTTCTCATCAGCTTATCGCGCTTGGGGTTGGGCTTATTCCTACACTAAGGATGCTACTAGCTGGTAACACAGCTCCACTTAGAGTGATTGAGGACTCAGTATCTCTATTGGGGTATTACTACAACCATATTAAAATCTCACTTGACACTGATTATCAATGCTTACTTGCGTAGCTTAATTTCTTGAAGGGATGGGGCCATTCCTGCTCTGAGTCTGATTGTAGGAGGAAACCTTCTGAATGGTAAATAAACAATAACAAAAGCTGCAAATCTCTTTTTTCCCATAATAACATAATGCGTGGTCTCTGTCTCTTTGAATAATCACAGGTCTGAGGGGTTCAGGAATACACAGGTCAGTCATAATGGGTGTGGTGTTTTAATAGTAAGAGGGGCGCATCAGTTGGGTTTGGTTACATCCGAACCACTCTACCAGTTTGTTCTTCTGCTTCAGTATGTTGTTCCACCGGCAATGAATCTTGGTTCGTTCTTCAGACTCAGAAAATACTTGAAAAACACATCACTCTGTATCTCATTGACTCACTCTTAACCTTTTGCCAGGTACAACCACTCAACTATTTGGGTCAGGAGAAAGCGAATGCTCTGTTATTCTCTTTTGGAGTTATGCTTTGGCTTCGGTTTCTCTTACCATCTGGCCAACATTCTTCATGTGGCTTGTAGCCTGAACACTCTCTCTCTCACACACACACAGACATACACAACATTTGCAAATCTTGCTACTTTGAAATATTGAAGCAACTGATATATTCTTTCATTGTTAAAAAGGTTGGAGGGTTATACAATTGGGAATAGAGACCCAATCAAAAGGAAATATTAAAACTTCAATCATCCTAAGATAGCAGATAAATGCTTGAGATAAGCAAAGACAAAGCTGGAACACAATATACTACTGAGAGTTCATAAAGAGAGCCTCAGAGAGAGGACTTGTCAGGTAGGTCATCGAAGTAAGGATGCTCCATGGCCTTCTTTGCTGAGATTCCCTTTGCTGGCCTGTACTCCAGCATTTTCTGTTAGAAACACAGAAAAACGCAAATTATTTTCAGATGAGTGATTCTCAATTAATCAAGCAAGGTCTGAGACGTGTGTTGGACACTGGGACTTACAGATAAGAGATCAAGTCCGACTTCATCCAGGTTTGGAACAGCTGTTGAGAGACTCAATGGTTTTGCGGGTATTCGTGCCAGTCCTTGAGTGTGCTCACTCCTGGCCACACTTCTTCGTTTGGTGTTCCCAGCAACCTGAATTTCCACAGAACAAGAAAGAAACAGAGCAAGTGAGTAAGCAAATGTTATGTTAGAGAAAGGTGAAGAAGAACACAAAGACTTACCTGAAAATACGGAGGAGCTGTTGGAGCTCAGAATCTCCAGCAAAGATTGCTTGCTTGGTCACTAGTTCAGCTACAAATAAAAAAGAAACAAAACGATTAGTTCTTGCTATATTGATATTGAAGTGGAACCAATGAAACTAAAAAAGAAGAATTTGTACCAAAAATGCAGCCAACAGACCACATATCCACAGCAGTTGAGTAGTGGGTTGCTCCAAGAAGAACTTCTGGAGCTCTATACCATAGAGTTAGAATTTGTTGCCACGTAAATCAAGGAAAAAAACATCATGAGTTACAACTCCAGACAAGCTAAGATAGGATTTTAAAAGACTGTCACTATTATAAAACAGGATCAACATACACTTATACCTCATGTGTATACTTTTTCACTGGAAGAGTGAAGGCTCTGGCTAATCCAAGATCTGCTATCTTGAGCGTCATTGTCTTCCTATCCATCAAGAGATTGTGAGGCTTAAGATCCCTGTAATGAAACCAAAAGAAGTAAGATTGTTGATCTGTCTCCAAAATGAATTAGCTCAAGGCATTGTTCTCTCAAACCAGAGACTGACTTTTACCTGTGCAACACTCCGTGACCATGGCAAAAAGCCATGCCTTTGCATAACTGGTACATCAAGCACTGCAATCAAAAAATGTTTCTTTTAGCTTAAAAGGGCTTATCACATAAGAATAAGAAGAAAAAACAGGACAAAAGCGCCAGAAATTCAGACCTTGACAGTATTCTGTGTAATGTTCTGTTCAGCTTGACGAAAGCTTCTGATGAATTTCTTGAGATCAGTATCAACATACTCGAAAACCAAATATAGTACATTTTTGCCTTCTTTGTTTATTCCTTGCTTAACGTCCATCAACCTGAAGAAGAAGAAGATCATTATGACAATAAGCTCTGAGTAGAAATGCAATCACCACAATAGCCATTTTAAATTGAGATCATCAGAGCATAGAGTTCTTCCAGTCAATTTTAATACTGCAACATGTTATTTGTTCTTAAATGGTAATTTTCTATACAGGGCGATGTATCCGACATAGGTTTGATTATGGTGCTATCATATTCTTGGGTAATCATAAGATTTCAATATCTAGTCACTGCTCAACTTTATTTTAAAACGTTTTGTTCAATTCGGTTATGATAGCTTTGAGGTTGCCATGTTTTGGTGTCCAGATGAGCGATACAAAGAACAAAGGAACCGTTCGTCTATTTCAAAGTGGCTAAGGCAGTCTATCAAACTGTATGATAAGTTTGAAGCTTCTATGGAAGGGTTAAGATCTTTTTTTAACAGTGCCAAGGTTCAAACCTTCTCATTCCTCTCCTTGAAAATTTATTACATTATCATTAAAATTCTTTGAAAATTGCATGCAGGAGCAAGTTGACAGTAAGATGTTAGGGTCCCAGGATTATACTATTGAGCAGAACTTTTCCTCGGAAAACCAAAGCAAAGAATGCAGAAGGAAGGAAGATCAGATACAGAACAAATCTAGTCATGTGGACCCAAAAGTACATTCTTAAAGCAAACAATTTTTCTGTTCTGTTGTGTTTTCTCATGAACACATTTTTGTTATTGATAATGAATTTGTGCAGAATATCGCAGGCAGGAAGGTGGTGGACATGGAGAACTATACAAGTTCGAATCCAAAATATTCTTTTATGCACGAAAGAAATGGATTTGTGGATCACAAAGATTGGAAACCAAAAATAGCTGAAGGTTCGAGATCTATGCGGCTTTCTGAATCATCTCCAGGTGACACACCTGCTCAGACATTCGTTCAAGTTAAAGAGGAAGCTGAATGCTACAAAGAAGTCATTGACCTTGAGTGCGGTGTCCAACCTGAGCTTGGGTAAAAATATCAGACAAGTGTTGCTTAATACATATCTAGAATATATAATAATTGTCCTAAAGTAGCATATTTGTTAGAGTTAGCTTCAACTACAAGAAGTAGCATGTCATGTGAACTTTTGAATTGAAATACTGCTGAATGTAAGGTTATAATATTGTACTTATCTTTCAGAAAACTTAACAACTATCATGTGCAGGTATTGTGAGGTGTCGCCGGTGGCCAACTGTGATGAAGATCCAGAAACATCTTCTGTTAAGGAAACCTCTGGAATTTCAGCAGCCAGTCCATGTTCTTGCTAGAGAAATGAAAGCTCTAGTCCAGTAACAATAGGCCTGAGATCTCCGAGGTCTCCCGATCAATTATTAAAGCAGCATGTATGTACTCCAAAATTCAGAAAATCTCCTCTTGGAGCTGAGTCGTCCATAGTAGTGAATCCGGAGAAATATTCCATTGGTGACACCCGTAGTTTGACTCTAGAAGCAGAGTCATCTTTCAACGTGAGTGTTAATTCCCAAGCTTTGAAGAGAAGAAAGTTTACCAGCTCTCCAGTCATTGACCTTGAAGAAGAAAACAGTGATGCTCCTCGTACTAGACCCTTGGATCACACGAGTTTAACAAGAAGAATTGAGTATTGGTATGGCAGCACCGAACCAAGATCCCAAAACTACAACATATATGCTTTTCCAGAAGTGAATCAGAAAGTGCAGATATCTTGTTCGCTCTGCAGAAGTCCATTAGGTTACCCTGAGAATCACTCATATCTCAATTGCTTGTTGACTTCGTCTTCCAAAACGCATTTGCTGTCTCTTCTCAAAGAAACATCAGGAACTGGTTCTGCAGAAATGCCAACAAGTGTTTCAATTATCATGACAGATTGCTCATTGGTTAATCAGAGACTCTGCAAAAGTTTTGAAGGCTCAAAAAGTCAGGGTATTTGGTGCGAGCAAGATGGATGTGTTTTCAATACTATCTATTGCCCTTTCTGTACTGTCCCAAACATGTGTCTCGGAGTTCAAGTCATGGCTACTGATTCATCAAATGTCCAATTTTTGAGCAAAGTAAGCTGACTTTAGGGGTGATTCATCATAGTGCTTAAGTGTATCTCTCATTTATGATTGGGTTCATTGTGTTGCGCTTTCGCTAATATCAAGTTTGCAGATTTTGTTCTTTGCTGATCATCTAGAAGTCACGAATGATGCTGCAAGCAAGGAAATGGCCTTAAAGCACAAGGTACTCTTGCATGTCTGCATACCGTTAAGTCTTTAGACGCGATGTGAGGTTTCAATTCGGAATAAATGGAGATGCAAATGTAAATATTGGATCAGTTTCATTGCGTGAATAAATAATAATAACCTAATGGAATTGTAGGAACCTATTGCTGACACTAATGCAGCTGTGGATAAGAGTGGTGTATTTAAGTCAATAGAGAGATTTGCATACTCTCCAAAGCAGCAAGAAGATTCAGGAGGTTGGAGGACTACAAAATCTAAGGTCTGTAAAAGACAATAACATGCATTCCGGTTTCAGTTTACTGTTAGTCTAAATCCGACATCTCAATCTTAATTATGTGCAGTTGAGACTGCCAAAACGCAATGTGCCAACGAGCAAGAAGGCCTAGAGAAAAGATACTTTCATACATCAACATGCTGAACCGGTCTGATTCATAATGAGGCTGAAGAAAGATTGGTTTTGCATCTAAAGGTGGATAGCCAAACCGACACCCAAGATGTCTAAAACCGATGTGGTGAACCAAGGAACTTTGCTCATGTGGTTGAAGAAAGATTAACTTTCCATCTAAACATGGCCAGCTTCGTTGGGAACTTAATTTGTGTTCAGGTCAATGTAAATTAATTGGTCATATATCTATGTATATACATATTCTTTTTAGGCCAAGTTTAATATACTCCCTCCTCTTTATATTATGTGTCGTTCTAGAGTTTAATTTTTTTTATTATAAGTGTCTGTTTTGTGTTTTCAATGCAGTATTTTGGCAAAATTATAATATTACCCCTACTGTTTAATGTAATGACTAATGAAAAAAAATATTTAATTTATTAATTTAGTTTTCATCTCTATATTGTATAATCATGTACGATATGCATAAAAACCATATCGATCCAAACAAAAATTCATCAAATCAACCACACCATTTCTTAATAACATAGAGTTTAGAGAAATTCAAGTACCACATATACTAAACCATATCTGTGACAAACCAAAAACTTTCAAGCCGAATTGAACCTAAATAAAATTTTCAAAACCCAATAAAACACTGAACCGAACAGAACCAGGACACGTAAAAATCATATTTCAAGATATTACCTAAATCAGGAGTTGGGAAGAGTATATGCTCATAAGACTCAAACCCTCCAGAATCTCCACAATTCCTCTCCTCAATCGTCACTGCCGCATCATCAGCCTGACCAGTCATCTTCGTCGTTGTCTGAGGCTGCTTACGTTTGGACCGAGCTCGTCGGTTTTGAAACCAATTGTATATATTTTTCTCCGCGATTTGTCCGTGTTCAGACAGCTCCATCGTGATCTCTCTAATCCTCCGCGGATTTGGTGTTCCACTTCCTTCCTTGTAAATGTTATCGAGAATCTGAAGTTGCATCGACGTTGGAGTCCATCGATGCCGACTCGACATTCCATGAGCGCTTGATGATGCCACCATCGGATCAAAGAATCCGCTTTCGATTGCATTCATTCCTATTAATGTATTTTCTCATATCATTATCAGAAAAACTCAGTTACTTGAGCTATAAGTTTCTTCTGGGTATGAATAAATATGTACCTGATGAGTGAAGAGGGGAAGAAGAAAGAGAATTGTAGAGGAGGAGCTGCTCACAAATATCGACTTGCTTACGGAGAGTCTCCATTTGCTCCTCTGTCAGCACTCTATCATCATACGCACCGTTTTGGATCCCTCTATCCATCTCCTCTTTCACCACTTTGCTCTCTCCTTTCTCATTTCTTACACCGTATGAAGAAGGTTATGAGAAAGTGAATGAGTTATAAATCTTTAGTTATTTGTTCCCGTTAAATTTAAACACATTTTTGGAAAGATCGGATCAATTGGTCGATTTGATTTTTTTCAATTACCAGTTTATTTTAGGTTATTTCGGGATACAAATGGATTACAACTGACAGAATTTAGATTCTAATTCTGTGATCATATAACCAATATCCGATTTTATATGATTTTTGGCAGATGGCAATAAAGTTAAAAACATTGGATAAAGAGACTATGATTGGGTTTTTTTCAACTAATTGTTTTGTGGTAGAATTTCAACTTTTTAATCGAGTTTTATGAGTCAATATATTAACCATTTGCATCACTTTTCTTTTTGATATTGGAGAATATATGGGCATATCATTTCCAGAACACAAAAACTACAATAAAAGACTTGTTAATGTCACACATACACAATACTGTTTTAGAGAAAAAGAAACAGAGAGAAGAAAATTGAAGAGATTATAGATCTTCCTTTTATCTCAGTCTTTACGAATTTAACTCTCCAGAAATTTCCCTATACTCAACAAATGCTCAATCCCTGAAACCAAAAAAAACAAAACTTCATATAGTATGTGAACATAAAATACCAAAAAAATTTATAATACTGAATGGTAAAAATAAAACTGAAAATTAAATAAAAATAGTAAACATACTAAAAATATTTAGATGTTTTTAAATTATATAGATTTAACCTATATCTGAACTGGTCCAAACTCGGACTCGATTTGAACTTAAACCAAAATGTAAAAAAATATTCAAACCGAACCGAAAAACCAAATGCAAAAAAAACTCAAATGATGTTTTACCTAAATCAGGAGTTGGGAAGAGTATCTGTTCATAAGACTCTAATCCCCCAGAATCTCCACAACTCCTCTCCTCCGTCGTCACCGCCACATCTTCAACTTGACCATTCGCCGTCGTCGTTTGAGGTAGCTTTCGTTTGGACCGAGCTCGCCGGTTTTGAAACCAATTGTACACATTTGTCTCCGTGATCTGTCCGTGTTCGGACAGCTCCATCGCGATCTCTCTAATCCTCTGTCGATTCGGTGTTCCGCTTCTTTCCTCGTAAATGCTCTCAAGTATCTGAAGCTGCGCTGACGTCGGAGTCCATCGATGCCGTGTCGATATCCTATTAGAGCTTGGTGATGCCCCCATTCCTTTTTATTCTCAAATCATTATCATAAAAGAATCAGTTACGTGACCCTTAAGTTTCTTCCACGAACAAGATATGTATTATCAAAACCACAAAACGCGATTGTAGATCGTTAATAACTCTAAGTCAAACCAAGCTTCTAGACAAACCAGCCGCGAGGTGATTATACTCATATCGTATTAAATTTAGAGATAAGACAAATTAATAACTAATAGAATTATTCGGCCTAATCGATCATAAACTATGTTAAACTGTCTACACATTTTGAACCTTTATTCAAGGTTATGCAGGGGAACACTGATAAAAGCGTTTGAGTTCGTGTGTTGTATAGCAAATGCAAACGCAGTTTTCACTTTTCTTACACACTAAAATACTAAACTAGCAGCTCAATGAGTAAAGCGTGTGATTAGAAACAACGTTTGGTATCACAAAAACGCTGCGTTTAAACACTTTCAAGATGTTTACACACTTTCCTCTTAAAACACTATACCGTTTACAAAGAAGCTCATAACTCTTTTGGAAGCATCGAAGACATGTAAAATCAGAAGAACACACATATGAGTGTGTTCATATACATAGAGAGAGCTAGAGAGAAGTGTACCTGATGAGAGAGGATGGAAAGGAGAAAGGGAACTGTGGAGGAGGACGAGCTGGTCACAAATAACGGCGTAAACGGCGATCTGCTTACGGAGAATCTCCATCTGCTCCTCCGTCATCATTCTCCCATTATACGCACCGTTTTGGATCTCTTTCTCCATCTCCCTACTCCTATGCTTTTCTCCTCTTTTTAACCATATGAAGAAGACAATAAGAAAGTGAATGATATATTTGTATATTCTTTTGTTTGTGAATAAAGGATCTTTAGTTTATTTATCACCGTTAAATTAAACACTTTTTAGAAAGATCTTTCTTGACTAATGATCAACTGGACCGTTTATTTACCATTTTATTAGAGATATAATTGTAAAGTAGATTATAATTCTATAAATATATAAGTTATAACAATCCGACTGAAAAAAAAATTAGATTGGTTACAGTATTTTTTAAAAATAGAAAATTATGGCCATGACTAGGATAGATGTTGGTCAAAGTTATTCACTGTTTTGTGTTAGAAATTCAACATTTTAATCGAGTTTTACGGGTCAATATATATCCACCATTTGAAAAGAAAAAAAAAGTGTTAATCCAACCATACCTAAGATGATCTTAATCCTATGTGTTGATGACATAATAAGACACGACACTTAAAAAAAAAAAAATTATATATATATATATAGCTAATTCATTCCAGGCATTGTTACATCAGTAGCTTGTATTCGTAGATTAAGAGCATGCTTTCTTTTTCTTTGTTGATTAAGAAGAAAATGTATGAATTTTTGACCAAAAAGTTTATTTGATATAAAGATATTGATTATAATTAGATTTAAAAAGCGGTCTAGGTGGACTTTTAGGCGGTAGGCCTTCCTACACCTGGATTTTGTGAAAATTGGTCTTAGGTGGATAGTTAGATTTATCGGATTATGCATTTATAAAACGGATTATGCGAGATAAAAAAATTTAATAAATATATTTATTTTTAATTGTATTTTAAAATATGTTATTTTGATAAATAAAATTAAAATTACAAAAAAACTTTGTATTTAAAATTTGATAATTTTTTGTGTCTTTAAAAAATTTTAAATAAAAGATAGAATTTTTCACTTTTCTAAAATAAATAAATTATGACTCTTCATTTTCAAAAGAAAAACAAAAACCTTTAAATTCAATTTTAAATTTTTATTTCATTTAAAAAATTTAAAGTATTATATTATATAATTTTATTACGTTATAGTACGTCTAGGCCTCCAATTGGCACGAAATATCACTTTTCAATTAGTGCCTAATGTTTTCTTGAACATTATTATAACATAAGTGAGGAATGAGGTTCCGGGCTATTCCGCTGCTATTACGCGGATTACACTCTCAATCGTCACATTTGTCAACAATGATCAAATTTTAACTTACTTCGTATATAAAACAAAGTAATAGTACATCCTTATTGAAACTATAATCTCCTGTAAACATTTTTTTTGTTTAAGGTGAAAAAGAACCAAATCATCATGGATTTGGTCATTGGAAAGAATTTTACCAACCTGAGTGACTAAAGTCAATCAACCAAACAAAAAGTAAAAACACGGATTACATTTTATGAAACACCTTGATTAAGAGCGTTTTACTGCAATGTTCACCAAACCCAATACGATAACGATAGGGAAGAACTCTTTGTAGCATATATAACGTGAATTAAATTGAGAATCAATTAGAGATTAAAACTAATATTCTTTCATAATTATAAATCAAACTTAAGCAAGACATGATCAAGTTATCCGCAGAGATTTAAAAAAAAAAATAGTGTGATAATAACAAGCGTAGAGAGATAAAAGACTAACTCGTTATAAAGAGCTAAATCAGTTTATAAATAATCAAAAGGGCTAAATCTATACCAAGTCATCAACAATAAACAGAGATAAAAAAAAAAGAGAGCATTATAATAAAAAGAAACGTAGAGGTATAAAAAGGATAAATCATTATATAGAGCTGCAAATCTCTCATTGACCAACTAAAACATTCTACATTCACTTTTTCCATAATCAGTGGAAGATAGTAGTAGCTTACTAAAACGAAACATCAGTAACTAAAAGAAACAGCCTCATTTAAAGAGATAAAAAGAAAGAAAGCATCCGAGAGATTCCTTGCAGCCTTCTATATAATGCTACCCAACTTCAACTTCTTACTCATCATCTTCCTCCTACATATGTAACAGAGTTCATACAAAGCTTTATTTCTTCGTACAAAAGCTATTAACATGCAATGATGTAAAATAACTGAAACAAGTAACTGCTTACCTCTTCACTCCCATCATTAGCATCATCCTCATCATTAACCTCTGAAACAGACTTGTCAGATTCCTCCTCTTCCTCTTCCTTTGGACCTTCCTCCTGAAAACACAACACACCATTGTTAGTCAACCACTACCATTAAACCAATTACCAGTTATTTGCATTATCTAATAACGTAACTCAAACCTCAACCATGTTATTAGTATCAGAATAACACAGCCTTGAATACTGTGATTAGTATAAACATAATTCATTCTTCAACGTAATGATGCAAATAACAATTTACCAGTTTCTTGTTGTAGGCTTTCATGTTCTTTTCATACTCAACCTTGCGCTTGTCAGCCTTAGCAACGTAAGGAGCCTTCTCCTAAATAATTGTAAAGCCCACAGGTTAAAACATAAATAAGCTTCATAACATTGGAGAAGATTACATACAACTTGAGCCAACTAAAATAGAATAAACGTACAGAAACTGACAAGGATTTCCACTTTTCACCACCAGCTTTTCCAACCTGTTATCAATTGACTTTCAGCATCAGTATAGCTTCAAACACCACCGCTACAGTGCTACAACATATCAAAAAAAATTTGGGATAGAAGCAAAATCAAACATACAGCAGCAACAGATTTGTTCTTGGGATGTTCCTTCTTGAAAGTCTCACGAAAATCTTCCCTTTAGATCACAAAAGTCAAACCAAAAGTCAACGAATAACCTCAAGAACATTTAGGAATACTTAACAACAGCAATATTATAGAAAACTATGGATGGCTACTAACCTCGCCTTCAACTAATCTCGAAATATTTGACTACTGAAGAACAGAGAAAAAAAAACTGAAGAATCTAAGGAGATGATTACATGAAAACGAAGAAGGCACTGGATGGCCTCTTAGGTTTGTTTGGATCCTTAGCAGCAGCTTTGCCTCCCTTAGCAGGCTTCTTGTTCACAGCGAGCCTAGCATCACCGCGAAATTAAGTAAGAACCAAGCATCGATATATGAACACGGATCTGAAATACAGAGATCTAGCAAATAATTAGAAAAAAAAAAGCATTCGATCTAGCTGAAAACTCACTTGGTGCTCCTGGTTTCAGTCTTTGATTTATCTCCTTTCATGATCGATTCTGCAGAAATATCACTGGATCAGCGAACAAAGTAGAAAATTACGAAACGCAACTGAACAGAGAAAACAAAAAAACTAAGCGGAGAGAATATTCGATTCAAAACACAGAGAACAACAGTATGGAGAAAAACCTATCACATCTAGAGATCGAAACGCGTGAAATCGAAAGGAATTTGAGATGGAAACTAGAAAAATCAACAGAAAAAACGAAGGAGATTGACTTACCTTGACGAAGATCTTCGTAGGGTTAGAGAATAGAAAGAGAGGAGAGAGACTAAAAGGAATACTAAACGTGTTTGTGATTTGTACACCTTTGTGAACGATTCGAGTGAGAGGGTTATAGAGTGAGGGCATGTAAAAATATCTGATCAAATTAAAAGATATTGAAATTCAATTTCCCACGAGATGTGAAAATTCTTTAGGGGTTTAGGCGGGATTTCAAATCTATTTTGCCATGTCATCGATCCATGTGGTTTCTCATCACTGGCTCTCACATTCTCCCGCTTTTAATCCTTTGATCTCGCGCGCTGTGTTTTCTTCTGTGCTTCGTAATTGGTACTTAGTTTCTTTTGTATAAGTACAAAAAGGTTAATACAGATCGGTTAGGTCAAATTCGAAAACGAGACTTTAATGACAGAATTATACCCGAATCTTCTGTTTCCTAAATAAATTATTGAAACTTTGCATGTATGTATGACTGTATAGTATTAATAATTAATTCACATAAATTCTAATAGTTTGTTTAGTTTCCTTTAAAGCAAAATGAAAAGAATCCTGATCTCATCAAGACGATCTTGGTAAAATAGAGTGGATTACTTAAATTGACTTGCGTAAATTTAAGTCAATTTAACAAAATAAACTAATTAGAAAAGGATTACAATCTGTGAAAGACCTTGATTGATAAGCAAAGGATAAGCATTCTGTGAAGAATGACTCATTGTAAAACCTTTTTGGATAATGAATTAAACTAGAGTAAGGCACAAAACACTAAAGAGACGACTCTTTACAAAGTACAAGAGATTTTTAACCAACATCATCAACAATATTATAAACTTGGAAATGATAAAAACAACTTAATCGTTTTATAAAGCAAACAGTACAGAGCTGCAAATCTCTCTTTCACCATCTAAACATTCTACCATTCACTTTCTCCATCTAAAGGGCTTTAGTGGGAGGTTGTGGAAAAAAAAAACACCCTTTAAATCAGCTCCATTAACATTTTAAGACAAAGAAAAGATAAAAACCCAGAGAGATCTTTGCAACCATCTATACTAATGCTACAACTTCAACTTCTTAGTCATCGTCCTCCTCCTGCAATTTAATTATACACCCAAAGTAACAATACTTAGAAACAAAGCTCTTTCTATGCAATGATGTAAAACAACTTTAAAAGACTCAACGACTAACCTCTTCACTACCATCCTCAGCATCATCCTCATCATTCACCTCTGACACTGATTTGTCAGATTCTTCATCATCCTTTGGACCTTCCTCCTGAAACCATAACGTATCATGATTAGTCAAACAACTGAATAACTATCACTCTCTTTAAATTGACATATGATTTACCAGTTTCTTGTTATAGGCTTTCATGTTCTTCTCATAGTCAACCTTGCGTTTCTCAGCCCTAGCAACATAAGGAGCTTTCTCCTGAAATATTTGTAAAACCCACATATTAGACTTTACTTTAAGAAAACTGACATTTGAGACCATAACCTAGTTTTGGTCAAATGCTCAGAGAGAACGCACAGAATCTGACAAGGATTTCCACTTGTCTCCAGCGGCTTTTCCAACCTGTTTATCCATTGAAAATTCATAATCAGTACAACTCTCAAGATAAAGCTAAGGTACAAAAACATATAGAAGAAGTTTTAAAATGGCAACAAATCACTCACAGTAGCAACAGATTTGTTATTAGGATGTTCCTTCTTGAAAGTCTCACGGAAATCTTCCCTTCATATCAGAAAAGTCAACGCCAGAATTAACGAACAGAATTGAGGTACAAACAATTATTCACAACCAAATCAAAATCAGGAATTGCTACAACAATCATAAGAGATTCGTTGGACTATTCTCAGATACTTTATGGTTCGACGATATCAGACAAAAGGACTCTACTAACCTCACCTTAAAAAGAATGGTAGTAGCCAGATGAAAAACTTTTGTACGGCAAAAAAGTTTTATCCATGGAAACTAGTCAACACAGTAAATTGAAGAATCGGAGGCGATCATTACATGAAAACAAAGAAGGCACTGGCTGGCCTCTTTGGTTTGTTTGGATCCTTAGTGGCTGCTTTGCTACGGCCAGCTCCTTTAGCAGGTTTCTTAGCCACAGAGAGCCTATTCCCGCAAAAAAAAAAAAACACAAGTAACGAATACTTTACAAAACGAACAACTATATGAATACGAATCTGAAATCCAAAGATCTAGGCAACAAAAACAGGAATAAACAAAATATAATAATAATCAGAAATCGATCTGGTTGAAACTTACTTGGAGCTCCTGGTTTCAGTCTTTGATTTACCTCCTTTCATAATTGAATCTGCGAACGTATCACAAGATCAGCGAACAAAAACTAAAAATATATTTAACATATCGCAAACTAGAGAGAATTCGATTCTATACAAATAATCGATAATTGAAAATTTATCACCAACAGAGATTGATAAACATAATCAAGAGGAATTCGAGAAGCTACAGAAACTACGCATGAATCGAGAATATACATAACAAGTGAGAGGCTAAACAGATCAAAACACAAAATCGAGATCAATTCGAGATACAAAAACGAAAATCGAATTAGAAAACAAAGAGAATCGGAGGAAATTTACCTTGACGTAGAGCGTAGGAATTGAAACGAAAGAGAGAAAAGAGAGAAAAGAGAGAATTGTACGTGTTTGTGATTTGTACGCTATGTGGAAGATTCAAGTGGGAGGCTAAAAGAAGAGTAGACTAGCAGTGGTGGGTTGTAAAATATCTTTGGTCAATTAAGGAAACTGAAAAATTGAATTACGCACGAAATGTAAAAAAACTGAGGGGTTTAGGCGGGATTTCAAATATATTTTGCCACGTCATCGATCCGAGTGATTTCTCACCATTGGCTTTCACCATCTCAAGCTTAAATCCTTGGCCTCGCCTTGTGTGTTTTCTCTTGTGCTTCTTCTCAGCGGCAAGTGATGTGACTCATTGCCCTTATCCATTAGGTCCTAATAATTAATTTTCAATCGATATCAGTAATTACGCTAAAATTTATTTATTCGCATTAGTATCTCCTTGAGGATTTGGTTCGGTTTGCTGCGTCGGTCATCCGGTTCGATTTAGATTTTTAATTTTCTAGGGCTTCAGATAATAAGATGTTCGGTTTAGGAGGAATTGTATAAATATATGAGGTCCAGCATCGCTGCCGTGAGTAAGGATTACACTGATCCTTGAATCGTCAATGGCAGAATCTTCTTTTTCGCTTTGTGTTCCTAGTCTTATATGTTCGTTTATCCATGTTTCCAATTAGATTAACCTGATTATAGCTTTTTTTGAGTTAGGATTAGAACTTATGGTGCACAGAGAGAGAGAGAGAGCAGATGATGGGAACACTTGATCTCTGAATTTTGTATATAGATCAATTGTTTGGTCTTGCTTGCTCTTTTTCGAGATTGAAAGCTATGATACTCCCATCGTTTCTCAACAAGTAAAGAGTGTCGTTCAAATAGACAGGTTTCATTCGCATCGTGATATCACTCTTTGAGCTAGTGGTGCTCCGACCGGGTCGACCCGATGATCCGGTCACCCAGATGGCTTTTCGGTTCACTTTTCCTGGTTGGGTTTCAAAACAATGGTCATATATTAGATCTAATAATTGATCTAATTCTATAATAATATTCGATTACGCTGAACAACCTTTTCAATTAATAATTATAGGACACAAAATTTTTCGAAAAGTGGTTATGGATATTCGATATTTTTATGATGAATATATTCTCTGCAAACACTGGATATACGATAGATGATTTTGTATATACGACAAATAGATATGTTTTTTCTGGAACACATAAACCACAATGAATAATTCTATTTGCATCATTCTGCAATTTCTGCCAATCAAACCTCAAATTTGGTATTTATTAATTTACAAAGAATTGCGCTTTCTGCCAATCAAACTTTAAATTTGGTGTAAATGTCTTTGACCAATAATAAAAAAAAAATCTCAAGTTGATTTTTTACTCCACTTATATCTCTAAAAAAATAAATACTCTTTTAGTAAATGCATTAATTAACTGATTGACTTAGTAAATAAACATGTTGTATTAATTAAAATACAGAAAATCAATCTTTCTGATACGAGTAAAAAAAACCAAAAAATCAATCTATTTGAAGCAGGGTGAATAGATATTAACATCAACAAGACTGTTTATTTTAGAATTTAGATATTAATTTCCGAATTGGCTTGAAGATGAGCAATTAATGTTGATCTAACGTGACGCTCTCTCAATGGCCATATCGAAACTGAAGTCTTGTTCTGTCTATTCACCATTCACGAAGGACATCTCAACAAGTATGGCTTTTCTACCTGGTTTCAAAGCAAAAGCTATTGTATTTGTTGTTCCGTAGCTTGCCCCTTCTCCCTGATTCTAACAAATGTAAAGAGTAGAAAAAAATAATGTAGGTAAATGATCACAAAACGGTAGCTCTGTGCTTTATTTCTTATTTTTGAAGTCGGATCCAAGTGTATGTCGAGAAAAAATGCGCTCATAAAGTCTTCAGTTTGAGACTTTGAGGCAAATCAAAGTCGTCGTTAACTCCTCGCACGGTCGGAGAAACGGCGGCAACGGTGCGAGGAGTTAACGACGACTTTGATTTGCCGCTCCACCCCTTGATCCCGTTCTTTTATTCAGATTTGGAAACTGAGCAGTGGAAACGGAGGAGTTGAGCAATAAGAAAGATGCATTCTCTTGTATGGATGAAATGAAATTCAGGAGGCTCGCAATTGTGCATCGGAAGAGAAACAAAGCCTTTTTCCTCTCTTCCTTGCCGGGAGGGCAATCTTCTCTTATGGTCTTCCCCTCCCGCCTGGCCTGGAAATTGAATCTAGCCCTTCGCTGTTGACCATCTTGAATCGTAGATTTCTCTTATGGGAAGCAAGATCCATTCATAAGGGTTTGGAGATTTCTCAATCTAAACAATCAAATACGATTCAACAACCGGAGAGCGGTGCCGCGTTAGGTTAGGGAGTACCGGCTCTTAACAATTTCATTGTTGTATGTTTTATAGCCTCTTCTTGTTGGAATTATGTGGCAATATGCTGTAATTGTGTTCAAGATATCAATAAATTAGAGTGCAAGAACCTTTTTTATTGATGATCACAAAGTAGGTAAAACTTCTTAAACTTTGAATAACGTACAATGTAAAATCTAATAATACTTATAAAAAACATTGTTAAGCAAAAGCGGCAAAACCAAAATCTCTAATCCTTTTGCACATAGAAAAGATAACTTGTTTTTGCACATATTTCGTTAACTCAACATTTCCTCCTCATCATGTGACTTCTTCTTATCACTCGATTATCTCTTCCTCGGTTGTAGAAACTCTTCTTGAAGCTTCTCTATCTTCAAGTTTCAACTTTGTCACTATCCAAGCATAAAATGATATTCCAATACTTCTCTTTGAAGCGAGATCACATTATATCAAGGTAGAACAATTTATCTAACACCCTCTTATTGATTGTTGCAGCTCCACTAAAACAAAAAGAGATGCAAAGGCGGAGCAGAGAATGAGTTGAGATGGTGAAATACAAAAACAAGTTAAACCTTGTATGCTCCTTTATGTTTCAGCTCTGCATCACTCTTCTTTAATCAGCTTTGTATCAGCATCATTTTTATTTATCTGTTTCAGTTCTGCATCTTCTTAAAGTTTCAGTCTTTGTTCCGCATTCATCAAGTTCTTCTCTTAAAGTTTCAAGTCAGTTGTTGTGTGTTTGAATTGTGAGAAAGCTCAAATATTGTATTTGAGCCTTATTTTCGTACAAGGAGAAATGGAGATCGTGAAATCTCGTACGTTTCGTTTTTTTTTTTAATAAAGTTTTTCTATTATGTTTCTAATATAAAGCAAAATTCATTGGACAAGTGACTTGTGATTTATGATATAAATAAATTTGTTTTTTATTTTAATTTTAAGAACAATGATGGTGGTTATAGTTTAATATGAATTGAGATGGTTTTTAATGGTCTCCGTATTTTTAGGAAACGGTAATGAATATCCAAACAACTCTGTAGACAACATTATATTCGAAGTAGACAACATTTGATGTCGTATGCTGTTAAACACTAATATGTAGAAAGTGCAAGGGTGGCAGATGGGAAGGAAAGTGATATGTAGCAAGAGAATTCTACTAAATTACCTTATTGAGTCCATTTGAAGAAACGATATGCACACCATCTTCAACAGCGTTACTCCTTCCCAATTGTCCTTTTCTTTGCAGATATGAATCATTAGTAAGTATGTTCATATGATTGAACGATGGACAAATAACACAACACACCCAATTCGGCTTCGAATGGAGCCCATTACGGCCCAATTATTTCTTAGCCCAAACTTGTCCAGTAAGCTCAGAGAAAGCACGAATATATTTACCTTTGGTGGTCTACGTTACAACTTTCGGCACGTGAGAGTTCAGACATGTAGAGTTCTCACTTTTTAATTTTATTTTATTTTCAAATGAAAGAAACACAAAACCAAACGCCTGTTTAGGAGGAGAAAGAGAGAGAGAAAATGGGTGAGGTAGCAGATACAATGACGAAGAAGAAGAAGAAAGGGAGGCCATCTCTTCTAGACCTTCAGAAGCGAGCTCTCAAACAACAACAATTCCAACATCAACAAGATGACCATAGATCCGGTTCCAAAAACCCTAATTCTCTCTATCACTCCTCCTCCCGATCCAAACGCCCCAACCCTTATTCTAACGGCGTTTCTTCCGATTCGCCCTGGATCAAGGATGATGAAGACGGCGAATACAACAATAACGACGAAGATGATGATGAGCGAGGAGAGAAGAAACACAGGCTTTTACATGGATTGAACTCTCACTCTCATCGACATTCTCCTAATTCCCAATCAGGCGGTTCCGATCTGAACCTCGACGAGACTCCCGGGGCAAAGATCGCCGGATCTGATTATACGGTAGAAATTGAATTCCTTGTGGATCGATTTCGTTAATTATTGATTTAATTTCTGAGGAATTAGGTTTAAATAAATTTATTGGGGATTTCGCGCGTTGTTTGTTATGTTCGTCTTCTGCTTGAATTTTAGAGAGATGAGTGAGTGGATGAGTTTGACTGAGTCATTTTTCCCCCTTTGTTTTTTTATTGGTGGGAGAATTCATAATTCAGCTTTTCTGTAAATTTTATTTTTTCCTTTTTTTTTGTCTTCGTGAAGAAAATCTTGTGTGTGTTTATCAGTTTTTATTCTCGCTTTATTATGCAGAATTTATGTGAATTTTTTTCCCACTATGGATATTAATATTTTATTTATCTGATTTCTTGTATTTAAATCGTAGATTACCTGAATTAAAGATGCCTCTGCACAGAAACCATTATGTGTTCCAATTTGTCTTTTCCTTACTATCAGTTTCTTACTTAAGTTTATGTGTTTTCCTTTGGTTCTTGCTTAAACATGAACATGAACATAATAAACACAGCTACTTGTACTTCTATGATTTACGAAAGCTCACATTTTTAATGGATTCAAAGTTGATGATGATGATGATAATGATAATCTGTTGGTTATTCTGCAGGGAGAAAAGGCTTCGAAAGTGACAGACATTCTTCAAGGTAATATATATAAAAACCCTTTCTTTCTTTTTTTTTAAATTCCCTTTATTTAATTCTTGAAAAGGCAATAACCTGAAATTCGTACGAGGATAAAAGCGACGATTTTTCGAACATTAAATTAAAAAAATTTGTTGTCACTTACATGTGGACAGGGTCTCCCGTGGAGTCTGGCCCCACTACACCTTTGCCAGACAAAAAGTTGTTGGTGTTCATCCTCGATAGACTTCAAAAGTATGTTCATAGTCCTCATTTTTTTGTATTTTGGTTCAACTCATTCCTACTTGGGTATTTTGGTTTTCTGATCGCTGTTGTTTTACAAACTCTTGAAGGAAGGATACTTATGGTGTTTACTCAGAACCAGTTGATCCTGAGGAGGTGACTGCCTCTTTTGTTCATGTTAAGCTCGTTAAAAAATGTTACAAGATTTAGTTTGTCTTATCTGCGTTTTGGTTTGTGTTTACAGCTTCCTGATTATCATGAGATTATCACGAATCCAATGGATTTTAGCACAGTGCGGAAGAAATTATACTCGGGAGCATATGCCAGTTTAGAACAATTTGAGGTAAGTCTTGTATTTTGAATCTATTGGACTCCTCCTCGATGCTTCCAATGTCTATCTTGATAGTTTTGATGCGTTCTAGTTGGTTCCACATTTGATAGCTACAGAAGGTTTTGTTACTTGGCATCTTCGTTTCAGAACTTTCTAACGGCTTCGTATGGAGAAACATTGCTTGATGTTGTTTGCGTGCAGTTTCTCTCAGTTATGAGATTTTAAGGCTTTATTACCTATGAAGAGACATGTAGTGTAGGATGCAGACTGCAGACCTAAGACTGTTTCACAAGTAGTGTTTAACTCAAAGTATTAATCTGTTTAGACTTAAAATTGTCTCCTAGTTTGAATATATGTGAGGAGATTGGTGTTGGAACAGCTTTTTTCCCCCTTTCTGATAAATTTAGCTTCTCGCCCTGTTCTTTTTGCAGAGAGATGTGTTTTTAATATGTACAAATGCAATGGAATACAATTCAGCAGACACTGTATATTATCGACAGGTATGTCCTTAAGTTTGATTGTTAGTCTTTTAAACTATTATACTATTGATATTTCGTTCCATGATTCTGAAAATAGTGTGTAATATGTGGCTTTTTAGGCACGGGCTATACAAGAATTGGCAAAAAAAGACTTTGAGAATTTAAGGCAAGACAGTGATGATGAAGAACCACAAAACCAACAACAACAACAGCAGCAGCAGCAGCCAAAAGTTGCCAAAAGAGGCCGTCCGCCAAAGAAACAGCCTGAACCATCTTCAATTGACCGTACTGCTTCTGAAGTATCAGCTGATGCGCTCATTCCTGGAGGAGATAGCTCTAATAAGTTTTCTGGTGCTTACAATCTAAGAAAGGCTCCTCCTTCGTACAAATTCCGTCAAGCAGAATCATCAGTTAGAATCAATCATAACAGCGAAACCCAAAGTGGTTGGTCGATAGATTGGGAGAACGAATTTCCACGTAAAATAATCTCTGCCTTTGCTCTACCTTCTTTCAGACTTTTTTTGTTTGCCAATATGAACCATCTCCTTGGTTTCTCTGTAGCTTCGGTTGTGAAGGCGGTTAACAAGTATGGAATGAAACATTTCAATGTCGATGATAACAAACGCGATACCTACAACCACCTCTCGACTTCTACCCAGGAACCGTCGGTTTTGACAACGCTTGAGGAAGAGTTAAAACAGTTAATTCCAGTACGTAATTGGCAACTCTATTATATCTTTTTGTAAAGAGAAACAAGAGTTTGATCATTGTTTTTACTATTTATCAGGTTGGGCTGAACACTGAGTACGGTTACACAAGGAGTCTATCACGATTTGCTGCAAATCTTGGTCCTGTTGCCTGGAACATTGCATCGAGGAGAATCGAGACCGCATTGCCCTCTCGAATCAAATTTGGTCGTGGTTGGATTGGAGAGAACCCAGCAAAACCTAAAGAGGATGATTCTCAGAAACAAAACTTATTGATGTCGTCGGGAAAACAAAAGTGTTCTAATGACTTAGCCTCTGATGACCATTCGAACAGAATCCTGTCTCCAACCGCTTCAGTCTCAAGCGCTTTCATAGGAAACAGACATTCTTCTTCTCAGGGCATCGAAGAGACTGCACCACCACCCGCTCGTGTCTTGAATCCAGAAACTGAGTACCCATCATCACCATCCTCTCGGCAGCCAGGACTGCCGATCAATCCACAGGGCAGCAACGGCCTCATCCGCGGATTTAGCCATAATCCAGATCAGATGCTCGGAATTACTAAACAGCAACAACCAAACAGAACAAACGAGGCTACACGGCGATCTCAACAACAAGGGTTGTTGTTTCCTCACAAACAGGAATTCCACCGATTCCCGCCGGACCTTAACGCTAGGCTCGTCTCACCAAACTCCCCCGGCTCTAATCAGCAGACTGGTTCATCCTCGTCGCAGCATCCAGATCTGGCATTACAGCTGTGAAGATGAATATGGGATATCATTGAAAGAGGAAGAAGAAAGAAGAAGAAGAGGCATTTTCCATTGGCTATCTTAGCCACATAGTTTCTGATATGAAATCTTAGGGAAAGTCGTGGCTTATTTGTTGTGACATGATAATATATGGGACATGTCTCTCTCTATTGTACAGATTGTTGCAACTTCCATAATTTTTAGGGGTAAAATGAGAAAAGAGGAAAAAAAAACGAGAAAAACCACACTTGTCTCGCAGGCTGTAGAATATATAATTTATATTTTTTATTTTCACATTTTTTTCAATATATTTTCGTAATGACCTTCTGTCTTGAAAGAAGATGAAACAAAAGACATCGTAAGATATGTGTCCTTGGCATTTGACTTTTTGTAATATTTTCAGTTTCCTTCTTGGAAGACTTTTGCCGGCTTCGGTTTTCAAGTTCCTCGGTAATGGGACTCCGATCTTTTGCAAGGTCCCTGTGGCTTTGGAAAACCTTTATTTATCTTGCAATAAATTAGTAAAACCTTTGTTAAATAAAAACATTAAAAAACCCATCGACATTTCAAATTCCGAATCACATATATCTCACTAAGTTACATCAATATATATATATATATATGTATATGTGTGTGCGGGTGTAATTTGTATTTTGTAATGTATATCTTATTAAATAGTACTATTAATTATTAGTCTTTAAATTTTGTCAATAGGAGCTGACGCATCACGGGATTTATATGAACGTGTTTAATTAAAATTGATGGGGTCTCAACGTTTCGTGCCATTTTCCTCCCAAACCATCGGTTTCTTGGTATGTCACAGATTATTCACAACACGGATCCAGGTATATGTCTGACTTCATACGGTATACATACATACTAAAGACTAAAGTGTTTTGTGAGTATTGACGTAACAAACCATGAAAAAGTAAATTTACAAGAGTGTGAATCTGAATAAATTTTCTGTCAATTGTACTCTTTGTGTCTTCTTGCATCAATTTGGAGTAGACTGCTGTTTTTAACACACAATTTATTAGATGTTCTTTTACATACAATTTGCTACTTGCTCGGTTCCTCCACTTACCATCAAAGAGATGTCTTAAAGGAAGCAAAATAAATAACAAAAATAATTGTCATTAGGGAGAAAGAAATAAAGAAAATATTTTTTTTTAAAGATCTGGTATCTTGGATAAAGAAAATCGGTTTTCCTTCTTTACCATCCAACAATTTGTTAAAATTGAAAAATTTAACCACTGTGGATCTCGCATAAAAAACCGTTAATTATATTTTTAGAGGGTTTTGCAAAATATGGACAGTTTCTCATCACCACCATTTAAATGGTAGCATCTTATAGAAACATACAAGTTAGTAATAGTAGTTATGGAGTTGAATATTACATTTTTATATTTTGGAACGGAGGGAATACTTACTAATGTACATTGAAAGCAGTAAGATCACAATATACAGTATTTTTTTTGTTAACGAACAAAAACAAGAGAGCTCCAATGGTAAAATGAATAACGCTAATCAGATCAGTTAACAATGGCATTAATTTCACATTTAATGCCATTAATTTCAAAGTTAATGCCATTAACATGCGTTAAATGTTAGAGTATGAAATGCCTGAATGGTAACAAAACCAACATTAATGTCATAAACATGAAAAACTAAGCAAAAGATGACGAAATCACGAAAGGTATCAACTAATAATTTGATTATAAAAGTAGCCATCGTGATGATAAGAAGTGTATTTTTTCTAAAATGGTAAATAAGTCAGTAGGGTTTAATAAGTGTATTTTTCTGAAATGGTAAATAAAGTCAATAGGGGGATAAAAAGAGGACAGTGTGACCACTACGAAACAAAACAAACGGGACCCACGGAGGATGTAAACACATAAGGTCAATCTTTATAATCTAGACCGTGCATTTGTTAAGATTGCAACCGCAATTCCACTGTCGGCCTCGTGGGATTTCTCACACACTGTCAATTTAAGTAAAGGAGGTATTCAAGGGTAATATTGGAATTTCCGTTGGCCAAGCGTGTCGGAGAGGATACAATGGTAATATATAGCACGAGGGGTGTTTTAATGCCTGAGACGAGAGGTCCGGGAATTGAGATGATCATGAAGATTATATTACTTGGTAAAATTTAATAACATTCTATAATGATTATAAAAGTATAAGTTTTATGAATTTCTACTTATCAAACTAGTATGAACTATTGTAATTTGTTTAGATTCATTTTTAATCTATCTATGAAATTCTTTTATTTTAAAAATTTGTATAAAATGAATCGGATGTTGGAATAATTGCAGATTGGATACGAAAGTTCTATCCAACATCAATACAAGAAGATTATTCAGAATCTATTTTCTAATCTGAGATTAGAAAAAATGTTGGTCCGGATAGATGAGAGCGAAGTTTATGTAGATAGCAAATACATCCTTTCAAAGTTCAGATGATAGCAAATACATAGTTTCAAAGTTTAGAAGTGGTGAGCTTGATAAGATCTTTGCGAAGTGGTTTGCCGGATGCAGTCCTTGGTATGGAGTTGATGAATGCAACCTTTCTAATTATTTTATACGGTGCCACCTGATCATCAAAATTAATAAAGATTTTTAGACTTTTAGTTAACATAAAATTAAGCCAAAATAGATTAAAGTAAAAAATATGAGATAAAGAAGACTCAGTTGAAATGTGATAATAGAAGAACCTGTTGAGAGATGAAGTCAATAACTTGTTTCTCAGAGAGATAGCTGTGGGGCTTTCGTGCCACATAAGCCATCGGATATTGGCCCGCTTCCTTATCCGGAAACCTTTGCGATACCGATACACCAAAAAACGCAGTTCATAAATATACAAACCTTTACATATTGTTTTGATGTTTGAAACAAAGAAGAAGGTCATGAAATATATTTTACGGAATAACGGCAGCATCGATAATGTCTGGATGAGTGACTAGAAGAGCCTCTAGTTCAGCCGGAGGCACCTGTTGATCAAATTATAACCGTTAGATCTTTATTTCTAAATTTTACACAGTTAGGTCCATAGTAAGGATACATCTTTCACCTGGTAGCCTTTGTATTTGATTAGTTCTTTCAATCGATCCACAACAAAAAGAAACCCATCCTCATCGATATAGCAGAGGTCTCCAGTTTTTAACCATCCTTCTTTATTAATCGTTTCATTTGTAGCTTCTTCGTTTCTAAAATAACCTTATAACCAAATAAGATCTATTTATTCAAATATATACCAAATAAATATTATGTTTTATGTTTTGTCCAAAGACAAGACATATTTAAGAGTGTTTATGTACTCTTTCTTTAAAATTGAATTTACATCTACCATCTTAAATCATATACATTTACAAACCTTGTCATTAACATCTACCAACGCTAATACATACAAAAAAACACACCATATGCTGAAAATCTTCTGCTACCTAACATTTTCGAAATCAATTTACCAAATATATATATATATATATATATATATATATTAAATGTTTTGAGAAAGTTAGAAGCAAAAGTTATACTCTCGCATTCTCTCTTCGGTTACGGTGTCCACGTTACGAATACTATCACTCTATAATCATATACAAATTCAATTATTCACACTAACTATAAACCATATGCTAATTCTAGCACTACTTAAAAACCTAGAAAACTTGAATTCAAATACCAGTTGTTACTTGTTACTATATTTGAGACATCAAATTTTTAGAAACTTGATCATAATAATTTCTTAAAAAATTCCACCAATGGTAGAATCTTCTTTTCCACTTGTATATTTTAAAAATCTAATATTGCATTTTTAAATTAAACCGTTGCTACCTTTTGAAATAGAAGGACCCTTAAGCCAGAGCTCGCCCGTTTGGTTAATGCCCATGAGCCGACCCGTATTAGGATCCACAATCCTAGCCTCCACATCAGCCGTCAACGTCCCCGCTGCCCCGTATCTCCGGCTATCCTCCACCGAATCAGCCGAAGCTCCTCCACCGTTTGATTCCGTCAAAGCATATCCTTGTAAAATATGAACCGTCGGATATTTCTCTAGAAAACCTTCCGTAACCTCCTTGCTCAATGGCGCTCCACCACACCTCACAATTCTCAGGGAGCTGAGATCGTACTTGGCCTTGATCAAATCTGCATCGTTAACCATTGCTACCAAAACCGGCGGGGCCAATAACAGAATGTTGGCTCTGTATTTCTCTACCGCATCCATCATATCGTGGAGTCTAAATCGCCGAAGGATCACGACCGTTGAACCCGATGCTACGGTGCCCATAGCGAAGACCAATAACCCGAAGGTGTGAAACATCGGGACGGTGCAGATGAAAATCTCGTCTCGGGTCCAAGTACGCGAGATAAATCTCGCCACGTGAGCTGTTAAATTCCCGTGAGACGAGATCACTCCTTTGCTCGGTCCTGTGGTACCCGACGAGTAAAGCATCATCGCCGTGTCGTCCTTGTTGACTCGGTCTCTGACTCGTTGACCACTCGGTTCCTTCTTCGTCATTTCTGTTAAACTCCCAACAACTCTAACTGTGGAATCCACATGCTCCCCGTCTTCGTCGGTGAGGACGACGGAGATACCGGCAGGGAGTTTAGGTGCCAGCTGGCGCGTCGTAAAGGCGAGAGTTGGATTGCTGTCGGCTATCTGTTTGGAGATCTCACCGGCGGTGTTGAGAGTGTTGGCGGTGGTGAGGACGGCGCCGAGAGACATAATGGCGTTGCAAAGGACGGGAATGTAGATGGAGTTTGGCGAAAGGACGAGGACGACGTCGCCTCTCCGTATTCCGAGTTCATAAAGACATTCGGCGACACGATCTACGGCTATCCAGAGATCGGAGAAGCTTAAGCGGTGGCCTGTGGCGGCGTCAATGAAGGCGGTGGTGCAGCGGTGCGGTTGAGAGGAGATGAAAGTTGTGACGTCAAGCGACGGATTCGCCGGGAGACAAAATGGGTGTTTACTATAGTATGTGGAATTTGATTTACAGAAACCATTTCTGGGATCAATGAGTGATGATGATGATCTTTCCGCATTTGCCATTTTTCTCTCTGAACACAACTCCCGGAAAAAAGTTTCAAGAGTGGCTTATTTATTAAAATTCAAACTGAGCTTTTTCTTTTGTCCTTTCTAATACTAATAATGCATTAGCTGACAATGACATAGCTATTTTGACAATGACATAGCTGTTTCGATTATTTTTATAATACAAGTTGAATGAAAAAGTTGATTAATAATTAGATTAATCCACCAACGTTCTTCCTGAGATGATTTAGCGGGACCCAGCAAGATCAAAATGATTTAACTAAAATAATTCACTTTTGTTTTTTTATCACATTTAACTAATCCCACTATTTAATCATTCATTTACTATATTATTCCACTGTTATATGATATATTAGAATATAATTGCGTCAAGTGTACGATAAACGTTAAACACGTTACAAATCCAATATATCCATTAAAATCCCGACAATCCTGAAGGGGGGGGGGTTAAGATTCTGTTTTCTTGCAAATTAGTTGTCAGAGACAGAAGGAACAGATGAGATATAAATCAAATCTCAAACCAAAAGAAGAAGAAGAAAAGAAAGTCTTAATGGGTAGTGTCTAAAGTACCTTTACGCATCGAGACATAGGGAGACCTTATTCTCACTGCGAATTTTGTTATGTTTTGTTTTGTTTTTGTTACTTATCGTATCACATTACAGAACATAACACTCTCTCTCTATCGTATCGAAATTCAGTCTTATCTCATATGAAAATACATTATAATATGGGATAACAAATTTAATCGGCAACGAGACAATACGTTTATTATACAAGCAAGTGTTTCTATCAAATAGCGTAAGCTAAAAAGACGAAACAAGTGGTGCATGACTCATGTTCCTCCACTTCTACTCCCAGTTAGGTTACACAAATTTCTCATTTCTAGTTTCAATCAAATCAATTTTATTATAGCAAAAAGGGGACAATAACGTTTGCTCTAATTGACTAAATTATATATTGTTTTATAAACCAAAAAAGATATTTATTTGAGAATAGATCGAACATGATGAGTCACAAATATTAAAAAGTTTTCGTTAGCTCACTCATATGGGCCGTTGGGAATATTTTATATTTTACTTCCTTTAAGCTGCGGAGATTTGAGCCTCAACGGTTAACTGGAAATCTTGCACTACTTTAAATCGTACCATAACAGCCAATAATCAGTTTATTGCATAAAAGAAAAACAGCCACCCAAATAATCTGAAAGATAATAATTCTAAATATTATATAATTTGCAAGGAAAACAAACTTCTTTGGGGGAACCCAGGAAAATAAAACTTTGCAAATGCAAAAGAAGATTCTGATTACATAACTATAAAACTATTATTCCGGCGAATAGAATCTCTTTGTATAGGGTATCGAAACTTATAAAAAAAGATTTAAGGTGCAAAAGAAAGTATAGAGCGACGAATTTATTTATAAGGTTGGCCGAATCATTAACTCCCACGTCAAATAATTGTGATAATTTTTGCACGTCTTCGTTAGGTAGAAAACCTATTTGTTCTACTATTATTATTAGAGTCATTGAGAGTGAATGTTTCTTCTACTATTATGCAGAGATAAAAAATTCATTATGTAAAAAACGAAAATATTTAGTAACAAAAAAATATTTCTTCCACGTGGTGGTTAGGAGATTTTTTTTCCTCTACTTAGCATACTAGTGATAGGTCAACTATCAAAAGTGGGTAAAACGTACTCAATTAAAGTATAAGTATATCAGATATTTACATTCCATGTATTAACCAGTTCAATAACCATAACTGCACGGTACAAATACAATATATCCATTAAAATCCCGACAATCACACTTTGTTTAAAACGTTAAAAATTTACATTTAGCCACAGGAGTTGGCGAATGATACACGACTAGCGAATGAAATATTAATTTCTGCACTGATTCACGACTCAGGTTAAATATTATACAGATCAAAGTGACAAGGTTACGATTCATTTTAAGCTTAGAAGTAGCAAGGTTGATGAGGACTTTACGAAGTATCTTGCCCGAAGGAGTCTTTGGTATGGAATCTATACATGCAACTTTTCTTACTTTCTTATACGGTGCTACTGTTTATTACATTAATATTCTAATCATCTAAATTAAAAACAAAATATATAAAATGAATTGAGTTATGGGACTGATCATACACATACCTGTTTAGAAATGAAGTCAATAAGTTGTTTCTCGGAGACATTGCTCTTAGGCTTTCGTACCACGTAGGCCATTGGATATTGTCCTGCTTCTTTATCCGGAAAACTTTAGCATACACAAAACCAAACTTCAAGTTGTTTTGAATGTCAAAAAATTCTGAAGTCTTATTTTAAAAGAAAAAAATAGAAAGAAAAAAAAGTGATAGTAAAGGCTTTACGGAATAACAGCTGCGTCGAGAATCTCTGGGTGGTTCAGTAGAAGAATCTCTAATTCAGCAGGAGGTACCTATTATACATATACAAATCCAAAACATCATATTTGTGTTTGTTATTTATTTTAAGAAATGGTAAACAAGTAAATAACCAAATTTATCCATTAACATAATTTAGATTTTTCTAACCTGGTAACCTTTGTATTTGATTCTCTTTCATTCGATCCACTATAAAAAGAAATCCATAGTCTTTGTTTAAATGTTGTTTATTTTAATTATGGATAAAATTCTGATAGTGTTCTTAAAGTGCATATTCATTAACAATTAAATTTATTAACGTATGTTCTAAATAAGATTTTCATGGATCGACCATGGTGCTTAGTTATATGTTGGTTTTTCCTGAAATTAAACCGTTAAAAATCATCAGAAATCGTCGGAAATCACCAGAAACCGCCAAAAATCATCGAAAATCGCTGTAAATCACCAGAAATCAGCGGAAATTGCGATTTTTAGTTTGGACAAATTCGATTTTGACCTACATTTTTAGGAACTATGTGCCGCCTATTGTCCAACAGTATCCAACCCGTTTTGTCCTTAAACGAAATTGAGTCTACAACATTTTAACCCACTTCCGTAAATAGACTTGTCCATAGACAATACATTATTGGACATGGACATATTATTAACGGTTTACTCATTTTCACACCTCATCTAATTGCTACGTACATTATTGGTAAGAAATGGTCCTTTGAGCCAAAGCTCGCCCGTTTGGTTCACACCCATGACCCGACCCGTATCCGGATCCACAATCCTCGCTTCCAAACCGGAAGACAACAACCCAACCGCACCGTATCTCCGACTCTCCTCCACTGATTCAATCGAAGCTCCTGCACCGTTAGATTCCGTCATAGCGTATCCTTGAAAAATATTAACCGTCGGATATTTCTCTAGAAACATTTCAGTAGCCTCCTTGCTCAACGGCGCTCCACCACACCTCACCGTCCTCAGGGAGCTGAGATTGTACTTGTAGTTCCAGTTTATTTATTTTTCCATGTTAAAGAAGTTTCATTACCAAATTGCACTATGTTAATGCGAAAACGGGAAACTGCCAGAACAAATCCAGGAATTCCCTGACAATATCTTTACATCATATAACTAGAAGAAATTTTTTTAATGGTGTTAAATATTAGGTGTAGTGTAGTATCCAAATTTTTAGCTTTGCCTAATTAAATCTGTCTTAAATCTTATGATATGTACCTGTTCTTTTTTTCTTTCTTTTTCTTTGTGCAACCAGATATGTCCCTGATCTAATATTTAATCATAAACATGTTTTGGAAGTACACTATGTTTTAAATAAACAATAACGTCTCCACATTATTTATGTGTAATCTTCTGTGTTTTGAGACAGGATCCTATTTTATCATGGATGTAAAATTTTATTTGATTTTAGCTTTTCAAACAAAGGTAACAGATTTACCATAGTAAAAAACAATAATACTACATGGAGATTGGTTCTCGCTTCTCATTATAAGTCCTGTAAGAATTTTAAAGCTTGGAGTTGGAAGTTGCGATCTTGATGAGATCCTTGCGTAGAATCTTGCCCGAAGGGTTCTTTGGTATGGAAGATGCAAAAGCCACTTTTCGTATCCTCTTGTACGGTGCTACTTGTTTCGCTACAAACTCCATTATTGACTTCTCTGATAAGCTGCTCCCAGTTTTTCTTACAACGTACGCCATGGGAAATTGCCCCACTTCTTTGTCCGGAAACCTGTAAATCGCCAAAACATTATAAACGCAAGACTGTTTCTGATACAAAAATGACGAGTGTTGTTGTGACTTACGGGATTACTGCAGCATCAACGATTTCAGGATGAGTAAGTAACAAAGCCTCTAACTCAGCTGGAGCGACCTATGCAATAATCACCAATAGCAGTTTAGAACAATTTAAATCTCTTTGTTTTTCTAATTTGCAGATTGTGTTAGATAAAAGAGTAATGTTTGAATATACGTCATCCCCATCTCGACAAGCTTATCATACACACAAAATCACACTACCAAAGGCTCAGAAATTACTAATTGGTTCAATGGCACTAACGAGGTCAGGTTTCTAGCAATTTCTTTAGTCAAACGAAACTCATTAATAAAACAAAAAGATGATTTGATTCATCAGCATTTCACTACGCTCAAAATCTAACATTCACGAACAATGATTTGACTCATCAGCATTCCCTGATGCTACATAAGGACTATAGTCAATAGCATAAATATCGACCATGGTTAGGTCTATGTTGTATATATAACCTGGTAACCCTTGTACTTGATCAGTTCCTTTAACCGATCAACCACGAATATGAATCCATCTTCATCGATATAGCAGAGATCTCCAGTTCTTAACCATCCTTGAGAATCAAGCGTCGAGCTCGTAGCTTCCTCATTGCTGAAATAACCTGCCAAGAACAACAACACCCAATTCAAAAAAATCCTGCTTTTTGATAATCTCTGTTATCAAGAACGATTCTCAAATCCTGAATTAATAATCCTTGAAGAGTTAAAAGTACCTTTCATTATGGAAGGACCCTTGAGCCAGAGCTCACCGGTTTGGTTCGGTCCAAGAACCTTACCTGTAACCGGATCAACGATCCTCCCCTCCATGCTCGCCGACAATTTCCCGGCGGTGCCGTATCTCCGGCTTTCCTCAACAGTATCCGTGGAAGCTCCTATACCCGTTGACTCAGTCAACCCATAACCTTGTAAGATCTTGACCGTCGGATAATTATCCGCGAATCCTTCAGTTACCTCCTTGCTCAACGGAGCTCCGCCGCATAAAACAGTGTGCAGAGAGCTCAGATCGTACTTAGCCTTGATCTGATCTGCACCGTTGATCATCGCCACGAGAATCGGAGGCACGAGAGGAAGAAACGTAGCTTGGTACTTCCCAATCGCCGACATCATCTCGTGCATCTCGAATTTGGAAAGAACAATGATCGTCGATCCGTAAGCGAGTAGTCCAGTAGCGAATGCAGCTAAGCCGTAGATGTGAAACATAGGAACGGTGCAGATGAACCGTTGCTCTCCTTGTGATCCTTCATCAGATCCAAATCGATTCACGACGGTTTGAACCATCGCGATTAAGTTCCGGTGAGACGAGATCACTCCTTTGCTCATTCCGGTGGTTCCGGAAGAGTAAAGCAAAGTCGCTGTATCAGCCTGGTCAACTCGCTCCATAACTCGAGTTCTACTCGGTTCCTTCTTCATCATCTCCACCAATCTTCTCACGTTTCCCGCTGAGTCAACTCGTTCCTCGTCCATGAGTACGATAGGGAGCTTCTTAGAACCAGCTGCGGCGATGATTTTCGGGAGGAGCTGCGCTGTGGTGAAGGCGAGCACTGGATTGGAGTCTTTAATCTGTTTGGCGATCTCGCCGGAAGTGTTGAGAGGATTCGTGGTGGTGATAATTGCGCCGAGTGACATCACGGAGAGACAAACGACTGGGAATAAAATTGAGTTCGGGGAGAGGAGAAGGACGACATGACCCTTGCGAATCCCCATTTCCGAGAGACAATCGGCGACAGATTCTACAGCACGCCATAGCTCGGAGAAGGTGAGATTTCTACCTGTGCCGGCGTCGATGAAGGCGATACGGCCACGATGTGCCTGAGAAGATATGAAAGTAGTAACGTCGAGCGCAGGATTTTGCGGCAATGGAATTGGTCTTCGTTTGCTGTAGAATGTTGAATTCGAGTTGCAGAAACCAGTTCGAGAATTCACGGAAGCCATCTCTTTCGCTGTGATCAGAATCTATCTGGTTCTGTTATGTGGTGTGATTAGTTTCTCTGTAGCTTGACTCTGGGTGAAATGTTTGGCTGAGAAAAAGTTTTGACTTTTATAACAAGTATAAAGCCGCCTACGACGACGATCGCGTCTTGGTTCCACGATATTTCCAGGTCGTTGATGCCGCGTGAAAATCACGTGCTTTTAAGTTTTTAAAAGAAGCTTAACCAAAACATGGAGCCTTTTTAGATTATATAGGCATAGGTAGGCCTTTTTGTGCAAGGCCCAAAGATCCGAATCGATTGTGACAGGCTTGAACTGAATCACCCGGTAGGATTGTTAAACCGGAGGATGAACCGGAGGATGAACCGAAGGTTTCTCGAAGCCGAAAGCTAGCGTTCCGATGTGATTGTAAATCAATTTTGATAATCGGAGGAATTGATTGAGGATCAGAAGCAATCAGGTCGATCTTGTGTTGAGTTGGATTATGTTTGAAACCATCGTTAGTTACTTCATACATTTTTATCAGACAAGTAATGCGGCTCGGTAAAAAAATCTGTTTTAGTTGTTGTAGAATGATTAAGTAATTAAGCATCTTTTAGTCTCCCATGAACTGTTTGTGAATGCTTTAGTTTCTCCAAATAATTTCGATGTTTCAGGTTCTGGATTCTGTACAATGCAAAGCAAGATGTATTGGTAAGACTCTGTTTTTGCTTCTTCTTTTCCGTAATTTGAGGATTTGATTTATGTTTCTTCTCTTAGCTTACAAAACAACTGTTCCATATAAAACAACCTGATTTGTTGAATCCTAAGACAATTTTGTTTCTCATGTCTTTGTGTGTGTGTTTCCCTATACAATACCTAGCGCCATATTATCCTTAGGTTTCTATTACCATTTCTGAAACCTCCCTACTGTCTTGGCTAAAACGTGATCAATTTTGTTGTTTGATATCTCTGAGTCGGATATTTTTTCTTTTCTTTTTCTTTTTTTTTTATTTTCGTCAGGCGGCATTATATGCCTATAGAGATTATGGCAAAATATAAATTCGTTTAATCTCTTTCTTCTTAGGTATTTTCCATCGAAATAAATAGAACTTTCTGACTTTCTCAATTGGCTTATGTTCACAACTTTGTAAGACGCTAATAATGTCTCTGTATTTGCTAATAATTCTAATTCTTACAGGTATATATTATATATATATATTATGTCTGCTAGAAGCGGAAATCAAACCGGAGATGTCTTAGCTGTAAGAATATTAAGAAGTGAAACTCTTGTCTGAATCAGTCGCCGGAAAATACACCCCAACTCAATCTCAAGCTCCTCAACAGCGATCTGTGCAGCCTCCAACCTTGTACTCGCGCTCTGCACCGCTACTTCATCCCTCACATCATCAAAGCAGCAAAACCGCATCTTAAAGATTGAAGACAATGACCCTTTGCTCGGTTTTTTCTCAAGCCAAGGAACACACACGAGCGTGAACAGAGACTCAACCATAGTCACAATGGCTCTTCTCACTTCTTTTAAAACCTCTGTAACAAAGAGAAGGTTCTGCTCTATCATCTGCATCGCCATCGTCACTCTCCCACCTCCTTTAATACTCTTTAGACTATTCAAACACTTGAGCGTTTCCTTCTTGAGCTTCTTCCTATACCGATTATATGCTGCGATCTTCTCACTGAGGTTTGATTCGTTACAGCGTAGAGTCAGTTGAAGATCTTGCAGGCTTTGTCTGACGAGTGTCATGACATCTTTCGAGACATTACAGACATCTAACATTATTAGTGAAGCTTCAGAGACTTGCTCGATCCATTTCTCTTTCCCTCGTTGACACAGAGACTCTCTTGCGTCTGGACAGTGGTCGAGAAGATAGTTTGCGCAGTCTTGTAGTTCTCTCAAACCTTCCAAGTTCATTTGCGTCATTCGACTGAAACCTCAAAAGGATATTCTTGCTTCAGAAGAAAAAGAGGGGTAATTTAAAAGGAAAGAATGATATTTTTAATGAAAGTTTGAGGTTGGTTTGTGAATTTGTAGGTTCGCTCCATTAAATAGGAAATGTCTAAGATTGAAGTGAAGATGGATCTGAAAAGGTTGGGGAAAATACGATAAAGGAACCATGCGGTGTTTTCCATTTTTTTTTTTGGGTTAGGTGTGTGTTTTTGTACGGACGTGAAGACATGATGTGGAGGAAACAGGTCATTTAGGCTATAAATTCAAACTAGTTGAAGTTAGTGGTACGTATTTAGGAACCTTCCGTTTATGTAAGTGGCATTGGATTAGGCTACATTACGGATTTACTCCGAGATTGTTTGTCTACAAAACAAAACAAAAATACAATTTTTTTATTTAAATTATAATCGGGTACCTTTTGTCAGAAATCATGCATGAACCAAGCCAGCCAGCGGAAATTTGTAATTATCTGAATCGTAAGGAATAAAAAGAACGGAACGAATTTTTTTTTTCTTGTCAATGTCGATCTAATGATTTGTCAAATTCTATCATTTTCTAACCACAGAGTCATATATATTGAAAATAACATTTCGTAACAGAGAATCAATTATCTGCTAGCTGTGTTTTAAATTAAATCATGTCATCTGGGACGGGTTTAAAAATAAATATACACGTACGTGCAAGTATTATTGGTCAACATATAGCCAGTTTGATCCTGTATGCTAAATCAGTTTCAATATTTTCCAAATCTTGATGATTGAATCAGAAAGATTCCTGCAGCACCTTGATAGATTCGAAGTTTCCAACTCCTAATATGCGTTGTTGTTCGAGCATAGAATCTAAATATTCGATTTTCCATTTGGAAGTTATACTTGTTCATGATTAATTGGAATGTACTATCTTAGATCAAATATCAGTAAAGGCATATACATATATGTATAATCAATTTATAATTTAATTAAATTTAAAACTCTTCCAAGAACACGAGAGAAACATAGATAGAAGAATTTATAACAACTATAACAAACCGGTACATTACGTGCACAACAAGTCAAGTTCCTCGTAAGTCCACTTCGAGTTCGTAGCTAATTTCTCCATAGATTTGAAAATCTGTTCCATGTTCAACTTCAGATTTAAACTCTCCGTTAACTCAACAGGTGGTACTGTCTTCATCTTCCTCTGCATTTTCTGATCTTCCTTCTCTAACATCACAAGTTTCCTCTCTATATCCTTTACGCCGCCATTAACATTCCTCTGCTGTTCCAATTCCACCCTCTGTTTCTCCACCTGACGGTTTATGCGCATCAAAATCTTGTGAACCGCTTCTGTAAACTCCCTTTCTCCGTCTGATCTCTCAAAGGTTTGTGACCAACTGTTAATAACACCAAACAAAGGTGGCTCTTCTGAGAGATCTGGTGTTGGTTCGTGAGGTTCCTGCTTCAGACATCGCATTAGCCAACTGTTTAATGCCTTAACATACTGATCCTGAGCATCTATCCAGTTTGATAGGCTTTGGCTCCAGTTCCTCAACTTCAGTTTCAATTCCATAGCAAGCTCAAGTTGAGGTATTTCTAGATTTTCCTTCAATGTCATCTTATTAAGCTTCTTAGCCTCTACGATTACTCCGGATTGTATACTGTGACATTCTAGCATAGTGCTCCACATCTCAGACAACCTAAATTGAGACACAGTAAGCTGAGACTTCTCAAACAAAATCTTAAAACTTATGGTAATGGTAGTAGTTCCTTAGTACCTGTGGACCAGTTCTTTCATCTGGGACCAGAGTTCTTCATCTCGTAACTTGTTTATCATTAGACATATGTTGTTTATCTTATGGATAGAGACTCTCATTCTTGTAGACAAACACTGAATCGAAGAACGAGTAGATTCAATTTTGCTTAGATCTGTACTTTTCTGTTCCAGTCTCCTCAATTGTTTGTAGTTCTTCATGTAAGATGTTCGGAGTTTCTCCTCAGCCTCAAGGAACATAAACAATCAAAAGTCTCAAGGAACATAAACACTTATGTTTTGCTAAAAAACCATTCAAAACAGTTTGATTATTACCTTAACTTCTTGGTACAGTTTCTTCTCCCACATAAAAAGTTTCTTCAAAGTAGATGAAAGATTATTGATATTAGAACCAAAATCTTCCACTGGTTTAGGCAGATCCGATGGATTCATCATCTTTTTCACGTAGAGAATGTTTGAGGAAGCTGCTATATTGAAAAAACAGATCTAAACAGAATCAGAAACAAATGGAGAGTGACATTAATAAGGGAGACGGTAAGAAGTAGAACATTACCTTGATAAAGTGAGCTTTTCTGGTAATATCTGAATCTCGAAGTGTCGAACATCTTCAAAACATCATTCCCTGATTCTGATGCTTTCTTGAACATCTCCTGCAATTGCTTTGTGACTTCTGAGAAATCTAGTGAAACTTTTTGATCCTTTGATTCTCTCGTACAACTCTTTTTAATCCTTGATTTATTTGTTCGCTTCTCTGAGATTTTCAGATTTATCTTCGCTTCTTCTGCTTTAATCTTCTCCTCGTTTCGGCTAACAGGAACCGTCTTCTTCTGAGTGTTCTTCGTCAAAGTATCTTCATCAAGACAACAGATGGTCTCTCTATCTTTCAAATCCTTGGCATTCATAGTGTATTGAAACTCATAGCTCTCGAAGAAACTGATAAAATCCCAAGCGTAATTACTCTGAGGCGGCGGTGGGGGCGGTGTTCTGATTCCGGATTCGTAGTTCCGGGAGTAGAACGAGTCATGATTGGGATTTAAGGATTCGAGTTTTGGACATCTAAAGAGATCGCTATTCGTACCTTCGTCTTCCTCGCAATCCGAGGCGAATTTGGGAGGCAAATCGGAGT
Organism: Cardamine chenopodiifolia; assembly: GCA_963922655.1. Taxonomy (NCBI): domain Eukaryota; kingdom Viridiplantae; phylum Streptophyta; class Magnoliopsida; order Brassicales; family Brassicaceae; genus Cardamine; species Cardamine chenopodiifolia. The sequence goes on along the minus strand of OZ000483.1, from coordinate 4,898,393 downwards.
CTGAACTGCTGACGGAGTGAGCCGAGTAAGAAGAGGATTCCGGCGATTCCTCGGCTTCGAAGTCATCATCCGGGGGAAACTCGACGGTTTGATCGAAGAATCTATGAAGAGCTGGACCTACGGAGTTCAGAGAGAGGAGATAAGCTGCGTGAGCGTCGGCTAATGCGTAGCTACGGCGGAGCGTCTCCTCCATAGAGTTGCAGCGGTCACGGCATAGAGAGACGGCGGGCAAACCGTCGAGCTTGGAGGGAGAGCAACCCATAACGGTCGTCGGAGAAGTTGTGTTTTTAAAAACTAGGATTTGACATACATAAACAGGAGCATAAATGCGTAATTACGTGATTAAGGTAAGGTGTAATTACTCGAGAATGACTGATATTGGTGAATTGTAGATATATCTATACTTCTGTTAAAGTTCAGAATTAGAATAGAGCAACTGAATTGTGTTTAAAGACAAATGAGCCCCAAAATGCTGTGGCGGGATCCTCTAAATAACGTCTATTTTTTTTCATGTATAACCATGATCATTTTTTACTTTTTTGATTGTTAATTTTTTGGAATAGTAAAACCGCATTACATGTCAAAAAGGAAAAATCATAGAGCAGTACTGACACTTCCGCATATAATTAAATGATTACGAATACAAATAAGAGCCGTTTCTTTTCTTGTGGATAGTTGAATGGACATGCAACCAATTTTCAATTTGGAAACTCGTAATAATAATTAGTACTAAAAACGTTCCAATATATATTTTTTTCTTTTCACGGCAAACGTTGCCCTGTTTTTTTTTTGTTCTTAAACGTTGCATTGATTAAGTGTCGTTCAAAAAATAATAAAATGATTTTTACAATGGCACCATGCAATCTAATATTCAACTATGCGAGTCATTGAAGCATAGAAAGTGGAAAAAGACGTGGGTTTTAAAAGTTAAAGTTACAAAAAAAAAAGTAAAAAGTTTTGATTAAAAAAAGAAGTGAAAAGTTGAAATAAAAAGGTTCGAGATTCAAAGTAACGTAAAGTATTTTTATATTTTTATAAAGAAATCATGCTCTAAAAGTACATCCTCTCGATTACATGCACATGTTTATGTACAAAACTCATATTTTAATCAAATTTGTTTTCCGAACTCAAAAACTCACGACTTTAGCTTCAAACAAAGATAAAATGAAGTTTTGGAAAGATAATTAATTCCTGCATTACCTTACCTCACTGATCATCACCGGCCGACATCATCTCTCATAGCTTCCTAATTTATTCAGTTTAATATTCTTCTCACTACACCTCTCATTCTATTGTTCATGTATATTATACACACTTATAATTCATTGTCAACATGTGTTATAAATTCCTTTACCTACACTTTCTTTGGTCATGGCCTCATGGGTATGCATTGCTTTTTCTTTTGTAGTACTCTAACAATTTAGATTGAGAGAAAAAAACATATATATGTATATATAGATTTTATAGTTCATTTATATTAAACCAATGAAGTCATCCCCAAGGACCCCAACCATACTAGTCATTTAGGCAAAAACTGTCTATAAGTATTTTGCATTTATTTGCGAAAATATTCACGAAAATAATCCTTTTTAATCAGTATCATTTATCGTAATTTTTAAATTTCTTCTATTTGATGAATAATCGAAATCAAACCACATGATATAATAGTCTGAAAATTGTTGCTGCGTATGTGGATACAACTAGAGTTAAAGTCCCCAAACAATGAAGTTCTTGTCACTTACACTAACTTTATCCATTAATCTGAAATATAATAAAATTCTGTGCATGAAACGTGCGTCCGCACACGTCTTAACTTAAAAGTCTTCATCTCAAGAGTGAGAGTTGGACCTTTATGGTTTTGAGGCTTTTGAGAAGATAAGACGAAAAAAGCGAAAATTAAAATATTTATGAATACACGAGGATCTTTAGTTATTCCTAAAGGAGCCCATCTCTTAGAAAATAAAAAATTCTTCTGATTTTTGGGTGAAACAAAAGAATGGAATGTTTCTTTTTTTGGGGTGGTGGAGATCCACCTCCTCAAATTTTGTCATCTTATCACTTACTTTTTATGAGTCTTCTTATATATTAGGATATTCCCATGCGTATTATATTCACTTATTGAATACAAGTAAACATTATTCCATTTAAGAATACACATATCAATAAAACCACTATAGTTAGAGTCTAAACGCGAACAAAACCCTTAGGGTTTCGAAAAAAATAATCACTTGAAAAACATCATTTTTTATTAACGGTCACGAGATCATGAAAGCATCACGTGCCCTTGTCTCTGTGGCTTTGCTAAGACGTTGTAACAAACGCAATGATAATTTTAACCATTTACATAAATAAGAAAACGCAATGATAACTTTCTTTCTCTATTTGAAAACCCTTTAACAAAAAAGAAAAACATTATTTCTCTGATTATGGATTCATGATTTTGTATATCTTTTTGTGATCAAATAAAATGTTACAACGGTCTAAGTGTAACTATGACTGGGCGTAAGAGAATGTGTGTTGTTCTTTCCTCTTTTACTAATAAACGTTGAAGGCTATCCTTCCTTTTGTTGACCCCCGAAGACTCCTGTATGTAACTGAGAGTTATATTAATTGGGCCTCAATAATACTGACTTCGGCCCATTAGTATTATCAGCAGCACAAAACCAGCAAAATCAAATTGGTCGGAATCTGCTTCTGCTAGTCTTTTCTACCTGAATCCGTGCGTCAGCTCAGGTAACAATGCAAGGAGGATCGTCGAGTATTGGATACGGTTTGAAGTAACAGGTGATTCATCATCTTCTTCCTCTTCTGATCATCTTCAATTTTCTTAGATTCATTATAGACGAGATTTATCTGTTTTCAGGCTAGATGTATATCGGATGTGAAAGCCGATACCGATAGCACCAGTTTTCTTACTGGAACACTAAGTTTAAAAGAAGAAAATGAGGTGAAAAATCAGTCTTTTCTTTGGGATCGGTTTCGTCTTCTAATGAATTTGGGAAACAATGTTCTTTGGTGGCCTTCTGGAAGATGTGACAAGTTAATCAACATGTATGAACAAAATATTTTCTTGTGGAGTTTAGACTCTTCGAAAAAGTCTACAGGATATAGAGACAAACTCGTTTTTTTTTGTGCTTTTTGACTCTAGTGTATTTAGATCTTCTGTAAGGTGTTTTCTTTAACAGTTTTCGTTCTTATATAGGTTCTATCTGAGGACTCGGCTGGGATGTTGCATTCTTTATCTGGTGGAGCATGGAATCCACATGATGTAAATGTTGTTGCAGCAACTGGTGAATCATCTGTCCAGTTCTGGGACCTGCGTACTATGAAGTATGGTATCACTGTTGATTTCCTCTGTTCCGATGAACATTAATTAACATAAGGTTTTCGTGCATGCACTTTGGAGGTTTTACGCGTTGATTATACTCACACTTGTGATTAGATGCTATCATGGCGGGTTTCAGTGTCAAATGACTGTTAGTTGCTTTGTTTTTTTATCTCTTCACATGAACCCATGTATATGTGTTGAGGTTTGCCATGTTTTTTTGCTCAACACAGGAAAGTTAATTCAATTGAACATGCTCATGTACGCAGTGTTGATTACAGTCCCAAGAGAGAACATATACTTGTAAGTACCTCCGAAGCACTGCACGATACGCTTTTAAATGGAAGGAATGGTTCATAAAAATGTGGAAGTAAACCTTTGAATTCAGTATGGAAGTTTATTAAATTTTCATCTGTTGTAATGGCCCCGTGAACAAGATTAAAAGTTAAAACACATTAATGTTAAAACTCAAAATATAGGGAGTATAAAGCAATTTTCTGAAACGTGGCCTCATATAATTAATGGGCTCAATTTAAAGCCCAAAAATAAACCAGGAAAGCTTTATAACAGGTAAAATCGTCCATAACATATGACGAACCGCTCTCTTTCCTTCCGCCATTTTTCTTTTTCTAGATTGCAGAGTAAAGGGAAAAAGGTTTTAATTAGGGTTTTGCAGAGACAGAATGAGCCGAAGTTTGGGAATACCGGTGAAGCTTCTTCACGAGGCCTCAGGTCATATCGTAACGGTTGAGCTTAAGAGCGGTGAGCTCTACAGAGGAAGCATGATCGAGTGTGAGGATAACTGGAACTGTCAGCTCGAGGACATTACTTATACCGCCAAGGTAATCAATTGCTACCTAGAAGATATCGATTCATTTTATTTGACCTAGTTTTTTCAATCATAGGTTTCGTTTCAATTGCATTGTTCATGTTGGTGCAAAAAAACCCTAGATTTGGCGAGCTGAGCAAATTTACTTGCAAATTTTTTAGATTGCTTCTTATTAGATTTCTAAGTTTGATTAAGTATCCTTGAAATTCTAGCTGTATAAAACCCCTAGGATTGGTGATCCTGCTAGCGACTTCTCGAAAATCTTGAGATAAATTTTACTCTTTAGGTTATGCAACTCCTCAGATTGGCTTAGCATATTATTGGTCTATGGGGCATATCAAGTCTATTTTTGGTAACAGAGAAGGAATGTTCTACGTTTGAGTTGTCTTTAGAAATACATTAGTCACATGTGAATTATCTGAAGTTTGCAGGTCTTGAAGCTTCCGCATCTTTGCGATTAATTTGATGTTGGAGTCTTGAATTAACCTGTTTTTTTTGGGGAAATAACTACTTGTAGTTTCCAGTTCAGAACTTCAGAGTCATATGTTTCACTCTTAAAGCGTTAACATATGTGTATTTCAGATGGGTTCCCTTGTTAATTGTTATTTAACGTATTTACAGGATGGTAAGGTATCACAGCTTGAGCATGTCTTCATACGAGGCAGCAAAGTCAGGTGCTATAAACACTTCTTTTGACTTGTTCTTGTTTTCTGTTTTGTGTAATTTATGGGATCGTTCTTGTAAACCCTAGCTGATTAGTAATTGACATATGGAGAGATCTTGACAGGTTTATGGTCATACCAGACATTCTTAAGGAAGCTCCAATGTTCAGGCGCTTGGATGCTAGAATCAAGGTATATACTTTCTGTCTTTCTGAACCCTGGATGCGGAATGATGTTAGTCTCTATGTATATCCTCAATAAACATAATACCTTACTTGCTTAATCAATGTAGGGAAAGAGCTCATCACTGGGCGTTGGCAGAGGTAGAGCTGCAATGCGAGGGAAAGTAAGTTCACTCTCTCTCTATCTCTTTTATGATTTAGTGCTCATGAAAGCAGTGCTAGGAAGTTTTATGGAATATTTTGAGCATGTATAAACCATTGTTATCCCTTAATGCCTGTTTCTTCTTTGTCACTATTAATTGTTGGATTCTTGAATCTTTGTGATATGATCTTTAAGCCGGCTGCTGGGCGTGGAACTGGAGGAAGGGGAGCGGTACCACCTGTGAGGAGATGATTGATTTTACGCTCAACATGTAAGCTTTGATTCTGAAACAATCTTTCTGCAATATCCAGGTGAAAGCCGTCTTTCTTGGTCGTGTCATTTATGCTTTAGGGTACACTGTAAAACCAAACAAGAGAGAGCGAAAGTTATGTCAAGATGCACTAGTAATTTTGCTTTTTGTTTGGGGTACCAAGATGTTTGAATCATTGCCAAGTTTTCTTTATGAATTTATTTTTTTTGCTTTCTCCATTTCTGGCAGTAGGTGAATAAAACAAAGCTTTCAAAAGAGAACTTTAAAAAGAGTAAATTTAAGGAACAAGATAATTAGAGGTGTCAATGTCCATTTTGATCCTACCAATATTGTTCAATTTTATTATGAACAAAATTTTGATTGTGTCAATTAATGTCCGTGTCAATTAATGCCCGCTCAAAATAGGCCATCCATGGGTGCACAATGAGCCTCCTGTTAAGTTTTTTTTGTTAAAAGAAACTTATACATAATTTTTGCAATTGCTCATCACCACGCACAGAAACTCATAATTTTTGTTAAAAAGACGCAAGAAAATAGTTTCAAATGTAATTGATGTGTGTGTTCACATCTAAAAAAAGAAACTGTATTTTTCAATATTTAAACATTTTTAGCCTTTCATATAATAATTTTATAAAATGCAAATGTAAAACCTACATCTAAACGTAAACAAACAACAATCGAAGCTATATATAAGAAGAGGATATACTTGCTGTATCAAACATGCCATATCGAAAATCACGATTACTTTTCTCGAGTTTTTGCAATCCATAATGGTAATCTGCAAATGAAGCTGCTCCACTGCAGTCAACAAGACACTAGTGTTCATATCTCAAGGCAGAACTAGTCATTAAAGGACTGCTAAAATGCTCATGTATTGGCCACTATTGTCAAACTAGTACCACCGAAACGGAAGTTAGAGGAGGAAACTGATCACCTGATGGAGAATCAAATTTTCCTTGGACCAAATTTGGTATATTCATTCGTGCTAACTGAAATTCCTCAACCACATCTAGCAGATTTTGTAAGAGCAAACTGGTATTCTGCACTCACAGAGCAAAATGAGAAGTTTCAGAGGTCTAGCACAAAGACAAACTGATTCTTTTAAGGGAACTTACAAACACTAAGGAGAAAGTGAACATGACTTGCCACAAAAATGTTCATCAAGATAGAAAATTACCTAATATGCTATGATAGTATTAAGAGAACCATAGCACCAAAAGGAGATCATTGGGAAAGAAACGCACCTGCGTAATGGCCAGGCTTAAATGTGATCTTGTATATCCAAGAAAAGTTTCAATAAAATCCAATAGCACTCGTGTATGTGCAGCAAAATGTATAAACAGATTCCTTGAAATTTTTTTTGAAAGCTAAAACCAATAGGACCAACCTTTGTTGGAACAAGCCACAATAGTTTAGAACAATGCTTTGAAAATCATTCCAATGGAAGTTTATATTAGTTAATAAGCTTTACCATGCACAAAACTTTGAACCATTGCTCGTCACAGAGATTCAGGCAAAACGATTACAGTGAATCAAGCAATGTGTCATTACAGATATTACAGAGATTCAGGCAAGCCTAGAATTTTAAGCAAAACGATTACAGAGATTCAAGCAAAGAAAACGATTTTCACAAATCAAACTATGAACTCAACAAAACCCAGAACTCAAACTATGGCTCAGACCTTGCTATTTAACAAGACCGAAAACTCAAACTATGGCAAAAGAAGAAGAAGGGCGATAAAGGAGATGAAGACAATAAAGGAGATTGAAGAACTTATCTGAGAAATCGCCGGAATTCGACACAAATCGCAACTAATCGCCGGAGAGTTTCGATTTTAAGAAATTTGTGAATAAGATTCGATTATCCCCAAATCGATTTTGACCTTAAATTTTGAGGATCATGGGCCGTCCATTGTCCAACAGTGTCCGGTCCGTTTTGTCTGTAGACGAAATTGGTCAAAAATCATCTTAAAACGCTCTGTAAATAGGCTTATCTATAATCCGTCAATTATGTAAACACTATGGCCGACCCGTTTTATATGTGAACGAAATTGGTCTAATACCATCTTAACCCGTTCTGTAAATGGATTAATCTAATCCATCTATTATGTATTAGACATGGATAGATGATGTCCTCTCAACCATTTTGACCCTCTAAACAGAATGAACTTTACCCAAATCTCCTGAAATAGTGAGGATTATAAATTTATAATTATATTCTTCCCAATAGCTGTCGAACATTTTGGATGGTTATTTGGGAAACTCGCAATTTTCAAAGACAATAATATTTATTTATTGTTTGCGGCACTTTTGCCAATTTACCCCAGTAAAAACATTCGACATTCAAAAATATAGTGTGGTATCTATTAATCAATATTTTGAAGTGACATACTGTTATAAGTTATAGTGTATGTTTACATGTAAAACCTTGGAAACTGCTATTTTCTCAAATAGTAATAATCCAAAAAAGTGCTATGGTACCAAACGACTTCATTTAAAAAGTGGTTAAGTTTCTGAGTGTTATCTACCAAAATGGGTCATACAATATATGACTGAGTATTTTACAATTCTATTTCTTGTAAGTAGTACGGTGATTGCTTGACAAGTTGAATATAGAAAAGTATTACAGTATATCGAAAGATTGATTGCATCTTTTTATTCTCTCTTAAGTGAAGAAAAGATCTAAAGAGCTTACAAGAGAAGAAGAACCGAACCAACAATAGTTTTTACATCTCCCATTTGGGCAACTTTAGTTGCTCTATCTCTCTTTTTCTCTCACTCTTTCTGTTTCAAAAGAAAAAAAAACTCGAGCTAAGTCATATTAGAGATCCTTATTATAGTTTTTCCCCCATCAAAGTAGAAACCCAGCAGGTTCAGTTCTTGCAGCATGCCAGAACTTAGATGTGTTGTACTTCCTGTGAACTCCTGTGAGCTTTCCTGTTCCTGCCTTGTGATGAAAAGCAACCATCTTTCTTGCGCATGCCCTAGAAGAAAAACCAAAACGCAATTTTCAGAATTCGAACATCTCATATGGGGTTTTCAAAGAAATTTGAAACTATGGATGTTCTGAATCTTACTGTAGCTGTTCTTCTGTGTAGCCTGTGTGTAACTCACAGGTTTTGCTCCATTCTTCAAATCCCTTTAGTGTACACTGAGCAGTATAGATTGCTGAGGCAGCTAGCTTAGATGGAAGATACTCCAGCATCTCATACTCCACAAGGCAGAGCTCGATCATAAAGAACGATAACACTTCAAGCTGAAACCACAATTGCATACCACAGTTTTAGGTACAAGGCCAGATGGTTACTTAAAGAAAGATTCAAGCGTTTTTATAAGGTTAGATATGTAAACCTTTTTATCAGACTTGGCAGCTTTGAGAAACCGTCTCATAAACACATATGGCGTTGGTAGAGAAAAGTTGAATTGCAGGGTGTTGGCCATTAGCTTCTCCTGCAATAGAAGCCAAGAAAAGGTAAATTCAACTATGACTCATCATCCTATGGTATTTGATTAATGATCAAGATAGAATGATACTCACCATATCTAGTACTTCTCTTCTAGTGTAAGCTTTGTCAGAGATCAAGATGAGATCATCTACTGCTGGAACTGAAACTTCTTCGTATTTACAAGCAAGCAACAAAGCAGTTACACCTACAAGTTGTAGCTTTTTCCTCAGGATCTGATGAACTGCTAGGAATCTGTCGATGACATTGATTGTGAGATAAAGAGTTTCCTCCATCAGCTCAAACTTGTAGTGCACCTGCTCAAAATTTTCCAATAAATTTATCTTCAGACACATTGAAACTACAACATCAATGGCATTAAATAGCTTTTTGGGTGGGTCTGTCTACCTCAATCAACCAGTCAATAAGGATTCCTCTCATCCTCTCATTAAGATCTTGTTGATTATCCATATAGTTAGGAGGCACGCAACTAAGTTCCTGCAGAATCATAAAAATGAATCAAACTTGCAAGATCTTGAAACTAGAAGCCATTTGATGATAAAGAACAGCAAGTCACCTCGAATTTATTGTAGAAGGTATGTATATCATCGATATATTCAACCACAGCTAAAGGATTCTTCTTATCGCAGGCATCAATATCGATTACACGCTCTTCTTCTTCTTCTTCTTCTTCTTTATCTGCATCTTCCATTTCAATCTCCTTCTCCTTTTGAAAGATGCAATCAATGTAAGCAGCTCTACAAACGCTTCCATAAACAAAACAAAAAGAAGGGTTAAGAAAATATGTTCAATCTCTTCCAGCATTGCTTCAGTGTGTTGTACATACATTGGCTCTGTAAAGTCGCTTCCTTCTTCGTTGTCACTATCATCCACATCAATGATAATCCTCTCTGGTTCTTCGCTTGAAATTGAGTTTGGTTGCTTAGTTTCCTAAGAGTTAAAAGATCAAAAATATTAAAATCCGGTCAATGTCATCATTGTTCTAAATGAAACACACATTGAATAGTGTCACTATAAGGTACCTCTTCATGGATTTGTGGCTTCTGATCTGCAAACTGAGCAGCAAACTTCCTGAACCAACAGAGAGTACTAAAAGCTTGTTAATTGACTCATTAATCAGACAATGTGAGAGACAACCAAAGTAGACAAGAGTAAAGATCTATACTTTACCTAGTAATTGGCCGATGCACAGCTGGTTTATTACAAATATCATCCCTTCTGTAAAATTAGAGAGAAGAAATTGGGTTTCTAAGAATCTAATCAAAGAGAGAAATACCAACCACTCGAATCCTCAGATTCAATCAAGTGAACTTACTCAGAAAGTGGTCTCTTGTTGACAGCATAAGGGTAAGACGGAGCTTCAATGATGTTCTTGTTAATGGTACTTAATGCTTTTCGGGTGGGCCCTGTCTTCGCCGTCGGCATGATTTTTCCTCCTCCGCCTGCACAATGCAAATTCCGAAATCAATTTGGGCGAAATAAAAAGATAAAGATTTGGAATTTGATGAAGAAATCGCTCGATTAGGTTACCTTGAAGATTCACTGATCCAACCAATACAAGGCTATTTTCATCTGATTTACCCATTTGTCTTCGTTATCTGCGGACGCTTTTTTTTTAGTATTACATCTCTTTGAAATCAAATTCACAATCGAAACATCCACCAACTTAAAAGTAGGGTTTTTTAAAAATTAAAAAACTAGTCTTTGGCAATCAAAAGCCAACAGATCCGGTTTAATAATCTCAAAAGACCAAATCAAGAACAAGACCTAATCCCAAATACCCAGATGACGAAAACCCACACAAAAAAATCACACCTTTCACAGTCAATTCAAAGAACCACCGCAAAATTAAGTCAACGCTTGATCACAAATTCTTCCAAACTCAGAGAATCTCTTAATCCCTAATAGTCTTTTTTCCAGTGGATCCAGATGATCAAACAAAGGAGAGAAAGAGAGATCTTTCAGTAAAACCCAAGGATTCGACTATGCTCTCTTTCTCTCTAATGGCTATGTAGTGTAGATTCCACACTCACTCACTTAATCTCTCTCTCTCTCTCTCTATATATATAAGGGCAAAGAAAAAAAAAAAGATGAAAAAAAGATAAGGCTGAAGAGTAGAGCGTTCCCAAAATATAATTAACGGCTAGTTTATCTTAGCCGTCGATAAAAGCCATGTGTTCTATAATCTCAAGTCCCATTCAAATTCTTTCTTTCTTCCATTTTGGGGAAGACACCTAATTTTTTATACATTTCTATAAAAACTAAGAAAAAATAACTTAGATACATTTAAAAGAACGAAATTTGTCTCCTTTGACCAAAAGACAGAGACTCGGTTAAATTAATCTCAAGATAAATGGTATTCTTATTTGACCAAAAACACACAAAAAAGTTTAGATCTTGAAGTGTATATATCACTAAAATAGAATACTAAATTTTTATGGGAAAAAGATATATACACATGCTTTACATAATAATGACATTGATATACTGCATCTTCGACAGCTACATCAGTACCACCGATCACATTTAAAGCAATCAAACCATTTGTAATAGTAAGAACATTGGGTTTAAGAAAATCTTTAAAAAAAAAATAGAACATTGGGTTTCTAATTAAAAAAAAACATTGGGTGCAAATATTTGAATAGGACAATGATATGCTTTTAGTTTTTAGGTTTGAAATCGTGCTATAACTTCTTGTTTTTGATTATAGTTTTTTTTTTATCGTGCTATAATTTAAAGTGGCATGTATATCATGATCTCTAAGCTTCCTCGTTCTCTTGCAGTTTCATTAGTTCCTCGTCTTGTTCTTGCGGTTTATCTTCTTGTACAGCTTTCGATTTCTTGCTCGTGGACTGCTGATACATGACTCCACCAAACATACAAATCAAGAGTCCCAAAGTTCAATGAAGGTTGAGTGTTTATCCCAAATAACCAAATTAATCATACCTGTTAACAGTTTGTTCACAATGCCTAAAACCGTATACCTGGTTGCAGAAATCCCCCGGCGACACGAAAAACCGAAGAAAGAGATTGCTAAACCGAATAAACAAGACAAACCCACTGGCAAAACCACTGAGAAACTGCACCAAATCAGGCTTATCACTGATCACATGCCTTAGTTTCTGAAACTCTCCCATTATAAGCAACTCAAGTGGAAACAAAAGAATGGCGTCGAAGTTATTGTAAAGCACAAGACCCCAAGTGTGTAGCCCTATTGTCACAACCACATGCTTAATGTAAACAAGATCTATACATACTCACAAGATACGCAACAGCCCAACTATATGCTGTAACTGTAAACTGGTAATCAGTAAGAACATAAAGCAAGCTTCCTCCAAAGATGGTAGCAAGAGAGATCCATGTTTTAAAAGATGGCCAAGGCTGATTCAAGAAAAGGGTCTCTTCAATGGCGACGAAAACAGGAACAGCTGAACGAAACACTATAAAAGTTTCGACATTAGAGTGAAGACGAAGCTCACTGTTGGTGAAAAGTGACAATTAAAAAATGATAGCTGCAGGAAGTACTGAAGAGCGGTTAATGCACCAGGATAAGGGAATTTCAAAATTGTCCATTTGTTGATGATCGAGAGAAGAGAAGCTGAGATGCAATAACCTGTAGCTATACCATATACAGAGACTTGATGAAACAAATCATTGTACCAAGGCTTGTTAGTTTCTTGAATCTCATCTGAGTTTTAATTTTCAGTGGATGATCCTAAGATTTGCATTCGGTTACGCATCCGATCGAATCGAAAACTTTTCCAGTGTCGTTTAAGTATCATGTACGAGAACGTTTAAGCCGTACGCGATCTTGAATGATCCAATGGACAGAAACAAAAAAAAAGGAGTCAGATCATCATAGCAATGCAATTCTATTCTATGTGTAATAGAATCAGTTTCAAAATGTGATTACAAACCTGAGTTGGGAGAAATCGTAAGTGGAGAGACGAAGCTAATAATGAATGCAATTTGTTGGAGCGAAATGGAGCTTAAATCGTTAGACATTAATGGATCTGATGGGAGGAATATGAGAAAGAAGGACGCAAGAAACTGTGTCATCTTCAGATATCTTTCAAATTTCCAAGTTTCATTAGTTTTACTTTGCATGTCATCTATTCGGAGAGCTAACGATTGTTATCGATTTTCTGTTTTTTTCCCCCGTTTTTGTCTCTTTTGATTAACTTCCGATTTAATGAATACAACTGTTTTTTCAATTTTCATTACAACTATTTTTTATCAGACGGTGTTTTTTATTTTACTTTTTAAGACTAGATAAACCGCATTATGATACACACAGTTACACACACTAGTAACATTGCCATCAACGCTTAGGCCTTGACGAGTTTAAATGGAGCAACTGCAGCAGCTGTAGAAATTTACGGAAATGGTAGTTGCAGTTATAAATGTTATTAAACAATTTATACGATTGGTTTAATAATTAGAAATAAATGCGTTTGCGGAAAATTTTGAACTGGTTAACAGTAATTGCAGTTGTAGTTTAACATTATTAAATATACTTACAATATATAATTTATCTGAAAATGTATTAATATAATAAAATTAAAAATATAGTCTTAAATAAATTTTAGAATAACTAATTAAAATTATTTATTTTAATAGGTTTGAAATATTTTTATATAAAAATATTTTTATATTTATAAATATATTTTAGTTTAGTTCATACATATATAAAGCATTTAATAATTTAATATAATAATATATGATAAAAGAAATTTGTTTTAAGTTTTTTTGTTTTTTGTAAATTTCTATTAGTATAATAGATTAAAATAAAATTAATATTTTTTAACTAACCGCAATTGTTTGTGTCCACAGTCGCAAACGTTGGGTGAAATTTTTTTTTGAAATCTACCGATTTTAAACAAATCAGAGCAATTTATAAAGATTTCAATGATTAGTATTAAACATTTGTAAGTGAAATCTCCCACAAATGCTGTGTTTGCAAGGTTTGGAAAAAATCTGCTCAGCCCAAAACATACCATCTGACTAGAGCCCATAGTATCTTAGATGTATTAGGCCTGTAGCCCATAAATGTACGGGGGCATTTGAGATTGATGACTAAATAAATGATACATAGTTATGGAATTACATTAGGTCATTAGTAAATGATAAGTTGACAAAAAAACAAAATTATCAATAAAATTACCGTGTTCAAAAAAGTCGTCTAGTTCCAATATATAAATATAAATATATCTTAAATAATTATACACTAATAAAGTAAAAAGTTAAAATTAACTTTAAGGAATCATAATACAATAATGCTAGATTAAATTTTAGTTAAGATCCTATCCGAAAAGAAACGGGGTACCAAAAGATTCGATTGCCAGAATTTTTTGTCGTTCTTTTTGATTTTTCAACGCCATTGACAAAAAGAAAAAAAAGGAGAGGATAAGGTGTAATCCCGTTTTTTGTCGTGTTGAGCCCCATAAGTAACACATTTTCATCCGTTGGGTTAACACAAAAAAAGTAACGAAGGGTAAGATTTGTACGTGGCAACTTACAAGTGGATTCTGTAGTTTCCCTCGTATATGATCTAAAAATGATATCATTCTACAATTCTATTTTTGTTTAATAAAAAGTGTTATTTTATATTTTTAATATGATTTTTCAACCAATTTTTAAAAATTTTATTTAAAACTTTTGTGTATTTTTAAAATTTTACATGGTAAATATATTTTAAAATGTTTATAAAATTAAGTTGAAACATTTTATATGATATTTTCTATTAATTTTATAATAATTTTATACCATTATTTTTGATAGATTCAGATATCTTATTTCTTGGATTCAACAAATCCAAATACTATAACTTTTTTGGATATCCCATAAGTGCCTACTCCTACTAGTTAAAGTAACGTATTAACTCAATGATCGCCACATGCTCCAGAACATCGACTCCCCACCATACCCACTCAATAATGTCATTTCAGCTTTTTGTATTTTTAATAAAAAAATGTTTTTGATTTTCAACTCGTAATTTATAGATTCATGATCTCATTTATCAATAAAACATAAATGATAGAATTGTATAGATACAAAATATATATAATTATATAAATATTAATTGTTTATTGTTGTATCAAATTCTAATCGGATAAAACTTGAATCGGATAAGACCTGTATCTGAATTTCATTTAACTCAATATTTTGTTCAACAACACTGGAAATTATTTCCATCCTTCTTATAAATACTAAACGCTTTTTTGTTTATTAACTTTTTTTGTTGTAAAACATGCTGATAAATTTGTAAAATAAATTCTAGCTTTCGTCGACCAGAACATCATATAATTCTGAGACAATAAATTGTAACAGAGAAACCTCAAATCTACATTTTCCAACTCGTGTTTGACCCTGACACGGCTTTCTATACGATAAGATCAGACCTATGGTGACATACATATCTATACAATTAAAAAAGAAGTACAAATAAATAATAATAGTATTTAAATATTTATATATTTATTTCATACACCTAAACAATCATCTATATAATAAAATAAATATTAAAAATAATTAGATAAGTATTAATAATATAGAAACTAACTTTAATTTTAAATTTCTTAAAATTTCTCTATCTAATTTAAATATATTAAAAAAAATTATGAATCTTCTTTCGCTTTTATTTGATTTGATTTTAATTTTTTGAATTATTATATAATACATATAATTAAATAAAATTTTAGAATTTTTTTTTATATATTGTGATTCTAATTTTTAGTAAAAAAAATATATTATCCAATCGATGAAAAAAGTATTTGTTCAATATTGCACATCGATTTAAAAAATTGGACAATAGCTAAAAATCAATTTATAAAATGACCAAAATAATTTCAAATACGAATGAGAATGAACTTTGAATTATCATATGTGTAAATCTAAAAGTTTTCTTCGATTTAATCCAGTAGTTGAATAAATTAAAGTTTTAAAATTTTTTAAAATATTATAAATTTTACAAAAGTTTAAAATATTATTAATCTACATTTAAACTAAATAAAACGTTTAAATATTAATATTATTTAAACTCTATAAAAATTAAAATATTAATAATATTTAAACTCTATAAAAAATTAAAATATTAATAATATTTAAACTCTATAAAATTTTAAAATATTATAATAATTAAACTCTATAAAAACAAGAAATCTCTCTATTATTAGAGATTTTTTGAAAATATAATGTTTATGTTTCATAATTTGAGAAATACACTATTTATTATATATGATATGAAAATTTTTCTCTAGTTTGATTTACAAGTAATTATATTTTTAATAAATTACAAATAATTATCTAAATAATTACAAAAATTATTGTAATTTTAAATTCTTTTTAAGATAAAGATGGTTTATTGTTAATATATCAAAATCTACTCATAGATAAGTTTCTAGAAATTAACCAGAAAAAAACAAATAATATAAATTTATAATTTATATATTAAAATATGTTTTATCTTCAAAAAATATTATTGAATTTTTTTTAAAATGATTTTTTCTAAAAATTATTATTCAGCCTTTTAAGGTTATTTTAGTAAAATAATATAGGTTTGTTTTTTAAATGAGGGAAATAAAGAGAAATATTATTTCATTAAATAAAATAAATTAATATATAAATTTATAGAATTAATATATAACTTTATTAACTATAAATCAAGAGATTTTTTATGAGATTTTTTTAGAATTTTTTTCCAAGTAAAATCTTTATTTTATGCATAAAGTAAAATATGATTCTATCTTCAAATTATCGATTAAATATATATATATATATATTAGATTTAAATATATATATATATATATTATTTAGCCTTTTAAGTTTATTTTAATAAAACAATATCAATATAAAAAACAGAGGAGAAAAGGAAAAAATATTTTTCGATTACAAAACTTAAATATGGCATTTTTCCTTAAAAAAATTCATATTATTATTTGAGAAATACATTTAGAAAATTAATTTATGTGTTAGTTATTATAAAATGCGATTAAAGATATACTATTTTTGTTTTAATTCACTAAGAATATAAATGAGATTAAAAAATAATCTAAAACATGATGGATCATAATGATCAATGGGTTGGTAAAATACCTATATGGATATCCAGTTCTCTTACTCAATATCTTATCCGTTGTATTAAAATAATCAAATTCAAAACATGTAATTATATAAAAGGGATTAGTTACAAGATGGAAAATTTTCGACGGATACATGTTTCTGTCCCAAAATAGACAGGTCAAAGACAAATGTTGGATAACTAATTTTATAATATAAACTAATATATATATATATATTAGTTATTATAAAATACAACTAACAATATACTATTTTTTTAATTTACTATGAATAGAAATGAGACTAAACATAATCTAAAACATTGATAATTTTATATCTTATATATTGGTCATCGTTACTCATAAATTGGCTCTTTCGTGTTATTATTTTAGCCTATTATTTCAACTAGAACTAAGAAGAGTGACTTATTGTTGGGAGATCTAGCTGTCCCATTGAAGCAAAAGAACATTACTACTGATTTTTTAAACTCTATCAAAATCTCGGGTTAGCCAATGCATAGTTTACATTTGAAAGTCGGTGCTCCTATTTATGTTACTAAGAAACTTAAATTCTAAATGTAGGTTATGCAATAGAACTACACTGCACATTACACAAATGACCGATCATATTTTAGAGGCAATAGTCATCACATGAGATAAGAAGGAGACAAAGTTCTGATCCTAAGATTCTCATATCACCATTTGACGCCAAACTACAATTTATAATGCATCGCAGACAGTTTCCAGTATCTCTAGCCTTTGCGATGACTATCAACAAGAGTCAATGACAATCTCTGACCGAAGTAGCACTACATTTGTCATAATCTATGTTTTCTCATGGTCAGGTTTATCTTGCTTTATCAAAGATAACATCAAAAAATGATTGAAAATGCTTATTCTAGATAAAAAAAACAAACGTCAAAAACAAATAATGAATATGATTTTAAAAAAAGTGTTTCAGAATTAGAAAAACAAATTAGAAGATGTCATACTATAAATTCTAATAGTACATTTCTAACAACTACATAATTTATGTTTATAATGGTTTGAATTTATGTAATAATTACCGATACAATGCTTTTGGTTTTAATTAAAATTACACGAAAAACGTATATAAACACTACAAAACCAAAAACTATAAATATATATATATAAATATAAAAAGTTTAGTACATGAAAATAAAATAATTGAACGAATCTAGTATATGATATATCAGGAGACTTTTCTACACGTAAACTGAGACAGAGATAGTAAGATCCAAATCAGGAAAATGAATAACAACTGAAAACTAAACGGAGTTTTGGTTTAGTTTAAATAGTTTCCTTTCTGTATCGTATAAATAAAATAAAATTTCAAACTGTGTCAATACGAAATTATTTTCCGTACATAAAAAGATATGATTTTTGAATCCTGAATATGAATCGAAATAAGAATTATATCAAACCATATTATAGTAGCCACATCAGAAAAATATACCTCTATTGTAATTGTACGATTAATTGTATTATTAATTATCACGAGTTTCTCTTATGAGAATTATATCCTGTTGGGGAAAAAAGAAGAATTATACACCAAGTAATGTATAGAAAAAATGTTTTATTTAAAATGATAGTTCCTATTTTTTTACCAAATTTTTGTTTTAAATATGATGATTTTTGGTTGTCAAAAATATTGTTATTTTTTTCTCTCTCGAGAAGTACAGAACAACGAGTAATGCCGACTTGTCGGGATCAGAAACTATGAATTTATTTGCGATTGCGCCAAAATTGGGGAAAAATATCTGTGGGGGGCATTATCACTGACGAACGAAAAGTAAACACTGTGGCCCATTTGTAGTGTATGGATAAATTGATCTTTAAAAGATAGAAGTAACCTTCCACCGAGGGGCCGGCATTATTGTGCATAGCACACGCTATTCACTATATATTTACACAAGAGGATCTCAACACTCTCACTAAACCAAAACCTCATATCATTGTTGGGAGAATCATCAAGCTTCTTCATCACCATGGATCCTTATAAGGTATCTTCATATTCTTCTTACTTTTCTTTTCCTTTTTTTTTTGTGTATCTCAAAACGATCATATCGAGTTCTGCTCGTGTTTTTTAATGAAAAATAAAGTTAAAATTGGATTGATGCTCTTAAATCTTAGTGTTACCATGCTTTTTAGTTCAAATTTTTGTTTAGATCTTATGATCGCTTGAACTCTAAGTTGGCGATGTTGATTTTGTTTTTGGCTGGCTATCTTTCAAACGTTTGATCTATAAACCACTTCATGAGAAAGTCACGCGACATGTGACCCGTTGTTTCTTTCTTAAGATTCGAAGTTATTATTTATTATTTTTTTGTGTTTTTTTGATTAAACACATGTGTTCTAAACATCGGACGTTCAAGTGAGATTAATCGATTGTTTAGACGTCCGACCGTATATTATTTTAGTGTTTTTAGCCTAATCAGAAAAGTAATCAGCTAAATGATTTCTCAGATCTACTACACCAGACGACTAATCAAATCTACACGTTTGGATAATCAGATATAAAATAATCGATTTAACTAGATCTGAACACATGATTAATCATTTTCGGTTAATCAATAATCAGTATCGGTAGGCCAATCAATTTATTAAATACATACGTAATTTTTCATACTAAAAGATCTCTGCCGGAGAAAGAAAGTACCGATCGATTTATTTATACGTTCCATTAAAAGTGTTAAGTAGATCCATCAAACAAGATTTTGAACATATACGAAAGTCTTTATAAGTAACAATCGAATAAAATATAGTATTTCATCATAATCAATCGAATTATGGTGTTTGCAGTATCGTCCTTCGAGCGCATACAACGCCCCATTCTACACCACAAACGGTGGTGCTCCAGTCTCCAACAACATCTCCTCCCTCACCATCGGTGAAAGAGGTATTTTAATCTGATTTCCAAGAATCTAAATAGGAACTGTAACCTGAGAAACAAAGTCTAAGCTAAGATCTTCTTAATGGTTTTTTAATAACATTTGTTACTTGGTACTGGGCAGGTCCTGTTCTTCTTGAGGATTACCATCTGATCGAGAAAGTTGCCAATTTCACCAGAGAGAGGATCCCTGAGAGAGTGGTTCATGCCAGAGGAATCAGTGCTAAGGGTTTCTTTGAGGTCACTCATGACATTTCAAACCTCACTTGTGCTGATTTTCTCAGAGCCCCTGGTGTTCAAACTCCAGTTATTGTTCGTTTCTCAACCGTTGTCCACGAGCGTGCCAGTCCTGAAACCATGAGGGATATTCGTGGTTTTGCTGTCAAGTTTTACACCAGAGAGGTATACTAAAACATTCTTTTTTTCCATTTTTGATCTTCTTTAGCTTCATTTATAGTCAGTATTGATCTGTCTCATGTTACTGCTTTTATAAACTCAGGGGAACTTTGATCTTGTTGGGAACAACACTCCGGTGTTCTTCATCCGTGATGGGATTCAGTTCCCGGATGTTGTCCATGCGCTGAAACCGAACCCGAAAACAAACATCCAAGAGTACTGGAGGATATTAGACTACATGTCCCACCTGCCTGAGAGTTTACTCACATGGTGCTGGATGTTTGATGATGTTGGTATTCCACAAGATTACAGACACATGGAAGGTTTTGGTGTCCACACTTATACTCTAGTCGCCAAATCCGGCAAAGTTCTCTTCGTGAAGTTCCACTGGAAACCAACTTGTGGGATCAAGAATCTGACTGATGAAGAGGCCAAGGTTGTTGGAGGAGCCAACCACAGCCACGCCACTAAGGATCTCCACGATGCCATTGCATCGGGTAACTACCCTGAGTGGAAGCTTTTCATCCAGACGATGGATCCTGCTGATGAGGATAAGTTTGATTTCGATCCGCTTGATGTGACCAAGATCTGGCCTGAGGATATTTTGCCTCTGCAACCTGTTGGTCGCTTGGTTCTGAATAGGACTATTGATAACTTCTTCAATGAAACTGAACAGCTTGCTTTCAACCCGGGTCTTGTGGTTCCTGGGATTTACTACTCAGATGACAAGCTCCTCCAGTGTAGGATCTTTGCTTATGGTGACACTCAGAGACATCGACTTGGACCAAATTATCTGCAGCTACCGGTTAATGCTCCAAAATGTGCTCACCACAACAATCACCATGAAGGTTTTATGAACTTCATGCACAGAGATGAGGAGGTAAGTCTTAGTAATACCACTTGAGCTACAATCGTCGTTGGTCTTTTTGACTTGGAATCAAAATCTTTATCATGTGCCTGTCTTGTACAGATCAATTACTACCCCTCAAAGTTTGACCCTGTCCGCTGCGCTGAGAAAGCTCCTATCCCTACAAATTCCTACACTGGAATCCGAACAAAGGTTTGATTCTCGTCATGCCTCGTTTAAATCTTTAAAACGTTAACATCAATTTTATTCGAATCTGTCTGTTAAAAAAAGCCTTGAATTGATAATGTTGCAGTGTATCATCAAGAAGGAGAACAACTTCAAACAGCCTGGAGATAGATACAGATCCTGGGCACCAGACAGGTAAGAGCAGTGATCCCTTTACACAGTTCTCAGAGAAACTCACAAAGCTTAATTCGTAATGTTTTCATGTATGATAACAGGCAAGACAGGTTTGTTAAGAGATGGGTAGAGATTCTGTCGGAGCCACGTCTGACCCACGAGATCCGTAGCATCTGGATCTCTTACTGGTCTCAGGCTGATCGATCTCTGGGACAGAAACTAGCAAGCCGTCTCAACGTGAGGCCAAGCATCTAGAGACCAATCTCCGAGAGGTACAATCTCCTCATCGATCCATCATCGCTTGGGCGTTTAAATCCCATAAAAAAGATATTTATTCACCTCACCTGTGGTGTTGTTTCGTGTCTGTATAATAATAATGCATGCTTGTAATCCCTCCCCCATAAAACCAATGTTTCCTTCCTTCGTTTTTATGTCACTGTCTTTGTAATCTATTTTACAATAAAATCAATGTTACGTAAAGCAGTAACTGAACACCTTATGAATTCAAAATTAAAAAAAAAATCAAATTGAATTCGAATTGTTATTGATGGGGGTCTATTTATGGTATAGTATTATGCCGAAAGCAAAGACGTAATCAGCCACACATAGTTAATTTATCATTTGGATAACGTAATCACGTTATTCCAAAGAAAAAACATAACGCGATACATTGCGAGATTAGTCTCATTTTCTGCATCATGGATCCTTACAAGGTACCTCGATCGATTCTCTTAGGTTTTGATAATTTGGATCATGTGACCATAGTGAGAAATTTGATACTCGGTTTGGTATTTGTAACATGATGGAGATTTAAATGGTGAAAAATTGGGGTCCTTATGTATGCGGAGATGGGGTTTGGTAAATTGCTAGAAACTTAAGATAATAGAAAAGAAAATGATATTTTATGAGGATTGTAGATGTTTTCGTCTTCTATTGTTTTGTTTTGTTTTGTATTTTCCACATGCTCATGTTCAAATCAACAAGTCTAGACGCTGAGGTGATGTGTCAATATCGTTCATGTTCTACGAGTGTGAGTTATTTTGTTCGATTTTGAATGTCACTGTAGCTTAAATAACAGCTACGAAATGCCAACGTTGCTTCCTAGTTTTCGCACTTTGTATCAGTATTTTTACTGTTGAATCTGTTTTAGTTGATAATATACTTTCTGCTAATTTTATTTGTCAAGGCATTTCTCCAATCTATAAAGGAATTATTGTTTGTTATTTATTTCTCTTTGTTGGGTGCATGATTCCCCTTTCTTCACCACAAACTCGGGTGCTCCAGTTTGGAACAACAACTCTTCTTTGACTGTTGGAACCAGAGGTTTTTTTATTTTATCTATCTCGAATAAAAATAAACCAGAGATTATAGCGAATAGGTTGAACCGGTGGTTGTCAAAATTGTCTTTGTCCAGGAACGACAAACCCTTCAGGTTGTTTTATGGAAATTTCCTCTTCTAAATCACCATTTAGAAAACAGTTTTAACATCCATTTGATGTATCTCTAGGTTTCTCAATGCTGAAATTCCTATCAGCATTCTGATGGAGGTTATTCTCGTCACCGGAGAATAAGTGTCAAAGAAATCCAGGCCTTCTTTTTGCCGGAAACCTTGCACCACAAGCCTAGCCTTGTATTTATCAATTGAACCATCGATTTTCAACTTGGTTTTGAAAATCCATTTACACCCTGGTGATTTAAACCCTTGGGGTAGATCGGTTATTTCCCATGTATGGTTTTGCATAATGGAGTCGATCTCACTATTGACGGCTTCCTTCCATGAAGGTGCGTCCGGAGTAGACATGGCCTCTGTGAACGTTTTTGGTTCATTCTCTGCGAGAAATATCATTAAAAAATCGTCACCAAAAGATTTTTCCTTTCGGGCTCTTTTGCTTCGTCGAGGTTCATCTTCAACCTCTTGTGATTCATTAAATGAAGTACCAGAAGTGTTTGCCACGTTCGTTGGTTCAACCTCTTCGCGAGTTCGTTTTGGATTTTGTTTATCCTTACACGGAAAAATGTTTTCAGAAAATGATACATTTCTTGATTCCATAATTGTGTTTACATGAATATCCGGTATATCTGATTTATGAACCAGAAACGGGTAAGCACTGCTATTGTGTGTATATCCGATGAAAATACAATCTACGGTTTTAGGTCCTATTGAAACCTTTTTGGGAGGCGGCACTGCGACTTTTGCGAGGCACCCCCACACTTTCAGGTATTTGTACGAAGGTACTTTATCCGTCCAGAGTTCATATGGCGTTTTGCCCGTTACTTTGTGCGGTATTTTGTTGAGGATATAATTTGTGGTAAGGAGTGCTTTCCCCCCCCCCCCACAGGTTCTGGGGTAACCCAGATTCCTGCAACATTGCATTCATCATTTCTTTCAGAGTTTGGTTTTTCCGTTCCGCAACTCCGTTAGATTCCGGTGAATAGGGAGCGGTTGTTTGATGAATAATACCTTGTTCTTGACAAAATGCGTTAAACGGGCCATCATATTCGCCTCCTCTATCACTTCGAACTATTTTAATAGTTTTCTGAAGTTGATTTTCGACTTCGAGTTTATATTGTCTGAATTTTTCCAAGACTTCATCTTTACTATGTAGTAAGTATACATAACAGTATCTTGTACAATCGTCTATGAAAGTTACAAAATACTTTTTACCGCCTCTGGTTTGTATATATTTTAAATCGCACAAATCTGTGTGGATTAAACCGAGAGGTTCGGTTGTTCTTTTGACTTGAGGTGAAGGTGTTTTAGTGAGTTTCGCTTGAACGCATACCTCACATTTATCTTTGATAAATTTGCATTTCGGAATTAAGTTCAAATTAATTAATCTTTGTAAAGATTTATAATTCACATGTCCTAACCGTTCATGCCAAATATTAAAAGACTCGACCAAGTAAGCAACTGGTTTCTTATTCATTGAAACTTCAGAAACGGATACATCAGAGTTCTCAAGGACTGTGATACAACACATTTTCACAAGTCCTTCCTTAACATACTCCTTACCCAGAAACACTTCATTCTTCCTAAGAATCAGCTGGTTGGACTCAAAGCTCGTGGCGAAGCCATGCTTGCTCAGTAGAGATCCGGAGATGAGATTTTTCCTCATGTCTGGCACGTGCCTCACGTTGGTGAGAGTTATGGCATGTCCAGAGGTGAACTTCAACACCACTTTGCCCGTGCCTTCAATCTTAGAGACAGACTTGTTACCCATTTTCATACCGGCATCAGACTTGGTCTTCTGATAGGTGCTGAACATTGTCTTGTCAAAACAAATGTGAGTAGTTGCACCCGTGTCATAAAACCACTCTTTGGTCTCTTCATCAACCACATTTGCTTCCATAACCACCGCACACAGGTCATTTTCCGTCAAATTGGCTTGATTGAGCGTTTAAGCCTTTTTGAAGCACTCCTCGGCTTTGTGCCCTTTCTTGTGGCAATAAGAGCATTTTCCGGTGAACTTACTTGGCGCACCTTGCTTCTTGAAGCTCGTGGAGGCTTGAGGTGCAACCTTTTTAGGCGGCCTCTTGCTTGAATTAGGCACAAATTTTCCTTTGCCTTTGTTCTTGTACTCAGCTACATTAGCATTATGAGTGAAAGTCGGTTAAACCCTGCGTTTGAACGACTCATTTTGCAGCCTGGAAATGAGATTTGCCAAAGTTAAAGCCTTTTGCTTGTGGCCGAGATAATTTTTGAAGTCGACCCAACACGGAGGTAGCTTTTCCATGATGCAGTTCACTGTGAATGTTTCACAGATCTTCATGCCCTCATCAGCTATCTCTTGGATTATCAGTTGCAGCTCATGAACTTGCTCCATAATGGGCCTAGAGTCCACCATTTTGAAGTTCAGGAATTTCGCCGTAGCGAGCTTTCCCAAGCCTACATTGAAAGACTTGTATTTCCTATCCAAGGAATCTCAAATTTCCTTGGAAGTTTTGGCCTCACTGTAAACGTTGTACAGCTGATCCACCAGGCGAGCTTTAATGTAGCCTCTGCACAGATAGTCCCCATGGAGCCACGTATCGACACTAGCCAAAACGTGTACGTCGGTATTCCCGGGAGGTACAACAGGTTGAACCTCGATGAGATACCTCTCCAATTTTAGCGTAGTCAGAAAGAAATGCATCTTTTGCTGCCACGACTTGAAGTTGGAGCCATCAAATTTTTTCGGTGTCACAATAGCACTCGAAACATTCGGGACATCAGGCGCGGTAAGTGGAAGACCTTTCCCGTGTAGGGTCGTCGTCTCACTTATTTGATTGCCAGCATCAGGACCTCTGTTAGTCACATCAATAGTTCCGGTAGACATTTTTTTTTCTGTTTCACAAAAGACAAATAAATGTCAAAATTGAGAAAAAATAATAATTAAATAGCGTTTAAAATATTTAGATCGCAAAAATAATATATCAAATGCGTTTTTCAAAACGTATTTTTTCCAAAATAATAACGTTTGTTTCTAAAAATCGTTAATTTTTTTTTTTGAGAATAAATAACGTTTTTAGAATTTGCAATAAAGCGTAATTCAAACGAGTATTTTTTTTTTCTCTCTTTGGAAAATAAATAAATAAATATCGTTTCCAAATTCGCAATTAAGCGTAATTCTAACGATAATATATATATATATATATATATATATATATATATATATTTTTTTTTCCCAGATCACGAAGATCCTATTTTGCGAATGCGTTTCGCGAAACAAACCGCGTAAACCGTTCCGTCAAAATAATAGTTCCGTCAAAATAATAGTAGCAATTCTCAATCCGTTTTAAGTGATAAGCAGAAAGCGGATTTATAAGAATTAAGATTGTTAGACGCAAAAATCCGGATTGTGAAAACTGCGAATGAAACAAAGAATTACGGAAAGGAAACGAGTTGAGGAAAACGTTTTTTTTTTTAAACCGAAAAAACATGGAGGCGAGATTTGATCTCTTTCCTTAATTCTTATAATTGCCCGTAGTGTGACGGTTTTCAACGATCAAGAATCCCAAGATACAACCACGAAGAAACCGTAATCGCAACACTCGATAAACGGAGTATGCGAACAACGAATCTATGGTATACTCTCGAGACACTTACGTTTTGATGAAGACACTTACGGTTTTGACTCGTTCTATTCGAGTTTGAACTCGAGTTTTTGGACGCAAAATATCTTGGTAAAACGTTGACTAAAAGTCAACGAAAATGTGGACTCATTGGTTTCAAAACTTGGCCCAAAAAAAATATCTTTGACGTGGGCCCAAGACCCAAGACCCAAGACCAAGCTCGGCTCGGCTCGGCACGGCGCGCGCGTGTGTGGTATTTTGTATAACCCCCTTTGTGTCTCCATAGCATGTTAACCAATGTTAGAGACAATCCTATATTTATAATTGAGAAGAATTTTCTCAAGTTCCAATGTGGGACATTTTCATGTTTTATCATGAAACCACATTGGGCCTAAAATTCTTATTCACATTTTTTTGACCCATAACCATATGAATATGGTTTCAACAAAAGTGATACCCATTTATGTTAATTATGGGTCCAACAGTTTTCGCACTTTGTATCAGTAATTTTACTGTTGAATCTGTTTTAGTTGATCATATACTTTCTGCTAATTTTATTTGTCAAGGCATTTCTCCAATCTATAAAGGAATTATTGTTTGTTATTTATTTCTCTTTGTTGGGTGCATGATTCCCCTTTCTTCACCACAAACTCGGGTGCTCCAGTTTGGAACAACAACTCTTCTTTGACTGTTGGAACCAGAGGTTTTTTTATTTTATCTATCTCGAATAAAAATAAACCAAAGATTATAGCGAATAGGTTGAACCGGTGGTTGTCAAAATTGTCCTTGAAGCTAGTAATGTAAGCAAATTATTGAGATAAACGTTTCAGTTACGTGATATGTTTATTCTATTCGCTTGTTTGGAAAGGTAGATATGTGAAGCGATGCTTTTATTTATATATTCTCAGGTCCTATTCTTCTGGAGGACTATCATCTGCTTGAGAAACTCGCTAACTTCAACCGTGAGCGGATTCCTGAGAGGGTAGTTCACGCTAGGAGAGCTAGTGCTAAGGGTTTCTTTGAAGTCGCTCATGACATTACACAACTTACTTGTGCTGATTTTCTTCGGTGTTCAGACTCCTGTTATTGTTCGTTTCTCTACTATCATCCATGAGCGTGGCAGCCCTGAGACTCTCAGAGATCCTCGTGGTTTTGCTGTTAAGTTTTACACCAGAGAGGTTAGTTTCTGACTGTTCCAAGTTTATTTTCATATTCATAAGAGTCTCTAAAAAATATATTTTAATAATTTTTTATTTAATTTTATTAATTTTATTAATATTATATTATTAAATAAAATAATGAACCTGTAATATTGCGACAGGTGACATAAACAGTTTTTAAAATCTTTTGAGACCGAATAAAAAAAAATGAAACAGATGAACCGAATCGAAGCAGAAGCAACACGATCGGAAAGAAAAGTGAACTCAGTCGCGAATCTGAAGAATTCCAACCTTGATCGATGAAATTGGAGCTCGAATCAAGTGGAAGAAGATAAAAAAAACTGATGAATCGATGATTTGATGAAATTCAAGCTTGATCGGTTGAAACTGAAGCTCGATTCAAGCCGGAGAAGATGATGAACTGATAAATCTTGATGAATCGATGAAGATCAGGGATGATTGCGGAAGCGGAACGAAGAATTTTGCTGTGCTACCATATAAAATCTCTTCCCATTAAAACTGTTTTAGATGAGTCTCACCATTGGAGATGGTTTTACCTATTTGATTCATTGTGAATCATACTGTAGCACTACTGATTCTTCTTATCCTCTGTTTGCAAACTCAGGGGAACTTTGATCTTGTTGGGAACAACTTCCTTGTCTTCTTCGTCCGCGATGGAATGAAATTCCCTGACATGGTCCATGCGCTGAAACCGAATCCCAAATCCCATGGTTAATTGGCTATTATGGTACGATTTAAAGTAGTGCAAGATTTCCAGTTAACCGTTGAGGCTCAAATCTCCACAGCTTAAAGGAAGTAAAATATAAAATATTGCCAACGGCCCATATGAGTGAGCTAACGAAAACTTTTTAATGTTTGTGACTCATTATTGTTCGATCTATTCTCAAATAAATATCTTTTTTGGTTTATAAAACATTATATAATTTAGTCAATTAGAGAAGTAAGTGTAGAGATTTCAAGATAAATAGATTTTGCTCAAATAAATTTCTTAAGATAGATATTTAAACTACAAAATAAAATAATTTAATGAAATTTTATTGTGCAAAGGAAATAGCGAAAGAAAACTTATATTAAAAACACCAAAATCACTTGATTTTTAAATTGATATCATAAAAAAAAAAAGAGTTGATTTGTGGTAACCCTCTAGGTTACTTTACATTAATGTTCTAATGAATTTCTTTTGTTAAAATCCTAATGATATGGGCCGGCTTTAATATGGTGTGCGAATAAGTTGACCATATTTAAAACTAAAAGATGATATTTAGATCATAGCTATTTGTCCTATCTGAATACTTTTTTATTTGGAATAGACGCAATGGCTTTATCCTGGTGTAAGTAGACATTTTCAAAAATTCAAATTATAAGCATACGTTATTGTCCCTTTTTGCTATGATAAAATTGATTTGATTGAAACTCAAAATGAGAAATTTGTGTGGAGTATTGTAACCTAATTGGGAGTAGAAGTGGAGGAACATTAGTCATGCACCACTTGTTTCGTCTTTTTAGCTTACGCTATTTGATAGAAACACTTGCTTGTATAATAAACGTATTGTACAACTTGTAGGGATGGTTTTCTTGGGGAAGCTTCCTGAATGGACTCCTGATGTTAGGTTATTCAAGAGTGAAGAGTATCCGAGAGTCTACCATGCTCAGGACTGCGGTGTACGTGGAACTCTGGCGATTCCGGTGTTTGAACAAGGTAGTAAGATTTGCTTGGGTGTTATTGAGGTTGTAATGACCACTGAGATGGTTAAACTAAGA
Organism: Cardamine chenopodiifolia; assembly: GCA_963922655.1. Lineage (NCBI taxonomy): Eukaryota > Viridiplantae > Streptophyta > Magnoliopsida > Brassicales > Brassicaceae > Cardamine > Cardamine chenopodiifolia. The sequence continues at coordinate 4,868,953 of OZ000483.1, read as the reverse complement.
CCTGAGCTTGAAAGCATTTGCAGAGCACTTCAGGTTTGTGTTCCTTCTCTAAACCTTTCAGCTTTTGCTATTGGAAATGTTTGTGTTCCTTCTCTAAACCTTGTGAGACGCATAAGCTACCTTTAGCTCAGACATGGGTCTCTTGTCTCCAGCAAAGCAAAAGTGGGTGCCGTCACTACATCCATTGCGTATCAACCATTGATGATGCTTGCTACGTTGGTGATCCAACAGTCCGCGAGTTCCACGAAGCTTGCTCTGAGCATCACCTCTTGAAAGGCCAAGGAGTTGCAGGTCAAGCCTTCTTGACCAATGGACCTTGCTTTTCGTTTGATGTATCTAACTACAAGAAATCAGAGTACCCTCTCTCTCACCACGCTAATATGTTTCGGTTTACACGGTTCGGTTGCTATTCGACTGCGCTGCATCCACACGGGCTCTGCTGATTTCGTCTTGGAGTTCTTTTTGCCCAAAGACTGCGATGATATGGAGGAACAGAGGAAAATGTTGAATGCTCTTTCAACTATTATGGCTCATGTGCCTAGAAGCTTAAGGACTGTTACAGATAAGGAACTAGAAGAAGAGAGTGAAGTGATAGAAAGGGAAGAGTTAGTAACGCCGAAGACAGAAGATGCATCTGAACTACATCATCTCCACGAAAGTTCTACATGGAGCGCCTCTCTCGAAGAAATCCAGCGGAGTAATAGTAGTAATCCTCAGAATCTTGGATTGGTATTTGATGGAGGTGACAAGCTCCCAAATGATGGGTTTGGCTTAAAAAGAGGTTTTGACTACACCATTCTAATGTCAATGAGAGCAGCACTTTCTGTAGTGGCGATTTCAGTAGGATGACCGAGAAAAAGCGTACAAAAGCAGATAAAACCATCACTATGGATGTTCTTCGACAGTATTTTGCAGGGAGCTGAAAGATGCAGCCAAGAATATTGGTGGTAAGCAGCATTTTTTCTATCTTTTCGGTTCAATTTATCCAGAAGTCCTAAGATTAATCTCTTTCTTGGCTTGGGAAATTTTCAGTTTGTCCAACGACCTTGAAGAGAATATGCAGGCAACATGGGATACAGAGATGGCCTTCAAGAAAACATCCCTCAAGGCACACAGTTGTTATCATCTCAAGATGATGACTTTCTGAGGATTAAAGTTAGCTACGGAGAAGAGAAGATCAGATTCGGATGCGGAATTCGCGCAGGTTAACAGATCTGTTGTGGGAGATTGGGAAGCGGTTTAGCATAGAGGATATGAGCAGGTATGATCTAAAGTACTTAGACGAAGACAATGAATGGGTTTTGTTGACTTGCGATGAAGATGTAGAAGAGTGTGTAGATGTCTGCAGAACCACGCCGAGTCATACCATTAAGCTTATGCTTCAGGTTTCTTCTCATCATTTCCCAGAACGTTCTTCGGCTACAGGATACAGTTTATGGCGCTGACCTCAAACTAGAGGACATGACATAAAAGATGAAACCTTTTGTGTTCTGTTACAAATGTTCATAATTTTATTTTTGTTTTATTTTTGAAATATTACTAGGAAGTGCTGGGTTTTGTTTTTAAAAACCCACCAAGAGAGAAGAAGAACACATAAAAATCCTCTCGTTCTGAGAAATTGAAGATTGGGGTTTTTTTAAATTCCTTTGTAATGCGGTTTTCAAATGTAGATATACATATAAAAGAACCTTCAATCGCTTCCACAATTTTCATATACATAAATCTAAATATAAGGAACTAAAACAAAAAAAACATTTACCAAATTATATATTTTTTGTTTTAAACAAAAAAACCATCTTTACAGAGCACCAAACTGAAATTATTACAAGCTGAAGATTTTTTTTTCTTTTTTTCTTTTTGTGTGTTTCTACGAGTCTTGTAGCGGCGTTCTTATAACCTCCGGTGACGTGGATGAGACGTTTCGAGCTTCATGAGACCGACTCTGTGCGGCTAAGTACTCGAGTGCCACAACTATATCACCTATAAACGGTCGATAATGAGCTTCTTCGTTCAGACACATTGCGATAATCGCAATCGCATAGTTTAAACACCTTTTTGGGTATTTTCCTCTAAGAGATGGATCCACCAAATGTCCAAACTTCTTCTGATCCTTGAGGTATGGACGTGACTGCAGAGACAAACAAAATTTTGGTTATAACGAGAATATGATTTTTTAATATTCCGGTTTAATCCAGTTTTAGTAGTTACTTACCCAAGTAACGAGATTCTGCTGGCCTTGCTTTTGAGTCAAATCAATAGCTTTCCTCCCAGTAATCAGCTCAAGCAACACTACACCGAAGCAGTAGATATCCGATTTAACAGTTAGTTTTCCGCTCATCGCGTATTCGGGAGCACAATACCCGTAAGTTCCCATGACACGGGTCGATACATGAGTTCGATCACCAACTGGACCGAGTTTCGCCAATCCAAAATCCGAGAGTTTAGGATTGAACTCTTTGTCTAACAATATGTTTGCGGATTTCAAATCACGGTAAATCACTGGCGGGTTAGCTGTGCAGTGAAGATACTCTATTCCCCGAGCCGCACCAACCGCGATTTTCATTCGAGTATTCCAGCTCAAAAGCTCTTGATTTGATCCAAGATCTGAAAATCAAACAAAAAGAGTAAAAATTTGAAAACTGAAGCTCTTTAAGATAATAACAACAAAACACTTATTATAACAACAATGGAGTGAAGTAACAAACCAAAAAGGTGATCTTCTAAGCTTCCCATTGACATGTATTCATAGACAAGAAGTCTCTGATCACCAGAAGTACAGTAACCAATCAATGTAACAAGATTCGGATGATGTAATAAGCTAAGCATAAGAACTTCTACTATGAATTCCCGATTTCCTTGAAGCCCATCTGGATTCAATTGCTTAATAGCCACCACCTGGTTTCATCAATCAAATCAAATTACATCAAAATTTCACACCTTTAAGTGGTTTGAGAGAGAGAGAGAGAGAGAGAGACTTGTCGTGAATCTAAACGTCCTTTGTAAACTCTCCCAAAACCTCCTTCTCCAATCAAATTAACTTCACAGAAGTTCCTTGTAGCTGCAGCTAACTCCTTGAACGTGAAACTCCGAGCTCCACCACCAGGTTTCGGACTAACCACTTTACCGTTTACTGCTCCAATTCGAGCGAGAAATTAACACAAAAATGTGTGAAAAAAAATCACAATAAAAGAGACATAATTAAAAGCACTCACCCAAGATACCCGAAAACTCTGTTCCTGTCGTATCACTTCCATGAACTGAAATCACAAAAATCATAAAGACTAAATAAAAATGAAAACTTTTAAGGTAAACAACAATGAAAGATTTAACTGGGATTGAAAAAGAACCTGATGAATCGGTTGGGTTACATCGAGCTGTATCAATGTCGACTCTGATGTCTTTGGTTCGAGGATTCAAACAAGAGAAGCAAGTCATTTTCTTTTCTTCAGGATTGAAATAATGGCGGTGAATAAGGGACTAAGAAAATGGAGCTGGTTTTAAGAAACCAAGCTCCAGAAATCCCACACCAGATACAAAGCCTGACAAATTCAAAGACCTATGATTTGGGTCTGGAACTAAAAAAAACGTTAAAAGAGATTGATTTGATTCTCTGTTTCTCCTTGTGATAATTCAAGAAAACAACTTTTGGAGGAGTAAAAGAAATTATTGAAAGCCTCCCAAACTAGAGAAGATCCGAATCAGCGATAGATTGCAGAGAGAAATCAAGAGAAATTAAAAAAAAAAAATTATACAAATTCAATCTAATCGCGACAAAAATGACAAGGAGGATCTTAAAACAAGAAAAAAGGTTTTTGAAAATTAAAATAAATCCGGGAAACGGGGAGAGAAAATCACGGGAACTGAAAATATTACAACAACTGCTTTTTTGGTTCTTCTTCCTTCTGTGTAAACTGATTTACATTCATTTATTTTATTTTTTGGTTGGAGCTACTATATTTAATTTGTAAGAAGACGACTCAGTTTTGTTTTGTTCTTTTCGAACTTGGTCCCATTTTTCACAAAAATATATTCTCATTTATCTACTTTCAAATTTTAAATATATTTCCGCAAAATTTTGTCTAAAACGGATATTCTTGATTTTTATAGTATTCATATTTCGCTCTCATCTATCCGGACCAACATTTTTTCTAATCTCAAATTAGAAAATAGATTCTGAATAATCTTCTTGGATTGATGTTGGATAGAACTATCGTATCCAATCTGCAATTATTCCAATATCCAATCTTATACAAACTTTTAACATAAAAGAATTTCATAGATATGTCATAAAATAAAATAATCGAAACGTCATTGTCAAAACAGCTATGTCATTGTGGGTGATTACCGTCATAGGCACTCTCCCTCCCTCTACTCGATCATTACCATTCCTAAAAGCTGCGTAGATTCCACCGGTACTGAACTATTTTCGGGAAATCCTTGAAAATTATCCTTAATCCTTTACAACCGTGAAGATCTTTATCTTTTTGATGTGTTCGGCGACCCAAAGAGTCCAAACTTCAACAATTCCAGTTGGCATTCCGGAGGATCTCTAAGACCCGTTGGATCTAGAACTTTCCCGAGATATGCGAGAAGATTTGGAAGATTGATTGACACCTCCTGAGACCACCGGCGATAAAACCATTCTTCTCAGCTCAGAGTTCACAGTTATGTCGTGGTTCTCTCCGATAAAGAGATGCGGGGCTGCGACGTTAAGTCGAGTAGTCCGAGCCGTCTCTCGATTCTTAGCCAGACCGATCGGAATCTCGATCTATCCCGGAAAGGCCCACAAGCTTGGGGTTGGAGTCCGGCAGCTTTCTTGTCCCAGCTCTCGGTCTCCATAACCGAAGATTCTTCATTTTTCGACGGACGGCGGAGACGTGGCCTCGTTGTACGGATCATGGTTGGCCAAACGAAAAGGAAGACTTCAATCTGGGTCTGGACCATCATTTTGGTTAATTGGAGTTTGTCTGGCCCATTAATTTTTGCTGATCAAAAGCTGAGGAGAAGCTCTTTTCGGACATGGCCCATCATTTGGGGAGTTTGGTGCTTGGATGGCCCAATATTTTCATGGATCTAAAGCCCATTCACTTTTGTAAAGTTCGTTTCCTGGACAGTTCTAAAATTGTTTTAATATACTCTAGTGAAAAGGAGAGAACTCTATTACTTTTTCCTGCTCTAAGAGCGGTGAGCTTGATTCGATCTCATCACCAAAGAAAATGGTTATCATAAAATCACTTGGCTTGTTGAGTTTTTTACTGTCATTTGCTGGTTTCGTGGGGTCGACTGCTTCTAGTACGAGTGTAGTCGTTATAGTTAGCCTTGACATTTCTCCTAACAATCCATTAAAGTTTATCATGTTTGAGGCGTTATGTTTCATCCACGATTGTTCTTATGTTCTATGGATAGTCCTTTAGAAGTTGTTAACTATTACAAAATCCTTCAGCAGGAAGAGAAATTTGGCGTCACCTTTTTTCATGAAAATTGATGCTAGTTGGATTGTATTTACGGCATTAGGAGATCAAGATTGTGCTCCCCTGCCTTTGGCAACCAAGCCTCTGTTCTTTTTGGGATTCGCGAAATTTTTCTTTCGTCTTACTTGTGATCACCTTCTTTAGGGATCGAGCACTTCAACACTTCAGACACAAGTATGGATTTTCAAAATACAACAAATACTTTTGTATTTCATGTGGTATTGCATCTATCGAAAATCGACTATTAAACATTGGTTAATCTTACATTATTTCGAATTACATATCTTTGCGATGTGTTCCTTTTTTTTCTCAAATTCTTAGTTTTTGTAATTTAAAATATCGTTTTAGGGTTTTATCATAGATTAATTTTTATTTTATTGTATATTCGTCTAAATAATATGGATAGTAAATATTACATTAATTCATATTTTTTTTTTCATGTAATCACATCAGTTTATACCGATAATTTAATAAATGCGGTTGGACAATAACACAAAAACAGCTATCTGTAATGCATTATTAGTATTAGAAAGAACGAAAGAAAAAGCTCAGTTTGAATTTTAATAAATAAGCCACTCTTGAAACTTTTTTCCGGGAGTTGTGTTCAGAGAGAAAAATGGCAAATGCGGAAAGATCATCATCATCACACATTGATCCCAGAAATGGTTTCTGCAAATCAAATTCCACATACTATAGTAAACACCCATTTTGTCTCCCGGCAAATCCGTCGCTTGACGTCACAACTTTCATCTCCTCTCAACCGCACCGCGGCACCACCGCCTTCATTGACGCCGCCACAGGCCACCGCTTAAACTTCTCCGATCTCTGGATAGCCGTAGATCGTGTCGCCGAATGTCTTTATGAACTCGGAATACGGAGAGGCGACGTCGTCCTCGTCCTTTCGCCAAACTCCATCTACATTCCCGTCCTTTGCAACGCCATTATGTCTCTCGGCGCCGTCCTCACCACCGCCAACACTCTCAACACCGCCGGTGAGATCTCCAAACAGATAGCCGACAGCAATCCAACTCTCGCCTTTACGACGGGCCAGCTGGCACCTAAACTCCCCGCCGGTATCTCCGTCGTCCTCACCGACGAAGACGGGGAGCATGTGGATTCCACAGTTAGAGTTGTTGGGAGTTTAACAGAAATGACGAAGAAGGAACCGAGTGGTCAACGAGTCAGAGACCGAGTCAACAAGGACGACACGGCGATGATGCTTTACTCGTCGGGTACCACAGGACCGAGCAAAGGAGTGATCTCGTCTCACGGGAATTTAACAGCTCACGTGGCGAGATTTATCTCGCGTACTTGGACCCGAGACGAGATTTTCATCTGCACCGTCCCGATGTTTCACACCTTCGGGTTATTGGTCTTCGCTATGGGCACCGTAGCATCGGGTTCAACGGTCGTGATCCTTCGGCGATTTAGACTCCACGATATGATGGATGCGGTAGAGAAATACAGAGCCAACATTCTGTTATTGGCCCCGCCGGTTTTGGTAGCAATGGTTAACGATGCAGATTTGATCAAGGCCAAGTACGATCTCAGCTCCCTGAGAATTGTGAGGTGTGGTGGAGCGCCATTGAGCAAGGAGGTTACGGAAGGTTTTCTAGAGAAATATCCGACGGTTCATATTTTACAAGGATATGCTTTGACGGAATCAAACGGTGGAGGAGCTTCGGCTGATTCGGTGGAGGATAGCCGGAGATACGGGGCAGCGGGGACGTTGACGGCTGATGTGGAGGCTAGGATTGTGGATCCTAATACGGGTCGGCTCATGGGCATTAACCAAACGGGCGAGCTCTGGCTTAAGGGTCCTTCTATTTCAAAAGGTAGCAACGGTTTAATTTAAAAATGCAATATTAGATTTTTAAAATATACAAGTGGAAAAGAAGATTCTACCATTGGTGGAATTTTTTAAGAAATTATTATGATCAAGTTTCTAAAAATTTGATGTCTCAAATATAGTAACAAGTAACAACTGGTATTTGAATTCAAGTTTTCTAGGTTTTTAAGTAGTGCTAGAATTAGCATATGGTTTATAGTTAGTGTGAATAATTGAATTTGTATATGATTATAGAGTGATAGTATTCGTAACGTGGACACCGTAACCGAAGAGAGAATGCGAGAGTATAACTTTTGCTTCTAACTTTCTCAAAACATTTAATATATATATATATATATATATATATATATATATATTTGGTAAATTGATTTCGAAAATGTTAGGTAGCAGAAGATTTTCAGCATATGGTGTGTTTTTTTGTATGTATTAGCGTTGGTAGATGTTAATGACAAGGTTTGTAAATGTATATGATTTAAGATGGTAGATGTAAATTCAATTTTAAAGAAAGAGTACATAAACACTCTTAAATATGTCTTGTCTTTGGACAAAACATAAAACATAATATTTATTTGGTATATATTTGAATAAATAGATCTTATTTGGTTATAAGGTTATTTTAGAAACGAAGAAGCTACAAATGAAACGATTAATAAAGAAGGATGGTTAAAAACTGGAGACCTCTGCTATATCGATGAGGATGGGTTTCTTTTTGTTGTGGATCGATTGAAAGAACTAATCAAATACAAAGGCTACCAGGTGAAAGATGTATCCTTACTATGGACCTAACTGTGTAAAATTTAGAAATAAAGATCTAACGGTTATAATTTGATCAACAGGTGCCTCCGGCTGAACTAGAGGCTCTTCTAGTCACTCATCCAGACATTATCGATGCTGCCGTTATTCCGTAAAATATATTTCATGACCTTCTTCTTTGTTTCAAACATCAAAACAATATGTAAAGGTTTGTATATTTATGAACTGCGTTTTTTGGTGTATCGGTATCGCAAAGGTTTCCGGATAAGGAAGCGGGCCAATATCCGATGGCTTATGTGGCACGAAAGCCCCACAGCTATCTCTCTGAGAAACAAGTTATTGACTTCATCTCTCAACAGGTTCTTCTATTATCACATTTCAACTGAGTCTTCTTTATCTCATATTTTTTACTTTAATCTATTTTGGCTTAATTTTATGTTAACTAAAAGTCTAAAAATCTTTATTAATTTTGATGATCAGGTGGCACCGTATAAAATAATTAGAAAGGTTGCATTCATCAACTCCATACCAAGGACTGCATCCGGCAAACCACTTCGCAAAGATCTTATCAAGCTCACCACTTCTAAACTTTGAAACTATGTATTTGCTATACATATACTTCATCTCTTTAAAAATAAATGAACTTGTTTAAGGTGTTTGCACACATATTAAAAAAATAATTAAATGTTTTCACTTATTAGTAATATATTCTATAATCTTTTTTATTGATGAATGCATTAAAACAGATTAATAAAATTAATAACTTTTACTAAATATTTGTATTGAAAATCTAAAACCACACTTTAACCTAAAACAAAAAATTTAAACCAAATCGAAGGGAGTATGATCCTGAATAGTTTTAAAAGAGACTCATAAGGGAAAAATTGCGAATGGGTGTTTTTTTTTTTGACCTTTCTGTTCGAATTTTCGAATTAGGCTCCGGCCACTTCTCCTCCGGTTGGGTTTCTGTCGACTACCTGTTCGGCATTAGTTGTCTTAGAACACCGATTAACAACCACCAATCTTCGCCCGTGCTCGTTCATAGTTTTGTCGTCTTTGATATCGACGAAAGATTCTCCCCCACCATCGTCGTGATGAAGGCTAGCTTCATAGTTGAAGCTTTCTATTGTCTTCTCACTTCTTCCGACCAGACTGGAAGTTATCGCTCAGAACCATTCCTCCAACATGGAGAGAACATTACGACTGTCTACCTCCTCTTGCTTGCTTCGGCCAGACCTGGTGGTGTGGCTATGCGTTTCTGATCAGTGTCAAAAACCGGTTAGCCTGAACGGGTATACCACCTCTTTCTCCCCCTCGGTTCATCCTTTGTTGATGCACAGAGAAGTTTCTCCGATCTGGAGTACGGATTCCAGGGTTCGAGGACCCTCTCAGTTTTCTTCTCGATCTCATCAATCGAAGATCTTCTCTTTCCCATCGGCCGCCGCCACAGTTATTTTGGTCAGACCAAATTAGGTCAAGTCCCTAGTTCAGAGCATGAATTTAAAATGGGCCTGGCCTAACAACTTTGCAGAATGGGGTTTTAATGGGCCACTAAGCTTCAACAGGCCTGACAAATTTAAGGTTCAACAGGCCTGACCAAGACTTTCGTCTGGCATGCGCTCAAACGCTAATTTTGCAATGGCCACCAATGGATTCCACCACCACTCCAGACTGCCTCCACCAGCTCCGACCTAATTCACTGGTGCCTGCTTTCTCATCTCCATGCTCAGTCGACTTTCTGGGTAATACTGCTCAGTCGCTAACCCCTTATACATTGAGCATCATTTCGCAACTTGTACCTTAGACTAGATTTGTGTTCATGATTCATTCACAGCTGGTAGCCTGGTACAATTGTTTTTATCGCCTCTAGTATTTCTATTTTCCTTCTGCCGAGGCCAGGAGAGATCTTCTTATTCATCCTCTTTCTCAAAGGAGAGAACTCTCTCACACTTATCCCTCTCCATGAGATGAGAGCTTCTTTCAACTTCATTGTTCAAGAAGCATTTTTATGTCCTAACTGCTTTGTTATTTAGTGTAATGGTTCGCACGGGACCGGTAGAGACAACAGAGATCATTCCGGTGCGAACCGAGGTTATGGAAGTTTTCACAAAATCACTTGGTATGTTGACTATTCTAATCGGCTAACTCTGTGCCAGCAGCCGCGGTAATACGGAGGATGCAAGCGTTATCTGGAATGACCGGATTGGGCGTAAAGCGACTGTAGGTGGCTTTTAATACTAATTCTTTCACGGGTGTGCTCGTGTTAGATAATACGGATTCGAGGGTTCGAGGACCCTCTCAATTTTCTTCTCGATCTCATCAATCGAAGATCTCCTCGATTATGGTTATGGTTATGCCATTGGGTTAAAGACGACAAAGTTTTTCTCCATCGACCAATAACTGAGAAGCTTTCGATACAACCAAGATCCCTTGACATGGCGGATAAGCACCGCGGCGACAGCGACATCGGATCCAAAACTTTTGATCGGAAACCGGTTTCTATGAATCAACGTCGATTTTTTACAGCAAGCGTGATCCCATGGCTCTCCCGCCAAACCAATTCTCGACGTCACGTCTTTCATTGCATCACAGCCTCATCGTGGTAAAACCGCATTCGTCGACGCCGTCACCGGTCGTCGCCTTAGCTTCTCTGAGCTCTGGCTCGGTGTAGAAAGAGTCGCGGATTGTCTTTATGCATTAGGTGTGCGAAAGGAAAATGTCGTAATTATACTCTCTCCAAACTCCATCCTCTTCCCAATCGTCTCCCTCTCCGTTATGTCACTCGGCGCCATTATCACCATAGCCAATCAGATTAACACTTCCGACGAAATCGCCAAACAGATCGAAGATTCGCGCTTCTCGCCTTCACCACATGCCAACTCGTCTCCAAACTCACCGCCGCATCGAATTCGAATCTCTCGCTGGTTCTCATGGACGAAAATTATGTGCCTTCACAAACTTACGAGGAGCGCGTGAAAATCTTCGGGAGGTTAGAGACGATGATGGAAACGGAGCCGAGTGAGTCACGAGTGAAGGAACGAGTCGACCAGGACGACACGGCGGCTCTGTTATCATCAGGCACGACGGGGACGAGCAAAGGAGTAACACTGACTCACAGTACCCTAATCGCATTGGTACAACCGTACAAGTATACCGGGCCCTGTTCGGTTTAGAGCAACGAACCGTCTGTACAATCCCAATGTGCCACGTATTCGGTTTTGGGAGTTTCGCGACGGGACTAATCTCGTTAGGATGGACGATCATGGTTCTTCCCAAATTCGAGATGGCTCTGCTTCTCTCGGCGGTGGAGATTCACCGGTCTTCGTATCTTTCACTTGTGCCGCAGATTTCGGTAGCTATGGTTAACGGAGCAAATGAGATAAATTCCAAGCACGACCTGAGCTCGTTGCACACCGTCGTGGCTGGAGGAGCTCCTTTGAGCAGATAGTTAACGGAGTAGTTCGTTGAGAATTATCCGACGGTTAAGATTCTGCAAGGGTATGGTTTGACTTGAGTCATCGGCTATAGCTGCTTCTATGTTTACTAAAGAGGAGACTAAGAGGTACGGAGCCTCTGGATTGTTGGCTCCAAATGTGGAAGCTAAGATTGTGGATCTTGATACGGGTCTGGTCTTGGGTGTGAATCAAACGGGTGAGCTTTGGCTCCGAAGTCCTACTGTGATGAAATGTGTTGATTCTTCTTAAGCTTATCTATCTGCAAAAGGTGTTTTGTTTTTTTAGTTATGCTGTTGTGTGAAACTTGTTGAGTTGTTTAAAAGGTTATTTCAAGAACGAAGAAGCTACTGCTTCTACTATTGATTCAGAAGGATGGTTGAAAACTGGAGATTTGTTTTACATTGACAATGAAGGGTTTGTCTTTGCTGTTGATAGATTAAAGGAGCTGATCAAATGCAATGGTTATCAGGTACAAAACTAGAAATGATCAATCAACTTTAGTTGATATTTTTTAGTGAATGAATCATCTGAATTGTTAAGTAGGTGGTTTGGGTAATGTTTGTCAGGTTGCTCCATCTGAGCTAGAGGCATTGTTGCTTGCTCATCCAGAGATTGCTGATGCAGCAGCAGTACCGTAAGTCTTGTTTCTTAACAATGACCCATCAAAAGCTAATTCTTTTCTTTAATGATCCTTTTTTGATGAAGCTTTTTTTTATCTTTCTTTCTTATGGTTTTTGAAGCATCCCTGACATTAAAGCTGGGCAATATCCAATGCCATATATCGTAAGAAAAGCTGGTAGTAACTTATCCGAGAGTGAAATCATGGGATTTGTCGCAAAACAGGTCTTTTCAACAATGGAGATCATGTTTTTCTCACTAATCTAACCGTGGTTCCTTAGATTTAACCGGAGTTTTGTTTGGATTACATAGGTATCATCGTACAAGAGGATTCGCAAAGTCACCTTTTTGGCTTCAATCCCCAAAAATCCACCTGGCAAGATTTTAAGACGAGAACTTATAAAGCTCGCAACCTCAAAACTCTAGCCGGAAGCTGTGTCACCATCCTTAGCTCACAATTTTCACGGTTAGTTAACTCGTTTGTTTGGTTAAACGATAATTGACTTCTTCTACAGAAATCTCTGTCAACACTGAATAATGATATAACAAACTGAAGGCTTATATATAATCTCTGTTTCTGTATATATACAAACAGAAAAGACCCTTTATCTGTAAAAGCACTCTCCACAACACATAAACTGTTAAAAAACTAGAGACTGAAGCTTGCTGTGGTCATGGGCTGCATGGAAACGACAGAGAGGGAAGAAATATGAAACCGATGAAGCTCCCTTGCACGAGGTGCTCATGGAAGACACAACATGGTTCTTCTTCTTCACATCATCGTCGTCACCATCATCATCATGGTCAAACAAACTCCTGTTTCTCAGCAACATGAGGATGTGATCCATCAAACCTCCATCGCAAGGAACCTGTAAAGGGCCACAAATAGTGGAACCAAACTCTTCCTCTGCCATCTCCAATAAGACCTGAAAGATTGGATGTTTGAGATAATCCAACGGCAAAACAAACCTTCTGCCTTCTCTGGTGTACACTGCGAAGTGTCCTTTCTTCCACTTCCTCCACTTCTCCATCAAATCGGTGAGTCTAAGCCTCGTGCAAGATCTTCTCGTCATAGACATAATTGGAGCTTTTGATCTGTTACCAATATAATACTGTTGTGTATACTGTTAGACTGTTACTGTCTGAAACTATACCTGCCTCTGTCTCCATTTATATGTAGTACAAAATGTGATTAGTGTATGTGGTAGTTGTGATGTGGCCCAAAAATAAGGATTAGGAATGTGTGGAAGGAGTAATGGTATCCCGTGTGATCTTTTATTATTTATTTGGGTTAAAAATATTACTATGAGACTAATATGTTTGTATTATGGTCTGGCTTCTCTAGGCATAAACAATGAATTTGTGGGCAAAAAGAAAGATAAATTTAAGCAACAATATTCCAATTAGTATTATAAAAACCAAATTTTCAAATCTCTAAAAAAGGTCACAAAAATCTAATTAATAAAAACACATAAAACAAAATTTACATAACTTTTTTTAACAAATAATGTTATTAATTGGTAGTTGCAATAATAATATAACAAATATTATTGTTTCAATTAATAATTAGCGAGGTAAAAACAAGATAAATAGTGCATTAATAATATTGATTGGCTGATGATTGCTAATGGTGAACAACACTTGCAGATAATTGAGACCACATAGTATAAGTTTGTGAGAAGGTGAAAAGAGATGTGGTGGTGACAATAGAGCATGTGAGATGTGACAGTTTAGAGCAATTTGCTGCTGCTTTATTTTTGATATATTCACGTCCTCAACTTCTCTGTTTTTACTTTCTTGTGTATATCTATCTCCCCTGTTTTAATTTCTTCTCGTCTTTTTTTCAACAAGTCACATGAAATCCTACAAGCCTTCGCTTTTCAACTATGAAGTCCCCAGTAGTACACCGTTGTAGTCCATATGCTTGGTGATGCATTATATCTTTGTGCTTCTTAGATTAGTTTTGAATCGAAAATTGGACCAAAATTTTACAAAAAAAACTATTGGTTATATTGTTTCATAAACACTAAACCGAGTAGAAGCTGAAACCAGACAAATTACAAATTATAAATAATTCAAACTTAGATGTTATTTTTCTCGTTCGTTTACCCTAAACTGTCTGAATTTCACAATTACATAAGAAACATAATTCTTTCCAACACATATTTTTCTCTGAACAAAGCCAAATGCTAATCAGAAAATTGTTTGTCCGACTCTAAAACCCTAAACCTTGAAATTGCCCGGCTCAGCCTTCCTGACCTGACTCAAACCTCTAAAGCACGTGCCGTGAGCAAAACTGTCATCTTTATCCATTAAACGCGCACTTGGATCACCACTGAGATTTTTTTTTTATCAACTGGATCACCACGGAGAACCAGGAGGTGAGTTTTGTGGCTAAGTAAAAGGTTGCAACTTCACATATGGAGGAAGATGTTGCAACTTCACAGAGATAGCGGAAGAAGCATCCTTTGCTTCTTCTTCCTGGCTAACCTTACTTGCTTTGTGACCTTCATGCAAATAAGTAGTAGCAACGTGACACATACCAAGATGAATGCGAGTTGCAATCGCTTGAAGTACAAGGAAACCGCTGAAAACACTAAGAATGCTAAGATGACTAGCTCCCAGATGACAAAGACTACAACATCCACCCTGCATCAAACAAAACAGAAGCTTATTAATAACTTATAACTCATGAAGATGTTTACATGTTAGTAAAGCTTAGGAAAATCTCAAACAGCAAAGGACTCGATCATGATTGTAAGAGACAGGAAGAAAGAGAATTTCGAGCAAATTTTAACATGATTGGATCTTGAAAAAGATATGTATATCGACTTAACTACAAATACAATATAATCTACTTTTAAAAACAGAAAACAAAATAAAGAGTTTGCTCGTAATCTTATGATAGAAAACTGTGGGACTTGTACTCTGTGATATACAAGTTCATAACATATATTGTAGTTTATAGTATTTAGCTCCTTCGTTACTAGAAAGTAGAGTGAATCACATTGATGAGTGAAAATGCAATTTAAAGGGCAATGAGGTTAGAAGAGCCAAGAAACACATGGGTGCATTACTTCTGTCTATCACTATATCACAAACCCTCTAAAACCACACAGTAATAAGCATGAACAGCTGTTGAAATCCTATAATAATACTAACATAATTATAGCATAATATCAGACATATAGTCGATCCAAGCATCAAGACAACAATGATGACATTGAATATATTTTCAATCGAGTTAACCAAAAACAGAAATAGTAGAGAAAATGAATACTTAAATAAAAACGTGAGATTCAAAGACCTATCGCTACATTACCTACACAACTGACTTCGTCTTGCTTGAAATGACAATGTCAAAAGTCTCATTAAGGTCACAATGCAGCTAGCTTCATAAATTACAGATATAGCCAGAGGACCAAATCATCCATTGCTAGGCTAAGGTAAACATTCCCAGATATACATCGGATGGGTAAACAGAGAACAACATCCATTTCCTATGTCTTCCAAATTACAGTTCTTCGTGCAGATTTAACAAATAGATAACATCGAATGTTATCTAATTCTAAAAGTCAAGATCATGTTAGCTGATCTGAGCAGAATTTAAGGCTCCGGACTTAAACTAATTTCTGGATTTTATATAACAGTCAGATCTCCCAAACCCTAACTTCCAAATGTAAAATTCACGTAACCAAATCCAATTCTACAAACATCATGCACCCTGAGCTAAAATCTAGCGAATAACACAGCTGGATGAGAAATACGGAAGAAGAAAATTGGAAAGCACAATGCACAGATCTCGAATCATAAAACAGTAATCCTCACCTAGAAGAAGAAGAAGAAGAAGAAAAACTCGAGGTCGACGAGAAGAAAGAGACAGATGCCCAATCATGCTTTGATCGAATTTAATATTCCCTCAGCTGCTCTGCTAGATTCGATCTTGTTATCATCGCTTCCTCCTTTGCAGCGTTCTCCGATTTCACCACCAAAAATCTCAATCTTCTCAGTCGACCGATAGCCGGAGAATCGTCGGAGAAACACGAGAATAACGATAAATTATGCAGATTGGATTCGAAATCGGTGAATCTAACAACAGGAAATAACTCTGGAGACTTTCAAATTTTCAGAGAAGCTACAATGTTTTGATTCGTCTAAAGTTCGTAGACTCTCCTCCTTTCCCCACTCTCGGTATCAACATTCCGGGTCGGGTTATAACTTCCGGTTCCTTACCAGATTTGACCCGACTCGATTTTAGAAGCCCATTATTAGGGGTAATGATGTAACACATGGGGCCCTTCGAAATCGTAAAACCAAAAACTAAATAAAAATATAGAAACTTGAGTTTCGTTTATGGGAAACTTGCCGTTACGTGTACGGGTATAATTGGAGTTAGTTCATTTGTGTTTTAATCTATAAAATTGTTTAATCTTTGGTGTACAATTGTCTCATTATAATCAATTAGGAATTTTAAAGGGATAATTGCGTGAGATGCTTTCTCATGTATGGTAGATTTTTTTCTTTTTTATTTATTAAGATATTAGGCAAATCCATTTTGTTGTGAGTTATAAATTCTTAAACATAAAACTAAATGTTTATTCAAATAAAATTATCTAGATAAAAATAGGTAAACCGATTCTAGAGTGAAATTTAATTTGAAATATGTGAGAAGAGCGATTAAATTTATGCAAATTTAGTTTGATCCAGAGGTGTATCCTGATTAAATACTGCGATTAAATGTTTTTTATCATTTTGATCTGATGTTTATCGCGATGAAATACTGCCATTGGGTGAACAAAATTATTTGTGGGGAAGTTTAACACAATCAAATAATTAAATCAATTTGGCAACGAAAGCGATTGCTTTGTTTGGTATGTGTCGGTACAGTGAACCCCCAAATGCCTAAAATTAAAAGAGAATTCGGGAATATGGTCGCGTCTTAATGCAACGTCTCAATTTATTATCTGGCACGTCGACTTGATCCTTTCAACCGGACACGATTCATGATAAAATAAAATTAAGCAAAATCCGAAATGGTCCGTTCTCGATGCCTCATCTGTTCAGCTTTATTTTAATATAAAAAATAATAATAGGTTTTCGTCCGTAAATGGATGTAGCCACAGAAGCCGAAAACGACACCACATTATACATATAATTTCAGACAGTTCGTATTTTGAATAGTTTACTTTTTTTTTTTGGTTTTAATGTTATGGATAGAGTACATTTAGTTATTTTAATAGCTTTTTAATTCGTAGAAAGTACTATAAAAACACCATAAATACAAGTTTTACCTCTAAAAATAAAATTATAAAAAAACTTCCTAAATACAATAATTTTTTGGTTTGTGAAGGACTTTAAAGATTTTTGTTATGGTCATTAAATCACTTATGTCCAATTTTAAAATTTTATAAACTCTTTTAAGTTCTAAACCTGTAGTAATTTAATTTTTTAAAAGAATTTTGGTGAAACGGAAAAACATATCGTAAATTTACTTCATAAAAATCACCCGAAAATGATCTGCTCTCTAGTTTTTGTCGACGTGCCAGCCACAAGTCAAGAAGTCTAGTGGAGACCAATATGACCGACAACCACGAAATAAGCCTATCAGAACCGATCAGTAAGTCCCATGTGCGGGCCCCGTAACGCTCTTCTGACACGTGTCGACCATATAGTGGATCTATCTATTCCATTCTACATTATTTTATTTTTTTCTGCTTCATTAGTCTTCACATTTACTGACCGTTAGTTTTTTCCTCATCAATTGTTTATTGCCGCTAAACCTGTTACTTACGACCGATATTTACGAGTTATGACTAGCTAAACCTGTTAATAGTTCGGTTATATTTACACCTTCTTTATTTTAAAAGATAGTAGAATTTTATAAGGTATTTGCAATTTGACCCCTTTATTTGATCTATTACAGAGAAAACCTTACCATAGTTGGGAAAACAGCCTTTGAAGTTTGAAGTTTCCCTGTAGCTACAATCTCCTATGTGCCTAAGAATCTGCTTAACATTGGAAACCTGCATTTATCTCCTAGTTGAATTCATACATCCAAACTCTATATTATATTTCACATAATTTTTATAAAAAATTAGTATGAAAACAATTTAAAAAGGCTAAAAATTAAAATACAAATATTTATATAAAAAAATACTGATGAAGTTTTTAAATTTGTTTGTAAGAGTTATATTCATCTATTTGATTTTATAATATGCACTCAAATACTAAATTAAACGGATGTACTTCGACCACATAAACAAACTTCGATACAGCAGCTCCATGAAGATAAAAAAGTCAATGACTATGCGTTATTTGATATTTGTTTATAACACTTCATCTATTAGAAATATATTTTTATTCTTAGGGTGATTTCATGATTCTCATCCACCGACGTAAAGCAAAGGCGTTCATTAGAAAATTTTAAGAAATAGCATCCGTCCTTTGCTTTTATTAAAAATGAATAAAATCTTTACAGCGTGACCTCCGCGTTGGCCTGGACCCTTCTCCTCGCACTATAAAACCCCACTCTGTCTTCACTCATCACAACAACTCATCAAAGTTCTTAAAAACCATCTTAAACCAACTAAAAGCTCAAATCGAATTTGAAGTTTTTCAGATTTTCTGTTTATCCGTTAAGTCGATTCAGATTAGCTATGACGGAAGAATTCAAGAACGTTCCTGAGCACGAGACCCCAAAGATCGCGACGGAGGAATCAGCAGAGACGACGGCAGAGGTTAAGGATCGGGGATTGTTCGACTTCATGGGTAAAAACGAGGAAGTGAAACCTCAAGAAACGCCGCTAGAGTCTGAGTTTGAGCACAAGGTTCGGATCTCTGAACCAGCGCCGTTTGTGGCGGAGCCCCAAGATGGGGAAGTGAAGGAGAAAATGCATACTCTCCTTGAAGAGCTTCACGAGAAGACAGAGGAGGATGAGGAGAACAAACCCAGTCTCCTCGAAAAGCTTCACCTGAAGCACGAGGAGGAAGAGGAGAACAAGCCCAGTCTCCTCAGCAAGCTTCACCGATCCAACAGCTCTTCTTCCTCTGTAAGTAATTGATTTCTTCCGTACAAAAGTTTATGAAATGGTCGACAAGAGATCATTGTAAATTTTAATATT
The DNA here is from genome assembly GCA_963922655.1 of Cardamine chenopodiifolia. Classification (NCBI taxonomy): domain Eukaryota; kingdom Viridiplantae; phylum Streptophyta; class Magnoliopsida; order Brassicales; family Brassicaceae; genus Cardamine; species Cardamine chenopodiifolia. Next base: position 4,849,686 of record OZ000483.1, on the reverse strand, counting down.
CATGGTTTTGATATTTAAATTTCTAACAGTCGAGCGATGAAGAAGCAGAAGACGGTGAGAAGAGTAAGAAGAAGAAGGAGAAGAAGAAGATCGTTGAAGGAGAAGAAGTGAACACAGAGGAAGAGAAGAAAGGAGTAGTGGAGAAGATCAAAGAGAAGCTTCCAGGCCACGACGAGAAATCAGATGATGATGTACCAGTTGTCACCTCCATTCCTGCACCGCATTCGGTAGAGCATCAGGAAACAGAGGAAGAGAAGAAAGGACTAATGGATAAGATCAAGGAGAAGCTTCCAGGCCACAGCAAGAAACCAGAGGATTCAGAAGTCGTTACCACTGCGCCGCTGGTTGAAACAGCAACACCACTGACGGAGGAGCATACGGCGGAACCGGCGGAGAAGAAGGGGATTTTGGAAAAGATCAAAGAGAAGCTTCCAGGTTATCACGCCAAGACCAATGAAGAGGAGGAGAAGAAACAAAAAGAGTCTGATTAAGAAAAAATGATGAAAGAATGAAATGATATGGGAGTGGGACATTTGCTGTGTTTTTGTGATCATTATGTTTTCTTCTTTTAAGCTGTTATTCAAGTTTGTGTCTTTCGTTGATTGCATTGTACCTTTATTTTGTAATTTTAGGTTATCTTTTATAATAAGTTTGCATATGGTTTCTAGTTAATGTTTTCGAGTTTATCTTTTATAATAAGTTTGCATATGGTTTCAACAACAGAAGGACATGTTTATATTATTCCTAAAGACAACAGTGACTAATAGTTTTTTATACATTTTTTCAGGAGATACTTGGTGGAAACATTCTTCCAGCATGCCTTGGGGATTCTTACAAGTTCCATGCTGCTGGCAGAGACATTGATGCAAGAAAATTACCCTTTTCGGACTTTATATATATTCAATCAAATTCAACAAGTTTTTATGCTGATAATATGAAAGAGCTCTATTCAGGTACGGATGTTGGGTTCAGGTAGACCTTTCTTAATCGAGATTCAGAGTTCGCGCCAGTGCCCATCTGAGCAATCATTGAAGGAAGTTGAAGAAAAGATAAACAACTCAGAGAAAAAAACTAATAAGACCTAATTAATTGAACATATGTTGTTGTATCGATTGATTATGTGGTTTCACTTTGCCCATTTTTTTATAATGTTTATTAAAGCATGTCTTCAGATCATTCTAAAAGTCAACATGGGTGCAATCCATTGTCAGTCCTATAACACCGTTCTAATGCAAAGTGATTTTCTTCTGCTATATTATTTGACTCCAGTAAGAGTGCTTCACCGCCGAAGTCCATTGGACCGTGAAAAGATTATACACTGATTAGTGATAATCTATCATGAATTTCAGATTTTACTTACCTTGAAGCTTCTTCTGTTTAACAAGAGTCCGTCTTTGTGCTTCCAATACTCAGGATGAAAGTCCAAAAGATAAAAGGAAACTCTATCATTACTTTCTGTTTCATCTATGCACCCATGTTTCAGTATCTTCTAACTCACCTCACTATAGTTAACATAACTTTAAGAGATGGGCAAAATTAATTTTTCATTAATGAAGGCTGGAACATACATCAAAGAATTTGTTCGTGGAGATCTTGGTCGTACTACTCCTAGGTATAATAAAAGAATGAGTTGCCTTCAATATGTTAGATTAATTAGAAGCCATAGTTTATGTTTAAGAAGAATGAATCGGGTCTGTAAGATAGCATTTTAATCAAAGAGTGTTTATTTCACTTTGGTTGCAGCATGGGATCGATTTTAGGGTGCAGGGCGGAGATCATACAACTAGATGTGACTGATGTGAAAATGGGCGATTCATGAAGTGCCAACTCAAACCCCCAAGCTCTTCCTTATCTTGTCAAAATTCATTTTCTTCATAATTTATTAGTTTTATACTTTATTTTATTTTTTATACAATTAATTAAAATAAATTTGTAAACGTTTTGATTCAGTGGTCGGGTTAAATTCAAAAACATTTTCTCACTTATAAAGATGATGTATTAGCTCAACAAGAGTGTAATTATATAGTAGCTTTCTTTCCGACACAACAAGATAAATTTATCTCTTCGTGTCAATTTTAGTCGATCCATGAAGCATCCACCATCGTCGCCATGAAAGCATACCGATCAGCCGCTTCGTCAATCTGTTGCAACTCGCAAACATTACTCCCCACTTATACATTTTCAAATTTCAAGCATTATTTATATTGAACAAAAAGATTATACTAAAATTCGGATGTTTGATTTTCTTAGTTACCATCTTTTGTGTTGGACGTCCTGCTCCATGCCCGGCTTTTACTTCTATTCGAGCAATTAGAGGGTTCGTCTGTGGACTATTCTCTAAACTTAAAACTAATTCATATTGCATTGTCTGCAAAAGCAAAAAAAAAAAATCGGGTTTAAATGGAATAAGAAAAAGAAAGAAAACAGAAAAAGCAAACAAGAGGCAGAGACAAACCGCAAGCAACTTGTAAGTATGAAGTGGGACGACTCTATCGTCGTGATCAGCAGTTAACAACATGGTTGATGGGTACTGAACGAACTTATCTGTCTTCTGTTCCCATGGCCTCTTCACATTATGCAGAGGCGAATACCTTTTTTTAACAGATTAAAACCATCAGATACCTTAAATCTACCAAAAACGAAAGCTTTATGGTGACCTTTAACAAAAACACTTACTTAGTCAGCCATTGAAACTCCTCTTCCTTGTCAGAACAACCAAATTCAGAAGTCCAAGCATGTCCTATGGTAAACTTGTGAAACCGGAGCATATCCATGACCCCAACATGAGCCAAAGCACACCCAAAGAGATCCGGTCTCTGCGCAAAAGGTTAAAAAGTCTTTATGTGTAACTATGTGATTGCTATTTTTATGAGCTAAATATTTTACTCTTTTTTTACCTGATTAATGCAAGCCCCTACTAGAATCCCACCGTTACTACCACCTTCGATACAAAGTTTGCTCGGTTGAGTATAACCAGCAGAAACCAGATACTCTGCCCCGGATATGAAATCATCGAAGCAATTCTGCTTATTGGCAAGCGTACCTGATTTATGCCATTCCTCACCATACTCACCACCACCACGGATGTTTGCAAAACAGAACACAGCACCAAGATGCCTACTAAGCACAATGCGGGTCGCGCTGAAAAACGGCATCATGCTTACGCTAAACCCTCCATATGCATAGAGCAAACATGGGTGTGATCCATCTAGCTTTATATCTTTTCTAGCCACTATAAACATCGGTATCTTTGTTCCATCCTTGCTCGGATAAAAGACCTATTAACCATTTTTGTATTGGAGATATGGATTCAAAATTATTGTATGGAGATATGGATTCAAAATTATTGTATTGCAGATTCAAAAACTTTGTAATGGAGAAAGCATTTACATTTTACCTGAGTGACTTGAAATGCTGTTCTATCAAATCCAGGTACAGAGATTTCACGAAATACCGTAACTTCTGGAGCTTCATTGGATAAGTCGCATTTGTAAATGACGCCAGGTGTAAGGAAGCTTGTAAACCTAAAGAAAAAGGTGGTGTCTTTACGTCGAGCAAAAACTCCACATACCGAGCCAATATCTACAGGTAATCTGTGAAGCAAGGAACCAGATATCAAGTCTCTAATCTGTAGGATGTGTTTTACATCACTCATGTAGCTGACAACCAGTTGATCTCCATTAACTGCACAAGCTGTTGAGAGAACATCCTTTTCGTGTTCTGCTATAATATCAATCCAATTGCTCGGTTCCTTCAGATCAACCCGCACTACTTTGTACTTTGGGGCATCTTTGTTGGTTAAAAAAGTAAACAATGTCTCGTCGTTTGCAATATCAATGTATTGTGCTTCAAATGTGTCGATCAGCTTAACAAATGGAAGCAGATCATTGCTTCCTCTAAAACCTTCTAGACCATTAGAAACTGAAGAGAGATCACAATAATAAACCTTGTTTACAGGGTCACAACCTTCTTCAATAGTCATGAGTAAGTACTGCATTAAGAAAAACATAATGGTGGGTTAAAACTAAAACCAAAAACTTAGACTTTAACTTTAAGTAAAGCATCACCGAGTGAGATGAGAAATGGCTAGCTTTTACCTTCCCATCATTAGTGACTTTAGATCCAAACATATGTTTGGGATTCTCTTGGTCTCTCCAACATAAAACATCTTCAGATTGATCAGTCCCAAGGAAATGGTAGTATAACTCATGGTAAAGGTTAGAATTAGTCTCTGTACCAGCATCTATCTTCTCTCCCTCTCTACAGAAACAAAAGCAAAATCAGAAACAGTAATAAAAACACTTTTCAAACAACTTCCTCAGCTTTACATCCAAAAGTTAAAAACCAAGACTCACTGTGGAGCTGGGTAGCGACTGTAGAAAAATCCTTTCCCATCATGTGTCCATGTAATTCCACTAAACTTAACCTGATTCGACAACAAGATTCATCATGTCAATGTTAAAGATTCTAGTGTGTCTGATTAACAAATAATTAAACTTTAAGAAACCTTACCCAAGATAGAGTATCAGGATCCACTTTCTTATCTTCAATCTTCATCACATTAATCGTTACCCAATCACTACCACTGGAGCTAAGCCCATAAGCCAAATACTTAGCATCCTCACTGATAGAAAGAGTGTTTAAAGATACTGTTCCATCATCACTAAGAGTATTGGGATCAAGCAAGATCTCTGCTTCAGAATCCAAACCATCCTGAAAAGAAAAAAAAATTCATATCAGAGTTTAAAAATTAAAAAAATTGGAGATTACATAAGAGTTTAAAAATCTGATTCTCTGCTTCAGATTACCTGAATATAAAGCACACTCTGAGCTTGAAGACCTGTGTTATGGAAGTAAAAGTAGTTGTTCCCTCGCTTAAAGGGCGTATCGTAACGAGGATAATCAATAAACTTTGTGAATTTCTCATGAAGCTTCTCCTTCGTTCCACAAGTTTTTAGCACTGAATCGGACAATTTCACTTGCTTCTCTACAAATTCTTTCACTTCTTCTGCTTCAGGATCTTCCAACCTATCAGAGAACAAACATAACTTAATTTTGTTTACGGTTAACCCAAACCGGTACATGGTTTACAAATAGAAGTTAATGTGCAAACAAACAAAAATAGGTCCAGAAACAATCCTGGTCCACTAAGATCAATAATGGGCCAAAAATATCGATATGGCTGGTCCAAAAAAAGCTCGATACGCGATTGGTGTAATTAAAATAAAAAATAAAAAACCTCAAATCTTTTATTCCCAAAACAGGAAAAAAATTCAAAATCTCCGGTAAGAAGAATCTCTCCGTCTGGAAAACGAAAACGCAAACGCTTTACCAACGGTAAGGGTCGGCGACTTTAGCGCCGTGATAATCTTCAACGATGGACTCATCCCGCCTCGCCGTCGGATACTGCAACCGCTCCTCAAACGCAGAGAGAGATCCCATTCTAATTAACGTTAAGCTTCGGACACACCAAAAAAAAAACTAGAATTAAGTATTTGGTGTTAAGTTTCGTGGAGTTGAAGGAGAAAAAAAAGAAAACGTGTATTTATAGGGAGGCGGCGCGTGCGGTTGAGATGAATTGGACATTAAAAAGGAATAAGAAGAAAACGTGAAAAAATGGAAAGAGCGCGGGTGACAGATGCATCGACTATCGCGTTATGTCGAAACTTTTCATGAATCTGTCGACATTTGTGGGTAATGTTGCCATTTTCTATAAAATTTATTTACATTTTTACACCAACTTTTGATTAATATTATGGAATATAGTATAATACTGAGTTAAAGATTAAAAATTAATCTTAAAAATGTACTAACATTGTTGATTTTATAACTACATCAATATGGTATTGCCAGGAAAAAAGTAGTCCATGTATAGAGAATGTATTTAATACCAGGGAAAAAACATAAAATTAAAAAAATATGTATTAATTTATCTCCTTTCTTAAAAGAAATTGAAAATATTTTCTCCTCTTACTCGAATTTCTGGTGGCTCGCTAAGTAAACATATGTGAACACAGTTGACTAGTCAAACGGATGTAAGTAACCGAGAACCATCGTTGAAATTAGACTATTATAGTATTAGTTTTTGTTGAAACTCTGGAAGGATTTTGAACCCCAAAAAAAAATTGAAAAAAAAATTGAAACATGATCGTGAGTGAATCAACCAAGCCTGCTACTATATTTTTAATTCACTATCCAATTATATTTTGCTATGCTAAGCCGCCTAAATTCCACCTATTACATTGTTATTTTAATTTATACATACTTATACTTTATAGACGCCACAACCACAAAGTATCCCACCTAATTAATAATTAATGTCGCCTCTTTTATATCAGTTTCAGTTTCTTTGTCGGTTTTTTTTATTAAGATTTTAAAATTTGATCACAATTCCTTGTGTCGTTAAAAATATAACTAAGTCTGTAGTATAATTTGGTAAATGTGTTTCTATGCTTGACTGCTTGTTCTCTTTTCCTCTCTGGCAAATATTAAACTTTTTTAAACCCAATCTTTGAATTTGACTAAATTTAAATTAAAACTCCGTTATCCTATGATACATTTTTCTTAATCGATTCAGTCTCAAATAATGTTAGATGAGTGCGTGAGTAATGGTCACGTAAGCTACTTTTAATTATTTTGTATTTCAAGTTTAAACTCTTTAATCAAAAAAAAAAAGGTTTAAACTTTTCTTAAGAGTTCCAATAAATTCATCAGAAAAGACAAAAAAATAGTGGCACGGGTGATGGATTCGCATATCCACTGAAATCTGCTTTATGTTTACATTTCCTGCTTCTTCTATACAAAGATCGATTTAAAGTGTAAATGCATATAGAATCATGTTGTTATACATGGCATCCATTACACATTAAGATTCGGACAAAATTTAAAATATTTTTTAAAAATTCAACACAAATAATGTTCTAATACATGATTTCTTAAGTCGAACCGTTTTTTATTATTGAAATAAATTTATCTAGAATCTTTTTATTAGCATGATGATTCTAAAAGAATTACACTATTACACATTAGTAATTTAGTATAACTAAGGAAACAAGTAGTGGAAATTGGACTGTGTTAATCGGGCTTGAGGCCCATTAAGTATACCTGACAGGAACCCATCCAATTTACGAAAATATCCAGGAAACATGATTCCTCCCGGTTCCCACGGCGATATTTGATTGTTCACAAATGAATTCTGGAGAGTCGATAAACTGTTCTCTTACTCATTATTTTTTTTACAAATCAACTCATAATTAGAATGAGAACGAATTGATGTAGCTTTCTCATGTACATTGTGTGGCTTCATATTTTGAAGAGCTTTTTTAAGGTTTGATGTTAACTAAGTTTGTATGTACATGTACGTTAAAACATATTGATATTTATGGAACCGACGATACGGCATTTTCGACCGACTTATAATATTTTTTCATGAAATGGCTTTGTCTTATTTTTGTTCCGTTTATGTTTTAAGAATATTGCAAAGACAATATTTTAGCTTCTAATACATACAAATCTAAATTATTTTTAAAATATATCGATAAAACACCGGTTCCCATCAAAATTCTTTTTGTAGTCAATAAAATTTTGAACCAATAGTATCCAAAGTTTGTAGAACAAAATTTTTTTACCCAAATAAATCGTCTAGAGTGGTCAAGTACTAGGAAGAACTTCACAAGACTTTGACTCGATCAAGTAAAGTCGATTTCTAAGATCTTTTATGCGAACCCTATAATTCATAAATATATTGGGAGATCGACCGTGTCCGATCGAAATCGACTACGAATATTATGAAAATTATTATTAACTCGTATGATAATCAGTGGCGGACGCACGTTAAGGATAGGGGTCATATGACCCACATTGAATTTATGTTTTGGTAGTTTTGTAACTGTCATTAGCTTAATCGATGGCATATTTGGTCATTACTCTGCCTTTTTTCATTTTTCTTTAGTTATTCTGCCATGGAAACGATTATACAAGGAGGAATCATGTTTGTTTTTTATATAGTGTATTTTAACAATAATATATATATATATATGTATATTTGTTTTTTATATGTTTTGTATTATATTATGCACCTGGTAAAAATAAATTCTAGGTCCGCCACTAATGATAATAACGTTACAATTTACATTTTTTTATATAGAACTAGACTAAACAAAAACTTGAACTTAGACACAAATAAATGTAAATAATACATTCACTAATAAATATAAACTTTCTAAACTAAGATATTGACAAGCTTTTATAATCGAATTTTGATCTTGACTTGTAATCCCAGTCGACCTTGATCTGGTTTTCAGTGGTCTCGGTCAATCTCCCAACGAAATATCACATCCGCAAACTTGTTCTGCCTCACAAATCGAGAGACTGTTGAATGCGATATAGTACCCATATATAACATTTAATTATAGAATATGGAAGTCATGAAACAATAGACAGTGATTTAGTATTTTAAGGTTTGAGGAGTGAGTATCTTTTTATCATATCATTTTCACATACTCCTTGATTGAGTAAGAGTAATATCATTCTTTGATTATGTACGAATTTCTACAGGTTCGGGAGATTCACCAAAAAACTTCGTGCCATAAAGAATAAATTTTGCAATCGATAGTCTCCCTCGCATTGGAGCTCCATTTAAACTAGCAAAACTCATCGTCCCAAACTTTTAAATGTTAGCATAATTTTTTTCTCACAAAATGTTTTTTTCCCCCAGCTCATTATTTAATTAGAACAATGAAATACGAAGTATGCAGATTGTTAGATCTAATAATATCCTCACGTAAAACCAGAAATACCAAACTATAGTTACTCTATAAAATTGGTGTCATTGACCATATAGAGATCTATTGGTCAATGAGACCAAGTTATAGAGATATATAGTTAGTTTGATATTTCTGATTTTACTTAGTAGATGAATATAATACTTGGTTTTATACTAGGAACAAAAATACAGTCATCTACTAACCAGCATTGTAATTATCATCAAAATATGATACCTCATACCTGTATACCCAAAATATATATAAAAATAAATGTATGACTTGCGTGTATTTTCTAAAGATGATAAACAACTCTCTTTAAGCAACAAATCTTAGCGGAAACTCAAAGAAATTATGAACTATTTTCAACCCATGATCTAAATACAGCAAGCAAGATATAAATTTGTATACTTAATTGTATAGGTTATAGCAAATGAAGGAGTACACGTAATCTCTACTACGTACTGATTCTTCAACTTCAAATAGAATAATGAACATCATAATAAACTCGTGGACTTCAAAACAAGATGCTTCTTCTTTCCCCATTACCATGTTCTCAAAGTAAATCAAAACCTCTGTTACCTTTTCGGAATTCTGGGTCCTCCTCTTTAATTTTTCTTAGTGTTTTAACTTTTTTTCTAGAAAACGAAACATGAAAACCCGCACTAGTCAACCTTCTTATGATAGTCGAAAGGTTATGCACTAGAAAGAAAGAAAAAAGTTTTTTTTTGTATATATAAAAAATTCATGTACCATCCAGAGATGTAATGATCTAGATCAACATAAAGAAATCAGTCAGTCAAGATAAATACTAATTTCATATATATATATATATATGAGCTCAAACCAAAATGAAGCAAGAGAATGGTTAATCGGAAAATTACCCCAGATTGAGGCGCATCGCCAAGAAACAATATTCAAGATCATCAGCTTCAAGACATTACTTTTATATAGATCAAGAGGGTTTTACGAAGAAACCCTAACAGATGTCTATTGGCAGTATACCCACCTCCTTTCACTCACAAGGTTGATACTTATACTTATGCACATGTATATATATATATATATGTCTAGAAGGAGGTGGACAGAATGCCAAAGAAGTCTGTAAGAAACTCTTTGTCAAACCCTCATGAAAGGAAATGAATAAAAGTTTAAAGATCCAATCTTCTAGCTAGTGTTCTTTAAGGAAACCCTCTCATGGGATCGTAATCACTACATGGAGAGAGACACAAAGAAGCTTTGTAATAGATGGAATAGTGATTTAGAGAAGGTGGAGATATTTATTGATGTTGAGAGAGAGAGAGAGGCTGAGGCTGATGGGTTTTCTATATGATAGTTATATATATATATATATTGGCTTAAAACCCTAGATAGGTTGTAAAAGAATAAGAGAAGGTCGATAGGATTTCGGATTTGAAAAGACCTCAGACCAAACAGCATCAACAGATTTTGAAGAGAGAGAGAGAGAGAGAGAGAGAGAGAGAGAGCGATTAGAGAAAAAAAAAATGTGGTTTTCTGGGAAAAAAAAAACTCATTTGTTTGTTGTAAAAGAGACTGTGAATAGTTCTTTTTGGGCTCTCATTTTTTTTTTGTTTCTCCATCAACAAATAGTGGGCAACTTTTCAACGGGGTTTACCTTTGCGCCTACCGTTTCCGTTTTCTTTTCTTTTTTCACCCTTTTTCCCGGACGTTGGCAGCATGTAGCAGGACTAGTACACAGTGAGAGTCAAGCACATACAAATGAACCAAAATAAAATAACAACAGAAATAAAAAAATATGAGCAAATATTATTTAACTATTTTTTATTACCTGCTGCATAATTTTTAACAAAATTTGAATAAATTATAGTATTTCTTTAGAAAATATTAATGGACTAATAATGGTTTGATAAACTGTATCACATTTTTGGCATCGGTTCAGCAAGTTATTATTCGTACTCTTTTTTTATCCAACTCACTGTCGATAGCATAAAACAACCTATTTTATCTGTTCCTAATTAATCAAAATTTTAGAAAATAATTTTGTTTCAAAAAGATACGTTTGAGATTTTTATGCATTTCTATTACCTATTGATTATGAATTGTAAACTTAAAAACTAATATTATTGGTTTAGAGTTATAGAAAATTATCAATCACAAAAAATAATGCAAGTATAATCAAATTTTAATATGTGTGAAAAAGTTAAAAATTGGATTAATAAGGAATAAATGGAATATATATTTTTGAAGTCGGTAGTCATTATTATTGTTGGTCGAAATTGAAAAATCGACTTCCATCATACGTAATTTTATTTTACAACAAAAATAAATATATTAGCTACAAAAACGTTGAAAACTAAGAAAGATATATTGATTAGGATACAAACTATACATGACTATATATTGAATGTATGTGCAACTTGTAATAAAATAATGGTATGTCACCAAAATTTGCGTGACTACGATGCATGTTGTCACGTTGATCATGACAACCGTTTTTTTTTTTTTGTAAAGATAATGACAACCGTTACTAATCAATAAACTATTAGAATGATTAATAGTAACGTAAAGAAATCCAAAGTTACGGTAATTTGTATCTGTCCACGTACATGTTGCATCGTATTTCACTAATGCAGTGGAAACGGAGAATTTATATATATTTTAATAGTTTGAAGAATAATATTAATAATAATACACTATAATGTGGCTTTTTGGTAAAAAAGATAGTACAATGTGGGTAATCGTGTAAATATATATGAATTTAACAAATTTCTCACTTCTAGTTCATGCGACGGTGCGAGACAACTTACAATTGGTGGGTCCATTTACTAATTCACTAGAGAGAGTGGATTACAGAAGCTCAGAGTAAAAATGAATAACAACAGTAAGATACTAAAACGTCTTTAAACCTATTTGACCTAGATTAATTGTCTCCAGTTAGGCTCTTATGTTACAATAAATGGAATACATTATTTTTGGAAAATTACAGATTGGCAATATATTGCTGATACGAATCGAAACATCTTGCCCTACCATCGATTGATATGTCGCACTCATTACTCCCACGGCCTTCATAATCTCCTTAACGCTTTTAGCTTCGACAAATCCCTACTTTTTTGTTTAGAAAATATTTTCACACAAAACATTTTCTTTTAGTTTTGAATGAAAAAGGAACAAACTTCCATAAAAATGGAGGTACTACTGTCATAAATTCGTATCAATAATAATAGATGCATCCCTTCAAGGTATTGATTGCACCAACTCGTAATAATAATACTCCCTCACTATTTACTATAAATGGTCAAAATGGATGGTCCAAATGGATGGGCTGGCATATTTCTAGTACATAATATACGGTTTATAAACAAACATATTTATGTAACGAGTTAAGATAGTGTAAATTCAACTTCGTATATGGGTAAAATGGGTTGGACACTGTTAGACAATAGACGGTCCATAATTATTAAAAATTTAGGTCAAAAACATTTTTTTCCAAATTGAAAATCGCTATTTCCGCCAATTTCATGCGGTTTTCAGTGATTTTTGGCTTTTTTTATGGTTTCTGATAATTTCCGGTGATTTTCAGCGATTTTTAACGATTTTCGATGATTTTCGGCGATATCTAATTGTTTAATATTAAAAAAATTAACACATAACTAAGGTTCATGGTTGATCTATAGACAACATTTTTAAAACGAACGTTAATGGGTTTGGTTGTTAATAGACATGGATGATAATAGACGGTTAGAATTTTGTCCACGATCAAAATAAATAAAATTGAATGGATCAAAGTGAACGTAAACAAACCATTCTGACACTTCTACTATTTATTGCCTGAAAATCTACTCCATCCCCTATTTTTGCCAAATTAAATTGTCAATATATATATATATATATCACTGCAATCACACTTCATATTTTATTGTTTGGAATTAGTGAGAACGATACTGACGGTTTCTAGGATTCAATCGAGTGAAATAACTTACAATTTAATTGGAATCACTGCATAAGATTTGCAGTGGTTTACGTAGACATGGGTGACGTTACAATCGTCTTAGTATTTAACTATTTATTATTTTCTACCATTAATTACTTTGATTTGATTTTTTCACATTTATGCAACAGGTTTTATAATACGATATCCGAGAACAACCCGCTCTGAATTCTGATGGAAATAGGTTTGGTATTTATTTGCATTCAATGATAATGAAAGTAAAAACTAAAATATCGGGTTTGTCGGATTATGAAGATGTCAGTGGTATGATTGAACCATTTAATAAAAGTCTCAAATTTCTGCTTTCCAGAGCATTACAGGCTATGGGACAGTATTGTAAGGTTTTAGTTTTGCATTCAAAAATCAAGATTAGTACTCGATACGTGAAAATGTTTTTTTTATAACATTTATATCTTTATTAATCTCACTAGGGCCTATTGACTATTCATATGTGTTTTACATAGAAAATATTTATAATATATATGTAGCTTTAGTTTTGTGTGGTTAACACAACTCAATATAAAGATATATTCTTAAATTTATTATTGCTAGCTTTATATTGTGGGAACTTATATTTTCTCTACGCAAACAACAATTAAATTGGAGTTGATGCAGCCAAATCGACTGAGCATATTTCCGTGCACATGTAAGTGTGGTTTCTGACCTTATTTTCTCATTAATTTACAAGGAAAAGCTCAATGTATGTGGTATTTGTAAAATATAGTAAATAACAAAAATAGGTCTACTAAGGCATTCAAATTCCAAAAAAAAATTCGATTTGTAATACACTAATTAATACTTCAAACCCGGCCGGGGGGGGGGGGGGGGAGATGGTCGTTACTCGTTTACTCGTTTACATATGCACCCAAAGGCTAATACATCGAGTCAATAAATATCGGGGTAAAATATTGGATAAAGTGGAATTATTGGACTAAATACTAATAAAAATAAATTACAAGACGCCCCGCAAATCATAATTATGTTTTGGTGAATTTATTCCCTTCTTTTTCAACTTTTTCCTTATGCATGCGTAGCTACTCTCTCATGAATATCATCATCATTATCGTCATTTACTATAATTTAATGTGTATTAATTCAATTCCATGGAGAAAATATTTGATAAGACCTCACTGATAAGTCATAAGTTGCCTTGCTCAAAAGTTCAATTGGAAAATTCTGAAAATAACATTAGACCCCTTAATATTATTTAACTTTCATCTGGTATATTGATAAAATATAATTATAGTATTATTTTTTTCGAGTTTAAAATTTTATTTTAATGTTTTAAGAAAATAATACTAATTAATATCTTCACTATTTTTATAAAATAACATTTTAAATTTTATTTATGGCATATTTTTTTTATCACAGAAGATGAATTAAACGTCGCATGTTTTTTTCAATCGGGAAGATCTGTGTGAGATTCCATGATTAGAACTCTTTTAGGGCAGCATGTCACGTGATGGAGAAGGTATTTAATGAATCATTTGGATTTTGCTCTTTATGCAGTTGGCGAGTATCATTTGCCATTTTAAATCCAAATTAATTGAAATTAAAAATATACAATTTCTATAGAAAATAAAAATTGCAGAAATAAATAAGAGAAAAATGAAGAACATAAAGAATGGAAATGACAGTGTTGGGTTGGGTCGAACGTCAAGTGATACGATGTCACAAAAGATCGGCTTTATGTTATTTAACTTCAAAACATGAATCATGAAAACCCATGACTATATAATATTCACATCACCTACTTTTGGGTATCCTTCACTCCCTGTATCATGTTTTGATTTAATTTCCAACATTGAAATTGCTCGTATGTTATAACTACGAGTGTCCAATAGGGTAGATAATAGTGCAACTGCACAACTATTCTGAAACTTCCACATCAAGTTTTAATTGAAATTTGAACTCAATTATATAATTGAGTTGAAATTTGAACTCAATTATATAATTGAGTCAAAGTTAGGTAAGTCTATTGCTATTTGTATTTTCTTAATTGTTATTTTTTAATAATCGCAACAACTAACAAATGGACTTATATTGTAATATCGCGTGACAAGATCAAGACCATGAGCTCAAATATTTAATATTAGTTTAGTACAAAATAAATTTATGACAATTTTAATTTGTATTGTGCTTTAATTATACATTTTGTTGCAACTACTAATGAATGATCTCAACAAAATATAATTATCATAGTTGATTTTAGCTCCCAAAATTTTAATTATTAATTCATGTTGAATTCATTCACGAGTACTTAACTATTCATTTGATGTAAGTCTCAGTCACATTTACAATGAATCTTATTTTGAAAATAAAACACAAAAAGTAACGTTGCTCAGATGGGTAGGCAATGTTGATGAGTGATGACCTCCAAGCACAACACAGTTAGGTGCCAATAAACATAGGTGCCAAATGTTTTCAAAACATATAGGCTCAAAGGCCCAAATGAGTGGCCAGTTGATTTTCACTACTCAGGATATAGAAATTTCAAGGCCCAGTTATTAACTGCAGCCTGATTCTAAAAAACGGCGTCGTAGAGATTCGACTCCTTCGTCTTCTAGTTTTTTTAGGGTTCTAAGAGGGGACAGAACTAAACTAAACCGTAGAAAACAGAGACTGTTAGTGATGGAAATGGAGAATCAGGACCCTGAAATCGAGAAATTGCCCCAAGTTGAGGTTCCTGATCGAGAACCAGACCAGAAGAAGCTCAAGCTTTCCACCACCGATCAGGATACAGATTCGCCAGCTGCGGCCGGCGGAAGCAGCGGAGCTGAGCGTAGAGCGCCAAAATATAGGCGCCGGAAAGTGGCTATCCTGTTTGCGTTTTGCGGTGTAGGTTATCAGGGAATGCAAAAGAATCCTGGCGCTAAAACCATTGAAGGCGAGCTCGAAGAGGCTTTGTTCCATGCCGGTGCTGTACCTGCGGCTGATCGGAACAAACCAAGGCAATACGAATGGGCACGATCCGCCCGAACCGACAAGGGAGTGAGTGCGGTGGGACAAGTGGTTTCTGGTCGCTTCTATGTTGATCCGCCTGGATTTGTGGAACGACTCAATTCGAATCTACCTGATCAGATTCGAGTGTTTGGATACAAGCGTGTTGCGCCGTCGTTTAGCTCCAAGAAGTTCTGCGATCGAAGGAGGTATGTGTATCTAATTCCAGTTTTTGCTCTGGATCCTTGCTCACATAGTGAAGCTGAGATGGTTAGAACGGATTCAGGTTATGAATATGTCAAATGTGTTGAGTGTTCTGAGAAAGGCTATAAGATTCGACTTGGTGTTATGGGCAAAGACCCTAGTGATGATACTAAATCATTGGAGATTCAGTCAGACATTTCGTCGAGCAACTGTGATGCATTAGGAACTGATGTCAAGTGTGAAGCTTTGAGCTCTAGTGTACCTAATGGAGATAATAACCTAAACTCAGAATTACCAGATGGAGCTGATGCTTCTGCTTGCGTTAAGACAGAAGAAAACCCTGATCCAAGCTCTAAAACAGAGCATATGCAAGACGAGTCGGATACTTTGGCTAAGGGAGAGATGAACAATGGGGAGGGAACTAAAAGCGAGAGCAAGTTCTGTTACGGGGACAAGGAAAAGGAGAGGTTTAATAGAATTCTAAGCTATTATGTTGGTTCACATAACTTTCACAACTTCACCACCAGAACAAAAGCAGTAGACCCAGCTGCGAATCGTTACATTCTCTCCTTTGATGCAAACACGGTTATTAATCTTCACGGAAAAGACTTTGTCAAGTGTGAAGTTGTTGGACAGAGCTTCATGCTTCATCAGATCCGGAAAATGATCGGACTTGCTGTTGCAGTCATGAGGAACTATGCACCTGAATCAATGATCCAAAATGCTTTCAAGAAGTGAGCTTTTTGTTTCTTACTATTGCCTGAATATAAAGTTGTTTTGAGGTTTATTATTTGTATTGATAATGGAATTCGTAACTCTTTACCAGGGATGTGAGAATTAATGTACCGATGGCGCCAGAAGTTGGATTATACCTTGATGAATGCTTCTTCACGTCTTATAACAAAAAATTTAAAGGCAGTCATGAGGAGGTGTCTATGGAAGCATACAAGGAAGTAGCTGAAGAATTCAAATGGAAGCATGTTTACTCTCATATTGGCTCTGCAGAAGAAAAAGGTGGAATTGTGGCGATTTGGTTGCATTCCTTGAATGAAAGAAACTATCCTGACCTACGACGCAATGAATACAATCCGGATCAAGTCATTGTCTATAAGAAGATTGGTGAAACCTCTGAAGAAAAGACTCCCGAAGAGAAGAAAGAGAATTCCAATGGCGCCGCAGTTGTCGTTGATAAGGTAATTGTTGAAACCCTCGAAGGGCAGAAAATTACAGTGGAAGAGAATACTACCGGGTGAAGCCGTTTTTGGCTACTGCGAATCACTGGATTCAGGACAATGCATTGAGCTTAAACGACAGGTCCAAACCGGACAGGATAGCGAGATGAGTAACTTGACAACTTCGTGCGTCGTTTTGAATTTAATATTTCGACTTTGTTTCTGTCCTTGAGTTATGCCTCTCATGACTAACTAGGGTGGAAACTGAACTCATATGTTACTGATGTGATGTGACCTTAATCTTCAAATTTTTGTCTTATTATGTTACTGAATAAGGATGTGTTTTGACTATTGTTTAACTGTTTTTAACCTACACATTCAGACTCACTATTTCGAGTCTAAATCGTAACTTCTCCAACTTTTTCAAGCTGATTTAACTTCAAAATCGTCGAACTTCACAAGTATGCAACAATAGCATCACTGAAACCAAGGATTCAGTCTTGGGTAAAGTCTCAAGGCAAAGCAGGCACTGTTGATTGTATGATGTAACGAGCACTAAGCCGATTTCACGATTAGAAAATTCCCAGAACTCAGATGAAAATCACACAACCCAAATGGGAACAAGGATAATTAGGACACAGTAATGGTAACTGGTAATTTTACACAACCGAAATCTGAGTCAACAACAATAAAGCTCAATAAACAGACCACAGCATACGGCGAAGCTTCCTCCGACTCTCGGCGCATTCATTCCTTCGATTAAGTGAAATGCGGATCGCTCCCATGGCGAAGGCACCGCCGATATCATCGAGGATTCGATCGGGACATGGTTCTCTCGAATTTTCTTGAGTTCCCATTGATTTCGCTTCCGTCTACAATTTTGTTTGGCAGGAGAAGAAGAACACACAACCCTAATATTTTATTGGAAAAGTACCACTGGAACGTGTTCTTCACGGTTTTACGATATTGAAAGCCCAGCTACGCCCGTTTCTGAAAATAAGCTCATCTCGTTTTAAAGCCCAAGTCATCTAATAATCTTATCTCTTTTCTCCACGTCACAATGCCACGTCACACAGACAGTATCAAAAACCAACCAATCACAGCGCGTCTCTACAGATAACTCATTTCTATGGAGTTTGCTTTTAGAGCCATCCATTGTTCTATCTCTCTGTCTCACCACATAAATCTCATAAACCTCACAATTTCAATCGACCAAAGATAAACAAACGAAAAAAAAAAAAAATCTTTCACTCTAAAGAATCTTCATTATGGCCTCAGTAACCTCAGCCACAGTCGCAATCCCATCTTTCACCGGCCTTAAAGCCGCAACCATCAAATCCTCCACCACCGTCAGAATCCAAACGGCTGCTGCTGCATCACCGAAGCTCACCGTAAAGTCATCTCTAAAAGACTTCGGAGTTGTGGCCGTGGCGGCTGCAGCTTCAATTGCTTTGGCCGGAAACGCCATGGCAATTGAAATTCTCTTGGGAGGAGGAGATGGGTCGTTAGCTTTTATCCCTAACGACTTCTCTGTAGCGAAAGGAGAGAAGATTGTGTTCAAGAACAATGCTGGATTCCCACACAATGTTGTGTTCAATGAAGACGAGATCCCCAGTGGCGTCGACGTGAGCAAGATCTCGATGGACGAGGCAGATCTACTCAATGCAGCGGGAGAGACGTACGAGGTTGCTTTGACTGAGCCTGGGACTTACAGCTTCTATTGTGTGCCGCATCAGGGTGCTGGTATGGTCGGTAAAGTCACCGTTAATTAAAATGTTTGTGTGAGTAAGTGAGAGAGTCTCGGATTCAAACAGAGGCTATTCTTTCACATTCTTACATTACTTAAAGTCTCTTGTAATTCTAAAGTGTTAATCCAATGGACCGTGATTGTTGCAATGTGACTGGTTCCATAAATAGTATTTATTTATTTATATAATCTATATGTAAATTTTCGTCTCGCCCAAATTTTTTTTAGAATATGTAGTAAAAAAATGTTAGAATAAGCATTTTTTTAGAGTTATATGGGTCGGTCGACTCATTAGAAGTATAGAGTAGGACTAATGGAATATGGTCACAAAAGTGCTAAAATTAATTTTCCGGAGTTCACCAAAATATCCTTATGTATTTGCGCAAAATTGCTTGATGAAACAGTGTAGCATCTGGTAAAATAGCTTGTTTTAATGAAATAGCAGTCATATACTATGAATAAATGTGTACGACAAGATATTTTCTGATTGAGTAATGTGATATCGGTAGAATAACATATTATTTGTTTAAAATATATGCAAAAGTGTTAATGACTTGACTCTAAAATTGTAATCAACCATGCACAAAGTTATTTAACTTGCAAATAAATCAAAGTCATTCACCCATTTAATGAAAACGGTAAGGTTGGTTAGTGCAAAAATATCCTTTTTTATGTAAGTCAAGTTGTGGAGTTCTTGGTACATAACCTCTCTATATCCATGACCAATCAAGCCATAACACATGAATCTAGTTATAGCAATTAGCAAGTATAAAGATATATGAAAATGAAATTAATAGTAAGTTGTACGTATATAAAGTATAAACCAAACTACAAGTACAATTACAACATGTAAGAATCCAATTATAACAGGTATATAAAATTTTTATCGTGTATAAAGTTATCAACTAGTTAAAACATGTATAAACTGAAACACATGTAAACCCAGCTGCGACATGTATAAAACTAACGACAGTATGCGTAAAACGAGTTACAATAAATACAAACTCGACTACATTAATAGGTATTAATCTTACTACGCTATTTATAAACCAAATTATAGCATATATAATATAACTCCAACGACAACATGTAAAATTCACCTATTGCTTGTCTAAACCCAGCATTTTTGTAGCCGGATAATCTGCGAACAGAATTTGAGATTAATAACTTAATTACCCTTTGGGAATTATATTCCAGAGAGTAAACCCTTTTACAATATATTAAAGTAGCAATAACATGTTACACAATGTAAAAAAGTAGATAAATCAAGCATCTCAACTCTTATCTTTAGCTATCAGCTTCTCAGCTGTCTCATTGATCGCTAGCTTACGGCGTCTCCGAGTTCATTTCAAGTCCGGTCCGTGGCATAAATCAAGCCACATAACCTAAGATTTAGGGTCTGATCATATTGATTTAATTTTTTATTATTTTTAATTCTGACTTTGGTGGGTTATGCAAGATGTATCATATTTAGTGTATAAGAGATATGAATCCTTGTATTTCAAATAATAATCATATTTCTTTTGGGATATGCTTATGCGTAAAAGATTATATTTTTTTACCAACAATTTTTTGGGCTATGCAAGAAAAATTATAGTTACCAAGTAGTTTATTTTTTTGTGTAGTTTTAATGTTTTATGTTGTTATGTCGTTATTGTAGAGTAGAACCTCTGTTGTTTTTGAAAAAGGTTGATCTAATGACTGGAAAAGTTTTTTAATCTTGCTTAGACCATCGATATCATTCGACCGGTTCTGGTTTAGTTACTAAACAGATGCATTTAACCACGAAGCAAATGACTAGTGACGTTCAAAAGTTAAGCACCAAAAAAATTAGTGGCCCATTGAAGTGATTGGGTCAATAAGCCCACCACAATATGCCACAAATTTTCAGGAAAAGTGTACAGATATTCGTTTGCTCTCCAGTTTGGTAAACATGTCATTCTTTCGCAACATAAACATATGAAATCTTTTGGTACAACAATGAGTATTTGTGGAAATTTCCACAAAACAGAAACAAATATAAGAGTTTTTCCTTTTTAAAAAAAATTAGAGAATGTAACATTACTTTGAAAAAAGGAGTTTAATTAGTACCTACAAAAGTATCTGATTAACTGCGAAAAAGAATTGAGTAGAGTGGGGAAATAGAAAAAAGAGAATTCAGAGTTGAGAGATCCAAAGCCAAAGGTAAGAAAACGTCAAAGAGAAGGAGCCAGATCAACGAGTCATATGAGTCGGACTTTTGTAAGCAAATTCGAAAATCTCTTTATACAAAAGAAGCTTCCACGTGATTTCCACTTCTCTGGTCAGTACTTCTCACTCAGGTCTGTCCATTCAATTCATCAATTGTTTCTTTCTTTTTCTTTCTGGTATATTAGTTTTACTTTTGTTTTTCTTATTTCCAATTTTGTTTTAGTTCTAAATTTCAAATTCTACTAACTTTTTTTATTTATTTATAAAACCAAGTTCTACTGACTTGCTTGAACAATTTTCTTTCCATAAAGACATTTTGGAGTTTAGAATCTCAATGTCATGAATTTTGTAGAAAAATATTGTTGGTCTGGTCAATGGCTCAATGCTATATAAGTGCGGTATAAACTGGCCGTGTAAAATGCATCGGCAATAATTTTATTCTTAACTTGAATTAACCAGGTAAATATTAGGATACAAATAATATGTAAAGCCTGTTTAAACTACAAAATTTAGAGTTGAATAAAAATACATTTTTTGCTGTTGCTGTAAATTCTCTTGCCATACCGCATACCGCATACGGCAGACCCTTTAAGGCTTTAAGAAAAGGGAAAGAAGAATAGAAATTTAATTGGCAGGGTAAAAAATAAATAATCAAAAGGATAGAATTCAATTAACCACTGTATTATTTTTTTCTTCATTTTGGATTTTAATTAAATTTGGTTTCAATTGGTATAAACCTTTAAGGAAATAAAAATCAATTGGGGGTCATTGTTTTCTTTTAATTCCTAAATTGGGATGTAATTTATTTTTGTGTTTATATCTTTATATCAGTTTGGAAATCTGTTTTTCTTTGTTGTGCACAACAATTTGGATTTAATATTTTTTAAGGAGTCTAATACATTCTCTCAGTATATTAAAAACTATATTTTCAGTCATACATCTGGAAACTGGAAAGAGGTGAAAGAGGCGTAAACCTCGACGACTTCTCTGTCTCTCCCTCACTTCTTCCTCTCTTAACGAAATGGACTCTGTAACACTCTTCATCACCGGCGCTCTCGTCGCCGTCGGTATCTACTGGTTCCTCTGCGTCCTCGGTCCAGCAGAACGAAATGGAAAACGAGCCGTCGATCTAACCGGTGGCTCAATCTCCGCCGAGAAATTACACGACAACTACAAACAGTACCGGTCTTTCTTCCGCCGTCCAAAAGAAATCGAAACCGCCGAGAAAGTTCCAGATTTCGTCGACACTTTCTACAATCTCGTCACCGATATCTACGAGTGGGGATGGGGACAATCCTTCCACTTCTCTCCTTCAATCCCTGGAAAATCTCACAAAGACGCCACGCGCCTCCACGAAGAGATGGCCGTAGATCTGATCCAAGTCAAACCTGGTCAAAAGATCCTAGATGTCGGATGCGGCGTTGGTGGTCCGATGCGAGCGGTTGCATCTCACTCGCGAGCTAACGTCGTGGGGATTACGATAAACGAGTATCAGGTGAACAGAGCTCGTCTCCACAACAAAAAAGCTGGACTCGACGCGCTTTGTGAGGTCGTGTGTGGTAACTTCCTTCAAATGCCGTTCAATGATAACAGTTTCGATGGCGCGTATTCAATCGAAGCGACTTGTCACGCGCCGAAGCTAGAAGAAGTGTACGCTGAGATCTACAGGGTACTAAAACCAGGATCTATGTATGTATCGTATGAGTGGGTTACGACGGAGAAATTTAAGCCGGAGGATGATGAACACGTGGAGGTCATCCAACGGATCGAGAGAGGTGATGCGCTTCCTGGGCTTAGAGCTTACTTGGATATTGCTGAGACGGCGAGGAAAGTTGGGTTTGAGATTGTGAAAGAGAAAGATCTGGCGGCTCCACCGGCTCAGCCGTGGTGGACTCGGCTTAAGATGGGTCGGCTTGCTTATTGGAGAAATCACATCGTGGTTCAAATTCTATCTGTTGTTAGAGTTGCACCTAAAGGAACCGTTGATGTTCACGAGATGTTGTTTAAGACCGCTGATTATTTAACCAGAGGAGGTGAGACCGGAATATTCTCTCCGATGCATATGATTCTCTGCAGAAAACCGGAATCTTCATCGCCGGCGGAGAGTTCTTGAGAAACAAAAAAAAAACAAAAAGGTAGAAAACCTCTCCGCCGTATGGAGAATTGTCTTCAGATCTCAAATTTGTTTTTGTTTTTCTTAAATTTGATTAAATCAACTTTAGGGTTAATGTACTCTTTTGTGCTGAATTTAAGTTTGGTTTATGTTTTAAGTATTATTTAATCTCTCTGGCTCTAGATTTCTCCACCGGAAGCGTCGTGCCGCCGGCGAGACATTAACATTTTTCAATTGTTTAAAATCAATTAAGAAGGGCAAGTTAGTAAATTGAAAATGTACTTAGGTGTTGACACCGGACAGCCTGAGAATGTAGTTGATTACTGAGTACTGACTGACTGATGTGAGTGTCTGATTTTTGTTTAACGGTTTCTGGCTTAGAAAATTAATTTTGATTAATTAATTTAATGAAAATTAATGTCGCGACAAGAAATCAAAAGACACTTTTCAGGTTTACAGTTTGTCGCATGGGAGTTAGTGGTGGGAAAGCGGAGACGCGCGCGTGGTCGCATGCTCTCAGAATATTTTGAATTACTTGAACGTATATATTTTATTTTATTTTTTAAAAAGATATATACGTTTTGCTTAAACTAAAAAATAAAATCACGTGATTCTTTTGAGTTTCATTAGATCTGTTGAAAATATAAGACATTTCCAATAGTGAGATTCTGGTGAGTCTTAATGTGATGCTCTAAGAAGACGTTTTCCCTTTTGTTTCCCCAATTTGGGCCAATTCATTACATAGTGCATAGATTTAGTGTTTGACGCATTTTTTAACGTGTGACAGATAGTCATGATCTTATGATTCTTATCCCAGATCGTGATGATTCACTTTGAAAATGACATGGAGAGATGTACAAATAAAATTTCAAATGTCATTGTCTTATCTAATAGCTAGGTCTTTTTTGGCATGATCTCCACTTTGGTAATTTGATATTTGGTTATAAAGAGAGGTGGTCAGGACTCATTTTCAATTCAACAAAATCGCAAATTACATCAGCAAATTTATTTTTGAAATACTCCGAAGTGAGAAAATGAGTATAGCGGCATTTGAATGACGGCAAACTGATGTTGCTGATGAACCGAGAAAACTGGGAGTCCGATTTCAAGTAAGTTTTAAAAGAATCAAACCTCTTAATGGCTAAATTTTCGGCATCAATATATATATATATATATATATGCATATTTCTGATGAGTTTTTTCTGGCTTCGAGTGATTAAAAAGAATATAATACCTGCGGCTTGGGATGCTGATGGCCAAATATTGGGAGCTTGGTTTGAAGATAAAGATAACAACGTAGGGACATGGTGTGCTTGTTCTAAAAACGGCCGAGTTTCATTTCTTGTGGAGACAGCTTCAACGAATTTTAAGACATCATCAGTTACTCGCTCCGAGATTCTTCCTGTTGAGTTCTTGAAGGTATGATTAATCTGTTATGTCTTTTTTTGTTCCTTTTCTTTTTGATTTAAAACTACCTGGATCTCTTTGAGCACGTGATTAAAATACTTTTGATTACAGGGTAATATGAGTCCAGAGGAGTTTGCAAACTTCGTGGCTAAAATTGAAGAGGAACGTAAGGATGATCATGTTCAAGGCATAGTTTATGACCTAATTGTGGCAGACATAACTTCAAAGTCAATGTTTTACATCGGAAAAAATTCGCCAAAGGATTCACATGTGGAGATAATAGAAGTTGATAATGGTGTGCATACCCTTTCTACAGACGACGGACTCCATTCCGACACCTGCTGACTAATTTAATTAGTAGAAGAATTTATTTTTTCTTAGTAGAAAAATCTTGTAACAGAGTTAAGGATATTCCATTTGCAAATCTTTTCATTTAGAAATGCTTTTTTCCCCACTTAAATCAAACCTTCTTTTTTTTTCTTATTATGCAGGATTTACGCCTGAAAGACCTTTTTATTGAGATGATTGGTGAATTTGGAAACAAACAACTACCGCCATTAATGAGATTCCTTCGAAGTTTATGTATGATCCAGAAGCGTTTTCCGAATTTCATGAGGATGAGTTTCCTGGAGATATGAAAAACGTAAGAAAATTAATTAAGCATTGATCTACGGTTTTTATGATTCTTACCAGCATTAATCTTTCTTTTTCGATTCAGAATAAAATGGATAACTGTGGAACAACAAGTACGATAGCTTTGGTGGTGAAACCCAGTCGGGAAGTAATGTTCTATGAGAGTTACTTGGAGGATGGTGAAGTGGAAAGACCACGACTTCACTTTCAACATGCAGTACGTACAATGAAAAGATCACCGTGGCTAATACCAATATTATATCTATAATAATTGATGCCGTATAATAATCTTACCTTGTCGATTCAGGGAAAACCTATTTTTATTTTACTCTAAGTTAAACAATTTATATGCTTCAAATCAATGCTTCAAATCAATAAATAAATAAAACTTGATTTTCTGAAACTTTCATGTGGCCACTAATTACACTTCAATTTATATTTTCCATCTATTCAATTATTGAGAACTATTTTTTCATAGTTTCTCTTTGACTAATTTGCTTTGACCTTAATTCTTGTATTTCGCAAGTTGGATCCCATCGCATTTCTGTTAATGACTCTCTAGCATATGCTTTCCGACAACTTCTCTTAATTTGTCCAAACATTAATTAGTGTGCTGTGCTTTGGTGACTTGTTTGGCAAGAAACAAGCTTTGTTAACATACATACACATGTGTCTAACTAATCCTAATTTCTACGGAATTTTATTTTAAACTAACCAATAATTAACCAACATTATGTTAATTATTTTATCAGTAATTATATATGGATGAGTTTACATATTTAACATGGATAACATAATCACATGATGTTAAACCTATACCTATAAAATCGTGACTACTACGTTCAAGCTGTGTTGAAGTTGATAGATCTGAAGAAAGCAAAGGGGATAGATTCAATACCAGAGACGAGAGTTGTTATGCGAAGACGCTTGGTCTTGTGTTGCCTGATGAGTGCGGAGTTGTGATTGTAGATGACACTCAGACCCGCCCTAACCTAAAGTCCAACAAGCAAGGGTTTTAGCCACTAAAATAATAGACTAAAATAAAAGGATATCAAATCAGATAAAAATATATATATAGACCAAAATTTTTTTTTTTGCTTTAGGTGGTATATCTTATTGGGCCGGCCCTGATGACACTAGTCATGTTTGGCCTGATCATCACAAGAGAAACCATAAAGTGGAGTCCAAATCTTACGCAGAGGAGAAGAGAGACGAAAGTCAGAATGAGGGATCTTTGCAGAATGTTTTGAAAGTCCTCAAGGGAGTTCACCAGGATTCTTCAGCGGTGGAGTTGAGAAACTAGATTCAAAGGACGTGAGGCTGTTGCTACAGGACTAATTTGAATCTATTTTCTGAATACATCCAACTACCAATTTATGGTAGACAAAAAAACAATGTATATATAGTCCAGTGTCCAAAAGACTAAAAAAAAAAAAACGTTTTGATTTATTCACATTGAACTATTTCTGTCGTTTGGATGCATTCACAAAATTAAGACTTAGTACGTAGTAACGAGTATCATCGTGGTGGACACGATATTCCAACACAAACAACAAATATATATTGGAATAGTAACGAAGAAAATTCAATTAAGTAGTTTTAACTCGAAGTAGTTTTGGTCGATCCATGGTTCTTCTCTTCCACAAGTTAACTTCACTCTTCGGACACAGATTCAAACCCTCTGACTGAGTCACAGGTATCATCACAGAATACGGAATCATTACATCGTCGTCATCGGAATAGTTACCTCGGCGATGATCCGATTGAGATTCTTCACGCTTCATCTGGACCGTCCAGTCGAATCCACCAAGAGCTTCTCTGCTGCTGGCGAATTTCTTCATTTTACCCAACGAAGGCGCCGCCACAGCCTCCACCGTCACGACCGGATGTTCGCTCGCTGTGGAGTTTGATTTTCTTGACGGATTCCTTCCCGTAGAAAAGAGACGCTTAAGTTTCGAAAAGGTTCCTTTGTCTTCTTCTTTAATAAGAGAAGACGATAAAGACGACGTCGTTATGAGATTCTTAGGTGCTCTGTTTTTTTTCTCCGGACATTTAGGCTTAGCGAGTTTGATCTGACCCATGCAGGAGACTTTTGGGGAAGTGGGTTCGGCAAAAACGACGTGGTTATTGGTTCTCCTCTTAACTCGAGCCGTCGTTGAAACCAACGGACTAGAGAAGAAAAGTCCTCTGTTCGCCGTCGAAGAAGTACGGTGATGACGGTAATCTCTTGCTGGACTAAACGGCGCCGCACTGTGACCAATTGACAACGCTTTTTGAAGCATTTTCGAGAGTTTCGTGGACTCAAAAGCCTTTTCCATTTATTCTTAAAGTTGTAAACAGAGATTCTTGGTTTTATATGTTCTGTTGTGTCTGAAACTTCTAAGAAAGTGAGGATAAAAGAGAAAACAAGATTGAAATTGTCAACGGTGATTGCATCACGGAGGGATTTTTGGTCAAAGCTGAGCTAAATCAGAGAAGACTTATGTCATTACTAATTAGTTTATTATACATTTATACAGTTTTGACTTAAACCGGAGAAGGCATTTATGTCTTATACGGCCAACTTTGTTCCGGTTAACAAAATTAAATGCTGAATTGTAATGTTGGTTTACAGTTTTCCTTATATTTTAGGTTGTCTTCGTCTTTTACGCGGATTAGTTTTAATTGTTTATTTGACTTTTAGTCCCACATGTGTTGTATATATTGGATGATAAGCCACCTGATTTTTATGCTTAATTGTGTGGGATTAATTTAATATAACAATTAGTCCATGAACAGCTGGTAAACCGATAACTAATTGGATTGAAAGCGACGTATAAAGTGAACACTTGTCCTTTTTGGCTTTTGGTCAATAAACGACAAAGGCGGTAATAGGTCATAGACTCGCAATCCTCACGTAACGTTTCCAAAATTTGTCAATTTATTTCATTTGTCTTTTAAACTTTGAGAACCACTTCCTCTTCTTAGTCTTCCCTTGTTAAATGCTGTTTACATTTTTTTTCCTCATAGTATATTTACATGTACACACACTTTAAAGCGAAGGATCCAATTTCATTTTGTTTAATTCAAACTATTTATTTTGCATACTTTCTTTTACGAAAGACTATAGATTTTAGGGGGAATTTCTGAAAAGAAGATAAAATATGGGAGTTGAAACATAATTCCAGACCATTTCTCTCCTCGTTATAAAAATTTATGAAATAATATACATGATGCGAACCGCAAAGAATAGTACCAAAACATAGTAGTAGCCAGGGCACCTAAATGACAATTTAGTTATGACTATGATTGATAAAAGAGAACTTAGACGGTTAAATAGTATCATAATATATATATATATATATATATATAAATAATTATTGTAAAAAAGAAAAATTTAACCATATTTTGTCAACCTTGTAACTAAAAGGCAAACATGTAGAAAGGAAATCTACAAACGAAATAACAGATTCCCAAATTCTAGTTCTCGGAAGTCGTAATCAAAGAATCAGTGCTACCATTGACATATCGGAGGATTTAAGTAATGCTAAGAAAAAAACACTCAAGAGAATAGTAATTTTGACCCAAAAAAAAGAAAGAAAAGAAAAGGACATATCAAGATGCTATCAATCAACTAGATATGTGAACTCATTGCTGTCTAACCTCTGTCTTGAACAGTTTTATATGTCTGGTGCGAAATCATAGCTTATACACTTTTTGTCATGTGGTGTTCCCAAGAGTTGATCGATTATGTTTCATCCCTTTGGGCTTAATAGGCAAAGCATTTAGGATTTATCAAGATGTTCACATTGATACCAGAAAAGTTGCATTTCCAGAGAACGAAAAAGATATGATCTGATATATAAAGAAGAAAAAGAGTACATGGTACAGTAATACTTGTTGATGCAACTTAACGAGTGTTGTGCCCAAAACGAAGTTACAATCTGATTGACAATAAAATTGCTTTATAACATCCTTAAACATTCTTGAGAAAAAAAGTTTCTTCTTTGATGCTTGAAAGGTTCCTACAATGGCCAAGCAACGAGTCCCTTCTGAATCATCTTCTCCACCAACTCTTCATGCTTCTTCAATTGCCCAGCTTTTCTTAGCTGAGCAAGAACCATCTCATATAAAGACAAGCTCGGTGTCAAACACTTCTCTTCAACCATTTCTCTAAAGAACTTGTACGCGTTATTCCAATGTCCCGTCCCACAAAACATTGTAACCAAAAGCCTATAAGTATTCACATTCGGTTCAACTTCTTTCTCATCCATCTCCTTCTTCATCTTCAAAACCATATCAGTAGATTTCGACCCAACAAATATCCTCATCAGTATATTATAAGTTACTGTATTCGCCTCACACTTTGCTTCCATCATCTTCGAATACATCCTATGCGCGCCATTCACGTCTCTCTTCTTCTCAATATACCTAAATATCGTATTGAAAGTCGAAGCATTCATATCACACTTTTTCTTAATCATCGTGTTCAAAACCTTGACCGCATTTTCCAGATTCTCGTCTCTGCAATATGTCTCAATGAGGAAGTTATAAGTAATAGTGTCAGGCTCACATCCTAGCTTCTTCATCTGGTTATAAACCTGCAAAACCTTCTCGGTTCTTCCCGCTTTCACATGAACCCTCATCAAGTTATTGAAAGTAATTGCATTTGGAGCACAACCCGAATCTATCATAACCGCAAAAACATCATGCGCACGGCTGATTTGCCCACATCTACACAACGCATCAATCACAATGCTGTAAGTATACACATTTGGTTCAATTCCAGCCAATTGCATCTCCTTGAACACCCTCTCTGCCTCTGAGATTTCACCAGCTCGGCACCATCCACGAACCAAATTGGTATAAACTATAACATCTGACTCGAATCTATCCTTCAAGCTATCGAAAAACGACTGAGCTTCATTAGCTCTTCTCTTCCTAGAAAGGATACTAATAACTACCGAAAACGCGATTTTATCAGGAACGCATCCGTAATCTTCCATACGATTAAAGCAATGTACAGCCTCTGAAGCTAATCCAGCTCTAACATAACGTCTAATCAAAATCGTGAAGGTATCAATCGAAATCTCAACGTTTCTCGATTTCATGAGATCAATCAAGTGCCAAGCTAAGTCGAAATTTCTAACCTTTCCGGCAAGATCGATCATTTCGTTGTAAGGATGAGGCGATTTCTGGTCGTATTCGTCTCGTGAAGTAGCCCAATTGAAGAAAGCTAGCGATTGGAGAAGAGGGATTCCATGGCGGCCGCCGCCGCACTTCTCTATCACGAATTGGACGAGGAAGGGAGAGGTTGGAGAAGAATAGGCGGCGGAAATTTGGGAGAAATCGAGGGAGAGGGAAGGGAGAGTGAAGCTAGGGTTTAAGACGGTGTCGTTGGGGTTAGCAGGGTTTTTGCGGTAGTGATCTTTGATGATTGAATGCAAATTTTCTACGGTCTGTGTATCTTCTGGAGATAACACAGGTGAGACGGGGACAGAGACGGCGGCGGCGGCGGCGGATTCTTCGTTTTCATGGTCATGAAGTAGAGAAGTTGTGGAGGTGGATAAGGGTTTAGGTAAAAGAGGAGAAATGAAGGAAAGGGTTTGAGAAAGACGGAGTTTTGATCGTATTAACGCCATTGATGGGAGATTTAGTCACTCTGTCGACCGGAGCAGAGTGGAGTGAAGGAGGAAGTTCACTTTTTTGCGTACGAATTATAAAAAGGTCAAATTTACTTTGCTTCCAAACGTAAGCCGAAACGGTGTTATTTTAGTGTATATATAGATATATATATATATTCCCTATTAGTTTTTTTCAATTCATAAATTTGAAGCTACTACCATAGTCCATAGTTATGTGGTATATGATCGATTTATTTATATTGTAAGTCTTTACTCTTTGGGACGAATCGAATATTAAACAGGAAATTCGATCATAGCTCTACCTTTGATTCATTCAAAAGGCATACTATACACATATCTATGATATGATAATTCAAAGGTATTTAGACATCATATAGCTCCAAAAGGAGATAATAATCATCGCCTCAGGCTTACTTATTATAACAAATCATAGGAGTCAACCAAATGGTTCATTAGTGAGAAAAAGTCTCTTTTGATACTTTCATATAGTTATCATATTTTTCTCGAATAATATTAATCTTATTATGTAATCTATATATTGCCTGTCAAATTTAAATATTAAACGGCAAAAGGTATGTCAAGTGAGAAAATGATGAAAATTTACTAATTTTCTCTGATATAAGATTAGTGGACAGGCACAAACATTTAAAGACATAGTCGTTTATACGTATTATATGATGTCGGACCACCTTTTGGAGCTAAGATCATGTGAGTCATTTGGATGATGCTAATTGTTACGTTTTAGTCATTTATTTTGAGGAACATATGCAGATTGACCATGCCAATTTTCTGAGTCGTAATTGTGAAGAAAAAAGTATTCTTTTATTATAAAAATAAACATATGATGATAGTTTCAAACTTAGGTTATTGGATACGATTTTTTTTTAAATCAAGATAAGTCTTAATAGAAATCCTAATGACGTGTAGTTTTATGTCTAATTAAAAAGAACGACTCCTTCTAAAGCTTAATTCGTGTCTAACCTTCATCCTAATCCGATCGGCTATGGTAATTTCACATGACATTCCCTTCAGAAGTCCTAACAACACACGCTTATGCTGTCTTCTCCATCTAATTCCCACTCAGAGTAGTATTTAATCCTACTCCTAATCCTACCTTAATTCTATGATATTTTATAACCCTTTTGTTGTTTATCCTTAATCATTTACTCCAAAACATACGGAAAAAAGCAGAACTCAATCAGTAAAAAACCAAAAACAGAAATAGAAAAACTGGGTTCTTATCAAATATTACCGTCGACGCCGGAGAATGAGAGGAAAACGGAGGAGTACGTCTCGTTAAAGAATCTGATTCCGTTCTGTTATCCAGCTGGGACACAGACGCCTCCGTTCGAGCATATGCCAAAGCCCTTTAAATTCAATTGCGTTAAGGTTAAAGAGCCTCTTTTTGATCCAGAGACTTCCAAACGTATTTATTGGCGGGAAGTGTCTTTTGCTGATGATGATCAAGGTAACGACCACGATCATGGATGTTTGTTTTTCCTGAAGACAAGCATTCGAAGAACGATCGATAAGTGTTTTGGTCCTCTTTGTGGACTACCCAAGTACGACGAGCTTGGTTAATGTACATGTCAATATTGATTGAAAGAGTAATTTTTTTTTCTTGTGGAGATTGAGATCGGAACTCAAACTTGGGTTTCTTGTTGGGGATGAAACTGAATTTCAAGTGTGCTATATACTATGGTTTTTTTAATGACTCTTTTGATTTTATTATAACAATTATATGGATCTGTTACTTTGAACTTTGAAGTTGGAAGCACGCACGTCTAAAGATTGTGTTTTGTGGTGTTGTTCTCCATGATCAAGACGATTTCAGTTTTGTGATTCAGGCTTAGATAGGCCTATAAAGCCATATGAGTAAGCCCATTAGATTAAGCCTAATAAGCCCAATCTGTTTCAGGATTGAATAATTTTTTCCGTGAAATATAAAGGGTTTAGTAATGGTAAAACGCATATATTTTAATCTTTTATTATCTAATACAAACCACAACTAACATTTTAGAGGATAAAAAAAAATTATGAAGCTATCCAATTTCGATCAGAACTGAAAATTTTATACTAACAGATAATATTTTTTAAATTTTCTAAAAATAATATAATAAGAAAAACATAATTTATTTAAAGAAAAAAATGTAGTATTATTTTAAAGAAAAAAATAGAGAAATGTAATTTGTGTTACGTCAAGGATGATACTTTAGTTTGTAGAGAAATTATGTATTAATCAACAATCGCCCATTGGTTTTACCTTCGGGTGTAAAACATTGTGCTGCCTGAAACCAATTTGCAATTGAATGACGAAATAATCCGTATCTATAAACCACCGACCGGTGTTTGACCATTACGTATCAAAGGATATAAATGTCATTTCCCTTAAATTTGCATTAGAACAACAGAGATAGCCATTAAGGAAAGAGTTTGACCCAAAAAAAAAGAAGAGAAGAATCCTCGTAAGGAAGCAAAATTATAAGTTGGAAATAAATTTGATCTTTTTTTTTTGTTTTTCTCTGCATCTCATTTCAGGGGTTTGGGATTCATCTTTTCGATCGATTAATATCTCTCTTCGTGTATTGGGTTGGTTGATGGGGAAACTGAGACACTCGCGATTTCAGGGAAGAAAATGGTCGACATTGATGCTGCTTCTGTTTATGCTATTCATGTTAACGATTGTTCTCTTAATGCTTTTGGCTTTTGGGGTTTTCTCTCTTCCAATTGACAACGATGAATCTTCTCCTATTGATCTCTCTTATTTCCGACGAGCTGCTACTGAGAGGTGAGCTTGCATGAACTCTGTCCAATTCTTGATCTGCCTTTTTTTCTAATTGGAATATTTGATTAAATTTGTTTCGTTTTTTTTTTTATTATTTATTTCTGAATTCAGAAGTGAAGGACTTGGGAGGAGAGGAGACCAGTGGACTGAAGTGCTTTCTTGGGAACCAAGAGCTTTCGTCTACCACAATTTCTTGGTTAGTATTCTCAATTCAACAGATTTATTATTCGATTAATTGAAGATTTTAGCAATGATTGTTTACAGTTATATTGAATATTCCTATGTCTTTAAATTAAATTTCCTTGTTCAAGCTTTTTTGTTTGTTTGGGTTTTAGTTTGATCCTTGTCAGTTAATTTTAAATTGATGCATGTTTGAACCAAAAATCAAATCTTGAATATTAGTTATTTAATTATTCACTTTGACTAGTCGAAGGAAGAATGTGAATATCTAATCAGTCTTGCCAAACCACATATGGTGAAGTCAACTGTTGTTGATAGCCAAACCGGCAAGAGCAAAGATAGCAGGTGAGGTTCCATGATGCTTCATGTCTCATAAGATTCTATATTTTTTTTTTATAAAAAGAAGTCTTTGCTGTGGATTGTTGTGATGAATTGTGAAATGAAAAACACATTTCAGGGTTCGAACAAGCTCAGGGACTTTCCTTAGGAGAGGAAGGGACAAAATCATTAAGACCATTGAGAAAAGAATAGCAGATTATACCTTTATTCCAGCAGGTATCACAGACTTTTCAATGAACAATTTGCAGTTTTGGACTTTCATTATCTCTGAAATTTTAATCTCATATAGATGCATTTGTTATACTTCTAATATGTGTCAGAATGAGTTCATATGTTTTCATCTGCATGATGAATTTATGAATGTGCAGATCATGGTGAAGGACTTCAAGTTCTTCATTACGAAGAAGGGCAAAAGTATGAACCGCATTATGATTACTTTGTTGACGAGTTCAACACTAAGAATGGAGGTCAACGGATGGCTACAATGCTTATGTATCTGTAAGATTTTATTAACTCTTTTTTTTTTTTAAGGTGCCATTTTCTAGTATTTAACGATCTTGTCTTCAAAAACCTTATTCGATAGGTCAGATGTTGAAGAAGGCGGTGAAACAGTGTTTCCTGCTGCCAATATGAATTTTAGTTCTGTACCATGGTATAATGAGCTCTCTGAGTGTGCCAA
Source organism: Cardamine chenopodiifolia (assembly GCA_963922655.1). Classification (NCBI taxonomy): domain Eukaryota; kingdom Viridiplantae; phylum Streptophyta; class Magnoliopsida; order Brassicales; family Brassicaceae; genus Cardamine; species Cardamine chenopodiifolia. The sequence goes on along the minus strand of OZ000483.1, from coordinate 4,814,938 downwards.
AAAGGGACTTTCCGTAAAGCCAAGAATGGGCGATGCATTGCTGTTCTGGAGCATGAGGCCCGATGCTACACTAGATCCTTCAAGCTTGCATGGTAAACTAACTTCAGTTTTGAAAATCATTTGAAATACTTTTCTAGATCTTCTTTTTTTTTCCGATACCATTGAGTGTGCGGTTGCTAATATATGTCTTTGTTGATTCTAGGTGGATGTCCTGTGATTAGAGGGAACAAGTGGTCATCTACCAAATGGATGCATGTTGGCGAGTACAAAACCTAATGTTTGATTTGCTGGTAATCCATTCCTCCGAGTTTTCAAACAAGAAGTTTTGTCCATTATGATTATCTTTATCTCAGCAATAGAGTGGTTTAGGGATTTGAGGAATCATTTATCATCAGTGATCAAAATGTTGTAAACATCAACTAATATCTTTAATTCGACATAATTTTCTCTCCTAAAGCTTATGCACAAACACACATATGAACACAAACTGCGGGTTATATAAGTTGTTATCGATGCGCCTATAAGATAAAGTTCCGCATATTGTCTCTTGATTCTTATATTATCTTTTTTTTTTATTGGGCAGGACAATTTTACCGTTTCCTTTCATGGTGGATGAAATGTAATGTTGGAACCAAAAAGTTACAGAGGATGTTTGTTTTGTCCCTGCGGCTCAGTGCATTCTTTTTTTTGATGGGGTTCAAAGGTTTACATTAGACAATACCAAAAGATAGGGAATTTGTTATGAGTAATTTAGAATCGCTTACAGTGACTGTTGCTCATTGGTATACCATAAGGTCCTGTGTCTTTAAACAGAAGTTGTGAATTACTTAGTTTTGTCGTCTCCTAATTTTGTGATTAGAACAGAATCAAATTAAAGAATGTCATCTTAATGTGAAAGCAGTATTGTTGTATTACCCCCCCCCCCAAAAAAAAAAAAAACTATCAAATGGATCGACCATTCTTAGTTTGGTTTGTGTCATTAACTCATTTGTGGTGGTTATCAACAGCAGATAACAATATATTATGGGGTAGCCATAGTCGATATTCTCAAGTATATCCAACAGATTGCACCAACAGTAGCACTTAGATATAAAAGTGAAGGAAGAGATTATTACACAACAAAAAGGCATGATTCATCAGTTTGGAAGACAGACGCAGAAGGCTTATAAATAGCGTTTTGTACGAAGCTTTCCTACACAAACCTTTATTATACAAATGCAAAACAAAAGAAAAATCCCAAATTCACATTTCTCTGAGTTGTTTTTAAAAAAAAATCTTTTCACGCAATAATCCTGTTTTTCTTCTCCCGATACGGTTTAAGTTCCAAAGAAGATGAGAATGGAGCAACATAGATGTTGTTTAAAAGGCTTAGCTTGTGGAGTCGCGGCTGTAGAATTGATCAAGTGTTTTGGCCGGAATACGGTGAAGAAGCTCACGTGGGAAGATACGGAGCAGTGTCCAGGCCAAGTCAAGTGACTGGAAGATGTTTCTTGTATCGTATGCGCCTTGCATCACAAACTTCCTCTCAAATTTATCCAGAAACTCTAGATACAGCTACAAACACACAACCCAAGTTATTTTTGTGAGTAATTATCGTTGAGAGTATTTGGATATGAACATGAATATGATGAAGTCAGAGAGTGGTACCAGATCCTCAGAAGAAAGAGCTTCTTCTCCAACAACAGCTTTCATGGCTTGAACATCTTTCCCGATTGCATAGTTTGCGTATAGCTGAACGTAAAGATAATATTGTCAACTGGCTTGATACTATATTAATATGTGAGCTATTTTAGGCAAGTATGGTTCTATATAGGTAGAGAACCTGGTTGGACACATCAGAATGGTCTTTCCGAGTCATTCCCTCACCAATAGCACTCTGTAGAAGGAACAATGATTAAGTTAATAAGTTATTGTATGTTTCAATCCATAAGGTGTAATAGACTCGCTTGGCTACCTTCATTAATCGAGAAAGTGATGGAAGCACATTAATGGGTGGATATATCTGTTTTAGGGAAGAACCAAGACATAATCAGAGATCACTGTAAATAGATGAGGAACCTTTTTTGCTTATGTTTGATGTGTTAGAAAAGATAATAATGAGAGATCTGCAAAAAGAGTCAAGCTTATTGCACCTGTCTGTTGTGAAGTTGCCTATCAATATATATCTGACCCTCAGTAATGTAACCAGTAAGATCCGGAGTAGGGTGAGTAATATCTGAGTTTCAATAACAAGAGATACTTATGAGCTTGGTTTAATCAAAAAATAAAACATCGTGAAGAGAATCCAAGAATGATATGATTTTTTACCATCATTGGGCATAGTCAGGATAGGGATTTGGGTAATAGAACCCTTTCTTCCTTCAATACGCCCTGCACGTTCATAGATGGTTGCAAGATCTGTATACATATAACCCGGATATCCACGTCTTCCAGGAACTTCTTCTCGAGCAGCAGAGACCTACAGTTAATCAAAATATGTCGAATTCATAAGAAACAGTCATGCTGGTTCAGGTTTGTGAAAACCTGAATCAAATTTGAATCACGGGACGGAATACAGAGAGCAATGTAAGTCGTTACCTCACGAAGAGCATCCGCATAAGAACTCATATCTGTCAATATAACAAGCACATGCTTCCCACATTCATAAGCCAAATATTCTGCGGTTGTAAGGGCAATTCGAGGAGTGATAATTCTCTCAATGGTTGGGTCATTGGCCTGTTCGAGTGGAATGCAGAATAAAGGTCAATCCATCATTGATGTTATATAAAAGTAAGACAAGAGGCATATAAATCACTAGTAGTAAAATTACCAGGTTCAGGAAAAGGGTAACTCTTTCCATTGATCCATTTTCTTCAAAATCGCGCTTGAAGAACTGAGCAGTCTCCATGTTTACTCCCATAGCTGCAAAAACAATTGCAAAATTGTCTTCTCCATGATCCTGAAATAACACAAGGGAGATAATAAAGGATTTTACAAGGCAAACAAACTTCAGGGGAATTCAGAGACTGCTGTATCAATCTTCACAGAAGTTGAGTATGGCATCACAAAATATAAGCCTTTAGTAGAGATACTAAAATCCTTCTACATTAGTTAGAAAGTGAATGTGCACACACAGACTTTTACACTTCAGCATGATCCTTGGAACACAAAAGTACTTTAGTGGTGGTGGTAATGGGGTAAATGATTACCTCAATTAGGTTCTCAGTCTTTTCCAACCGCTTAACAAGACCAGCCTGACGACAAATTTGAGCAGCAATTTCATTATGAGGTAGACCAGCAGCAGAGAAAAGAGGAATCTTCTGTCCACGAGCAATGGAGTTCATGACATCAATGGTAGAAATCCCCGTTTGTATCATCTCTTCAGGGTAGGTTCTTTCACTGGGGTTGATTGAACTTCCTATAAATATTTATCCACCAAAAACAATTCAAAAACAGACAAAAATTTTCTTTGGAGATCACAAAATGATGCAATCAATGCTCACCAGAAATATCGAGGTATGCCTCTGGCAAAATAGGAGGGCCATTATCAATTGGCTTTCCTGAGCCGTTAAATATGCGCCCAAGCATGTCCAGTGACACAGGCGTTTTCAGTACCTGAAACACAAACCAATAACAGAAAAAGTTTACAAAATAAAAAATAAAACTGTAAGGAGGCATCCTTAGTTTTAAGTAAACACCTCTCCAGTGAATTGCACGGTGGTAAATTTGTTGTCAATTCCAGATGTTCCTTCAAAAACCTGAAACCCTTAGATCATTAAGGACAGTGACCGCTAAGCATGAACATAAAGTGCATTTTACACCTAGATTCAACAAATTAGTGTTTTAATTAACATTCAAAATCATTAACCTGGACAACTGCTTTCTCTCCATCAACCTCCAAGACCTGACCACGTCTTGTTGATCCATCTCCCAAACGAATATTAACAATCTCCTGGTACTTCGGACCCTGATATAATACACAGTACAACAATATTTACAGTCAGTTTCCTTATAACAGAAAAGAATAAGCTTCTGTTCGATGTGAAAGCTTCTCGGTTTCTACCTTCACTTTGTCAAGGATGACCAATGGTCCCGCAACCCCGGAAACAGTTCTATACTCTACAATTCAAAGATTGTCAAATCAGTCTCTTACAAATATAAAAACGTAGTACATAAGCTAAACCCATAACATCAGCCACATGAAACGACAAACTAATCAAAGCAAAGCGAGAGAAACATGTGTTTATAAATAAATCCTGAACTATGAGCAACACTAACCACTAATTAAACTGTAACCAAAAGCAATAGGCAATTCGAAATCCAAACTAGGGGAAAATTAAACTTATATTCAATAAGATTGACCTAGATCGCTCACTAAATGAGATGCTTCTGAACTAACTTCTAAACTACAAATTCAAACCAAAAGAAAGAAGAAAACCAAAACCAAGAATGTAATCTCCCTTATCCGTTATTAGTTAACCACCATTGTAGAGAAAAGATGATAACCGAGGAATAGATGTGATCCATGATCGGTGACTTACCCATTCCGATCTCGAGAGTTCCTTCGTCCATGTCGATACTAGTCGTTCCCATTGTCACAGATCAAAATCAAATCACAATTCCTGAGGAAAAAAGTCACAAAGCGAGGCGGGAACAAATTAATATCAAAATGAATCAAAAATCAATTGAAAGTTGGATCCAATAACATACACAACTCGAGTCCATGAAAGTGAAGAAGATAAGAAGAAGAGGAAAAAATAATCGAAGATCTGATGAAGAAATCACGTACCTGGAAACGAATAGATTCAAAGAGACAAGAGAGATTTTGTGATTGTTCAACTTATATGGAAAAACGTGGTTGGAGCATATCTGATATCTAATTATTTCTCCATTTTCCTATTACTCTTTAAATTATTATTTTCGTAGTTTTTTTCTTTTCTTTGACGCAGATATTTTCTATTTCGAAATTTCTCTAGAAAAAAAGCGCACACCGCGGTCTCGAACCCGCGACCATAATAGTATCAACCTTTTTATTATTCATAAATCAAATTTGTTTTCTTATTTTTCATAACCAATTTATACAGCCGATTTGACCTCCCAAGAGCTTATCGCTGACTTGCAATGTGTTTTGTTTTCCGCAAGTGAGGCATTATCAAAATATCTGGAAAAGGGTGGCTGAGGGAGTGCATGATATTATTTGGATATATATATATATATATATATATATATATAATGTGTCATCTGTGCAAATGCCTTAGGTTCTGATAAAAAAATTCATCATAACCTCATCGAGAGGGTTTATGAAATGGGCGGGAGAAGTTATTGATGGTGCACGCTAGGAGATATGTCCCGTGTGTGTGTTTATCAAATGTTTTAACTCGGATAAAAGTATGTATGCTCAAGGCGAGCTTCTAAATGGGTAAATGGTGGTGCATGATAGAGAATATGTCATGCACGTATTATTTATACAAATGCCTCGATTTGGTTAACAATTTTGTAATTAACTAAGCTCATTATAAGCTTTAGAATGAGGAAACGGGTGAAAGTGGGGCATGATCATTTGAAATTATATGGTGCATACTGAGCCAGCCTTGACATTGTAGAGGCTACGATCTTCTTTCACTTGTGGGTTGACCACACAGTCATTCATTACATATATATACCCTCCTCCTCTTCACTTGGCACATACCTATCTATGAGCTTTGGCATTCTTCAAGTCGCTGCTCCCCAACTCAAATCATTAAGAATGTTGATCTAACTACAAGAAACATAGCTTTTCTTTCAAAATCAGAGGCTATAACATGTAGTTTCTCAAAAACTGGTTCCATGGAAACTCAGTTACTATCCTACAAGAAAACTTAAGGATTTGAATCAATATGGCTAATATATTTGAAATATACTTTTTTTCTGGGTTTGTTTAACCTTTCCAACTATGAAGGGTCATTCTTGGTCTCTTCCTGCGATTCTATATCACCGGGAAATGAATTCGAAGTTTTAAGCAGTGTTAAAGTTTTGGCTCATGCTCCGGCCTTCTCCTGCTATACATCGATCGCTTCTTCATTGCAAAGAGGTTTCGAATCCTTGATCACTCTGGATCAAAGCTTGTGCCTAAGATAGTTGCTGGTGATACGATGTTAGATAAATACGCTGGTTATCGCGGAACTAACAAACCCCATATGCAGAGAGCGATGTGCGTTGGTTTCGTGGTAAATCGAAATCGAACCACCATGAGATTCAAGATCGTCTGCATACTCGAGATGGAAATGGTGTACGGATTCGAAATCAGCGACGGAGATTCTTGGAGATTATCGAACAACCATCACCGCTAGCTCAAAAAGTGATCTCATGATATGGATGAAACCTGTTTACTTGGACAACACTCTTCACTGGTTGAGAGATGATGGAAGCATCATAGCTTTCAGTCCCGAGACAGAGCAAGCACGACTAATTCCTTATAGATATGAATCTGCTTTTAGCCAGGGACGATAAGATCAATCGCCTCACCTTGATATCACGGAGGATAGAAACAATTTCAGTTTACATATTACACGAGAATTCCAAGTGGACACTCACCAGGCGGATTAAGAATGAGAACTTAAAGCGTGGACGCTGGCACTTGATTGCGTACGATGGTAAGTATCTTGTGGTGAAGGCCTACAAGGAGGAGGATAAAATAGCTGTGGTTCATGTGTACGATATAGAAGCTAACACTTGGAGAGTTTTGTGGTCAACCCCATCTTTGACCAGTAGCGTCCGAGACTCGTCTGAATTTACGCCCTCCAAGATTCTATAAATTTATTTGGTTCTATAAAGTTACGCCCTCTAAGTGTCCTGATCTTGAATTAGTTGTGTATACCATTATGAACCAAACTTCTGCAGTACCTTTAATCCATTCACCGTTCTAAAGCTTTTGATAAATTATATAATTTGTATAAACTATGGGACTGATTTCTCCAAGCATTATAAGCTTTTGATCAACTTTTTTTAACTGAACCGAGACATTTGTATATAGGTAAAACAATACTAGACATGTTTCTTTTAATATCACCAGAAATCTCCACAAGAACAATTGCCATCTTTAAAATGATGAAACCTATTTGTATCTCTAACAAAAATCTCTCTACCTGCGTAACTCGATATAAATTTAATGACTGAATGGCAATCGCCGCATATTCCAAGGTTCTTTATGACCTGAAGAGGTGTGCCGTCTGCTGTGTTTAGAAGACCGAAAACTACTGCTAGTTTTTCGCTATGTCCCCATAACATCTGCTCTTGCTCTTGCTCCTCAACATCTTGCAGAGCAAAATCCAAATTTGGGCGATGACCAGATTTTCTCATCTCTTTGCTAATCTCATCCATCTTCTCTGTTATTTGATCAATCTGTGGATGCGACTTGTCACCAGCAAGAAGCGTGTACACTTTGTTCTTCACTTGAATCCAGCTGCATCCCGGGTTCTTTTTCAATCCCAGACTCTCCATCTTGTTTCTAATACTGTCTACTTCTGTCCACATGCCTTTAGCGGCATATATATTGGACAAGAGAACATACGTCCCTGTGTTTTCGGGTTCCAGATCAAAAAGCTTTTCTGCTGCGATTTCAGCTAAATCTACATTGTTTTGAAGTCTGCAAGAATTTAGCAAAGCTCCCCAGACGCAGGAGTCTGGGTCAAAAGGCATCTCTTTTATCAAATCATACGCTTCTTCCAACTTGCCTGCGCGTCCAAGAAGGGTTACCATGCAAGAATAATGTTCCAACCTTGGTTTAATCCTATATTCCTCTGACATCATGCTGAAATATTTCCGCCCTTCATCGGTTAAACCTACTTGACCACATGCTGATAATAAACTAGTAAAGCTGATGAAATCTGGTTTTAATCTGGTTCTCACAAGAGTTTCAAATATGCTCATGACTTCCTTGGCCTTCCCGTGCATCGAATATCCATTCATTAAAGAATTCCAGCAGACTAAGTTTTTTGAAGGCATCATATTAAAGACAATCTGAGACATGTTGATTCGTCCACATTTGGCATACATGTCAATCAGAGCACTACCTACATGAACATCGTCCAAAAGGTAGATCCGTACTGCAAATCCATGAGTCGATCTCCCATGACCTAAAGCTGCTATATTTCCGCACGCTGGAAGCATTGAAGGGATTGTGACACGATTTGGCTTCACCCCTGCAACCTGCATTTCTCTAAACAGTTCCAAGGCTTCAATATCTTTCCCGTTCTGTGCACACCCAGCTATGATGGAAGTCCATGACACGACATTAAGTTCCATCTTTTGCTCCTTGAATAGCTCAAACATTTCAAGTGCCTTGTCAATAAGACCGTTTCGTGATAGCCCTGTAATGTACGCATTACATACCACGGTCTCCATCATCTCAAATTGATCGAAAAGTTTTATGATTCCATAGACATGGCCAGATTTCCCATACATGTCAATCATAGCACTAATGACACATTTATCCTTGAGCAAACCCTGTTTAATCACACATCCGTGAATCTGCCTCCCCATATTCAGTTTCTCTGAGTCTCCAACTGAAGGAAGAACACATGAAACTGTCACCTGATCGGGAAAAAATCCCAGATGGTGCATCTTTTGGAACATTATCACTGCTTCCTTGTGATACCCGCAACGATTAAACCCACTAAGAATACCATTCCAAGCCACAATATTCGGTTCAATACCTAAAATTTCCATTTCAGAGAGGATACGAACAACCTCTTCTAGGCAACCCTTTCTCGCATATCCACAAAGCAAAGCACTGCAAGTCACAACATCTTTCTCAGACATTCTATCGAACACTTTGCGTGCATCCCCCATCCTACCCCACCTCATGTACATATGAAACAGAGATCCCTGAACAAACGCATCCATATCCAACCCTGAAACACAGGCTATACAATGAATCTGTTTACCAGCTTTAAAAGCTGATAATTCAGCACATACTTTGAACAAATTCGGAAGAACATGAGTATCTGGAATCAACCCATGAGAGAACACTCGAGAAAACACGCCAATCGATTGTGTGAAAAGCTTAGCCTTAGTTAAAGCGTATATAAGAGAAGAGAAAGAGTAAACAGTGGGATCCGGAATCGATTGCAAGATGAGATCAGCATCGTTGAAGCAACTGTAGTTTGAGTATGAAGCAATGAGTTTGGCAGAGATATAGCCATCGTTCTGAGCTCCGGATTTGAGTATCCGAGCATGAGCTTGTGTTGTCTTCGATAACGAAGAAGACCAAAGAGATGAAGAAGATTCTAAGAATCCAGCGATCGACTGAGGGATTTTCTCTATCAATGGAAGAACTTGTTTTGTCATTGCTCAACTCGAAAGAAAAAAAAAAAATTCCCGCTACTTCAATCAGCTATATAAGTTGTCCACGTCACCCATAATCGAAATCAACGGTTTCGGATGAATGACTTAGCCGAGCAATTCTGGCCGTTGATTCTACCTTCTCCGAGTTCTTAATGTCTTCTCTCAGAAAAATCGATCCAGAGAGAGAGAGAGAGTGAAAACGATGATGATTCGAACGGCTTTAGTGGTTGTTTTCTTCCTCGTCGGAACAGTCGTACAAGCGCAGTTAATACCTCCGGCGAAGCGTGATGGATTCGTTTACCCACCGGGTCAGAAGATCGACCCGGATACAATACTTATCGATGCGTTTTTTGACCCGGTTTGTCCGGACTGTAGAGACGCTTGGGAGCCGCTAAAGCTAGCGATTGATTACTATGGATCTCGCGTTGCTCTTACTCTTCATCTCATTCCTTTACCGTCAGTGTTTGATTTCTCTTTCTCCTGATTTAATTTAAGTTTTCAATTTGTCAGCTAGGTTGAGAATTAGCGGTGTTAAATAGTTTCGTGATTTCAATTTTCAGTTGGCAAGTAGTTTGAGAAAGTTGCAGATATTGTTGATGTTGATCTATCTGTTGTATGCAAAATGTTTCATTCTT